>OX453256.1:16242783-16871363 GCA_949709985.1 Luffia ferchaultella
ATCACAGGTGTTCTATGTGAGCGCCTTTTTTTACACGACAGACATCAAGCCGATATTCAATCTCCTGCCAAACTTTCTGCAGCATATCGCGGTCGATATCAGCAATGGCTTCTGTTCAGCACGCAGTTCATCCAGTGTTGTTGGAAGTGGTGGTACGTAAATACGATCCTTTACAAAACCCCACATTAAGAAATCACACGGGGTTAGATCGGGTGAACGAGGGACTAGTCGACGGACGGCCATTTGATTTTCGTTTACAGATGCAGCCTGCATCCCTAAATTGTGTGTACCACTTACGAATGGGCCTCCCATCTGGCGGGTTTCTCTGATATTTGGTACGAAAATGTCGTTGAACAGTAATCACGGAGTTGTTAACATGGTAATCAAGCACACAGAACGACTTCTGCTCGCCAGTCAGCGCCATTTTCTTTAACTGCTCACCTGCTGACATCTTGCGGGCGAACGCGGAATCAGTTTCAGGAAACTAAACTTTGAGAGTTTACCTTTCACACAGTGTATCTCACAATATTATATGTTCATTATATTTCACATAATAAATTTTTGAAAACCTGCATAACATTCTGACTTACCCTGTATTGTAATGTGATTATCATATTTAATAAAAAAAACATTTTTATTGAGATAATGAGCGAGTCATGTCATTTTTGTATTTAATAGAAATATGTTATATTTATTAAGACAAACTAATAAGTAAGTGAAAGTGAAGTGAAGTGAATTTTATTGATATCTAGAAAAATGCCGAAGATACAATTTTTTTAAAATAAATCGTGCTATGACGTCTCTCGGTTACATTAGATACTATGGGCTAACGTGGATAATTTGTAGGTAACGGCACCGAGTGACGTCACGAACGGGTCGTAAAAACACAAATTTTGATTTGTTATATCTCGGGTAATAATCGATATTTTCCCGAAATTCCAAAAATATAGTCATCAGTTTGTTATACTCTAGCGTGTGAAATAGCGTATGATACATAATTTTGTCAAAGAGGACGCGCTCATTATTCATCAAAGACTTTACGTGTCGTGCAGTGTAGGTAGATCCTTCCCATGTATAATTTTTATTTAATTTTCATTAGTTAAATTTAATTAACAATAAGACATACTAATTCATTTCTTTGTTCACGTGTCCATATGTTTTTTAGGCCAACTGAAAAACTATATTTAGTTTAGTTTAGCTTAGCCTAGTCGACAGCGACCCTGCCTGCGAAGCTGGAGGTCCCGGGTTCGAATCCCAGGTCGGGTCAGTATTTATATGATGAATATTAATACTGGCACCGGGTCTTGGTTGTTATATGTATGTGGTGTCTTCGCTTGGTACCCAAAATACAAGCTAATGTTTAGCTTGGGACCTAGACGTTGTTGTGATTGTGTGTGTTATTATTATTATTATTATATTTAAAACTAAAAAAAATTGGAACGCTTATATTTTGATGTACAGAAAGAAGTATACCTACCTTTATGTACCTTTAAGTAACTTTATGGAAAAAACTGCTGACAGAAGTGAAAACTTAGAACTTTTAGCTTTAAAATTTGAATTTTCATAATGTTATTAAAGTTGTAAACTCAATCTGGTTTTCATGGTTTTCACGTCTATTGACACTCCGAGCAATAACGCAGCTCCCAGCGACACGAAATTGAGTAACGTTCTGGCCTTACTCCCCACACTCAGCAGTTCGTGTCGTTTTAGGCTCACCCCGTGCCATAAGAAGTTTCACTTCAAAACAAAATTACACATCGCAGTCTGTACCTACCAATCGCTATAGTAACATACTTAAACATAACATTTGAATAATTAACCCTTCAAACCTCGGGTTACATTTGCGGACTAAAACAGCCATCATGGGTAATTCGGACCCTGCTATCCTTATTACGCGTAACATATTCGAAACACGTGTCTTTTTGATTACCATGACGAGGGATTGAAATAACTCGATTACCCCTTGTCCCACCTTGAAATACAATATCGTATGTTACAAGCCTTTGACATAGTAGTGCTTTTGCAATTCGATCATACTTGTTAAAGGTAGGTCTGTTAATCTTCTGAATATTGAACGTTTGTTCATATCATCAAAGTGTTTTATGTACTTAAGTTAACAGGGTTTTGTTAATTTTTGTGTTTTTGGGATTTTGTTTCTAATTAGTGGTCGCCCAGTGGTCGACATTCGATCACATACACATTTTTGAAACCAACAATAATAAAGGTGATAGTGAAGCAAATCAAACTGCATCAAACGACCGACTATTAACTCCTATGCCCGACAGTATTTGTAACATATATTAGGTTTTAGCTTTTAGCACTCCTATTCCATATAATACCTTGTGACTTTACCTATGCCAAATCTCACACTCCTCCGTACACGTAATATGTTTGACAAGGGGTATACAGTTTTCTCTTCACGTATTAATATATAAATTATTAAATGTATTTGTTTGGTTTTCTGTTAAAGTACCACAGTTTTTAAAAATGTAAATATGTAGTTTTTGTTTCATCAAAAATCGAGCTTATGACCCTTTTAACCACTTTTCGCTTTTTCTCATAGTTTAGGATTTCGCTATACAGTCCCATCTCAAAAACTCATCCTGTATATAGATTTTAGCTTTTTGCACTCATATTCCATATAGACTTTAACTATGCCAAGTCTGACACTAGATTTCGTTAGACACTATAAATAAAAATACGAATTGACTAGAAGCCCTCTTCTGCGTTTACCGCCTAACTCGTACTCTAGCTTGCCCGTGTAAGACGGCCAGTTTTAGTCCAAGTTTCTGTACGTAAGGTCCCCGCACGCCGCTTTTCAATTCCGGGAAACCCCGCGAAATTGCGTAATGTCACTCTCTCTCTCTCATATGTCTCTATTAAAGCCAAACGCTGCTGTGAAATTAATTTACTCTATGCTATAAATGTTTTTAAGCCGCCGTTAGCTCTATACAGAATCAACATTACCACCTGACTAACAAGACTACCGAATGAACAGGGTCGTAAAGCTGAAACTGCTTTATCACGTTACGAGCGTGGTGCAGCAAGTGCGCGATTTCATCTAAAAAATATCGTTATATTATTTCATTATGAAAA
This sequence comes from Luffia ferchaultella, assembly GCA_949709985.1. NCBI lineage: Eukaryota > Metazoa > Arthropoda > Insecta > Lepidoptera > Psychidae > Luffia > Luffia ferchaultella. Next base: position 16,245,880 of record OX453256.1, read on the forward strand.
TGAAGTTATAGTTCAAATAAGTAATTGATAGTAGTTTTAGTACATTAAAATATAGTTCCAATAAGTCTATAATAGGTCACTCAAAATGACTTGCGCACTGAAAGAAAATCCAAAAGAGGTTATTTGCGAGTTTTTTTTCATTGGATTATGGAAGGTTCTGACATTGCTCTGTAGTCATGATATTTTTCTTAGTGTATGTATCACAGTGTATTAATTAGACACATAATTAGACTTATAACTTGCTGTCAAAACATCTTAGGTTTTTGTAGTTTTCAGAGCTTACCACGTCTTACATGGTTAAGTTGAGAATAAAATTAAACATACAAACAAAAACCGTTTTGCGTAAAAAATTGTAAAAAAATTATAGGAGGTATAAAGGGTACGATGGTGAAGCAATAAATCGTTAAAAAACACAACTATTATATCGATTTTACTATTTGTAACTAAAGTACTTTTGTTGTTGTTTCGTGCTATATTAACAAAAGCTTATGTAAGAGACTTCCTTATTATCAAGATTCTGCAAAGTGAGCTTTTGCTTCGGGGTAAAGAAAAGTAGTGTGGGTTTGTTCATGACATATTGGTGTTTTCAGTGGGTGGCTATGGTGAATGGTAGTGCGTAGGTTGAAACAGATAACTGATAGTAAGTAGGTAAGATAGATCTAACAGCAAGCGGGCGATCTCTGTCTCAATATATAGTGTCTGTCTGTCTGTTCGACAAGTATGGGCGGTTTCTAAGTTGAATTCTTAAATTTTACTTCAAATAAAAAGCAATTATCAACACATAATATAAACACACGTATTACTAGTTCCAATACTGACTCATAATATTGAATGACGAAGCCAAAAGTTCCGAATGATGACCTCGATTTTTGTTCAAGTGAATTCTTAAAAAATATATATATATATATATATAATATTATTTCGTAATTTAAAAATAATTAGTTATCTTAGCACTGTAGGTACGTAAAAATATGACATATTATTAAAAAATTTCAAAAAAAAAAACGTTATATAAAGCAATGACCTCATAAATATCACTGGAAATGAGTCATTAGTTTCAGGCATGACGTAAATATTTAATAAAAATAAATTATTATTATGATATGGGTAAAAACTTAAAAGGAACACCTTTATTGGACAGTGATATTTTAAATAATTTGTTTCTCTCAAATAATTACTGTAGAATACCTAATAATTTTAAAATTTAGTTTTTAAAATTTGTTAAAATAAACATTTATTTTATAATTTTCTCCCAAAAATAATAGAAGTTTGTTTGGCGACCTTTTGATTTGAATTTTGTTTATTTTAGTACTTATATTTTTACAATGCTCTATAAATTTTTACTGTTATTTATAGTTTATTAAAGATAAAAAAAGTTTTTTATTTCATTATATTTTTATATTCAATCGATGATAAATACATTTATTATTAGAAATATTTTTCATCTTTCCTAAAATCCAAAAAGCGGGCATGTCTTGGAATTTCTTTTTTAGAATTAAATCCAAAAAGTTTCCAGTTCTTCATCGCCCCATATTGTGTACGGCGCCGGAAGCGTGCGAGACCGCGCGCACAGGATATTGCTTCCCGAGCTCTTTGTAGCCTACTTAATAAACTCCAATTCAGCAGTTCAAATTAAAAATACGAATGTAGTATATACAACAAGTCCACAAATAGTATTGCTATAGTTAAACCTTATCTGACTTCATTGCAATTTTGCATAGAAACTCCTTTTGATAAATTAAATTATAATTGTTTCACGTTGTTTATTTATTTATTAATAAAAGGCAAACAAACAAGAGAAACAATTATGAACTTTATTTAGTTAGAAACTAACTTATAAATAAAGAAATACAGTTTATTTTAGTATCATCTTGATTTAGTGAGCACAGATTGATAATAAATATGTCAAGGTTAAAATTACAAAAACAAAATTGTTTATTTATTTATTATTTCATATCAAACCACAAAGACTCATTTGTTAGTAAAACACCTACATTACAACCTAAATGTTAGTAACATAATATAACAGTCAAAATTAAAACAAACTACAAATCACAAATCAACATCAAATTGTAAAAATTTACTAAGTCATACACAAGATGTCAATTCTATATCTATCCTATATGAAATGGCTATCCGAGAAAAAACACAAGTCACAACAAGTCACAATTTTCACGAAATTTAGTAAGTGATGCTATTCTTTTCATGGAGCCATGCCCTCTCCCAAAATGAAATGAAGGAAAATTATAATTAAGATTAAAAGGCCTTTTTGAACTTAAACTGATACAAACGGATCCACATCCGAAAAATTAATATTCTATTTATTACACGTTCTATTTATAAAAGCATTGTTGCTATAGCGTGTTCCATATTTGTATAATACTAACGACCCGCCCCGGCTTCGCGCGGGTAGCAGAGCATATAAGCTGTGATGTTTTTTCTGTCGTGGTGTCATATTAGCTTGTTGCGTGGAACATGTGGATTTGATTTAATTACATTTAAATGTAACGTAAGTTCATCCTACTTGGAGCATTTTTAAAGTATTTTATTTCAAATTCTATAATTATTTTAAAAAGTAAAGAATGAATACATATAACCTAATCTAACGTAGTCTAACCTAACCACGCAAGTCGCGTCATCCTGTATGGCCGGCCGCCGCGCTCGGCGCCCGGCTGGTCAGGCGATATTTTTATTTCGCGATAGCTGCTAAGATATCAATTTAAATTGGATAGTATACAAGGCAATCATAATGTGCATGAAATGCTGAAGGTAAATAATGTATTTAATTTGATAAGGAATAATACCGTGTCCGTATAAATTGCTTTCATATGACACCATTTATTTTAAACTTAAAAATAGGTATAGTCAGGTATCCATAAAAGATGGACATATGCCATTGATGTTTTTCTTTAGTTCTATAATAAAGACACAATTCCTCCATACATTATTTTGTTATTATTGTTGTTTTCAATGAAAGCTCTGAGCCGGCTTGATTTTTTTCCGACTTCTTCTACAATAATCGTCATATTTCAACAAATTTCCACAAAACTTTAATAATTTATACACATAAAGCTTTCTCTTGAATCACTCCGTCCATTGGTGTCAATAATATGGCAATCCGTTCAGTAAGTTTTGAGTTTATAGCGTTCAGACGAACAGGCAAACAGACGCGGCGGGGGACTTTATTTCATATCGGGGAAAGTTATTTAAATTTACTACTAATACTGTATCTTTAATTTTTGGTAGCATTTCTTTTCCTTTCGTAAGATCCAAAGACATAGTTCTCTATAATTTTTACGGTTGTGCCTCTACAAATCTATCTTTAATAACAAATAGAATTACCTTTCAATAAGAATAATAACATCACACATTCACACTTCTACCCCCCTTTATGAGGGGCGAGGTTGAAAGTTATAGATGTCTTAATTTTCTTGTTGTTTGCAAGATATAGCCTGCATACCAAATTTCAGCTTCTTTTTAAAAGTTCAGTAAGTACCTTTGATGAGTAAGTGAGTCAATCAGTGTTGAGATGTTAATAAAATCTAAAATACGCTAGACAGAAACAGATAAAAGCTAAACAAATTGAGCTTATTTCGTTTCACAAGTCTGCTAATTATATCTTACTCCTAAAATTTGGGCTCTCTAGATTTATCCAGGTTGAAGTTATGACGCTTAGAGAAAAGGCAGGTAGTGCCCTGCAGTGCCTCCAGATTTTGATTAGAATATACTACTATAATATTTGATAAAATCTAGATTAGAACAATGAAATAATGAACTGCCATTGAATAAATTTCCATATAGTACTGAAGCTCACCAGGGGTCGTAAAAGAATCAAAAAATAGCATGCTTTATTAATGAATTGTTAGAAATTTTACTTGATAACACTTCATGATCAGGAACATGATATCAATATTGTCAATAAAATTTTTATTATTCCGACCAGGTTCTTAAAAGAATAATTTAACTTCAGTGGCATACTATAAACATGAATCTAAAATCACAATTGAATATAAAATGGAATAATTCAAAAACCGAGAGCTCGTCGCGACATCGCCGTGCCACTAACGTAGTTACAAGACTCAATCAGTCGCGATTGAGAGCTGCGGCTTGTTAAAGCTTCGGTTCAAGATAAAACATATCTGACTTCAATAGGACTTCACCATAGGTATCATAATGTCTAGAGAGGTAAAGTAGCGCTGTATCCAATACCAACAAAGAGTTTGTGGTTAAAAATGATGGTTTGAATATAATTAACATACACTCACAAAGCCGTGATAGCCGAGCAGTGCCGAGCCCGCTTCTTGTTTAGAAAGTCGTAAACTTAAGTACATAATTATGACTGACTCCAAGCCTCCAAGAGCACCTTGAGCCGTCGGTCCTGGTTGCCATCATTTAGATGGAAGTCGTTAAAATCCACCAACCTGCACTGAAGCAGCGTGGTGGATAAGCTCCAAGCACCCTCATTATAATGGGGCATAAATAATATAAAAGGGTATAATGGGCTGATATGGAACATGCTCACATAAATAAGCTCACGCCTGTCCTAGAGGGGTAGTCGTGATTCCTGCTTGATACGGTCTTCACGTACTTCTTTCGCTTCATTCACGCTCATCTATTTCGGAAGAATAACAATTGGCTTTTCTTTAAGATGACGTCTGTACGGTTAAAAATTGAAAGCTCGTAGCAGATGTCGCTACTGTTTAGTAGTTATAAGGGCGTCAATTTTTGTTGTCAGCGTTTAATAAATTTATAAATTGTCTATTATTAGTTATAAATTGCTCCGTGTCTGGGTGTAAAAAGTATCTATATATGTATTAATATAAATAAGAATATTTAAGTATGTATACCAGTTGTCTAGTACTCCATAATACAAGCATAATGCTTGTTTACTTTGAGACTAGATGGCGCTGTGTGTGGGATGTTCCAAGTATCATTTGTACTATAAGTTACTAAAGATAACAATAAAAAGGTAAGACATATGTGATATACTTGCTAGTGTATACGTACTGGTTGCTTTTGTAACAAACTTCCGTTTTTACTTATTTTTACATAATCTCGATATATCTCAAACCTTAAAATTTTTCATTCGATGAAGTTTTATCACAGTTTTCTCCTCTAGTTATTCTTCGGAAAGATGGTTCAATTTCTATATTTTTACAACCATAGCTGCACAACGAGTTATTTTAAAAGCTTTCTATAACGAAACGTTCTACCTCGTAAAATCCTTATTTGACAGTTATATCAGACTCTGGGATCATTCAATAGGTAGATATCTGAAGGGAGCTTTGCATAGCGCCACTAACCTACCCAATTATCACATGAGATATCATTTCTATATATTTCTGTCGTCGTCTTTAATTTTGACCATCCCTTTCATATGCCCAAGTCATTTCATCGTATATTTTGTACATCTTGTTGTAAAAATTGTAAAAGTAAATCACAAAAATAAGAAAAAAACATTGTAATAATTAATATTTGCACATCCTAGTTTTCAATTATCAACATTTTTCTATGGATAGTTTTGAAGTAAAAAACTAGCGACAGTTTGATGGGAGTTCAAGAAAGCGCTACGAGGTGCGACCCTTCGAATAAAATAGTAACACAATTGACAACGTATCAAGTTGATGTCAGATGTCACTGATTCGGTGTGACAGTCGAATGATAACAACGACGTTCTATTTAACATAATAAAATTAGATGTGCATTTTATAGAAATTAACATCGATTAATACATTTCGATGTAGACTGTTGTTTAGCGAAACAAACAGGTAAAGAACTAACCGTGCGATTTACTGTGTGCCCACACAAAACCAGTGCAGTAGTAGTCGGTGCAGTAACCTTTACCATAATATTATGATGATTTTGCCACATATGATAAAATCCCAAGGTTTGGAATTGAATTTGGCACTTTTTGAATCACAAGGAAACTGCACAGTCACTGCTCTGCAGGGATGTTGAGAAAGGATCCAATATTTACAAAACATCCTCCCCCACTCGACGTAGAGTGATGATACGTTTTATTAATTTTTTTATTTTCAATAGATTGAAAAGAAAAGGAATAGCAACTTTTACACCGTGTGACAGTGCACGTGTGTTTTATTGAGACCGATTTTCAACGATACCCCATATCGGCCCATTGTTCCTCACTGCAGAGACTTAGGCCTTCCCTCAAGATGAAGGTGCTTGGAGCTTAATCCACCACGTTGCTCCAGTCCGGGTTGACTGATTTTCTGCCATCTATTTGGTGACCTTGTAATTAATTTTATACTAGAAAATATGGTGCAAAACAAGCCACACACAATAACATTTCATGGGAGTTCTACATTTGAACCTTCGAATATATAAGACACGTTTATTTAAACGATTCGATTATAATAATGGTACGACTGTACATCGATGGTCAGCTTATTTTGTAAAGAAGATGTCACCGTAAGATTGTAAAAACCGTTTGTTTATGATCAGTATAGTGCATTGACATAGTGAGATTGTTAACTTTGTGTGCAGAAACATGTCTATTTGTTCCGTGTCTGGGTGTAAAATATCCATATATGTTTATATTATAAAAAATATTTATGTATGTATATCAGATGTCTGGTACCCATAATACAAGCTTTGCTTAGTTTGGGACTAGGTGACGATGTGTGGAATGTCCCAGGTATTATTATTATTATTTAAAATCTGACGGTGACATATACGTTATATGATTCATTATATGTTAATACAATTACAAATAGAAATTTAGTGCCTTAGAATTCAATTAATTATGGGTTTTTTTCTATATTTGTGAATTTCAGAACTGTTTAAATATTGTCGTTTTACGTACGTTCACAGTAAAATCGTGTAAACAATAATGCGAGCGGCGGAGCGTGTGCCGCTTTGTTCAATTTACACGATAAAAATAAAGCAAATTCACTGTGGAAAATTGTAACGCATTTCTTGCTCAATGTGTATGTTTTGGTGTACTAATACCAGGATTTTATGAAAGGGTCTAGCTGTACTTCCAAAGCGAAACTGCTTATATGGAAATCTATGTCATATTGTAGAAGAACGATTTTTTTCTCTCAAAACGTAATATTTTAGTCAATTTTAAAACTAGGTAAATAAAAGTAAATGGCAGTGTTATGTTATACTTTACAGTTTATTTTGTAGCAGTTTTCTATGAAGTAAGCTTAAACAAAAGTAATAAAAAACCTATCGAAATTAGTACTCGAAATATACACTGACTTTCGCTATAATTTACCTACACAAATATGAAATTTGTCTGTTTAAATGAATTCAAAATATTTAGAAGAGGTAGCTTGCAGTAATATTTGGTTTATCTTTCAGACAATAGTCCTTGTATAGTTCTTTGATAGGTACACGGCTTTCTCTTCGAATTTGTCAAAAAATATATTAAAATAATTTTATTTCGTATATATTCGAATATTCGTTTGAATCATATATATCTTCCTTTGGCTGGTTTCTGGTTTCATAATAAACTGCATGTGACCTCTCTAACTGACTATACTCTACAGAATTTAATACTACTGTAACAAAAATAGCTGATGAGACAATTAAAAATTTTCAACTAAAACCAAGAGTGTTTTCCTATTTATTCCCAGTCGTTTGATTATATTTCTTCACATATACCAGGCGTTCTTTAACGGTTTATGGTTTTTTTTTGTCACCCTATACATTAGTTACACAAACTTTAAAAATAAGTCGTTTCGTATCATATGAACTGTAATTGTTTTATTAATTTTTTTTTCCAAATTACTATTTATGTACAAAATATACACTTTAATGTAAAAACAAATACATTCATTTATTCGACCAATAGATGTACATAGAAATAACGTGTCGTGACCACAAAAAGTAAAAAATTGAGCAAACAAAATATACGCTACACTTAACATATGCGACAGACTAAACATTCACCACTCTATGTTTCGACATCTAAAATTCGTGGTAGAAAAAACTATCGTTTTGTAAATTCCTACATACCTAATTAAGACACGGATTTCTATAAAGAATACTTATAATGATAAGTGAATACTTGATTGATACTGTGGCACCGGATGCTGTGTGGGCATTCGGTGAAACGCACAGTGAGTTCTTTCCACGTTTATTTCACTCTCGAACATATAAAAATAAAACTATATCCCCATCTACTTTTCTAAATTTCTGCACCTAACACTAACAGTTCCGACAATTCCTTTATTTTTCTCTCTTGAGTAAACTTTAATTGGCTTTGTCGTTAACAGTCCACTCGTCGGTCGCCAAGTGCATCAAGTATTTATTACAGAGTTAAACTTTTTAGTTTCCCAGTCAAATCCCATCAAATTTAATTGTTCGTCGCTTTCATTCGTTCACTCGTAAGTGTTTTTCACCGACGCGACGTCGAGGATCCTCATCGTCGACGCACTCGCGTAACCCTTTTATATAATTAAACTTTTCATATCCTACTAATATTATAAACGCGAAAGTTTGTATGTATGGTTGTCTGGATGGTTGTTGCTCTTTCACGCAAAAACTACTGAATATATTTTAATGAAACTATACAAGCATATAGCCTACGCATCAGAATAACACATAACACAGACTATAATTTACACAGGTACTAACTTTCTGCCCGCGGCCGTACTCGCCTGGACTACACAGTTGTACACTGATTTTAAAAAGTCTTTCACGTATAGAAAGCTACATTATCAGCGAGTAACATGGGTTATATTTTAGTTACAAAATAGTTTTTTGTCCGCGGTGCCGCTCGCATGCACTACTCAGTTATACACTTATTTTATTATTATTTTTTGCATGAATATAGTTTATAAGCTGTAAAGTGACATAGGCTAATTTTCATTCCGGAAAAAAGGGTCACGGTACATTTGTGTGGTCCACGCGAGCGGAACCGCGGACGGAAATCTATAATATAAAAATGTAAAATTTGTGTGTTTGTATGTTTCCTGAACCAAATTTGATGGGACTTTCATTGGCAAGCAAAGGACTTTTTAGTGAGTATAGAGGGAAGGTTAATAAGGGAGAGGTGAGGTAAAGTTTAGGAGGGCAGGGGAGAGTAAGCTGCTGTAGCGGAGGGGCGGTGGGGGGAATGGAAAGGGGAACGTTTCTGTAGTCCACCCGGGCGGAGTCGGGTACGACCGCTAGTAAATAATAATTAAAATATAAATTAAAACCCTCAAAAGAAAATTTCTGACTAAATTATTCTAATTACCTATTCCAATTGATGGGTATATAAATTCCAGGAAAAGAACATTCTTTGATAATTCTCTTGAATGCTAACCAGACCGCAATAATATTTTATAGGGATTTATTCAGTCGAGACACGTCTAGTTTCGTTCCCACGACGCTTAAAATATTCTGAATTTTCACCTAGAAATCTAGACGTAAAAGGAGAATGTCTAAAGAGACGATAATGAAGGAGTTTGAAAGACTATAAATTTATATATTATAGTAATGGGAAAAAGACCAGAAATTCAATCCTATGAATTCAGCTTGTTCTACCTCTAATGTCCGTTTGTCTGTCTATCATTGGCTAGTGACTTATAAATGGTCAGCCGTCGCGAGTTGAAATATGGTATGCTAACTTAGTAGTACATTCCACAAATGGTTTCTAGGTAGTAGGTGGCGTAATCTAGGTGAGTTGTCATTGTAAAATATTTGAAAATTCTCACTTTTGAGTTATGACGTCTACCCCACGCCTAACTCTTTCTTGATATAGTCTAAAGCTGTAAATTTTACTTTGTTGTTCAAACCAAAATATGTTTAAAATTTAAGGAAAAGTTTCAATTTCAAACAATTTACAATACGAGAAAAATTAAATAAATAAGCCTCTTTCTGAATATATTTGCATATTTCTCAACAAAGACATAATGTTTCATAATTTTAAAAATATACATTCCAAGTGATTGTCTAAAACAATCCAAAAAACAATATTTAATTTTTTTCATTAACTATTTCATAAAAAAAAATATTTCATATTAATTTATATATAACATTGTGCATGAGTCCGCCAGAATCAGTCGTTATACGGCTTAAATGTATGGCAGGCGTTTGTGATTTTGAGCTAACTACAGTAGGAGTTTTAATAAACTGAGGTGAATAAAATACTATGCTGTCCTGACAATTATCGATTCCCAGGTTCAGACTCTCAAAGGTTAATAATTCTTTCATGGGAAATTGTATCCGTTTTTTATAGTAAAATATTCCAAAAGAAATGTTAGACTTGAATTCTAATCAATTTATAAAGAGAGTTAAAGTCCAACTCATGAAAAAAGCTTACAATTGTATTATCGAGTATTTAAATGATAAGTGCGCATGGACATCATTGTAATAGTTGTAAGCACTTTAAATTAAAAAAAAAAACACTTAAGAAAAACATATATTTAAATAAAATAAACAAGGAGGAGTTTCTTGCCGATTCTTCTCCTTCTAGTTTTTGAACCGGTACCTAATCAATTCATTTTGACCTTCAATAAGTGTGTGTAAATATCTGACATTGAATAAAAACTTTTTGAATTTTGAATTTGAATTTGACAAGCAGCTGTGTCCTATTTGCATACGTCATAGTGGTAGGTCAATCTCAAAAGTACGGAAATATAATAATATTATAATAATACCTGGCACAGCTCATACAGCTATCTAATTCCAAAGTAAGCGGCTATTATGCTTGTATTATGAGGTATTAGACATTAGAAAACTCATATACATACTTAAATATTCTTTATGATATATACATATATAGATGTTTTTTTACACTCGGACACGGAACAAAATAGAAATATTCATGCACATCAATATTTGTCCACGGCAGAAATCGAACCCGCGACCATTGGATCCGCTGATCGGTTAGTCAGTCAGTCCTATGATGCCTGCGTTAGAATTTTGAATTTGATTAGACTTTCAATATTTTTATATTTTGCACTTATTTTTCCCTGGTTGATATACATTAATCCGCATGAATATAGATTAGTGTAACAGTAACAACGTTCAAAGTTTCATAACTGAAATCGTGCATTTTTCAAAACATTTCTGGATTTCCGAAAAATCCAAAAAGAAAAACCGAATTTCATAGTTGTCCCGCGACATTAACACGCGTATCCCTACAGTTAACAAAGTACACTTCTAATTCATTCGGTAATTCATTGGTGCGGTTCATTTCCCATTTGTATTGGCTGAGTCTCGTCCGCGTAACGCCTGCCCTATATTAATTACGAAACCTCTAGGAAACCGTTAATTTGGAACTCCGCACGTTCCGCTAAATCTTTGATGTAATTTAGCGTGATTCTAGTATTCCATGGGAAATGCTTGAGACAGTCTCTTTTGTTTTACTGTCTGATTATTATGAAGTATAATTACTGTTTAGCATAGCTGGTTATTACAAAAAAAAAATATATATCAGGATATTCGCTTCAGTTTCTCATATGTATATTGTTACAAGCTACTGGTCCAAATATTTAGGATGCAGAAAAACATATATTTGACGTGTACTTATATTTTATTACGAAACAAAATCACAAACTGTTACAAATTACTTATATCGCACTCGCAGTTCGCCCTTGACTTTCCAAATAACTGACTCACTCACGTTGCAGCACTGGCCTTATATAAGCGCCAAAATTCCCACCCCGCAGCATCTCAAAAATTCTTTCGTCGAACATTCGATATTTAAACTTCTAATTACAATTTTCAAGTTATTACTCATTACGCAATCACTGTGACCGTCTTTAAAATTAAATTTTGATCTCGAATTTCTAGTTATTTTTGTATTCGGTCAATGTATTTGTGAAGCCGCGTGATCATTCGAGTACTTTCTATAACACATCGACGTGCTACTATGCATAGACGTCACAATATTTTTAGATTTATCGATTGGGACTGTCGTGGGACGGGCACACTGTAACAAAAAGAATCGTGTGACAAAATGAGCTGTCATAAAACGTCATGATCGAGAGTCAAATTTGATTGTCGTTCGACCTTCCCGAATTTATTTTATACATGCTCCGTAGACCACAGAAACGACATTGATATCTCTATGGTGAAAGGGGGAAAATACGTTCAATAAAAGTATAAAATAAAATTTTTTATAAAAAATAACAGTAAACTAAATGTGTGAATGTATAATGATATTGTAATTTATGCTAATTTATATAAATCTTCTAAAACAAAGTGGTTAGAATGGTTGGTTGAAATGACGGCGTATACAAATGTAGGCAATTCGTATTAAATCATTTGGTTTACTTGGGTCACTGGTCACTGTATAGGGTTTGACACATGCAAAAAGTAAATATAAAATTTATATAATTTTGTATTATATTTTACCAAAGTAATCACCAATATTCACTATGCAAATTTTTATCCACCTAAACCAGTTTTTGCAATAGATTTCGATTATGTTATCGTGTCAAGTATATTTTATATTTACTTAAAAACAAAATTTTTAGTAAGACTTAAAAAGCCAGCTAATGCGATGATTTATAGTACGTAACCTCTTCACGCGAGTCCTACTCACACTTGAGGGTTTTTTCCTATATCAAACGGAAATTTCACACTTTCAACCCTTCAAATGGGTACATTTTTACACAGGTACATTACATTACACTTCGTATGCATAGTAATACAGATAATTGTCAGAATTTTCGTTTTGTTATTCGTGCTTTTTCACGCCACTTTTTTGATGACCCTATAATTAACACTCCATTATTTAAAAACTTCCTCCCAGTCCAAGAGTGAAGATCTAGCAAAGTTTAAATCTCATTAAGGAGTACATTCAAATTTTCAATTAAAGTTCGCGATGAAAGCGCCAGCTGCATCGTTTTCTGCATAAATATTAATGTTCCAAAACTTTTAATATCTTTTTTGCTTGATACTGATATTATTTCTTTGTATCTAAAAAATTTATCCATTTTTTTTTGGAATCTAAAAAAAATGATTATCTAAATAAACAGGTAATCAATCAATCAAATATCTTTAATTCGTAATTATGAGTGAATTTATTAGTTTATTGGTTGGAAATGCATGACCTTCAGTGCTAATTTTATTTTATTTTATCGTCGGTCGGCGGCCAGGCCACTGGCAGAAATCTTTCATGTTACTTCTGCGGAGGCCTGTTTTTCGTTGGCAACCACACAGCTGTTTCGATTTTTCGGCAAAAATATTTTAATGTGAAAAATTTTCGTACCTATTTTTTTTTCGAATATGGAGCCTGTAGTTGACACTTAATGTATTGAAAGTGATGAGGAAATTACCCTGTATATATTTGTGGGGGTGTTTTTGTTTGTTGTACTATACATAGGTACAGTTTGATTCTTTAGTACGTAGGCGTCGCTAATTGCGCGTCGCCAATAGCACGCTTGTTCGTTAGGAAAGTTTGATTTTCTGATTAGCTCTGCCGTTTGTTAGTTTGTCGATGCCTGTGTCGACACAACCACCTAGACCTCGTTTAGTTCGGTGCATTGGTTTTGTATTTAGTTGAGTGTATTTCTGACGTTGTTGAATTTTTTCTAGAAATGCCTTAAAACTGATTTTTTCAGATTAAGCATGTGAATTAAAATAAAGATATTTGAATACAAATAAGTATAATTAATCCATATTTTAAATTCGTTTAATTATTTAAGTGAATAATTATAGTACTATAAATTAAATAAACGAATGTCTCAAAAATGAAATCATTATTAAAATGTTACATATATTTTTAAAATTACAAGCACAGAGAGCCGAGAACGCTGGCAGCATCAGCAGGAGCGGGGCAACCCACACAGCGCCATCTAGTCCCTAAAAATAAAATAAGTAAAATAATAATAAATAACATGAAAATAAGTAAGTAATATATTTGTCTTATGGGTTACTAGACAACTCATATATATACTTAAATATATTTTTTTAATAATATATACATAAACAGATATTTTACAACCAGACACGGAACTAATAGACATGTTCATGAACACAAACAAATATTTGTCTTGGGCGGGATTCGAACCCGTGACCCTTAGCTCCGCAGTTATAGTCTCTAACCACTTGGTCAACCGCTCAGACTACGCTGATCCTCTAAGCAGAAAATTCTTTGCCAACAGAGTCACCCGACACCAATCGGAGCCTTGCACCAATCTCACGCGAGAACGCAACAGAATCTCTGTACCATGGGCCTATCGTCTCAACTGCGAACACTAAAAATTTTTATTTGACTATTATATTTATAATAGATTTATAAGGCCCCATAGGGCCATGGTTCGAATCCGGGCGTGTACCGATGAGTTTTTCTGACTTAAGTACACAATATCACTGAAACCGTGCTTCGGAGGGCACGTTAAACAGTCGGTCCCGGACGCTGTCAATAGATGGCGGTCGTTACAGTTCCCAACCCGCAGTGGAGCAGCGTGGTGGACTTAAGCTCCAAGCCCCCCTCCTCACCCTGGGGGAGGCCTAAGCCCCTGCAGTGGGGTAAAAGTGGGCTGATGATGATGATTTATAATAGATATTATTTAAAGAGACTAGACTTTAAAAATATCCTAAAAATATTAACATATGACGAAACAGACATGCAACATGATTAATGTCTCAGGTATCAACTTGAGAAAAATTATGAAAACTAACAAAACTTTTGGACAGATTAAAACAAATTCACAATTTTCTAAGTACTCGAGTTTCCCATTAATATCCACATTTTCGGCGTCGGATTGTCAAATTTTCCACCAGATGGAAGCCTTAAGCTCTCAGGAAGACAGGGGACATCACAATTTTCAGAGAAAGCCCCGTCAATTCCCCCAATGGATCCACCCCGACAGCCTTTCGGGCACAAAGTTATAAATTGATTGAACAGACTTCATACGCTAGAGACGGTAAATTTAATATGCTTATACAGGTACAAACACTGGCCATGTGCGTGTCGGACACGCATTAACTTGGGGTTCTGTGGTATGTTTTGACTCTCAACCTTATGATTTTGAATCCAAGATTATTTCAAGCACTGCAAAAGTTTGTTGGTAACGTTGGTAATTTTAAATAGTGGGTATCTAAATGTCGTGATAGCCGAGTTGTGGTAAGTTCGCTTTTTGTTTAGAAGGTTGTGGTTCACATCCCAGATACCGGCATGAGCCAATGAGTTTATTCTGACTTGAATATACAACTATCACTGACTCCGTGCTTCGGAGAGCACGTTAAGCCGTCGGTTCCGGTTGCCAGCATAACATGGCAGTCGTTAAAATCCAAAACGGGACTGGGAATGATTAAATATTTGTGTGACGAGAACGAAAACAGGAGATGGAACAACTGGAATGCGATAAGACTCAGATAAAGAAGTTATTCTTATGAGAAACGAATTGAAATGTTTTTTACTTCCCTAGATTCATGAATTACTTTCATTCAATTCCACCAGCCCATTATGCTCCACTGCAGGGGCCTAGGCTTCCCCCCAGAGTGAGGAGCTTGGAGCCTAATCCACCACGCTGCTCCAATGCGGGTTAGTGAATTTTAACGACTGCCATCTCTTGATGGCACCCGGGATCGACGGCTCAACGTGGTCTCCGAGGCAAGGAGTCGGTGGTAGTTATGTAAATAAGTCAGTTAAAACTCATTGGTACACTCCCGGATTCGAACCACGGCCGTCCGGCCTACTAAACTTCGAAAAGGTTTGCACATGAATTACCTGACTGTTATAAATTGAACGAGCTAGAAATTTCTATGCAAACAAATACCAAACGAAACAAATCTAAATAAATCGATACCTACTTGACGTGTCGCTCCTATCGCTACGAAATTAACGAAAACTACACGTTTTTTTTTAATCTCACTGTTTAATTGCACTTTTATCAATTTTAATGCCGATTGCTACTAATTGCGAAAAGCAACAGAAATCACAATAATCATGGGCTAGTGTTGATACAGCCAGGTGCACCGAGCTTTGGGTTCGTTCAATACAGGAGTAATGCTGAGCGTTTAGATCGAGAACCAAAGTTATCATTTGAGCCATAGGATGCGGACAACGGGTGGGACACGCGTGTGGCCCACATGATCGGTTACCCTAATTATCTTCACGCCCACGTCTTTGTGTATTACCCGTCACTATTAGTTACACACTATTTCATATTTTTTTAAATAACTATAGTTGATAAAATTTTTCGACTTTGATTCGTTGATTTCAGAAAGGATGCGCCTTCTAGTCTGCTACATTCAAAGATCAGTAGGCAGAGGTATCCGCATATACTGTTAAGCAGTTAGCAATTGTACTACCTGTTCGTTTAGATTCGTGTGACTAAGTACCACCTTCATTTCACTGTATTCGTAACTCCTCCCCGGCGACCCTTTCGTGAGACAATCGAGTTTTTAGAGCACTAAAGAGTGTTGTCTCCCTGGCGGGCGCCATTAGCGCGGACAGAGATTGACGAAGCATTAATTTCTCTTAAACTTTGACACGTCGAACAGCCGGCTTCGGACCAACTTTACGAAAACACGGAAACTTCTTTAAACCGGCTTAAGTTGAAAACAGGATTTTATTAATTGCCCATTTGTTTTAGCGTGGCTGTCTGCTGCTGTAGTTGGTTACTGCTTTCTCTTGAACCGCTGAAGGTAATTACGGTACTATGAGAATACGTGAAAAAGAAAATAATCACAAACTTTCGTCCATTTCAGTTACCTAATCATTTTATCGTGAAATTTTCTTGGAGGTGTTTACATGTTTTTTTGTCAGGGTTTTCAGTTCTTTATTAGATACCAGAGTAGGTACGGCCTTTTCTCAATACTGAGTTAAAGTTTGTGTTCAAGAATTAATTTTTTTAAAAATTAAAAAGTCGGGAATCGAATCCACAAACTGTGTATCAAAAAAATAATGTTTAATCACTTGGCCTTCAATCATTCAGCCAGCAGTTTCCACGTAGGAATTATTAGAATACAAGGTTTAGAATCGGCGTTGCGTCGGAAATGTTACCGCACAAAAGGAGCACATTGCTCTACTTTGGAAATAGAATGGGACCTATTAAATCGGATGGTGTCTTCACTGTCTTCGTGGCTATTTCTATCTCTTTTGCATTCATATGTTATCTTCTTTTACTGTCTCCGTTGAAGTAGTAATTTATTTCGTTTGAGATTTCCTTACTATATAAATTTGAGGGTTGACAAACAACGCTTAGGTAAATTTTCTACTAGGATTACGTGCTAACACGTTTTGTCTTTTACCTTAAACAACTATTTTTATTTGAACTTTAAGTTGTGAAGAAATGTGGATCTGTGTTTAAGAAGAAAAATATAAGAGAATGTGACTATGGGAGACATCTTATTGGAGCCTTACCTTTTTCGTCAGTGTTCGAGACAACCGAACGTTGCCATAACATAGACACGTAAGTAAAAACAAGTACCTGTTTTGCAGTAGCTTCTTGATGCAGTTTTTTGAAATAATAATAACGTATACATGACAGCAACGTCTAGGCCCCAAACTAAGCATTAGCTTGTGTTTTGGGTACCAAGCGAAGACACCACATGCACATAACAATCAAGACCCGGTACCAGTATCAATATTAATCATTTATATACTGACCCAACCTGGGATTCGAACCCGGGACCTCCTGCTTCGCAGGCAGGGTCGCTACCCTGTAGTGTAGTGCAGTGATTTTCCTTCCATATAATTTTGTATTAATTGAAAATGGTAAAAATTATTATTATTCAAGTGACCTAAGATTATTTTCAGTCAGAAAAGGAATCAGAATTTTTTCAATCCCTTTTTGTAAGTAAATGAAATATAATATAATAATATTCGTCTGGCATTTCAGTAGCACATTTTACTGACCAAACAAAAGATGTTACTGTAAATCTCAAGTTTCAGGAAATCAATATTTCTACTGTTAGCGTAATTATAGATTAAATATTTTACTGTTCTTTTATATAATTTGTCGATCACTAATCTGCAGCAAAATAAACTTTTTTCATTTTCATTTAAAAGCATTTTTTTTATTTTCATCAAAATCTACTTTATAACGAGAACAACGGAACGAATTGTTTATATTAATTGTACAATAACAGTTATAATTAATGAATAAAACAACTTTTACAGTTATAGGTAAATATGTGAACAGATGTGAAGCAAATTGCGAAAACAGACGTCGAAGCTTCGAATTTTCACATACTAATACTGCCAAAGTAAGCGTAAGTAACAAGCAACGAATTGTTCGATAGAAAGTCGAGAGCTTTGGAGTTTAGGAACACGAGATGCTCGAATGAATTCACGTATATTAATGTAACGAGATAAAATGTAATTGTGTGATAACGATAAAATGTCTTGCTGGTACGTTTGATGTGATCTATACGAAAAAGGTTAAACGTGAAACAGAAATCATTAAGTAACTATATCAATTATTTGATATATGTCTGTGATTTATTTTGTACGCGACAACCGCTTCGCAGCACGCGCGGCCATATAAATAGATAGATAATAGGATAGTAATTAATTATAGTAGAAAAAATACTTATAAGATTGTAAATATAAATATTTTAATATAGGGCCCGATAGCGGCATGATAAAATAGACCCCGGCGGATATAGGGTAGACAGAAACCCGCCGGGGAAGACTTTTTTGTAATAGAAGGTAGAAAAATAAATTGACACCACCGTCCTTCGCCCCTCGTTCGCCTGTGATCGGAGAAAGTATAAATTGCGCAAGCGTCACACGCGCGGCATTCTCTCGACAGCAGCGACCGGGCATACGAGGCACACCGATACAGTCCACATAGAAAGGCGAGCAAGGGGAAAGGAGGCGAGGTGGCTTTGAACTGGATAAGGAATTTCATTTCACCCATCCCGTCCTCCCAGCTACGACCACCCTAAGAAGGAAGGATGGCACCGAGTCACGCACATCTTTTCGTGGTCGCTTCGAACCGGATCTGGTAGCTGGGAACCGAACCTGGAGAAGACAGAACACAGTAACCCTTCCCTTCAAGCCCAGTGCCCGTTGCCCGTCCTTCGCCTGTCGAGGGAATCACCCATAGAACGCGCAGGATCACCGGCGAGTGACCCTGCGAAAAGCCACTCAGCGTCGCAGCCGCGCCCTACGGACATTTCGAGGACCGCATTCCGGTGTCCGGGCTGCGACACCGCGAAAATAAACGAAGTAAGAGGTAAGATTAGGTATTGTAATAGGTAAAATAGTTGCCGTTACAGACGGTCGCTACGCGGCGCAGCGCGCCAACGCAAACCGGATCGAGTCATATCGCGAGCGCCTCCCCGCACTCCGCGGCACCTCCGTGATACGTGGATTTGAAGCGCCCCGCATTCCGAGACGGCAGGCACCGAGACCGGACTCTCGATTTTAGCACCGGCAGCCTCCAATATTAAAGGTACTGTAAAACCTTATTACCTAGTCTCAGTGGGGGTTGCTGGGGTAGAATCAAAAAAAAAATATAAGATTAGGAGGGTAGGTCGGGGTAGGTCGCGAGTACAGATTTAGTAACGGTGCGGTGCTATTTATATTTTCGTAACGGTATAGTGCGTTAACTGTAATAGTTTGCGTAAACATAGGCGCGATAGAACGATATTATGTAAATACGAATATAGCGGTAATTGCGTTGAACGGTAGATTCAGATAGAAAAGCCAGGTACGCGCGGGTAATAGCTATTTAGGAAGCTCGTAGAAATAGAACGGTGCATTAATACCTATCGGTCGAAATAATTTAGAAACGCGAATTTAGCCTCAATTGTAGGACTTGTTAGAGTTATTGTATTTAAGCAACAGTGCATTAAATAATTTAGCGTTTATAGGCGCGCAGCGTTCACAAACGGATCCAAATTGCCTTTTTTGTTTTTTTTTATTGGTAGAAACGCCTGATAGAAAATAAATAGCAATTGTTAGCATCGAATAACAGACGGACACTTAGTTCGTAGGCGGGTGACATACAACGCCGCGTTCCTCTCTAACCCTTTCAACGTCTTTGGTTTCGCGGGGAAGCTAGTACAATGGCACCAGTCACTCGAAAAAGGCAGGAAGCCGTGACAGAGTCACAGTCGAGTGACAACAGAGTAGAGAATGTCCCGCGTGACGTATCTGAGTCGCCGAGCGAGGAAACGAACACAGGCATGACAGAACCAGAAGAAGAGGGACCGATAGCCACACCTTCACCTAGAGATGCGACAGAAATGAGAAGGCTACATAGAACGGAATTACTGCGCGCGAAACGCGAATTATTAGAAAAACAATTGGAAGAGGCGCGAATCGCGAAAAAATTAGCGGAATGTAAAGTCGAATTATTGGAAATAGAATCGACCGATAGTGAGGAAGATAGCACTGGCGCGCGCAAAGAGCAAGACCAAGCCTGGATAGAATCCCAGAACATAGAAGATAAAATAGATGAGTCGGCACCAACGGCAAATGAGATCCAATCCGCATCCGAGGATGGACGGGCCGTCATAGAAATAGGGCAGGCGCCCCTGAACGGGGCCACAGAACTAGCAACAGCGATCGCACAGGCGATTAAGTCGGCGACACCGAGAGCGCCGGCGCCGAAGTACTTACATGAGTTGCCAATTTTCGAAGGAGATTGCACAGAATGGCTGGCATACAGGGCGGCATATAGAGATAAAAGTCAGTACTTCACAAAGAATGAAAATTTAGCAAGGATACGAAGAAGTCTAAAAGGGAAAGCGAAAGAAGCCGTGAACGCTCTCTTTATAGCCGAGACGGCGCCGGACGTTGCAATAAAAACGCTGGAGGACCGCTTCGGACGACCGGACGCATTGGTGTCGGTCGAAATAGAACGTCTCAAAACGATACCTCGACTGAGCGAGGATCTGCGTGACGTGTGTGCGTTTGCCGGACAAGTGAATAATTTGTATACAATAGTTAGTGCCCTGAACACGGCATATCACTTGAATAATCCGGACATAGTAAAACTGGTTATGTCAAAGATGACGCCAGCACTTAGATCGAAGTGGATAGATTATAAAGAAAACGCACCTAGAGAGAAGTCAAGGCTCGAGAAAATGGCCGCTTTCCTGAATGAAGAATCGGCGAAATGCAGCGAATACGCCGAGCCGGAAGAGATACGCCGGCATTCAAAGGAACAGTCATCGACGGCAAAGCTCAGACAGCAAAGAGCTTTCGCCGCGAACATAGAATGCGATGAATGCCCCGTCTGTAGGGGCCAAGGACATCCGCCAATAGCTTGTGAAAAGTTAAGGCGAGTTTCCACAGATAAAAGGTGGGAAATAGCTAAAAAGTTTAATTTATGTTTTAGATGCCTGAAGTCCAGGAAAGCGGGCCACAGATGCAGAGCACGAGCATGCGGTATCGGCGGCTGCCTGAGAACGCACCACCGGCTGCTGCATAACAACAGGCAGAGAGCTGAGAGCCGGCAGGCGCCGCCGGCCGAGCATAGAGCACCAGAAACGATCGACGACGCACGTGCGCAGATCGTCGCGTCAGCGCAAAGAGCGCAAGTAGGAGCTGCATATTTAAAGGTAATACCCGTCCAGCTCACAGGAGCGAATAATACAATAGATACGTACGCACTTCTGGACGAAGGTTCGAGCGTGACATTGATAGAGACCGTGATAGCGAACGCGGTCGGATCAGATGGGCCGATAGAGCCGTTTAATATAGAAGGAGTAGGCGGAACGCGCATTAACGCGGACGCCTCAATGAGAATAATAGTAAAGATTAAAGGTCGCCATTCAAATAAGACGCATGAGCTGACAGCGCGAACAATTGATAGATTAAATTTGTCGCCGCAGTCAGTACCGAGAGAGATAGTATCGGGCTGTCCGCACCTGGCGGACATAGAAAGCAAATTGTGTTATGAGCGCGCTGTACCCTCGATATTAATAGGCCAAGATAATTGGAATCTTATCGTTTCCAGGACAGTGCGCAGTGGAAAGAAGGGCCAACCGGCAGCATCCCTCACCGATCTCGGGTGGACGCTGCACGGCATAGATGAGCGCCGACGACAGAACGTGCATTTTGTGAATAGAGCTGTCGCGGCCGAGAGGCCCGCAAATGACGTCAAAAAGATAATAAGAGAGGGAGATGAGTACCCCGACGCTGCTAATGCCATTAGAAATCAACATTATATGGATGATTGTTTACAGAGTTTCGACAACATAGAGGACGCGCGGAGAGTCACGCGCGACGTAGCCCTAGTCAACCAAAGAGCCAAGTTCGTCCTGGACAGATGGACGTCGAACGTGGAGGAGCTGGGGCGGCGTAGCGGCGTCGTGGAGTTGGAGAGCGAGTCGAGCAGCGGTAGAGCCGAGCGAGTACTCGGCCTTATCTGGCGGCCGCACGACGACGTACTCGCTTTCGACTTAAATTTGAAAAAGGTACCTATTGATATAATAGAATCGGAAGAGAGCGGCGACATAGAGCAACACACCGGCGAGGAGAGAGTCACCGGGGCGCGAGCTTTGACGGCGGGAGCATTGAGAGAAAGACTACCGAATGTAGAGCGCTTTTCGTCCTGGCTGCGTCTCGTACGTACCACAGCGCGCATATTGCAATTTATAGAGATATGTCGACCAGTCGCCGTCGTTGCAGCTGGCCGAATGAAACGAAACAAGTAGATAGAGAAAAACCCCGCATGGAAAAAACAAAAAAGACAGAGGATAGAGCCGAAGAAGGGCGAGCCACCACCTACGTCGCCGGGGCGTGAAATAAAAATTTTGCCGGCGAGGCTCATTTGTGCGGCGGAGCAGCTGTGGGTGCGAGCAGCTCAACAAGATTCATTTGTCGAAGAACTGAATCATTTGAATAGAAAACAACAAATACAAAAGGGAAGCCGATTGAGCGGACTGGCGGTGAATATAGATGAAAAGGGAATAATTAGACTGAAATCCAGAATAGGAGCCATCACGGACGCGGAAGAGATAGAGTTGAGTCCACCAGTACTCGATGGACAACACAAGTACACGCGATTATATATAGAGTGGACACACAAGAGATTACATCACAGAGGTATGGCGATAGTAATCAACGAAGTACGTCAACATTACTGGATACTTCGTTTGAGATCAATAGTACGGAGTGCAGTAAGCGGGTGTCTAGCCTGTCGAATAAAACGGGCTCGACCTGCTGTACCAGCGACGGGTAACCACCCCCCGTCGAGAATGGCTCACCACCAACGTCCTTTTTCCTACACCGGCCTCGACTATTTTGGTCCTTATCAAATTACAGTTGGCCGACAACACCAGAAGCGCTACGTGGCGCTTTTCACCTGCCTGACAACACGAGCGGTACATCTGGAGCTCGCGGGCTCGCTCACCACCGATAGCGCTATCATGGCGCTGCGGCGCATGATGGCGAGGCGAGGCTGTCCAGTCGAGATCTGCAGCGACAACGGCACCAACTTCCGAGGTGCTGATGCCGAGCTGCGGGCGGCCGCCCTGCGGGCCACGGAGTCCGAGGCGTCCGTCCGGACGATAGCCTGGCGCTTCATACCCCCGGGCGCGCCGTTCATGGGCGGCGCCTGGGAGCGAATGGTCCGGAGCGTGAAGCGCGCGCTCGATGCTGTGCTGCGCGAGCGCTACCCACGAGAGGAGGTGCTGGCGACGCTGCTGGCGGAGGCGGAGCACACGGTCAACAGCCGCCCCCTGACGCACGTCTCCACGGCGCCCGACGAGCCCGAGGCGCTGACGCCTAACCACTTCCTGCTGGGAGGGCCGTCCCGAGTACCGCTGCCCGGCAGCTTCAAGGACGGCGACTGCATCGGCCGTCAACAATGGAAACAAGCACAGCGGCTGGCCGACTACTTCTGGGCGCGCTGGCTCAGGGAGTACCTGCCCGAGCTGCAGCGGCGCCGCGACCCAGCCGACCGAGGAACCCAACTACAAATAGGCGATCACGTATTGATAATAGACGATACACTACCGCGTAACGTTTGGCCGCGCGGGCGCGTGATCGCTGTCTACCCCGGCAAGGACGGCGCAGTTCGAGTCGTCGATGTCCAGACCAGCGGCGGCGTGCTGCGGAGGGCATCCAGGAAGCTCGTCGCGCTCCCCAAGTGATCCTGCGGGAGCAGGAGGCGGGAGAATGTACGCGACAACCGCTTCGCAGCACGCGCGGCCATATAAATAGATAGATAATAGGATAGTAATTAATTATAGTAGAAAAAATACTTATAAGATTGTAAATATAAATATTTTAATATAGGGCCCGATAGCGGCATGATAAAATAGACCCCGGCGGATATAGGGTAGACAGAAACCCGCCGGGGAAGACTTTTTTGTAATAGAAGGTAGAAAAATAAATTGACACCACCGTCCTTCGCCCCTCGTTCGCCTGTGATCGGAGAAAGTATAAATTGCGCAAGCGTCACACGCGCGGCATTCTCTCGACAGCAGCGACCGGGCATACGAGGCACACCGATACAGTCCACATAGAAAGGCGAGCAAGGGGAAAGGAGGCGAGGTGGCTTTGAACTGGATAAGGAATTTCATTTCACCCATCCCGTCCTCCCAGCTACGACCACCCTAAGAAGGAAGGATGGCACCGAGTCACGCACATATTTGTTTGGGCTGCAGTGACGAAAAGTGATCTACAATAAAGGAAGCCGGCTGCAAGTTTTAAGGTTTTTAAGTATATAAACATTGGAATATACTGTCATAATAAAATTAACAGGGTGTCTAAATCGCAATAATCTAGGCAATAGGCACCTATTGCGATCGTAGACTCTAAGGCTTATATGGCTCGTTAGTATATAAACCATAAAGACTATTTTAATATCGATGACAGGGTGCATATCGCCTAGATTTTTGCAGCCAGCTTCCATTTTTATACATCACCCTTGGCCACTGCTGGATTGTGATTGTTAACATATTCTTAAAACATATGTTTCTGAACTTGGCGATCATTTTGGCTGTTAGGAATGGGGATGCTATCACCGAATGATATATTAAGCTCAGATCAAAGATGGCGTTTGCTCTGGGACCACATATCAATTGGTAGTTGATAGCCACGATAATTGCCTGCCAAATCATATTCGCTTTCAGATCTTTAACATGACGAAAGCTCCGAGATCAACGTATCTTTTCTGTTTTATTATAATAAAATACCACGAAGGCTGATTTATCTTTTAATTTCGGTGATTTAGGGTCCATAATTCGTTATTAATAATAATCTTAAAGCTAATGTAAATACATAATTGATAAAAATTATCTGCTGATATTACAAAATTAATATTATTTAATCAGACCAATTGCTATCCCCACCCAGTATTTTTTGAAGGGACAGTCTAGTCTGGCAGCGATCATCTTCAGGATGCCGTTGTTACTACATTTTAAAAGCAATTTATTTAATTTTTTTTTTTCATTCTATAGTTCTAATAAATTTTTGTTTTATTTATATTCATATTGTTGTATTTAAATTTCAAGAAAAATGCAAATAACGCGAAAATAGATTGTTTTGGGTTTTCGTAAAAGATACTAATATTAATATCTGTTATTTTGTTTTTACTGTTTTTCTCACGTTATATGTATATATTATTTTCATTAAAGTAATCCTCATTATTATCATATATTATATTTTATGGACATAGGATGACTTTTCAATAATCGAATAAACTAGAAAACCGATATTCATACCTTAACTGCCTTCTAATCTACCAAAGCATTATAACTTTAAATAGCAGTTCAATCTTTTTAAAAATATTAACACGAAATACATAAAAAAAACTGCTAAGATACTTATCTGACTAGAAAACTACAATTTATGAGGTTAAATACATTAAATACATTTTACTTATTACCTATGCTTTTTCAGCTTAACAACAATAAGCAAAAAAATATGTATTATCCTTCATTGTCTAGTACAACGTAAACAAAATATTATTTATACAGTACTAAAAGACAGTAATAGAATATTAACCTAGTAGCGTAGTACATTGTACCAAATAATTACACGTATAATACGATATAAATCCTATAGTTGACGGTTTTTTAGTATTGTCTGTATGTATTACTGTTTTTTATTTTAATTAATCTAATATATAAAATTCTCGTGTCACAGTTTTCGTTGCCATACTCTTTCGAAACGGCTTGACCGATTTCGATGAAATTTTTTGTGCTTATCCGGTATCTATGAGAATCGGCCAACATCTATTTTTCATCCCCCTAAATGTTAGGGGTAGTCCACCCCTAAATTTTATTTTTTATTTTTTAGACAAAATTTTTAATTTCTATTTTTTTATGATACAACATACAAAAATACATACAACCCTAAATTTTTACTTTTCTATCACCAACCCCTATTTTTTAATAGCCATTTTAGTAATCACAGTTTTCGTTGCCATACTCCTCCGAAACGGCTTGACCGATTTCGATGAAATTTTTTGTGCTTATCCGGTATCTATGAGAATCGGCCAACATCTATTTTTCATCCCCCTAAATGTTAGGGGTAGTCCACCCCTAAATTTTTTTTTTTTTTTAGACAAAATGTTTTAATTTCTATTTTTTTTATGATACAACATACAAAAATACATACAATCCTCAATTTTCACCCTTGTACGATCAACCCTTATTTTTTAATAGCCATTTTAGTAATTTAATAATTGCATAACTAAATATTATTTCGCAAAAGTGTAATTTATTTAATTAAGACTGACAGAAATTGTTGAAACGATAAATATTTGTGTTACGGGAACGAAAACGGGAAAGGGAAGAACGGGAAAGAGTTAAGACTGAAATAAAAAAGTTGTACTTGATGAGAATGGAAACAAAAAGGAAATGAGACCAGGGCCAGGAACGGAAACGATAAAATATTTATGCGATGGGAACAAAAACGGGAAAGGGAAGAACGGGAATGAGTTAAGACGGAGATAAAAAAGTTATTTTTGATGAGAATGGAAACGAAAACGAAGCTACACTAGGGCCAAGAACAGAAATAATAAAGTATTTTTGCGATGGGAACGAAAAAATGAAAGGAAGAACGGGAATGAGACAAGACTGAGATAAAAAAAGTGATTCTTATGAGAAACGAATACTACCCGTGCGAAGCCGGGACGGGCCGCTAGTATAATATAATAACGTACTTTATATCGACAAAAAAATCAGTTACTCAACTATAATTTTTTTTTAGGTTAGTTCCAGTTAGAAATTTTGTTTAGATAAGTATTATATAACCTAAAAAGAATTTTTTCCCAACACTTTTATTTCAGCAACTGTTAGGCTTAGAGTTATAATTCAAAAATCAACCGATGCCGAAATTGACACGTAAAAAGTCTATTCACAAAAGTTTTTCGCTTGGCGGTCTTCTTTGATATCAGGGCAAAATATTTGTATTAAATTCAAACTCTATGGTTTTCTTTATATTATATTCTCACTCATCAATGGTAAAAGTCCCCAAGATTCACGTTTTTTTTTCTTAAACTTCCTACGTAATCTCCTCTTACATCATGTTCCGTTGTGAACTGGGTAAAAAATTAAAACGCCCCAAAAGGTCCCCTTTTTGGCACATTATGGCATTGATATGTTTGACGGGCGTAAATCCGGCGGGTGTTTGCTATCGCGGCTAATTTCCTACAATATTCACCCCCTCGAAAACCATTGAGCCAGCTTAATCTCGTTTCGTGATTCTAATTGTCTTCTGTAATTGTAAAAGACCGCTGTTAGACCCCGCGTATGTACGTACAGTGTTTGGTGAATATTCAATTCTTTTTTTTTTGTATTTCTTCAGCGAATGATTAAAGTGAACATAGACGCGCACAGAGTGCTTTGCAGTTTAGATTAATCAAACTTTCGAAATTATTACCTGGTTCCTAAGAGAATTGAAAATGAAAGTTCTACTTTATTTATATACAAATAATAGCTTTCCGCCCGCGGCTCCGCTAGCGTAGACTACACAGTTGTAGATACCGGGCCTCATTTTCAGATAAAAATTAGCCTATGTCACTCTTCAGCTTATAAACTATTTGCAATGCAACTATATCTATCCAAAAAAAATATAGCTGTCCCGGTAGAACTGTGTAGTTCACACTAGTGTAGCCAAGAAAGCTAGTTTGAAAATAAAACATAGTCCAGGTTAGGTGCTAATAATGTGTAGCTTTCATGAAAGAAACTTTTTTCTAATGTAATAATTTTTTTAAATTAATTTAATTTAATTAATTTTAAACAAATAAAAATCAAATCTTTTCGCTTGCGAAAAAACCAAAACTAGTACATAAGAGAAAAATAAAACAAGGACAAGGAAATTCGAAATGGAAATTAGAACTGATAGGCTATTAAAGCTCTTGAGGTAGGTAGCACAAGTTTGATATCATGCTGTCTGTTGAGTAAAATGAAAACAGTAACGGACGAACTCAACCTGAGCGTAGCAAATGCAAACTTTTAATAGTCTACTCTATAATAGATGTTAACGCATGCAACTGAAAATTTAGCACATTGTATAGACTACTACAGTATAAAGTATTCATGAACAGTAAACATATTTTCATTTTGTACATTCCTACGCCCCTTTCTGGTAAGGGGTGGGTAGAGACACCTTAACAAGTTTAAAACTACAATAAAACGAAAGCTTCATGCAAAAGCTTGTTATTTAGTATCGGACTACTTAGATGATAAAAATCCATAGGTGTAAACCGCTCGCCTGTAAGTTGTTTCAATAATATAAATTTTTAACATAGAGTAAATAAATTTGACAGCAACGTTTGGTTTTAATAGAGTCATAAATGTCACTTCACAGTATCGAAAATGTCAAACGTGATTTCGTGGGGGTTAAAACCGTCGCACAGGGATTTTGCGGGGGTGGGACCTCGCGGACTGAACCTCACCATCTTGCACCAGTTAGCTAGAGTATGAGTGGTTGGACGGTAAGCGCAGAAGAGGGCTTCTAGTCAATTCGTACTTTTATGAACTTTAAGCACTTTTTATTAAAAGATGTTTATAATTTTATTTTTCAAAAGAGTGTCATTCAGTTTCTTACGTATCCCTCTGGGGGATCAGTACTCTTTTTTGATGTGCCTTTGTGGGAACGTTTTCACACAAAGTAAATAATAAATTCACTTCAAAATTATGTTAGTTAACTACGAAATAAAGACATTTGATTTGATTATAGATTTCCATTTCGTCCATTTGAGTAGATTTCCAAAAAACAAACCAAGCGGACCCCTCCAGTCCACGTTCAATCCCTTCGCTCCGGGGACTAAGCGTGAAGAGTGGCGAGCTTCGTCGCTGCAATCGTACCTACGGCTCCTCTGCTTACGTAATCATGTTTGACGTTTGTTGTCGAGTCTTTCTTCTTCTGGGAAATTAGAATGGAAAAGCTAAGCAGAGAGTACTGTCCCGGAAAGGAACGTTGGTTTGGATAGATGTTAGCTCGAGAACTATGAGTTAGCGCACTCGTCTGTTCTCGTACAACGCTGGGCCAAGTATTCCTTTAGGAAACAGCTAGAAATGTGATTACGGACATGACAATAAAATAAAGACGACGAGTGTCGTGATAGCCGAGTGGTGGCGAGGGTGGATTAAGCTCCAAGCACCTTCATCCCGAGGGGAGGCCTAAGTCCCTGCAGTGGGGCATAATGGGCTGCATAAACATTAAACTTTTAAGTACCTACTTACTCTTTTTATTTAATCTAAAAAATTAAATGTTTGCATGATCTGTACGTACACACCGGTAGAAGTTCTACGCTGCGCTTTATTTACAGTCATATTCTGAACAAATATAGATAATACGTATTCATTTCTTGCAACAATGTTGTGGCACCCTCTCGAATCCTGTTTTGTGTTGCGGTGAAATTTTAACATATTAAGGGCGTTTTCATAGAATTAGACTAAACTGTTACTTCTTCAAGTACTATAGTAACATATAAATGATTTATTCCAGACCTGAATTTACCTGCTGACCATCTCAAACGTAACACACGTCATTTGTAACAGAAATAATAGAAATAAATAATAATATAAATAGATTGTTTTACATTTATTTATGCTATTCCTGCTTATCGTACCGTTTTGACGTCGTTTCCACACTAACGAAGCAAAACCGCTAAGTGTCGCAATAGCCTAAAGCAAAACAAACCTGTCTCAAATTTATAAGGCCACAGGGCCATGGTTCGAATCCGGGCGTGTACCAATGAGTTTTTTTTTTAACTTAAGTACATTAACTATCACTGATTCCGTGCCTCGGAGAGCACGTTAAGCAGTCGGTCCCGGGCGCTGTCAATAGATGGCAGTCGTTACAATCCCCAACCCGTAGTAGAGCAGCGTGGTGGATTTAAGCTCCAAGCCCCCCCTCACCCTGGGGGAAGCCTGCCCCTGGAGTGGGGTGAAAATGTACTGATGAAGAAGAAGAAGCAAAACTGAGAAGCGCGATCTTATGGTTGCCTTATTATGCAAGAGTTATGGGAAATCGCTCCAAATCAGAACGAGGAACGACTTCAATAATATCGCAACCGCCAAGATGTTGGGGCTCCTCGAATCGGCATGCAAATGACGACGTAAATAAATAACACGCGGAGCGCGGTTCTTATATCCGTGTGAAAACATATTGTGTTTTACCTAAAGAAAACAATTTCGTAACTTTGAAATGTGAAAGATAAATCCAAAAATAATAGACAATAAGCGGCTTATATTGCACAAAGAATACCTGCAGGCGAAAACAAAATACACGAAACAAGGGGAATGCGCTTAGAATTGACCCCTACAAGTTTAATGGACAATTTTACTTTGAAAAGTATTATAATGTAAATAACATAAGTAGGTACAGTAAAAATATTGCTGATAGTTTAAATATAATTTGGTCATTACAGTTATCCCCAAGGAACCAGCTTTAAAGACATTCAGTTCCTGAGGCATGGGTGGAGTCTCAAACATGTTTCTTTTTATTAAAATATTTTGGCTTTGAAACAAAAAAAAATGTTATATTAATGCCAATCGTACTATTTTAAGAATATAATTATGATTTTCATAATAATGTATTGAAGCTGTTGAATTTCTTTTTTTAGCCTTGAAAATGACAAAGAAGAAGACAACATTTAAAAAAATATGATAGTATTGAAAACTATATTTTTTTTTATAAAGAGAATTTAGAATGCCCAGGGAAAATATTTTTAAAGTTGTTTTAAAAATTCTATCTATACCCAGTCTCTGAAAGAAGAATATCTTTTTGGAGATCTTCAGAGAATATCTCTTCAGGGATATTTTTCGCATTTCGTTCAAGAATATTACATTCTCATTTGGTGTTATCTTCGAAAAGATATGCTTTGCATTTTGTTCAAAATTATGACATCCTTATTTGAGTTATATTCATTTCAAAGCATATCATCTTCGTTTTGAAATTTTCTTATTTGTCTAAATTTTCTTTTGATAACAGTTAAAAAAAAATCCTTCATATTACTTTAATAATAATTAGACATTTATTTACCACAAAAACACATGAGCATCCTTAAATTAAAAAAATAAAATAAAATTTACATACGAAACAGAAGGTAATTGATACAACACTGCAGTTTATGTACAAAAAGACTGGAGCTCAGCATTTACCGACACACAAATGGTGTGGGCGCTGTTTTTCAGCAACAGCCTTAAATATTATTAAATTCTCTTGTTGAAATAGCTTGAAATAAATTTCTTTCATATGTTGAAGGGCATGAAATACTCTTTTGAAGACATCTTTCAAAACAAATGTCAATAAGATGAACAACTTAAATAATTAAAACAAAAAACACAATAGAACAAAATTATAATAACGGATAATACAATTTTAAATGAAATTGAATAATAAACAGGTGACAGCCTATTGTAAATTGATATCTACGAAACATAAACTATCATTACACATTAAATTTATAAATCTAAGTTAGAAGGGAAATGCAATTTTTAGGTGTGTAATTCAAACCAC
Organism: Luffia ferchaultella; assembly: GCA_949709985.1. NCBI lineage: Eukaryota > Metazoa > Arthropoda > Insecta > Lepidoptera > Psychidae > Luffia > Luffia ferchaultella. The sequence continues at coordinate 16,277,678 of OX453256.1, forward strand.
TCTCGCCAAGTATATTGAAAAAGAAAGTTTTGTGATTCTTAAAAAGGAAAACGTTTCTTGATCAGGTTAAATTACGCACGATTCAAAATTTTAAAAAATATTTATAAACTGTGACTGAAGTTACATTTCCGTCACCAACTCCGAAAACTTTAATATGCTAAAAATCTTTTTGAAATGTTACGCTGTCTGAATATATATATATAAGGATATAAGGACACGAGAGTGTTACTAAAAGTGTTCGGTTTTTTCTTGTGTGTTATGAAACCCTAAAAACAAAAGTATTAAATATATAATAAAACGAAAGCAACAGATTTATTTGAATACCATTTAAAAAAAAATAAATCGATGTCCCCCTTTCGCTCATTTTGACCCACGAATAAGCAACGAGGAATCCAAATATCAAAATTTAAGATTCCTTGGAGAGTTCAAAGGAATTCAAATACCAAAATAACCTTGCCTGTTACGTATAACTCAGCTCTGCCTGTCTGTACGGGGGCACGGAAATGCGGGAATTATGCAAAATTGTTCCACCCTTGCATCTGAACGGTTTATATGCGGTTTAAAACTTTGCTTTTTGTTTGTATGAAAGGCAAATGTATTCCTATATTTTAGTATATATCTGGATTTATAAGTATACAAATTTACGAATCATGTATTATAGTAAACTCAAACGTGCTGTAGCTAGGACCTAGTTAATTTATAAACTTAGTTTTAATATATAGATATTAAAATTTTTGTGTATTCGCAGTAATGATATCCTGAAGCCAACCAGACATGGTACCTTAAAGTTGAGTTAAAAATATCAACATTATACGAGTGGTCAAAAAGCTCAGAGTCACTCAAAGTCCCTTGGAGAGAGAACTGGAGTGAAAGACATAGTTCACGGAATTGATCGACCGGTAGGCCTAGCGGTTAGAGACCCTACCTGCAGAACCAAAGGTCGCGGGTTAGATTCCCGCCCAAGACAAATATTTGTCAGTATATTTGTTTCGTGTCAGGGTATAAAATATTTATATATGTATATATTATATAAAAAAAGAATATTTAAGTATATAGGTACCTATGTTAGTTGTCTATAGTAACACAAGCACAATACTTGTTTAGTTTGAGACTAGATGGCGCTGTGTGGGATGTCTTAGGTATTATTTTTATAGATTTCAACAATCGAACGGTTTTGGGTGTAACAACCTGTAACAACCTGTTTCACGTGACCTGTTTCAGATCGTCACTGTACCTAGTAGAGAGGCGTCTTACGCTGCAAAGTCCGGTTCGTTTTTGAGAAGTTTTCTTCCCAAGTGGTTTCCCATCCGTTCTGCGAGCGATAGGGCCTGCACATTGCCCCTTCAACTAGCTAATGCTGTAAGTTATGTAAATAACTCGAGTTCTTTTGTAGACGAAATTTTTTCATTGAGGATTTTAGTCGCAGATAGACTATAAGACAAGCTCTTAGCCCATAGCCTTTTCGGTGAAAGAAGTTGACATATACTGCTCTCAGAGTTTTGTCTTCAGTCACTGAAGTAATCTGTATCAGGTAAAGGTATTCCAAAGCTTATATTATGGGTACCAGACAACTGATATACATACTTATATATTCTTTAAAACATATACATAAATAGATAATAATAATAATAATAACACACACAATCACAACAACGTCTTGGCCTCAAACTAAGCATTAGCTTGTATTTTGGGTACCAAGCGAAGACACCACATACATATAACAACCAAGGCCCAGTGCCAGTATTAATATTCATCATATAAATACTGACCCGACCTGGGATTCGAACCCGGGACCTCCAGCTTTGCAGGCAGGGTCGTTGCCCACTAGGCTAAGCGGTCGTTTTCACACCCATTAACGGAAAAATAGACATGTTCATGCATGCATGTTATATTATATCCTTTTCAATTTAAAAGCTTGGAGAACTCTTCTCTAGCTGTGACAGAGACTTTCGGTAAAATAACTTCTCCCTATCTCGCACCTCTTTGCTACATGTGCTGCCCTGGTGGCTCTATCACACAAACATCTCAACATTCTAAAGATAGTCCACATTCGCTATACCCATAGCGGCCGGTTAACTCTTCCGTTTTATCATTTATGAAACACTAAATACATTATAAATATGTATATAACATATCATGACCAACCGTTTATCAGAGATATCATCGTGTTATTCTGTATTAACACTGGCGTATGTTATACTTAGGATAGGCATACAAATTTTATAGATCTAACTTTTTCTAACACGAAATAAAAATATAGTAACCTACGTCCCAGCAAAGGAAATCGTTAGTGGCACCCTAACACAGTTTTCTCGCGCACTTTGCACATAGTTAGCTGACACTAGAGAAATTTCCTTCACAAGAGATTTAGCCCGCTTTGTGTAGCCTTTGATTCGCCTGAAAAGTTTGTGCAGGCAAATCTTTTTGAAACGAGGGCGGGATTTGCGACAACTCACACTTCAGGCGTTATAAAAAAAAAGAATAGCATGTAAATTATAGAAATAACTTTTGTGACCAGTCTAAAAATATCGTAGAAATATTTATTTATTTAACCCTTCACCAATAGGTATATAATTAGAGTGCAAAATACAATTCAGTCTTACATGTACGAATTGACTAGAAGCCCTCTTCTGCGTTTACCTTATAACCACTCATACTCTAGTTACCTGGTGTAAGATAGCGAGTTTCAGTGGGCGAGGTCACCGCGTGCCTGTCTTCACACATTGACATTTTCGATACTGTGAAGTGATATTTCTGACTCTAATAAAACCAAATGCTTTTGTAAAATTTATTTATTCTATGGCCTCATTACTTACAGAAGAGCACTGAATGCTCTGAAAGATGTATTTAAAAATACGCATGTATTTGAAAACAACAAATGAAAAAAGAATTATTTTTATATAAAAAAATGTAAATCACTAAATTAATTTCAGTTTATATTTTATTGTCTCTATTTTTTTTTATTATATAGGTAGGATTTTTTCAGTTAATAGCTATATCATAATATTCCATAACAGCCAATTATGCCACACTGAAGAGGCTTAGGCCTCCCCTAGAGAAGAGGTTGCTTGGAGCCTAATTCACAAGGCTCCTTCAATGCGAGTTAGTGGATTTTGACCAGGACCGACGGCTTGACGTGCTCTCTGAGCCACGAAGTCAGTGATAGTTATTACTTAAGTCAGATTTCTGGGATTTGAATCACCTTCTAAACAAGAAGCGCTCATCTTGAAGGGGACTTAGGCCTCCCTCCAAGATGAGGTGGCTTGGAGCTTAAATCCACCACGCTGCTCCAATGCGGGTTGGCAGATTATAACGACCGCCATTTATTGACAGCAACCGGGACCGACTGCTTAACGTGCTCTACGAGGTGCGGAGTCAGTGATAGCTAATGTACTTAAGTCAGAAAAAACTCATTGGTACACGCCCGGATTCGAACAACGGCCACATGGCCTTATAGATTTGAGACAGGTTCACTGCGCTCGGGCTATCACGACATTTTAATATAGTTCTGCATGAATTAAAAATTTATGTTTAAACTACCTTTTTCAGACTTTTATATAGATAGCACCAGGAAGTATAATAAACTTTATTTAAAGTTGTGCGGGTGATTGCGTTGTACTGCAATACAGTACACAACGGAGCTAAGTTTCATCGCCGAGGGGCTAATAAGACTTTTGCCACTACGTAAAACTGAAACTGTAAGTTTTCAGTGCATGTTACACGAAAGTGTCGTAAAATTTATTACATCACACTAGTTAAGTGAGTGTGTACTTATAATTTTGTTTAAAGTTATTGTTATATACATATATAATAATGTAATATTCTTCGGAAAACCGTCTGTAATGAAATACTCGTATATATATTATGTACTAGGTACTCTTTTTTTCCGTTCTAACTGTTTAATAAAATTATAGTAATTAAAGTATCAATTATTCACAAAAAATACAAACCAATTATCAATAATTACTAATTAAAAATAAAAGCTTATACCAAATTAAAAACTAATTAAAAACGAAAAATACCTACAAATAAAATAAATCCAATAATCCACAACGCGTTACCCCCGACGCAAAGGTGCCCATGATACTCATTGCATTCCTGCGCTGAATAGCAATGGCAATTCTTTGCACCAGGAATGAACCGGACCGGGGGTCGAATCCCCTTTCGAAATGTTTGGCTTCACTACCCCAACTGCCAGCAACTTTCACCGCGAGAGGGACGAACAAGTATTTACTCTCCAGAGTAGAGTACTTGACTCGTTTTCTGGCGGCCGCAGACTCCGCAGCTGCTCCAGATGTCTTCTTATAATTACACACGTTTAAAGAAATATAGAAGAAGAAACAAAGAAAAAATTGCACTTTTGCCCAATTAGCTCTGGCAACACCGGTTCACTTAATTATGTTCAAAAAGGAAAGCAATATATATATATATATTACATTTTTATTATTGAGCTGGGTTTTCTGGGTTTGAAAACGAAATTCTTCAACCAGTGTGTTCTGCCGGTAATGACGTATGGACCAGAGACGTGGTCCTTTACTCTGGGACTTGTACACAAATTCAAAGTTGGTCAGCAAGCGATGGAAAGAGCTATACTCTGTGTTCATCTGCGAGATAAAATCCAAATCGAGGACATCCGCAGAAGAACCAGAGTTACCGACATAGCTCTAAAAATCAGCAAGCTGAAGTGGCAGTGGGCCGGCCACATATGTCGCAGAACCGATACTCGATGTGGCAAAAAGATTCTCGAGTGAAGACCACGCACGGGAAAGCATAGTGTCGGGTGCTCCCCGACTCGATAGACCGATGACCTGAAGGCAGCAGCTCACCGTTGGATGCAGCAAGCAGAGGATCGCGTTGCGTGGCATGCCACGAAGGAGGTTTATGTTCAGCAGTAGACAGTTAAAGGCTGAAATGATGATGATGATGATGATTTAGCTGGGTGGGTGAGTATCAAAACTCAGTTGGTTAGGGAAGTCCAGACGAGGCCTTAACCGCGTATAATAATGATCGAAGTTCATTTACAGGTAAGTTACTTTGATCATACTGTTATACTTGTTAACGCCTCGTCTGGAAAATTAACCATGTTGTTGTAAAAATACTAACGAATTAATAAAACTAGATAATAACTTAGTTCAATCTTATAAACTGAATCAGATAACAAACTGCTTAAAGATTATTTAATATACAATCATCAAAGTTTTGACTATCTACTAAAGGAAGAATATAAAATTTTATAAAAGTAGTTGTTATTTGAAAAAATATTATTAAAAAGTTAAGGATATCATTGAAGATGTTTTGTTTTGGTTTTTTAATATACATAGGAACGCCATAGACAATTTTAACTGTTTCCTTCAACCAACGTTTTGATAGATTGACACGACGTTAGTATCGTTAATTTGTTTATATGAGGCTTATATTATATGAAACATTTAATTTATTTTATACCTTGAAACATAAATATAGGAAATTGAAATCCAAGTGTTTATAATAAACGGTAATTTTATTTTTTACTTATAAGAACTTAATTTACTGAACAACACATCGTTGTATAATTTATTTTTTCTTTGATTTTACACAGCATAAATAAAAACAATTTTCACCATTAACCTCCACATAGACAAAGTCCCTTCACAGAGTTTAGCTTCAGCTAGGCGGGTCTTAGAGCGCTCGTTTTCTTTCCGCGAGGTCTGAAAGGGCTTTTGAACGTCTTACGTTTCCACGTCCTGCAAAGAACTCAAAAGGACGTTGAAATAAAACACTTAACACTTGCTCGTTGTGTGTAAGACATTTATTTTTGTTTGTGGTCTTTCAAAGAGCGCATATGCCTGAGGATTTAGTTTTGAGAAGAATAAATGCTTAAAGAAAACGCGCGTTGCATTTGTTCCTTCGAAACACTCAAAATAAGAAGAGGTGGTGCTCTTTTACTAAATTGTTACTTTAAAGCAAAACACTTCTGACAACGTAGTGTACAGATCTATCAGAACTCAGAACTAGTAATGTGACTGGACGTACCTGCAATTTGCAAGACAATTTGAACCAAATGTATTTAGTAATAAAGTTTTTTTAACCGTATTTTCGTTATAATTTATGACTTATTCTTATTAAAATTATTTCATTAAATTACTTCGGGCAAACCTGTGCATCCGATGTTAACCGATTCCTATTACTTTTCTGATACATCTGTATTTACGTTTGAAATTTTGTGTCAATTATTGTTCAACTAGGTTCCACCCGCGGCTTCACCCACGCGTACAGACATTATGCCCTTGTAGTCGTTTTGCACTCTCACCACTGTTTTCATTCCCTCTCACACTTTTACGCTCATCTAAGTCCTGTTTCTGTATCTCCGTTATAATATAGCACCCCGCTTCTGTTTCGCACAGGTCATTTCCCTCCCGTCCCCCACCGTAACCATCCTATCTTCCTTCCAATAGGCCGAGTTGTTATGTCGGACGACCGTCTAAAGAATATTTTTCTATCCGTTGGGAGTAGAATTTTTTTCTGGATAAAATGTACCCTATCAACTAAACAAACAAATTCACTTTCGCATTTATAATATTAATTAGGATTAAAAAGATGCTAATTTATAATTATAGTAGGCATTGTTAGTAATTTTTTCGTCAGTTCGCGCTCTGATATCGTTATTTTCTAATGGATTTTTCTTGAAATTTGGTACAGTTACTTTGAGCCCTAGTTTTGCTAATACAATTTTGAACCTAATTAGATGATTCTAAGGGCCTAAATTGATAAAGTTATATGATACGCTTACAGCAATGACATTCACTAAATTATTACCTTTAATTTGTTTGGAAAAAGTTTTAGCGGTGACCATATGAAGTTGCTAATATTAGTCAGTCAAACATTTCGATTGATTTATAAAAATATGATAGACGAGAAGTACCTAGAGCTGGAATTTTTTTAAATTAAAGCGAGACAGTTTTGTACGCGCTACAAATGAAACTCAAATTCAGGCTATTTCCAAACTTCTAGTTCTAAAATAAACAGCTTTTATTAATAAAAAACTTTGTATTCAAGCATAGTCCATACCACGCAAAATCTCGAAACTTGAAATTTTGCGTAGGATCTTCCATTAATCACGTAAGGTTTTTTAAGCTACTTTTACACCTCCCTCTCTCTGAGATTCATGGTTACCGACCCTTTGTCCCTACCAAACATCAAGAATATTCGAATCCGAAATTCGTTTTTTTTTAGAATATTATGTTTTTGTTGTAAATAAAATAAAGTATCTGACTGAAAAAATATTGTATAAAATTTTATTTTAAATATCGACGTTTTCAATTCTATGTAACGATTATATCGACCTATATATATATATATATATATGTATGTACCGAGTTCTGTACTCCCCTGTGTAAAAAACTCTATGAGGCCGTCCATTAATCATGGGAGGATTAGGTGCAATCATTTTTGCGAAATTTTAGTTGTAATATGCCTAATAACAATTTTACGCACGTTTGACCTATATATATATATATATATATATATATATATATATATGCCTAATAACAATTTTACGCACGTTTGACCTATATATATATAGGTCAAACGTGCGTAAAATTGTTATTAGGCATATTACAACTAAAATTTCGCAAAAATGATTGCACCTAATCCTCCCATGATTAATGGACGGCCTCATAGAGTTTTTTACACAGGGGAGTACAGAACTCGGTACATACACGCCATGTTATTACTCTTGTATTGGAGCTTCAAAAATAAGTTTTGGATCAATTGTGCCTTTTCCAAATGAGATTTAATGGCATTAATGAAATGTCTATTAAGTAATAAATAATTTCTCGTGAAAAAGTTTATTTATTATTTTTTTAAACGACAGTAATTTTTAGCAGTAACATTCACACGTTTCAACTAAATTTTCCGTTTTTTTTTACTCCATGGTGACATTGCCTTTTATGATTTTCATTAAATCATTATATAATAATATTTTATTGCGTGTTGCTATTATAATATATATAGACAGCACTTTAGGAGGTTATGTAATAGAACATTTTTTGTTCGTCTTAAAAAAATAAAATGGAATGAGATAAAATGATAATTATTTTGCAAAAAATAGCAAAGCACATATTTTATTTTATGAATTTAAATTAATAAATAATCATAAATTTTTATAAGTACTAGTAAATTCTAAATTAAAATCTAATTAAAAATACTATCTAAATAATGATAAATGAGAAAATTTTAAAGAGACGACAGTTTTAGTGTGCCAAGGATACTTGTCGCGTTGCCACGTTGTCTTTATGTCCCCAATCCACATAATATAAGTAACATTGTTCGACGCGAATTTGAAAAAAAAAGGCGGACCGGGGACTATTCCAAAAATTTCAAACTCCTTTAAAATCCAATGCACGAGCAACAACGTGTCATGTCTACTATGCGTTAGGTTTTGGACTCCCTGTGTACCGTATCGGCACTAAAGAAGGATATTTAGAAACTCATCCAGGAGTAAATCCATAATCATGGATTTACTCCATGATTTTACTCCTGAATCATCAATCACCACCCTTGAATATCATCTATGAGTGTACCATATGTATGAAATTGCGATCTGAATATATATAGGCTCATACAGTAAAATATTTGCTAGAACCATTTTATTCAGTAAAACTTTTCGATAGCAATGGAATGACAAATAAACTTCAACATTAACTGAAAAACCTTTTATCACAAAGGCCGCAAGTCAATTATCGCACAATCGAAAACAATTACATTGTCGTTCCCAGCTGAACAAATAACATTCCCTATCTGTCACATTTTACTGAATTCGTTTGTTTTTCCTGACCGTACGTGGGTACTTTTCCATTGTGTTAATACAAATCCATCTGCACCACGACTCGTATATTTAATACGAGCTTTGTCAAGAACGAATTGGATTTGTACCTTAAATGTACGGTATTAAACAAAACGAAAAATTTTACACTAAAGAAATATTTTTAGAAATTTAGTTTCTATGCAATAAAACACACAAAAAAATCGCTATAATATTTTACTATATAGATATTGATTGACACAGCGCCATCTAGTTCCAAACCAAGCAAAGCTTGTACTATGGATACCACACAACTGATATAAATACTTAAATAATCTTTATAACATTTACATAGACAGATTTTTTTTAATGAAAAACTAACTTCCGCCTGCGGCTTTGCCGATTATTTATTTTACCGATTATATTTGATTTGATCTCACGCTTTTACTTTCATTTAACTCCTGTTTCCGTCTCTCTGTAATAATAATATGTAGGTACTACTGATTCTTTTCCGATTTCATTTCCACTCGCTTTAGCATTTCATACATATATCCTATAGCGTCCCGCCCCGGTTTCGTACAATCCCTTTCCCACCCCTCCCCCGCCATAATTCTTCCCCTTTTTAATAGCTTACAAAAATATCTCGTCATCGCGCGAAAGATATTGTAGCGTATGTAACTGGCCGCTTATCGTACAGGCCATACATATCATAAATTAAGGTTCTAGAATGTGTTTTAAAACGTAGAACGTTTAACATAGAAGGAATAGAATAAAAGACAGTCGAGGTTGAGAGATAGACGAAAAACCTACGTACGCGACTAGTGAGCCAAGATGTATTTAAGTATTGTAATTTTAAATAATCGTTAATAAAAAACGTGAAAGTGAGTAGAGTGATTCTTATTATTACGCTCCCGATTGGACCCGCTCCTACAATATTACACAGGTCATGTCGATTTTCGTAGTGTTAGTTACACTACAAAATGTTACAAAAAGATAATTAAAAAAAACGTTAATTTATGATAAACTTTTTTTAAATAAATCATATTTAATATTTGCATATGTCTGTATGTTTGTTTATATTGTATTCTTATAACTAATTAATTCAACAACGAGTTTTTTGATTGATTTTTAGTAAATATTTAGTAAAAGCATATTCATCATAAAAGGGAAACGTAAAAACACGTTAACCACAAAGATTACAACAACAAAGACATACAGAAATTATTCCATACAGCTTCAACGAGCTTTAAGATTAGTTCATTTTTGTTGTGGTTTATATAAATTCAATGTTTAAATATTACAAACATGCGAAATAAGAACTTGTAGATTAAACTTTTCATAACGCATGTTAAAGCTGTAAGCTTAACTGTAACATTAACCCAGGTACTACGCATTAACCCATTTGGGTTAGATCTAAGGTCACGAGCAATTTGATCGACAGAGACAATGGATTGATAATGATTGATGACAATTTATTAGGTTAAGGTATCAATAAAACGGAATTTCGTACCGTATTATACAAATTATGAATACTTCCGATTGAATGGCTGAACTGTGGCAAACTGACTAATTATTCGCAGCTGTGACATTATCATTAAATTAATTTCGTGTCATAGTTTATATTGGTCATAAATTAAATAGTTGATTTTTAATCAGATTTATTTTTAAACGTATTTGTAGAATTTCTCAATAATTACATAATATTTACTATATGCTATGTTATCCAAAGATTATCAAATGTTTGAAAATTGTCCTTCGGTTTGGCATGTTACTTTATTATCACTGAATAATATTTAAATTTAATGATTGATTAGAGAGATATGGCTGTTGTGCAAATCATATTGAATATTCTTGTTTGAAGCCATGGTTATTTTTTTTTTAATTTTTAATTTATTTTTTAATGCGTCAATGACATTCGTAACTTAATCTGTAATCATGAAGACTTAAAACAAAAACATCATGTGACATGTTTGATTGTATTTTAAAAAAACCTATCCAATGACACTTAAGTAAATGATATCTCGGTCGACGTTTCAGGACTATTTAAAAAGATAATGTTTTGTTATTTATGAATAAAATAAATTTTCATTTTGCAAAATTTAAAAAAAAACAACCAGATTGTCACACATATTCATCATCATCATCATCATCATCATCAGCCCATTTTTACCCCACTGCAGAGGCTTAGGCCACCCCCAGGGTAAAGAGGGGGTTTGGAGCTTAAGTCCACCACGCTGCTCCACTGCGGGTTGGGAACTGTAACGACCGCCATCTATTGACAGCGTCCGGGACCGACTGCTTAACGTGCCCTCCGAAGCACACATATTCAGACAGAAAAAATTCCAATAGACGATACTTGTATAATATGTGAGCATAGGTCTGATGATTACAGGTATATATCCACAATAGGACTTCAAGTCTTAATCCCCAGGTTTTAACCTATCAATTTGTCATCAATCATTATCAATCAATTGTCCCTGTCATTCGAATGCTCGTGACCTAGAATCTAACCCAAATGGGTTAATGTGTAGAGCCTGGGTTAATTTTAAATTTTCAACTAATACACGACAAATGTAAAAATCCAGGAAAAAAGGGTTCATTTACCGGCATCTAGTTTCCGAGAGGAATACTATAATCACGAAAATGAGTAAAAAAAAAATTACATTATATGGTTAAAGAAAATGAGTATATACATCAATGGCTACATAGTAGTTTCAAAACGTCATTTAGTTTTAATTTTCTGAAGGTTTTACGACAAAACGAAATAACAAACACGCAAAGAACGTTTACAGCTACTATGATGTTATGGCACAATTTAAAATACCAAACAATAAATGAGAGACATCAAGTTAAAGAAACAATATCTTGAATTGTACCGCGGTTAGGCCTTTGTACGCACCGACAATTGGGAAAAGTCGCCGCCTTTTAATTACGCAACAAAATTCAACACGACAAAGTTTAATGCTTGTACAGATATATTTTATAAACTTGAGGCCACATTGACGAAGCTCGACTGGACGTCACACGCTTTGGTTAGTGGGCACTTGGTATGATCGCGAATAAAAAACATGACAAAATAAAAATGTATTCTTTATTGGTTTTTAATGTATTCTTATAGTTCCAATCAACCTTTATGGCGGATGTGAACATAGGCACAAGTCGCGTCGCAGTAACCAGTTTTAGGTGTAGCGGGACGCAGTGGAGCGAGGGGCACATAACTGAACCTGCGCAAGCATGCATAAAGCGTTCTATTCCGATCCGCCATAAAGTTTGATTGCAACTATATCTAATTTTATAAACTTTTGTAATCGATAAAATCAATAAATTGAAACTGTAATTCCAATTTCGAATTGATGATGACAAAATGGTCGATTTGAGCTTCTACGCTTCTATTGCTACTGCTGGTTCTTGGTTTTAAACCGCTGACCACGGAATAATTCTTTTATTCCAGGAAATGTAAAGAAACCATGAAAGCTAAGGTTAGGACTGTATGGAGGATGGGTATATATAGGTAACGATTTTTGTTTTTGACTAGTGAAGAAGCTCGCTCTATCATGGTGTACATGCTACGTTTTGGGTTACCCAGAACCTCCTCAGTTATCCTACCTAGCAAATAAACCGTAGGGTATCGACTGGTGGTATCCCTTCTGCATTCATGTAAGGAAATTGGGGCAATATAGGTGTGTCTTTTTTTTTCGAGACAAACAAAGCAATGAGTTTTTCTACACGCTGTGGGAACACATGAATTATGTTGGCCTAACCTCGTCTTCGAAGACCCAAACTGCTGGTTGCGTTTTCTTTTAGATTCATAGAAATAGATTTACAAATAGTCACCTAGGACGATTTTTTGAATGGTTTGTGACTTTCATCTGCATCTATCTTTAGTATCGTAGTTCCTAAACGGATACACCGTTTTTGAAGTGAAACTTCTTATGGCACGGGGTGAGCCTAAAACGACACGAAAATGTGTCACGCTAAATAATATAAGTGGGGGAAATATAAGGAAGAATCGGCTTTCACACAAGAAGCCGGTTGTTCCCTATATCCCCACTACTAACTGCTGAGTGGGGAGTAAGGCCAGAGCGTTACTCAGTTTCGTGTCGCTGGCAGCTGCGTCATTGCTCGGAGTGTCAATAGATGTGAAAACCGTGAAAACCAGATTGATGTTGATAATTTTAATAACATTATGAAAATTCAAAGGAAAGCTGGTTTAATTTGCATTACTCTTTAATAAAAAAATTACAAACTCATATTTCTTGAAAATTTGAAAAGGATATTATTATTTTTCATTTATCATATGATATAATATTTTAAATATTTTTTAATGACATTAAGAAAAAGTTGTTTGCCATTTTTTTCTTATAAAAATATCAATAAAAGTTTAAAGTAAAAGGTTAATAGTGAACAAAAAAAACCTTTTGAATAAAATTTAAAATTAAAAAGCCAGCAACGCTAATAATAATTAATATAATTAATAAAATATAAGAATTTTCCGAAAGTCTATATAATGTGTAGATACATTAAAACGCAGAATTCCAAAGTGAAGCTCACAAAGGTTTTACGCGTCTGCCCACAATTTAAACGACATGACAGTCTTTGAACATCAATCAAATCGTTCCACTTTAAAAGTAATAAACTTTTGCCTTAAATTCTTTGAAACTTTGCTCTCAGTGACTAGTATATTTTACTCAAGTTGTGATAAGTTTAATTTAGTTACGAAACACTAGCTATTTGCGCCGACTGTGCCTTGAATTACTTCGGATTTCGGTTAATTTAATCTTGGGCGAGTTAGAAGTTTTTCCACGTGAAGTACCTATCTTAGTAATAACTCGATGTCATGATTATATTCATACCACGTCAGCTCATTACATCCCACTTCAGGGGCTTAGGCCTCCCCCCAGGATAAGGGTGCTCGGAGCTTAATCCACCACGATCTTTTAATGCGGGTCCGTGGATTTTTGCCTGATGACGGTAACCGCGACCGACGGTTAAAACGTGCTATTTGTGTACTAAAGTGAGAAAAAAATCATCAGTATTACATGCCTGTTTCTGGCATTCGAACACGATCTTCTAAATAAGATGCAGGATCGGCTATCACAACACTTGAAGTATTCATAACGTAGTGATATTTCAGAATGTCCATTCCATAATATTCCAGAATAACAATAAAAACGCGACTACGAAAAAATTCACTGAAAATTAACTATCAAATAAATATGACTTGAATGTTACAATAAGATATTATTGACATGGATAAACCAATTACCAAAATGTATTTGGTGGTGATCCTTAAGTGAAAATTTATTTATATTTTTACAACAAATATGTTTTGTAATTTTTAATTGTCACCGCTTGTAATTCTTATATAAAAATCAAGTCATATTTATATGAGGGTATTAAATTCACATTATATATTTAAATCATAAATAAAAAAAATCAGTTAATTTATTTTCACATAATTTTATAGGTCTTTAATTTTATCATGTTACTGTTTTTATTAATTTTTAACCAAAAACAGTAACGTCCTATTGTGTATTTACACGGCTTAGGGCTATACAAGCACGATTCTTTCAAAGATATGTGAGCTAGGCTTTTATCCCTAACGGACCGACTTAGTGTGATGTATTTTTTTTTTTAGTTTGTGTTAGAATGGTAACAAGAAAGTGTGATATGGCATAATATAATAATATCTGGGACATCCGACATGGCGCCATCTAGTCCCAAACTAAGCTTGCTTGCTTGCAAAGCTTGTATTATGCGTGTCAGACAACCGATATCTACACCTAAATAATCTTTTCAATACATTTGTATTTTACAGTACCAGGCCTTTTTACTTTACACCAATCACAAACGAGCATTTTACTGTTTTTAATGTATGCGTAAACCGCAAAAAGCAACCCGCTCGGGCCCTTAGCTCCTGCCATTTATACATTTGAAGTATCTAAGTATCTAATTTTAATCGTAAATGTATTGAAAAACGTCGTATGAAGCTCGTACTCAGTAAGCTTGCCATTATAGTCATCGGTTTATTACAAGCACTCGACTTTGCCTCGTGCCTATAAACACCTCGACTATAATAGGCAGCTTATCGAACTTGTATCATAATTTACTATTATGATATATACATATATATATATTTTACACCAAGATAAGCCACAAAATAGACGTGTTCATGTACACAAATATAATCCGCTACCCTAGGCTCCGCAGTTAGGGTTTTAAACCACTTCGCCAATCGATCAGTCATAATTTTGGAATTGGCTATTTACTATCGTTCACTTGCGGTATTTCCTCCCATCATCATCAGTCCGTGTCTCTCCACTGCAGGATATAGGTCTCTCCCAAGACTCGCCACCACACACAGTCCTCCGCCTCTTGCATCCGACTACCCCCAGTATGGTGCTTCAGTTCATCTGTCGACCTGGTCGGAGGGCGTGCAACGCCTCGTTTCCCGGTACGTGGCCGCCACTCGAGAACTCGTCTACCCCATCGCTTATCGGTTCTTCGGCAAATATGACCGGCCCATTGCCACTTCAGTTTGCCGATCGCTATGTCGACAACTTTGGTTCTTCGACAGATTTCAGTGTTTCTGATTTTGTCCATCAAAGAAATACCGAGCATAGCCCGCTTCATAGCATGCTGAGCGAATTTAAATTTGTGATTCAGTTATTAATAATTACCGTAATAATTACTTGATACTGATACTGTTCTAATAACATTCCTGTTTATTTCTCCTTTCGTTTTCATCATCGTCATTTCAGCCTTTACTTGTTCACTGCTGAACATATGCCTCCTTCATGGCACGCCACGCGACGCGATCCTCCGCTAGCTGCATCCAACGGTGACCTGCCGCCTTCCTCAGGTCCTCAGGTCCTTGATCCTCGCGTTTTGGATTCGCAGAAATATCACTCGCACAATCAAGTCAAATCTAATCTATTAAAATCCATCCAACCGTTTAGGCTACAAAGTGTGCCAAAGAAATAGGCATATATACATACACTCAAAAAACATTATCCTCTGCAGTCGGATAGAAACAAAAGTTTTTTGGAAAGCGCTAGAACGTTTGGGTCTTCGAGTATAAATAGCGGCGCACTTGACAACGTGTCCGTAATTTAGTGGTCGGTCATATTTGAAATGACTAGCGAGTGATGGCAAGGTTTAGTATAGAAATAAACAATAATTATCGGAGAAACGTGTATGTTTTATAAGTGGATATTAGTGGAATAATTTCGTTGCAGAGTTGTTAGAGAAGAGACTTGTAAAAAAAAGAACTTGTCGTGCGTTTTGTTTAGCGTCACACATATCTAGCAATGGTATCATTTTAAATTTTTTTTTTTTTTTTAATAACACACACAATCACAACAACGCCTAGGTCCCAAACTAAGCATTAGCTTGTATTTTGGGTACCAAGCGAAGACAACACATACATATAACAACCAAGACCCGGTGCCAGTATTAATATTCATCATATAAATACTGACCGACCTGGGATTCGAACCCGGGACTTCCAGCTTCGCAGGCAGGGTTGCTACCCACTAGGCTAAGCGGTCGTCATTTATTCGTTTAGCGGTCGTCATCAATTAAATTAACATCCCTATATTTACACAAATCGTGTGTTTATTTCGAGATAAATAGAGTATCGTACTTAAAAAATTATAGTTTATTTAGTAATAAAGACAGTAAATGTAAAGTGACTTTCATAGTTAATAACACAACTTTATTTAATATCCTCCTTTTCTTTATTACTATATAAATTATAAATTTTTGAGTATGGTGCACCACTTATGTCTAAATACTGTCGAGATATGTTTTTGTGCTACTAAAAAGATGTTAGTCATTGGACCAGAGAAAAATTTCATTCTTTTTGACTCGTCGCGATTTGGTACATATTGGTACATATTTGGTACTATTTGAAAGAAATGAACATACTGGCGGATTTAACACGCTTCCCGTTTATTGTAACTGTTATGTACTTCATTATAGAGAAAACGCAGAGTGTGCGATCTTATCTATACATGCAACGCATAAAAAATGGTCTTAAAAATTTTGTTCTTCAATACATAATGGATATCTTGCCCTTTACAATACGAGATTGTTCTTCGTAAATGAAGACATAATTCAAGCCGTGTGGAGGCGCGCGCGCGCATACAAAATTGCTGGTTACGTTTTGCTTTTATTTTGATCGTGTCAATCAACAGTTGAAGGTCAGGAGAAGATTTTTTTTAAGTATCCATTATCACCCGACTGTGGCGAAACGAAAAAAAGGTAATATGTTTGGTATATGTACATTAATATATATTAATGTATTTTAATATATTCACAATATTTTCAGACATGTTAGGAACAGATTATAGTAAAAACTGATTTAAAAAAATTCCCTAAGGCGAAGTCGGCGATGCCAACAGGGTGTGGTTCCACTTGATTCAGAAGTTCTAAAACTGTATGAAAGCTGCTAACACCGGCTAAGGTTTTGCACAAGAAAATAAAAATATTTCAAAAGAATTTCTCGTTCTCAATTTTGGATTACAAATTTTAGTTTTTTTTACAACTTTTTATGTAATTTATCATATATTTAATTTCTTTAACAGTCGACAAGTTTTTTTATGATTTTAATATCTTTTTGAGAGTTGAAAAGTATTTTGTATTTATGTAAATTAAAAACTAATTACGCTAATCGCGAAATTCATGCAAAAGAGGTAAATAACAAATATTAGCTGAACTTGCATAAAATCATATTACCACAAAAAATTTACTTTCCGTCTATAGCACGTGACACGTGACAGGTTGCACTCAAAGAAGAACTTCATGGAATTTGTTAGTGTTGATTAGATGTAAAATTCTGTTACAATAACGACATATATTCGTAAAATAAAAACTTTGCATCGTTCATGCCACAGAATACTAAATTGATTTACTTGCTTCCAAAGACAGTATAATCATGTTTATAGATTAGAACATGGGAGCTGTTCCATTATTCGTGTTTTGAACAATAGTTATTCATATACCGGGTGCTCGGCTGAACGTAGTACAAACTTATAAAGCGTATAGACCTTACCGAACTAAACAAAAAGTTTCAAGTAAGCAGATGGCGTAAACTAATGGTTACCAAGAAAAACATGTTTAAAGTTTATTTACTTTTTCATTCTTATTTTTAATTTTTTGTTTAGTTTGGTGAGCTCTACACAATTTATAAGCTTAAACTACGTTCAGCTGAACTCCAAGTATAAACACAAAGTAACAAAATTGTTTAGTTTATTTATTAGTGCAACGACGTATCAAATTTGTATGATTTCAATATTTGATTGTATAATGTCTGGATGAACCCTCACAGCACAAATTCAACAAAAATGACACGATAAGTTATACAGGCTGAGGTTTTAATGGCCAGCCAAATTTTAATATTAAATTAATAATAATTAATCTTTGGTAGAAACCCGATTGCCGTCTTGTTTCCTTTTAATATTTTTCTATAGAAATATATGAGATATGTATACACAAACCTTTCCCAAAAAAACCAATAACTATAGTCACCATTCATGTCCGCCGCCCCATTCCATTTCAAGGCCTTGGGCGCGTACGTTTACTATAGCGTTAAGAAGGCAACAAAACGTTATAAAATAACACTGTAGATAAAATAGTTTATTATGAAAATGTAACCCTTATTTTTTATTTACGCAATGAGGTCTATTGGTGATACCTAACATATAGAAAAATTTTGGCCAGTTACTAAAATCTCACCTTGTATATAGGTAGATACTTAGTTAAACAAACCGTCGGATGTACAAACCGTCTCTAGATATTTTTTTATCTACGTTTTTTGACACAGATTCTCTATCCATACATTAATAATCGAAGTAGTTCAACACGTAGTATTAAATTTGCTACTTAACTCGTTAAGTATACCTAATAATTCGACTATATATCCTGGCCCTGTGCTGATTTAATAATAATAATAATAACAATAACGTATACATCACAACAACGTCTTGGCCCAAAACTAAGCATTAGCTTGTGTTTTGGGTACCATGCGAAGACACGTACATACATATAACAACCAAGACTCGGTACCAGTATCAACATTCATCATATAAATACTGACCCGACCTGGGATTCGAACCCGGGACCTCCAGCTTCGTAGGCAGGGTCGCTACCCACTAGGCTAAGCGGTCGTCAAATAAGCGGATTTGTTCTTATAAGGATGCTGTAAACTGTACTTCATTATTTCCTTGTAAAATGTATGTAATCACAATAAACATCAAAAAATATTGTTTTCAAAGTTCGCTCCAGGGAAATATGGTGTGAGGTGCGAACATGTTTTATGATACGAAATGTTGAAATTACCACGTGCGGGTTGAATTTTATTACCACACATAATGGGGAATGCATTTTAAAAATGTGGCAATAAACTCAACTGAGTGTCGGCCCGGTATAATGCAAACTTCATTTTGCTTTTAGACAAATGAGTGAGAAGAGCTTCGTTAATTTTATATTGTAGCATTATGTATTTTTAAGTGAAATCATTTTAATTGAGTAATGAGTACAAATGTTTGCTTCAACGTTTGATTAGTTGTTTTTATTAGGTACATCGCTGTTACAATATAAACGCGAAATCTTTAATGAGGATTAATTAAATCAAGGGATTTATTAAAATCGATTCATATTTACATTATAAACAGGTTTTGAATACACTACAAAAAAATGGTTTGACGATTTGAGTAGGTGGTATTAACAGATTTTGTTTTAGCGCATGCAAATGAAGATACAGAAGTGTTGCTTTTCACATATCACACATAGGACGTTAGGTTAGTAAAGTTGAAAAATAATAGAATACAAAATACAATGAAATTAGGTTTTATCACGAACTAGCTTTCGTCTCCGGTTTTGTCCGCGTGGAAATACATAACGTCCATAAAACTTAAAGCGAAATTGCTATCCGCGCACTTCAACATGATGATATTTCCATGACATTCCAAAATGTTTTGGTGAAAACAATAAAATGTAATGTTTTGACAATTGCGTCGGTCGGGGCCGTCAGCGGGACATCCCTCGCCACGACACTCGCGTTCGTCCCTTTCTCGTGGTAATATTTATGTTTGAACGAGCAACCACGCTGTATCCATAATAATTACGGGAAATTTTTTTTAATGGGAAAACATAACCTATCTATGCTTTCGTCATGTCTTAATTGTCAAATTTTCGTAGTTCCTACGTTTATAGTCAAAAAAAAAAATTTAAATTTTTGAAACGTGCTTATGTGCGAAGTGCGAGTGAAGTTTTCTGCTCAACCTACCACTCCTATCCTATCCTATCACTAACAAGCGTTTCTAAAATTGAGAGATCTATGTACTTCTTTTATTTTAGCCGCCGTTTCTGAAATATTCAGCTCCAAATTGTTTTTTTTTTTGTATGGCAAATGCTAACAAATATAAACGTAAAAATATAAAAAAACAAAAATAGATATTATACGTATTTAACAATTCTGTAATCGACATAAAATCGGAATCCCATAAAAACTCACAACTGGTAATGACATTCAAATTCGCTTGTCACTTTTATATACTTTGGGACTTTGGGTATCGTCGATTAGGATAAACGGGGATAGAACTATCTTTGTGTGAAAATTTCTGTCGTTACTTTATTCTGTTGTGATGTGAAAAAAGAACAAATTTGGTATGCTACAGAAACCATCGACAAGGATAAACCAATATTATTATCTGTTTCTATCTACGTACCTGGGTAAAAAATTACATGTCGTTGCCCCGCTACGTACTTTGGAATCCTATCGTAACCTTCGGCCGTGGTAAGCAGCAACTTTATGTTACTTTCCGTACCTTCAGCTTTCTCAAATTCACTGACTGACTTCGCGCCTTGGACAGCACGTTAAGCAGTCGATCCCGGTTGCTGTTAATAGATGGCAGTCGTTACCATCCGCCAACCCGCACTGAGCAGTGTGGTGGAATAACGCTCCAAGTGGGCTACGCCCCTGCAGTGGGGTATAATGAGCTGATGGAATGTGTAATAAACCCAATATCCGCACCTTGTACGTATATTGGGTGTACTACAGAGAATTTAACCTTGTGTAATTGCATGTGTATTGCAATAAGTTTATGCCAAGTACAATCGAGTACAACTGTACTTATATACACCCCGCGCTCATTAAGGCGAATGTAATTGCATATTACCTCTACATGTGTATACCAAATACAATCGAGTACATCTACATTTATATACACCGCATTTGTGGAGACGAAGCTCTTATGTAGGTATTGTAACAAACTCATGTCAAATGCAATCAAGTACGAATCTCGGTACGCACGTTAGTACCAAGTCTAGAACCGTGAGGCGGAGTTCACTGAGATATTGCTGCTTCAATCAAATCCATGGGCGAAGCGTATTTGCATTTCATGCTCACACAAGGATGTGGTTTCTCCCTCACGACGGCAGGGAAGCATATTGTCCTTTCATCTGTATAACGTTACGGTTTTAATCACATAAATGTGGTAAACGACAAAATCGCCTGACAGACTTAAACCTACTCAAGTTGTTCGACCTTAAGGCTTAGAGTCGATAGACTTGCGTATGCGCGTGGTCAGGGGCAAGGGTCACATACTTTACAGGAAATTTCGTGGATTTACGTTCCACTTTTAGAAATATTAATACAAGTGGGTCATAACTAATTTTTGTAGTTTCGCTTACCTCTAGACGAGAAACCATTAACTTGGCGACACTTCGGAACCGTAGAGTGGGAAATATTCAGCTGTCAAATAAATATCACGATTTATGGGTATAAAGACGCGGCAACAGTATTGTTAGGATTAATTGAATTAGTTTGTATGGAACTAGGAAATTAATTGAGGGTTCAAGGTCGCTAGGCGCCGATACGCTGTTGGATGAGTGGTCACGCACGCGATTAATATTTCACATTTGGAGTCTCCGCCTGATTCCGCATGGGAACTAGGATCGTAAAAGGCATCTCCTTAGACTGGAGGTACTTTATGACGATGAAGCAGTCCAGGCAGTAATGTAGACAGCATTTGGGACCGATATGGGAACGCGAACTAACGTTACAAATGACCTCAGCTCGGGAAAAACTACTACGTGGTACCTCGAGCGCGGCGACCTCAAGCAGTCCTGCCCGAGTGATAAAATGATAGGTCAAGGGGTGGGCTAGTAATTATTATAATACCATGGATTGTAGGTTTAGGGTCCGCTGTGTGTACGCAGCCTTAAACGCGACCAAATCGACAAAAAATTGTTGTTATTTCTTATGGAATACACACTCAGACGAAAACTCTTGATGATTGTAAAGTGGGTCTGAATTATTGCTTTAAAGGATGTAAACAAACTTATCTCGACGATCAGGGGACACGATTAAGTTTTGGAATGGATTTTGGGGAGTAGTTTTACAGTTTTTCGGGAGGTGTGGCCGGAATTTGGATACGCCTATGCAAGGTTTCTTGTAAAATCGGGGAAGAACGAACGGGGACTCGTCTATCGACTTCGAACGAAAGAGGTAAACCTCCGAGATACCGCACGGGTTTACGTCGCGATTTTTCTATCAACTTTGAACGCGCGAGTAACATAGACGAGATTGAGTTAATTACTAAAGTCCAGTTCTGGAAGTGAAAATTCCGGATATTGCGACTTCGGGAGTGTAGTGAATTATAGAACTAAATTTAAATTCAGTGGTGTTTTCTACGGCTGAGAGAGGTAAATTAGATCTATAAGCGCGTAACTGTGATTTATTTCACTTGGCATCACGCATGACATTGTGAAGCCTAGTTAATTTCAACACATCCCAATAATTCCCACGTCCTCAACTAGGTGCTATTTCGTCGAATGATTCTACTGCGGATGAATATTTACTTCCCACACTTTCCTTTCCATCTAGGAACTTGAACTCTGGAGCGGAGTCCAGCCACGTGTTTCTAAATTCCAGGTGGGCTGCGGCTGTGGGCCAGATTCTCTAATCCAGCGTCGGACTTGGTAGGGCGAGGGGTACGACAACGTTCGCACTTTGTTAAGATCTAATTAATCATTTAGCTTAGACTATGTGTGTGTGGATGTGAACAAAGCAACAGAATATAATGTCCGATACTATAAATTCATCGACTGCGCAACGTTTAACTTGATGGGCCAGCCGCCGCGTTTTTGACGCGAACAGGTGTTACTATCGCACTTTGAACCACGGCACGTCTGTGCATATTTACAGTTATGTTCAGTAAGAGTCGAATGACGGCCAGTTAGCCCTTTTTCGATTTATATCTCACCGCTGG
Organism: Luffia ferchaultella; assembly: GCA_949709985.1. Taxonomy (NCBI): domain Eukaryota; kingdom Metazoa; phylum Arthropoda; class Insecta; order Lepidoptera; family Psychidae; genus Luffia; species Luffia ferchaultella. The sequence continues at coordinate 16,300,736 of OX453256.1, forward strand.
GGCCGAATCCGGACCACTATGAAGAACTACGTAAAATGTATGATATCGCGAGAGCAGTTGTTTTGTATTTTCAACTGTGCGTGATTACCGACTTGTTTCGTCGAATTTAAATTACGACCGAACGATCTCCTATTAATTCCTAACTTACTACTGTGAATCTACCTTGACTGCAATGGGGGAAACTGCACGCACATTCAATATCTTCTAGTACGCCGCACTGTACGTGCGAAGGGCGACATTTCTACGCCTGGGGTGGACTAACGAAGGATCCTGATACGTCATTACCAGTCTTCGATACTTCGACTGCTACGAGCGCTACGGAACTACGAGGCTACGACAAGGAACGACAAATATGGTAATTTTACACTTAACACATACATTCGATAGGAACTCGCACCGCTGCCAGTTAGCCATGGGGAATGCAGTTACCGGCGCTGGTGAGACTGTTCTTATCACACGCGTTGACGCATATAGACAGCGGCTTAGGATCTAGCCTGAACCAACGAACGTCTGGGCGAAATCCTCTGCACGCAGCCACGTCGGCCGGGGGCGTGTGCCTTGACCCCGCTGATCGCACATCACCCGGGTCGAGCCGACCGCAGGCTCAACTGGCGTTTGGCTGGCTCGAAGCACATGCACGTGACGGCGAGCTGGTCAAGGGTCAGGCGGGGCACGTTCTAAAGGATAGAAGTGACTCCCCGTGCACCCCAAGGGTGCCACCAACTAAATCGTTGGCGGTGTCTTTGAGGGTTTTCTGACCTCTGGGCGTCCAGGCCGAAGCGAGTCCTGGTGTTCTTAGGTCACCTTTGATCACGGAACTATCGGGCAGGGTATTGTCCGGCAGCTTCTGTGTGAGAAGGCGGTATGGACTTATGGTCAAACATCCACGCACTAGCTGACACATGCGCAACGGGTACACACGCCCCGCGCAACACCTACATAAATATACACATTGTATAATTAAATATATGTCTTCATTACTTAAAATTTCCCGGTGCCTGCGCACCGTGTATCTTCATTAACTATCGAATGGTACTAGTACCCGCGTATTCGCGATTAGATGTAAGTGCCGGGCGCGATAACGTGCTAGTGTTAGGCCGCGTAAACGACAGGTACGCGACGTAGAGTCTAAGGGCGCAGAGGTATGAATGTACCGAGTCTAGTGAAGATCGGTATGAATGAGGTTAGGAGGTGTAGGGTAGGTAGCTGGTGTTCGAGTGTGGTTTCGCGGGGGGTGAGGTCCTAGGACACTTGCCTTGGGAAAGCTATATGGAGTGTTGGGAGGCTTTCGTTATTCCTTTTCGTTAGGGCCCCTTTCTATCTTCTCCTAGGCATGAGCCTAGGATACATCACAATCTATTCCACAGCTCAAGAACGACAGGACGACAGCGAGCTACGACCAACTATACAAACAACCTTCCTTTTCTTTGTAAAACGTGTGCTTGTTAAATAATAATGTGTACGCATGATAATTATATAAGTAAGTTAAGCGTAATTTAATTAACGACGAGTGCGCGAACGAACGAACAAACGCTTATCAATGCGAGAGCACCGCCCGCCCTATGTACGCCGGTGTGAGAGCGTGCGGTACCGCACCGAGCCCACGCACCGCCCTACCGCTCCAACCGTTACGCCCTGCTTGGAGAAAGAACGCTGTCCCTCGCACCTGGAGGCAACAAGCACGCCGAGTGGGTGAGTAGGTAGCTTAAGCACTATACACGTAATTTTTAACTATGACGAAGATAACACCACTGAACGATGTAATTGCCTATAACTTTTATCCGTAAAATCTAGGTACCTTATTCACCATTAAAACCTGCCTATATATTGTAATTGTTCGTAATATATCTGTTCTATAAACACAACGTCATGGGTCCTATTAACTTAATACTAGACGATCACAATTTATTTCAAATGGCCAAAGATTCTTTTGAGAATAAGCAAGAATCGTTACATCTGGTGCCCGTGACTGCGGCCTTTATGTCATTAAAACTGAAACTCTTAGTTTCAGTACATAAAGTTAATACTGGGTTACTACGTACGATAAATTTTATATATTAAATTCAAAACGAAAATTTTGTAATTTAAAAATGTGCATTGCTCAATGCAGAGAGGTCATCAACCTCTTCTTATCACACAAGAATTTCAACGTGAATGAAAAAAAATATTTTTGCTAAGGGTATCAGTTAACGGCATGTTTTTTTTCATATGGTTTGCCTACTTAGGCCAAGTACAATGTAATAGGAATGACAAATCTTGAAGTTACTAAGGTAATAATATTGAAAAATAGAATTTAAAATTTTTGTTACAAATAATACCAAGTAATGATAATGAAATATATGTTTACTAAATAATTCATATATAAGTTATATATATGATACATAATATAAAATTTTTTTTGTTAAATATAATACTAAGAAATGATAATGAAATATATATTGACTAAATAATTCAGATATAAGCTATATATATAATACATAATATTAAGAACCGTAATATAAAAACATACACATAATACAGTAATTACCTACATATATCTTAGAGTAATACTGAGAAACAGTAAAAGCTAAAATTATACATATTTCCAAAATATAGATATATTCATAGATAAAGTACATCATTACAAATATACATATATAGAGAATAATAATTACATGTATATTATAAGACAAGGAAATTCACTATGACAAAATATCAAAGTAACAAAATATGTTAGTTAAACTATATTACAAAAGATCATTGACCCAAAGAGATTTTTTTGTCCACTGCACCATTGGAGATTATAAAAAAGGGTCTCCCATACACAGAACCCAGGTACAAAATTGCCCATTTTAGAGCTAAATAGGGAACGATTATTTTTGTGACAATTTTGGCCGTGTGTCGGGGAAATATACGCCATAGATAAATGCCAAGATACCTCAGGTACATAAATAGACACATTATTGATTTTTTTTTCTAAGATAGGGCTACTGACTAAAAACCTATCCCCTTCCACTATAATAAATTACTACTATTATGCAAATGGCCAAAATTAGTGAAAAACGACGAACGATTTATATTACTTGACTAACATTTGTGTAAATTACAAAAACCATAAAAATTAATAATAGAAGTATTATAGATTTTTTCCTATATAGATAGGGATAGATTGGATAGATGGATTAGAATTAGAAATAGAGAGAAAACCAAATTTATAGAAAATTTAACTTAGGTAAACCTATGATTGGCTTTGCAAAATGCAATTTTGCCAAATTTCAAGTTTACAAACTATTTATAGCTGTAAGTTTACTTTGTAACAATAAATAAATAAATAAATTATACTTGATACCAGGGCGCAAATCACAAAAGTGCGATATGGACGTTGTATAACGGAGCATTTACTATAAAATAAATGACGTTATATTTTTTTTAAAAGATACGTATGAAATTAGTTATATTAAATACGAGGATAAGAATGTCATAGGAGACGAAGTAAAACCCTTACCTAACGGAAGTGAAATTAGACAAATTTAATACATATTACACGAAAATGGAATAAAATCAGATAGGTAGCAGCATCGTCTACATGAAAATAAAAAAAAAAAATAAAAAAAAAACCAGTAAATATTTAAGAACAAATAGATACTGTATGTAACTTTAGATATAGACAGCAATAATTGTAATGGGGTTTTCGTTGCGATAGACTAAGCACGAAAAACGCATGAATTGCATGATAGATGGCTAATACGCATACATAACAATATATAATAATTTCATAAGGAAAAATTATACTTAATGTCATATAATTATATTTTGAGGAAATTGTAAAAGCTAGAAAGATATAATACCCTTGGTGACTTAAATTTCGTAGACAACGACTTTATATTATATATATATTATATAAGGATTATATATTAATTGAATCTATGATTGTCGGGGGCCCCTAGGTAACAATAAAACCAAATTATATAGTAGAGAATAAAAGTAAGTATATAATTAAGTAATAGAAAAACAAAGATATTTTAAAGTTTTTTTTAACTAATTTATATACGAAATGTGATCTAGAATCGAATTGTTTTGCAGTATGATTTTCACGTTTGCGTTATACAAAATTTTTAAGTACCTGCCTTGCACATTTAAATTATTGCAAACACTTTCCTTTACCTATTAAATAGTACAAAGAAGTTTAATTAATTTTAATTTTGTATATGTGGTATTTTAACACACAAGGGCTATATAAGGTGCTTAACACGATATTATGTAAATTATTTATTTATTTTATGCAAAATTATAAACCAAAATAGTATGCAATTCAAAATATATCTTTGTTTTCTATAATTAAATGATTTTCCAGTTATGTTATTTTAAAACACACACCTACATATTATTCAAAAATTCAATAAATGAATTTTCAAAGAAAATGCTAATTGTGGGCTTTTAGCAGTCGCCGATTTAATTATATATATACCAAAATGCCTTATTCGCCAAGCGAATCACAATTTGTATTTTCTAATAACACCAAAAATGTACATATTCTTAATTAAAATAACCCCTTGACAACACAACAGAGGGCGCAACCTACAACCCCTACACATAAACAAAAAACATTCCTATATCAGCGCCACCTAGCAGAAAAAAAAATATATTAAAACACAGTCAAATCTCTATAAATTCAACAATTTGACACCATAGGAGCATTGCAGCGGCGTGGCGCCACTATCAGAAAAATAGTAAAACCTTTAACATAAAAAAAAAAAAAAAATTTTGACTCAAACCAGCGCCATCTAGGGGAAACCGATACACACAAATAAAACTTTGACAAGCGCCACCCAACGGAAAGGTAGTGAATCACAACAAAACATAGGCCTTTTGACAAACACGGGAATGCGAGCCACATCCATAGATGGCGCTGGCAAATAAAAAATGTTCCAACTCTTTGACAACGGAATACGCAGCAACTATAGATGGCGTTATAAAATAAAATACAAATATTTTATTAAAGATTTAATTTCATATGACAAACATTAGCAATATGTAAGAATTACCTAGCTTAATATAATTGAATGCCTTTAACAAAGCTTATTAAACCATTGCAAGTAATAATAATTTTATTAAATTTTTTTATATATACAAATTAACATTTACTTATATCATCGAAACAATTTATTTAAAAATAATACAATTAAATTCCTAGCTAAATTAAATAACATAATTTTGTACATTATACATTACTATTTGCTTATTAAAACAATTTATTTAGGAATAATATGAATTAAGTATATAATAATTATTTTGCAGGAATACAAATATTAACTTTAAAATTAAAATACTTATTTTTAAATACTTTAAATAGAATAAGGCAACTCATAAAAAAAAAAAAAGTATTATGACTTACAAAACATAACATAATAAGACCTCAGGCATTTATACAGCTTCACCATACTTCATACAACAGGACTCAATAATCTGAAAAATTTAAATTGTCTTGTTAATAAAATTAAATAAACATAACTAATCATTTTATTACATACACATTTTATTACATATATACCACATACATATTACATATATATCCCATATTAGATATATCATACACTGTCACACTAACATCATTTATTGTTTTGTTAACATTGTTTTAGATTCATTACCAGAATTGGAAATTAAGTAACTAAATATAGACATATTTGGAAACTTAGGAAGAGTTATTCATACGAAATGATAATAAGTCATTTTCAATAATAAAGTAATAAATTTAAAGATTAAAACTTCTGTCAAGGGTTTTGTAAAACTTGTATTACAAATAGAATTATTGCAATGATTGTAATAATTATTATACATATATTAATGGACTGTTGATATTATATTATTATGATTCTTATGGTTGTTATAGCACTTGCTATAATATATTAATAGTGATCACACACACTGTTCATAATTTAAGTATTTTGACCAAGCCCACAACTAAAATTTAGGAGTCATACATATTTATTGATTCTAAACCTAGCTAAACTCAGTTCATACTCATAATTAAATAGCACATTATTAAGTACACACACACATCCATACATATATATACATGGACACATAAAATTAGACATTACTTATTACCCATAGACCCATACAAATAATTTAGAACCATCAAGGCATGTAGTACAGTTATGTACACACATAACATTACACTATATAACATAAATTGAAAATTAAACTTAATTAGTTGAATAACTACCTAAATGATGATATGATGAAACAATACTGACCAACACTAAACAAATACTTCAAATACGAGTAGCAAAATTATAATAATTATATACATGTATATATATTTAAATTTTAATGTTTACACACACTTGTTGGAAAAAAAAATTAAATTAATAAGATAAGAAACTACTTTCTGGTTACAATAGTAATATATATGCTTTAATTCATTCTTTCCTAATTTAAAATTAGAATGACATTCGGAATATCTAAATTGCATAATTTAAGAAGTATTAAAAAAATAAAATATATTACCTGCCATTGAAATATGTATCGGATAGTTTGATTATAAAATGAAGCGTATGGCTATATGTGTAAAATACACCTGCCTCAACTGGTTCCAAATACCTGAAATTTTCAGTATACAATGTTAACAAAACAAAAGGAGTGACTATAATAGATGTATATATGCATGCATATATGACGGGACTACAGTTAAAACATAAGTGAAATTATATAAAACATTCCTGACTTCATATTTTCAATGCAGATTTATCCTTCCTTTAATATAAAAGCATAGAATGGTACTATAAACACACAAATACAAGTGCATTGATCCAATATAAAGTAAACAATAGTTCATTGATGACAAAAATAAAACGAAACTAATTACCTACTAACTTACAGATATATTTATTTAAAAGATATTTATTTAAATTATGTAATTGTGTCCTATGTATTAGTTTAGCTATAAAACCCTATTGTGTTTATGCTGTGAAATAGGCTATATCATTTAACCATTTATTTCTTGAAAAATTTTGGTTGAATACTGCTTTCATTTCTTCATATAAAGAACACATGTTATAAGACATCTCTTTAATAAATAACAAACTAACATTTATACTACCACAAGACAACATTAGGTATAATAGTTACGGTTCCGGTCAAACCTTGTGGTGGATGAGAACATAGGCACAGGTCTCATCGCAATAACCAGTTTAGGTGGAACGGGACGCAGTGGAGCGAGGGACATATGACTCAACCTGTGCAAGCACACATAAAGCGTTGTATTCCGGTCCACCATGAAGTTTGAATGGAACTATACCTATATTGAAACCAGGACTCCTACATGCAAATTTTATATTCATGTTTTCCTGTCGCTAACATATGCGAATTACTAATCTACTAGTCACCTTGTGTATGGAATAATTGCGACTCTATCACACATTCACGACCACATTGAGAGAAATTTATAATGTACCAACACAAATTATATTCAGGAGGAGACAGTTCTTAGTTCATGGAATCCTGTTACATACACGTCAGGGTGTAAGTAATTGCAGCATTTAATAGCACCTGTTGGCTGGCATATGTCTAATGTAAATACTCTAAATTGCTTTGCATCATTTCTATATGTACAACAGTAGCCAGACATAACCCAATTCTTAGATTTGAGGATGATTAAAGACATGCGTTAATACATGAAAAACTTTCTGGAGATACATGGGTAGATACATACTGAGTAGAACCAATTTATAGGTGCTTTAGTCTTCTGTTGGGGATATGGCGCCAGAAAAACGGGTACCTAAAAGAACAAAACATGTGTTATTCTTTGTTAGTCATATTAAAGACAGGTCGAATGGTCTCACATTAAAACAATTGGTTAGTAGGTCCCTACCTACCTATATACCTACCATATGGAAAGTGCTTTGTATATGCTGACCGCCAATGAAGTTAAATAGTGTAATTTCTTTGCTGACCACAATCTTCATTGCAGATCTCTGTCTGTAGCCACTGGATACGCAAAATCACTTGTCTGAAATATGGAAACCATATACTTTAATACATTTACAAACATTTAAATAACTACTAATTTAACTCAACTCACCCGAGAGGTCCGGATAGCAATATTTTATTATATGAATGAATGAAGAACGACGCGATACGTGCGATTATCAATAGATTAAATACAAAATGCCTTATTCTTCATCGGCTTAGCGTTAAAATCACTTTTTTCCTTTGAACATTCAAAATTAACGGTATGATATCAAACAACTGTCAAATGTCAAAAAAAAAAAAATATTCCACAGACAAATACGATCGATAAACAACAGACAAAATAAAATGTGCCATGGATACAAGTCATTTAAGCATAGGTTAATTTATTACATAAAACTAGAGTAATAAAAGTCTACACAAAATTATTAGTTTTGTGTGAAAAGAATTGACGGAGACTCTTATATAACAAAAAGAACTTAATCAACTCTAACCACATCGCAGTAACCCAATATTTTTTCTCAACAAATATGAAAAATTATAAACCTACCTTAAGTTCTTTTATTTCTATATACATGGACAACACATGTAGTAAATTCTCTTGTTGTGCTTGTATAGTTGTATGAATGAATAGTTAGAGATTGGTTATCCGTAATGTCATTAGTTGGTATAAAATTAATTACAACTTTATTTTATTTTGAGAATAGGAGCAAGGGAATTGCTATTAAAGCGGAATCGGAAGAGTAAGAATTAAAAGATGGAAATACTATTATAATAGGAGGGGTGATACAAATCTCTAGATTTCAAAAAACGGAGGCACGGTGGCCCGAAAATTGTACTAATAAAAATAGAGCTGTTAGTATATAAGAAAATTTATTGAGGCTATAGAGGCTAGCTTACTGAGTTTTGCTCACTGAGTTTTGTGTAATCTTCTCTTATCTACCGCGTGTAAGCGGAATCTCAGCGAAGATTCCAAAGGGCGCCTGTAATAAACCCAATATCCGCACCTTGTACGTATATTGGGTGTACTACAGAGAATTTAACCTTGTGTAATTGCATGTGTATTGCAATAAGTTTATGCCAAGTACAATCGAGTACAACTGTACTTATATACACCCCGCGCTCATTAAGGCGAATGTAATTGCATATTACCTCTACATGTGTATACCAAATACAATCGAGTACATCTACATTTATATACACCGCATTTGTGGAGACGAAGCTCTTATGTAGGTATTGTAACAAACTCATGTCAAATGCAATCAAGTACGAATCTCGGTACGCACGTTAGTACCAAGTCTAGAACCGTGAGGCGGAGTTCACTGAGATATTGCTGCTTCAATCAAATCCATGGGCGAAGCGTATTTGCATTTCATGCTCACACAAGGATGTGGTTTCTCCCTCACGACGGCAGGGAAGCATATTGTCCTTTCATCTGTATAACGTTACGGTTTTAATCACATAAATGTGGTAAACGACAAAATCGCCTGACAGACTTAAACCTACTCAAGTTGTTCGACCTTAAGGCTTAGAGTCGATAGACTTGCGTATGCGCGTGGTCAGGGGCAAGGGTCACATACTTTACAGGAAATTTCGTGGATTTACGTTCCACTTTTAGAAATATTAATACAAGTGGGTCATAACTAATTTTTGTAGTTTCGCTTACCTCTAGACGAGAAACCATTAACTTGGCGACACTTCGGAACCGTAGAGTGGGAAATATTCAGCTGTCAAATAAATATCACGATTTATGGGTATAAAGACGCGGCAACAGTATTGTTAGGATTAATTGAATTAGTTTGTATGGAACTAGGAAATTAATTGAGGGTTCAAGGTCGCTAGGCGCCGATACGCTGTTGGATGAGTGGTCACGCACGCGATTAATATTTCACATTTGGAGTCTCCGCCTGATTCCGCATGGGAACTAGGATCGTAAAAGGCATCTCCTTAGACTGGAGGTACTTTATGACGATGAAGCAGTCCAGGCAGTAATGTAGACAGCATTTGGGACCGATATGGGAACGCGAACTAACGTTACAAATGACCTCAGCTCGGGAAAAACTACTACGTGGTACCTCGAGCGCGGCGACCTCAAGCAGTCCTGCCCGAGTGATAAAATGATAGGTCAAGGGGTGGGCTAGTAATTATTATAATACCATGGATTGTAGGTTTAGGGTCCGCTGTGTGTACGCAGCCTTAAACGCGACCAAATCGACAAAAAATTGTTGTTATTTCTTATGGAATACACACTCAGACGAAAACTCTTGATGATTGTAAAGTGGGTCTGAATTATTGCTTTAAAGGATGTAAACAAACTTATCTCGACGATCAGGGGACACGATTAAGTTTTGGAATGGATTTTGGGGAGTAGTTTTACAGTTTTTCGGGAGGTGTGGCCGGAATTTGGATACGCCTATGCAAGGTTTCTTGTAAAATCGGGGAAGAACGAACGGGGACTCGTCTATCGACTTCGAACGAAAGAGGTAAACCTCCGAGATACCGCACGGGTTTACGTCGCGATTTTTCTATCAACTTTGAACGCGCGAGTAACATAGACGAGATTGAGTTAATTACTAAAGTCCAGTTCTGGAAGTGAAAATTCCGGATATTGCGACTTCGGGAGTGTAGTGAATTATAGAACTAAATTTAAATTCAGTGGTGTTTTCTACGGCTGAGAGAGGTAAATTAGATCTATAAGCGCGTAACTGTGATTTATTTCACTTGGCATCACGCATGACATTGTGAAGCCTAGTTAATTTCAACACATCCCAATAATTCCCACGTCCTCAACTAGGTGCTATTTCGTCGAATGATTCTACTGCGGATGAATATTTACTTCCCACACTTTCCTTTCCATCTAGGAACTTGAACTCTGGAGCGGAGTCCAGCCACGTGTTTCTAAATTCCAGGTGGGCTGCGGCTGTGGGCCAGATTCTCTAATCCAGCGTCGGACTTGGTAGGGCGAGGGGTACGACAACGTTCGCACTTTGTTAAGATCTAATTAATCATTTAGCTTAGACTATGTGTGTGTGGATGTGAACAAAGCAACAGAATATAATGTCCGATACTATAAATTCATCGACTGCGCAACGTTTAACTTGATGGGCCAGCCGCCGCGTTTTTGACGCGAACAGGTGTTACTATCGCACTTTGAACCACGGCACGTCTGTGCATATTTACAGTTATGTTCAGTAAGAGTCGAATGACGGCCAGTTAGCCCTTTTTCGATTTATATCTCACCGCTGGGGCCGAATCCGGACCACTATGAAGAACTACGTAAAATGTATGATATCGCGAGAGCAGTTGTTTTGTATTTTCAACTGTGCGTGATTACCGACTTGTTTCGTCGAATTTAAATTACGACCGAACGATCTCCTATTAATTCCTAACTTACTACTGTGAATCTACCTTGACTGCAATGGGGGAAACTGCACGCACATTCAATATCTTCTAGTACGCCGCACTGTACGTGCGAAGGGCGACATTTCTACGCCTGGGGTGGACTAACGAAGGATCCTGATACGTCATTACCAGTCTTCGATACTTCGACTGCTACGAGCGCTACGGAACTACGAGGCTACGACAAGGAACGACAAATATGGTAATTTTACACTTAACACATACATTCGATAGGAACTCGCACCGCTGCCAGTTAGCCATGGGGAATGCAGTTACCGGCGCTGGTGAGACTGTTCTTATCACACGCGTTGACGCATATAGACAGCGGCTTAGGATCTAGCCTGAACCAACGAACGTCTGGGCGAAATCCTCTGCACGCAGCCACGTCGGCCGGGGGCGTGTGCCTTGACCCCGCTGATCGCACATCACCCGGGTCGAGCCGACCGCAGGCTCAACTGGCGTTTGGCTGGCTCGAAGCACATGCACGTGACGGCGAGCTGGTCAAGGGTCAGGCGGGGCACGTTCTAAAGGATAGAAGTGACTCCCCGTGCACCCCAAGGGTGCCACCAACTAAATCGTTGGCGGTGTCTTTGAGGGTTTTCTGACCTCTGGGCGTCCAGGCCGAAGCGAGTCCTGGTGTTCTTAGGTCACCTTTGATCACGGAACTATCGGGCAGGGTATTGTCCGGCAGCTTCTGTGTGAGAAGGCGGTATGGACTTATGGTCAAACATCCACGCACTAGCTGACACATGCGCAACGGGTACACACGCCCCGCGCAACACCTACATAAATATACACATTGTATAATTAAATATATGTCTTCATTACTTAAAATTTCCCGGTGCCTGCGTACCGTGTATCTTCATTAACTATCGAATGGTACTAGTACCCGCGTATTCGCGATTAGATGTAAGTGCCGGGCGCGATAACGTGCTAGTGTTAGGCCGCGTAAACGACAGGTACGCGACGTAGAGTCTAAGGGCGCAGAGGTATGAATGTACCGAGTCTAGTGAAGATCGGTATGAATGAGGTTAGGAGGTGTAGGGTAGGTAGCTGGTGTTCGAGTGTGGTTTCGCGGGGGGTGAGGTCCTAGGACACTTGCCTTGGGAAAGCTATATGGAGTGTTGGGAGGCTTTCGTTATTCCTTTTCGTTAGGGCCCCTTTCTATCTTCTCCTAGGCATGAGCCTAGGATACATCACAATCTATTCCACAGCTCAAGAACGACAGGACGACAGCGAGCTACGACCAACTATACAAACAACCTTCCTTTTCTTTGTAAAACGTGTGCTTGTTAAATAATAATGTGTACGCATGATAATTATATAAGTAAGTTAAGCGTAATTTAATTAACGACGAGTGCGCGAACGAACGAACAAACGCTTATCAATGCGAGAGCACCGCCCGCCCTATGTACGCCGGTGTGAGAGCGTGCGGTACCGCACCGAGCCCACGCACCGCCCTACCGCTCCAACCGTTACGCCCTGCTTGGAGAAAGAACGCTGTCCCTCGCACCTGGAGGCAACAAGCACGCCGAGTGGGTGAGTAGGTAGCTTAAGCACTATACACGTAATTTTTAACTATGACGAAGATAACACCACTGAACGATGTAATTGCCTATAACTTTTATCCGTAAAATCTAGGTACCTTATTCACCATTAAAACCTGCCTATATATTGTAATTGTTCGTAATATATCTGTTCTATAAACACAACGTCATGGGTCCTATTAACTTAATACTAGACGATCACAATTTATTTCAAATGGCCAAAGATTCTTTTGAGAATAAGCAAGAATCGTTACAAATGGAATGGAAAAATCTTGAAATTAAAGGAAATTATTTTAAATCGAGATTTCGTCTTTTGTTTCATTGTAATTGATTACACATTGGTTACATAAAAACAATTGTTTACTATAAAAAAATGTACAGGTATATGTATGTGTATATTCACGTACAAACAGACCATCCACGTATAATTTATTACATCTTTATTCATATAGGTGTGTGAATTGTCTTTTATTCGCAACATTTTATACAGTATAATGCTTCTTATTTGACCTAAATAAAAAACAGTAATTATACAGGCTGATGAGCCAAGCCGAAAAAGGCGGTTGTAGCTTTTTGCTTTAACCTTGTTCTGTGAACATATCGTTGGGTGTTCGCGGATACTTTTTACACTGGATGGTCGTTCATAGACGCAAAAAGTTCACAATGAGCGATTAAGGGAGGCTCGTTACTACGGAACAAAAGGCACCGCCTCGACTGGAGACGGATATGATGTGAAATGTACATGGATGTTGTGACCACTGGACTGTTGTTTCCATAGTCATCTTTTTTTTCACCATTAAGTATAAAAATAGTACAAGTTTAACAGTAAAGAGTTAGGCAGTAATTGTAATCTGTTGCTATGATTTCATAATTATTTTTAGTAGATTTCTGCTGGAATGGATGAAGTTATAAAAAAAAAAACGGTGTGGGTCGCGGGATCCTCGAGAGAAGAGAAAATTTATAGAAAAATTCCCAGTTTCCAACAAAGATAAGTATTTTAATGTAGTATGGTTTTTTGACTATCTTCTTAAGTTACCTTGATTTTTATATACAAAAATTTTATTGCGAAAAATAGGATATAAACAATCTTTGAGACCGCATCGTGTAACAAAGTGCGTACAGAATAAATATTTTAAGTTCAAGTTTTTAAGGCACAATTGTCTGGAAATGATACTCCTCATGCACACTAAATACAAAATTAATATGAAGATTTTCAAAATGGTGGGGAGCCATTTTTAATTTTAACTTCAGATTATAATTTTTAAGACAAAGTCATCTAAAAATACACCCCAAATGCTTAGGTACGTGTGTTTTATGAAGGCGTTTACATTGAGTTCAAAATAGCGGCCATTTTGAGTTCAAATCCGGCAGCCCTTGGTTCATTCCTTTCAAAAGGGCTAGCTTTCAATGAGCCAATACGTTGACTGTTGAGCTACTTTAATTCATTCAACGAGACGCCTTAGTTGCCTAATTGAATGTCGGCATTTATTGAACAAGCTAGCCGTCCAAATGAGTTGCTGATTTAACCATATAGCGACGACATGTTGTGTTAAAATATTTTTCTGTGCAAAAATTATAGATACATCAGATCCGAGCTGAATACTTTTGTTTTTACGGCTCTGCTCCTAAAAATAGCCAAAAGTTCTTGAGTTATATGCGTGCAAACATAATTTCATTATGAACTTATTATAGACTATTGAGATTTTCTAAATAATGCCAAAATAGTATGCAACTGAGTCAAGTAATTATCGTCAGATAATTTATTGACTTCGTTGCATTAAAAAAATATTAAAATACTTCTGTGATTTTTAATGACCATCCAGTGATTGAAAATCATGTGTCATAATGCTTAGGCCTAATGGTCGAGGTAGACGCCTTGTAAATATAGTCGTTAGCATTTATACACATAATGACTTTATTATGGACAGCTTTCGAGATGCGTTGAAGTTTATAGTCACGGACGTTGGTCTGATATGCTTTTAGTTGATATGGTTTATAAATTTACTGACTATAAATTACTATATAGCTGCATGTGACTTTGCATGTACGAAATTCCTTCATCGCATCTCCCTTACATGTCTGTATTATCTATGAGATATAGGTATCTTGGAACAATGCGATTTCAGTTTTATTAATATCGAAAAGGCCTATAAAAATATTATAAATATTTGATAACACTTGTTTCTAAAATTTATTTTGATAGTATTTATTGACTAGGTCTAACAGTTTCCTGATTAAATGGTATGTTGTACAGACTATTTATTTACTATTTTGAAAGTAATTTCGTCATAAACATCCATATGAAACCAAGTGTCAGCAAAGTTAAGAGTTTGAATTTAAATTTTTTTTAAATTTTTTAATTATACAATTTTACAACATTATTATTCTATATAAGTAAATACTACCTGTTTATTATTCATACAGTTACAATCGATCTATGCGGCTCTAAAGATAGCCACGAAAACGTAATTTAGTAACATAATTTCATTTCATGGCGGAACTGTGCGCATCTCACTCCAATCATATTATAACCTATAAAATTTATTTGCGATCTATAGACAATTCTAATGTTTTTCTACAAGGTGCACAAAGAATCGAACTGCGTCATTCGATAGCAAGTTCTTCCGAATCATTTGACGCGTTATTCTAACGGCTATACCTCATAACTCCTAATTGCGGGTAGCAGTTTTGTTCAATAAAGTAAAAAAAATCCAAGAGAATTAGATAATTGGCCGGAGCGAGGCGGTGATCGTCGCTAATGATAGGCTACAACTTGTTTTCAGTTACTTTTATCTTTTATGTCTTGTTTAGTACTTACTCGTTATTTTTAAGTTTTAGTCTGTTTTTTATTGTATACATTTCGGCGTTTTTTTTTTCTTATATCGATATAATATGTAGGTTCGACTTGAATCATAATAAACAGGTATGTATAATGACAAAAAAAAAACTTTTAAAAAGACGTAAAATGTGTTGTCACTGCATTTTGCTCTTGCAGTACAGTTTTAGAGTAAATAAATAATAATATGTGGGACATCTAGTATCAAAGTGAGCAAGTATTATGCTTGTATTAGAGGGTATTAGACAACTCATATACAAACTTAAATATTCTTGATAATATATACACCCAGACAAGGAACAAATAAACATGTTCATGCACGCAGACATTAGTCCCTGGCGAAATCGAACCCGACCCTTGGTTCCGCAGTTAGGGTCTCTAACCGCTTTGTTAATCGGTCAGTCAAAAAATACAATCGTTACATAAAAAACTATGACCCATTTCCAGCGTACTAGCGTTCACAGATAAAAACAAAGTTTATTTAGGTTTAATTAAACATAAACAACAAATTCCGAAAGTCATTTTGGGTATAGTCACTGATACAAACAAATTAAATTAATGAAAAAAAAATTATGCTTTTATCGTGGTTTTCTAAGTATAAATTCATACAAAAGCTAGAACTAATCTATACTAATATTATAAAGATAAAGAGTTTGTTTGTTTGTTTGTTTGTTTGTTTGTTTGAACGCGCAAATCTCAAGAACTACTGGTTCGAATTGAAAAATTATTTTTGTGTTGGATAGTCTATTTATTGAGAAAGGCTATAGGCTATATGTATAAAATAATACTATCTGTCTGTCTGTCCATTTAAGCAAATCTCCAAAACGGCTTAACTGATTTTGATAAAACTTCACAGATATGGAAAGGAAGTGGTCAAAAGTGACATATACTACTTTTTGTATGTTTGTATGTACGTCCATCTGTCTATTCGAGCGAATCTCCAAAACGGTTAAACCGACTTTAATGAAATTTCACGGGTATGAAAAGGAGGTAGTCAAAAGTGATATACGCTACTTTTTGTCCGTCTGTTTGTCTGTACGTCTATGTGTCTATTCAAGCTAATCTTCAAAACGGTGCAACAGATTTTAATGAAACTTTGCAGACGTGAAAGAAGGTTGTCAAGAGTGGCATCAGCTACTTTTTGTGTCTGTCTGTCGTTTGTCCTCACTGATCTATCAACGTAGATTAAGCCGAAACTACTAAGTCTAGGAAGCCGAAATTTGGAACAGTGGTTTATTTTATAACGTATCAATGTTTTATGAAAGGATATAAGTCTTTGTTCTTTAAAGTAAGAAACATAAAAAAATTCACATAAATAAATAATGATGTCTTTCAGGGTTTTTAGATTTCCACATTTTAAGGGTGGGAAACGGGAGGTGAAAAGTTTGGGAGTATCGGTTTTCCTAAAGGAGTGGGGAGAATGAAGATTGAAAGTTTGAATGGGTGTACCCAATATTAGTTTCAGCAAAAAGTATGTATAAACCATTTCGAAAGTTAATACTACCT
This sequence comes from Luffia ferchaultella, assembly GCA_949709985.1. Classification (NCBI taxonomy): domain Eukaryota; kingdom Metazoa; phylum Arthropoda; class Insecta; order Lepidoptera; family Psychidae; genus Luffia; species Luffia ferchaultella. The sequence goes on from OX453256.1 coordinate 16,317,974, forward strand.
AAAACAGGAATGTGTAGTCTACGCAAGCGAAGCTGCGGGCGGTCGCTAGTATAGTATACGTCAAAACGATAGATAGTCAAAACCACCGAACTTCAAATGTAGCAAATGTAGCAAGCAGTTAATTAGAAAGCGCATGCTTGCTGAATTCTACGTATCAAAGCCGATCAATTTTCTCAACTTTGTTTACTTTAAATTTTTTTATCGATATCTGCCTTTCATTGAATAGTATGTATCTAGTTGTGACGGGTAATACACAACGACTTAGACGACACGAACACCTAGAAAACCAATCGCGTGGGCCATATACGCGCGTTCCGTCCTCCCATCCCTCATCCTATAGCTCAAATGTGATCATTTTGTTTTTCGAACTAAAAGGCCAGCATGTTTTTTCTTTTTTAACATATCAATGCAATATAAAATACACAACTTTGACTCCAACAAACTATTACTAGTTTGTATAGGAGTCAGCCTTATTATAAATAATAATAATAATGTCTGGGCCATCCCACACAGCGTCATCTAGTCTCAAAGTAATAAAGTATTATGCTTGCATCATGGGGTACTAGACAATTGACATACATAATTAAATATTCTTTTCTTATAATTAATACATATATAGTTACTTTCACATCCAGACACGGAACAAATAGACATGGTCCTGCACACAAATATTTGTCCCAGGCGGGAATCGAACTCGCGACCTTCGGCTCCGCAGTTAGGGTATCTAACAACTCGGCCAACAAGACAGTCAAAACAAATACCTACTCCTTCCTCTATGGAACTAATTTAAAGCACGGTGGTCAAAATAAATTCATCGAACTGTGCATTGGAAATCGTATGCTCGAATAACGTTAGATTTTAAATAAAATAAAATACCCTTAAAAGTTCATTATATTATAATCTAACATACAAATCTAAATAAATAAAAACATGTGTACGTAGGCCATAGAGTAAATTAATTTAACAGCAGCGTTTGGTTTTATAAGTCATAAATGTCAGTTCACAGTATCGAAGCGACGTTTCGCATTTTCGGGGGGTTGAAATCGGTGTGCGGGGGTTTCTCGGGGGTGAAAAGCGCCGCGTGGGAACTTGCGTACTGAAATTTGGACTAAAATCCCCCATCATACACTGGCTAGCTATAGTATGTATGAGTCGTTAGACGGTAAACGCAGCAGGCTTCTAGTCCATTCGCACTTTTATGGCGTAGGCACTTTTTAATTTTTTCCGTTCATTTAAATTAAAATGAAATTGGATGAAATTTAAATTATGTATGATTTTTCAAAGCACGAACCCGGATGCTCGTTCTGACAGATGTCGATTGGAATTCTCGAGGGGTCAAAACTTTCAGGCATAGTTAGATGTTTTTTTTTTAATGTGTTGAAAAAGGTAATAAACTAAGTATTACAAAGGGTCCATCACCTTTTCTTTTCTACCTATACCACATATGAAGTTTGTCTATGACCTCACCCCAAGATGGTGAACAATAATAAATACAGAGAAGTGAGACAGAAGCTGAATGTTATAAATGCAAGAGCCCCAAAAAAATATAATTTGCTAAAAATATTTTATTGCAAACATAACAACCTGCTTTGTAAGTTTATATGTAAAATAATTCAAAAGTCCCAATCTTGTAATGACTGAAACGGGAAAATAAACAACAAAACTATTCATATAAAAAAATCCGGTTAAGCACGTGTCGGACTCGCATACGAAGGGTTCCGTACCACCGTACAATATAAATAATCATGTTTTTTGTATGGAGAACCCAATTTATTTTTAACTATATTTTATTTCTATAATTTACTGTCGTACCGTCCATATTAGTACATACTCGGGCGAACGGACCGACAGCGAAACCTTAGCAAGAGGATCCCGTTGGTACCCTTTTGTTAAGGAACCCTAAAAAAACACGTCGTATGTCATGATAGCCCAAAGCGATACGAACCTGTCTCAAACTTATAAGGCCAAGGTTCGAATCCGGGCGTATACCAATAAGTTTTTCTTTCTTAAGTAAATAACTATCACTGACTCCGTGCCTCGGAGAGCACATTAAGCAGTTGGTCCCGGGTGCTGTCAATAGATGGCGGTCGTTACACGCAGTGGAGCATCATAGGTTTAAGCTCCACTCCTCCCCTCACCCTGGGAGGCCTACGCCTCTGCAGTGGGGTAAAAATGGGCTGATGAAAAAAAAAACATTGAAATGAAAAAAAAAAATGCATATGTAGATAAAAATGTAACAGAATGTCAGTCATATTTTAAATAGAGGTAAGTACTGCAGTAAGAGGATCTCTTTAAGGCAATTTCCCGCCACGAAAAGCTCCCATTTAAGGAAATAAGGCTTGAACGCGCCGTGCGAGAATAATCACACACTCGCAAACGAAGAGCGCACGAAGGTAATGAAATGGAGACGACAACGGTCTTACTGTATTAGCCTATGAAAGAGGTGGTAAAGACCTGTGCTGGACGAGTGGATAAGCAACTCCCTTCGGTACAAAGGTAGTGATTTCGATTCCGGCCATAGGCGTAGGGACTAGTGACTAATGATTTTGTATATACGTCTCACAATGTGAAGCATTATGTGTAGTACTCTAACCTGGGTGGTAATCTGTAGTGGGTTTGAAAAACACGCCCAATTTCCTCACATTCAACCAGTCTTAGACATTTTTTGGTACATAAAAGTTATACATACATAAGTCGTGTAAAATAATCAATAAAATGCGTTCACAACAAACAAAAAGATTGAGTAACATACACACAAAAAATTTAAGTCGAAGAATTTCTTCCTTTTTGAAGTCGGTTAAAAGACTACGTCGCTGCAATGCTCCTTTCTGACGTGAAAAAAAATGCAAACAAGCAAACACATTTTCGTATGATGGAAGAACATTTAAGTAATGTAAAGATTATAAATTGCATAACATTACTACATATGTAACGCGGCAAAAATTTTTGTTATCTCAAATTATGGGCACTTCGTTCTACAGACAGCGCGAACCTGGCATTATTGCGTTAGTTTAAGTACTACTTTCAGCTAACAAGATTTGTACACGTAGCACTGTAATATGCTGGAAATCGTCTGAATATTCATATGCTTGAAGCAACGTACGGTCGCGGAATTCGAAATTAATCCAAATCAAACCTAATGCATAGTTACATTTCGCTATAATATTTATATAGACATCCAGTCATATAGATATTGCAGCCGACATATTATTAAACAAAGTCCATACCGCCCCGTCTGTCTGTCTGTCTGAATGCGATAAACTCAAAAATTAACAAACGGATTTTCATAAGGTTGTCACCAATGAACGGACTGATTCAAGAGAAAGGTTTATGTGTACAATTTATTAATATTTTTGACGACCGATTGGCCGAATGGTTAGACACCCTAACTGCGGAGCCAAGGATCGCGGGTTCGATTCCTGCGCGGGACAAATATGTGTGTTCTTGAACATGTTTATTTCATTTCAGGTCTGGGTGTAAAATATTTACACATGTACATACAATATATTATAAAAAACAAACAATAATTAAATATGTGTATCAGTTGCCTAGTAACCCATAACACAAGCATAATACTTGCTTACTTTGGGACTAGATAGCGCTGTGTGGGATGTTCCATATATAATTTTTTTTTTCAAATTGATTGAAATGTGACGATGATTGTTGAAGATGTCGGAAAAAAAGCCGATAGAGAGTTTTTAACGAAAACGCTGCCTAATTAATCCCTTTGGGATATGTTCTATGTACGGGATGTGTGTGTGCGTGTGTGTACGTTCAAAGACAAACTAATGTATTTGAAAACTTCTACCCACTAGTTTTTGAGTACGTGTTAACTACTTAGCAATAATAAATCGTGACAACAAATTTATATATAAAAAATTATTGTTGGAATTATTGATTTAAAATTATATTATAATATATATATTAACGTAAATACGAACAACAACGTCTAGGCCCTAAACTAAGCATTAGCTTGTGTATTGGGTACCAAGACACCACCTACGTATAACAACCAAGTCCCGGTACCAGCATCAATATTCATCACATAGATATAGGGATTCGAACCCGGGACTCCCAGCTTCGTTCGTAGGTCTGGTTGCTACCCACAAGGCCAAATGGTCGTCAAGTATGCATCATTAAAAGACAACACTCGGCTTCCTTGTAGTTGGATTTCAACCAAAGATTGACCATAAATTAAGTCATAGCGCCACGTCTTTATTATTTCAAAGCAGGAATTATATTTTTTTGTTTTAATGTTAAACTCAGACTTTACAAAAACTTTTACACAACTTTTTTTTAAACATAAATTTTAAATACTTTGTAATATTTATATTAATAATATTTTTATAAAGGTTTTCACCACCTTTTTAATTATTTAACCTATTTAAATGAAAATTCAATTGTAGATTTCAACCTCGCTCGCTGAAGACTTCAATAAACCTATGCTGCATCTAAATCGTTTGAGTCTTTAATTTAAAAAAAAAAAAATAGTACATTTATCTAGCTTATTCAACCGCATCTTTGTTGATAGTAACAGAGCCGTTGTTAAGTTATGTTTAATCGATAACGTAGAGTATATTATCGAACATACATTACTTAACTTTCATTCAAAAGCACCTTCCGCGAATAGACTGAAGTAAAGTAAAATATTTCCATGAAAATAATAAAAAATGTCCAACAAAACATACGTAGATTTACTGTGCGAAACGTCAGAATTGATTGGAGAGGCGACTCAAGTCGATGAATCTATTTTCGCTTCAGGAACTAATGACCGTGCAGTGCTCCAACCGTTACTACCCGAATTGAAAGTTCGCTACACGGTGCTTTTAGCGAAATTAGATTCTGTATACGACCAACTGTTGCAGCCCCAGAAGCGCTTACTTATCAAAAGGCTGTTGGAGTCATGCCTCGGACGTTTGCTTGAGATCAAGCATGAACTGGTAGAGTTTCATTTATCGGATTACCATTATGATGACGATGAGGTAATATTTTTTATTTTTCATTTAAGGTTAAGTTGTAGGATTATATTTTATTAACAAAAGTAGTTCACTTACTGTTGTTTTAATTTTCAGTCTGTATTAAATTCGTGAATACTTTCATGATGGTCATATAAAATTTGTTCAATGAGCATTTAACTAACGAATAAAATTTTTATTATCATATTTTTTTAAGTACAATGAATTTTTTAAACAAAAACGTATTATTTAATAAGATACATTTTACTTATAAATGTATATCATAGATTTTGCAAAGATTAGCAGTCACCCCAAATGAAGCAGAGCCATGTATACCGCAATACTTTGTTAGAGAGAGGGCTGAAGAAATAGAATACAGATATCAATTCATTGACGAAACATTGAGGAAGTTGGGTTACGAACCTCCTAAGGTACAACCATTGATACTCACGGAGCAACAGGCAGTGTTGATAATACAATCACACGAACGAGCAAGACAGGGTCGTTTGAGGTAAAAATTAGTTATATGAGTAGAAATAAAAAGTTTTTGAAGTTTTTAGCATAAAACATAAACACTTTTTCACATAAAAAAGTGTTCAGTTTACTTAGAATTATTATAATGTTAAAATGTTTGGTTTTATGTAATTTTTAAGTTATTTAAAACTTTTGCCAGTATGCTTGAATGGTTTTGGTCTGATTCCTTTACGAAAAGACCAAGCCAATGAACGACCTTTCTAAGGGTAGCTAAGATGACGAGGAGAAAAAACCACACCCGTTTTCATTTCCCTAATGGTAAAATTTCTAATACCGGCAATGTACGTGTTTAATCGATCGTTTAGTAAAATGTTTGTGTATATGGTTCTGAGTTGCTTCGAAGTCCTTTAAAATTTAAACATGCCCAGGAGCGCGTGGCAAAATATGGCTTGAAAATTGCGATAGCTTATCTTTTATCTACATCTTTTGACATTTTGTCTATGTTTGATTTAATCTGTTTTTGACATAAACAGTGGAAAGGGGATCTAACATGGCACAAAATCATCAATAGGAGATCCACCGGGAGATAGAAGTGGGAGAAAAATTGTTCATGGATCACGTGGTGGACGAAGTACAAAAAAAGTGTACATGACTCGACTTGGGGAATTCGAATTTAAATTCAAGTGGACAGAGCTCACGAAACTTATTAATTGTTGTGTCGGCCAGCCACTAAGTCCAAATATGGAAAATGACTTCTAAACTTCATTCGCGTCATACTGTTTTACACTTATTCTAAACCACAACATGGTGCGATTTATGTTTGGATCCATTCAAAACTTAGAGGCTAAATTTATACGGATGGATTAACGAATCCGCAAATTAGATGGCTTTGTTCTATTGTCACTCCATGAAAATCCAAAATACACATGTCATTTTGCTGTGCGCAGAGGACAATTTATGAAAGAGATCCGCCTTCTGAAAGAAAAAGGTCGCGGTGAAAAAGGAGAGATGTCAGCTGCTGCGGCGACAGCTATACAACGTGTGTGGCGTGGTTTTATTGCAAGAAGGGAAACCAAAAGAAGGAAATGGAAAGAAACACTACTAATAGGAATGGAATTACCGCCTTACACCGAATCCGCAGCCCTAAAAAGAGCCGAAGAGGTAAGGTTTAAATCTTAATAATAGTAATGCTTTGATATTATTACGAGGTTACAGTAATGAAAATCGATTGACAACAACGATGTGTTCAATTGATTGTCATTCACATAACGTGTTGTCAGGTTCAGTCTCTATAGCCTTGAGCTGGCCCATCTAAGTATCTCAAAATAAGTTTTAATTGTTTTTATTTTCGTATTTTTTACATGCCGCGTTTAATTTTCACAAATTTATCGAACGGAAATTCCCTTTTCCTTTACCCTGCCATTGTTCCATCTCACGGTACCATTTTCCTTTTTCTTAAAATCTTTTTTTCTGCCTCCGTTCGCTTTCGCTTCCCGTCATTATGACCCGGTGTCGCCTCAGTTTATTTCACGAATTATTTGTATTTGCTTTATTTATATTAAATATTATTTTATACAGTTGCGCTTTATAGAACAGACGGCGTACTACAGATTTTAAATAAAAAATAACTTTTAGCGGGACTTTCAAATTTGATGTGATGAGACAGCGAGATATTCTCACATATTGCACTGATCTCAAACTATATTCCTGATTAATTAGTACAACGATTAATGTCTTATAAAATGTTCTTGTAAAACCGGTTTAGTGTTTCACATTTTTCGAATTGTTTTCGCAAATTTTACAACCATCAGTACGGAAAAAATATTTATGTAAATGTTATGTCACATCCTTCATACTTTTAATTTTAACTATGTGTTTTTTAAGGTTAAACACTATCGTCGTGAATTGCAAGCTCAAAGGGAAAAGGAATACCTTGAAGCTTTAGACACCATAGAAAATTCTGTGCGAAAACGACATGCCCCACGTCTTCAGGAGCAAATGGGAGATGAGTTGAGACGGCGTATTAATGAATATTTTGAGCGTACAGGAAAATTTCCTGAGCTTCCTTCTGAAGAAAGTGGAGGTTCCCGTGCTATGTTCAGTCGACAAGGTGAATGGAGAAGAATTGCGAAGGAATGATATCAAAATATTAATATGCTAATATATTATAGGTAATTGGTATTTTAGGTACAGGAACTGACAGTGAATTGAGTAAATCTTCGCCAGTATCTTCTAAAGAATCAAAAAAGAGCAAAGAAAAAGACAAAAAGAATAACAAAAACAATGAAACTAAAAGCAAAGAAGAAGAAGACGATATACAAACTTTCAAATGTAGCGCTTCCGTCTTTTTGCAAGAAATTATAAACGAAAATGAAGAGTATGTTTATTGAAATGAACTTCTTATTCAAAGTTTAAATGACCAAAACTGACTATTTTAAATTATTTAAGGTTCGAAGATATTTGGAAATTTAAAGATGAAAAAGACAACACCCACGAAAAATATTACGAGGACATAATTGAAAAAGATAAAATGATGAAAATTGAAGGCGAGGTAAGAACAGTTGTCGACGAAACAATAAGGGGTGAATTAGAATTATTGCAAGCTGCGTTTGATAAAGACCGCGCTCACAAAGGGAAAAAAGCCAAAAAACCTCAAAAAAAGGTTAGTTATCAAACATTGTTTTTTACGTTTTTACGCTTGTAATAATAATTACTGACGTTTTATATAATTTCAAGGTGCGAAGAGGTGGAAAAAAAAGTAAAAAGAAGAAAGAAAAAGATTTGACGCCAGATAGAACTACAGAATCATTATTCGAAGAGCTGGTAACAAATGGTATAATCAGACCCTATCCCACAGTAAAAATCGACGACTTTATTGGCGAGAAATGTTACGTTGGAGCTGAATGGAGAAAACAAGAAGTAGAACCTGAAGCTTGTCTTGGCGATGTGCGACAACTCGTCAAAGAATATTGTATTTTACCTCTCGGTTCTGAGCATATACATGCTAACTCACCATTGGTTCGTTCCGTACTTATCACAGGTAGTGTAAAAAATAAAAAAATCCTTTAAATTTTATGCCGCCATGATAATACGCAAAGATTTGGGATTATATGTCAGAATAGTTAAAAAAATGCATGTTTATTTATTTAAGGACCCACTGGAAGTGGTAAAAAAGCGTTGGTCCATGCGATTTGCAATGAACTTGGTGCAGTGTTGTTCGACTTGACACCTGCCAACATAGTGGGAAAATATCCAGGGAAAACTGGCCTAATAATGCTTATCCATTTGGTGATGAAGGTATCGAGGCTTCTTCAACCTTCCATTATATGGATGGATGATGCTGAGAAGCCTTTCGTAAAGAAAATTCCAAAAACAGACAAAACTGATCCGAAACGCCTGAAAAAAGATTTGGTGAAAATAATTAAAGGTTAGTTCAATGCTAAAATCTTGAATTCACCAAAGTCTAAATCTGTAACATAAAGTACCTATTTAAAAACTCTGATATCTGTACATTTATTCATTAATTTTTAAAATTATTTTTAATTCTAAAGGGGTCAGGGAGCGCCAATTAAATTTATTAAATCGGTTCCTACGTTGTATTCCCTTACGTCTACGTCTGTCACAAGAAAATATGTCTTTAGGTATAATTATATTCAACGGCCCCCGACTGATGACCCTAAAGATCAAAAATCATTTGTTGTTAGGGAGCTACGATGACTTAGACGGACATACGGACAATCAAAGGTTTCGAACTTATAACACCTTTTTTTGTATCGGGGTGCAAAAACACAGAAAGAACTGTTATTTTGCTAAATTGAATTGAATTGAAATGAAAAACATAGTACCTACATAATAATTTACTTCCTAATACTTTTGAAACAAAAGTATGGCATGATATTCTACGAGGATGGTATCTTATACTGCGTGAAATAAGGTTCTGAGCTTTGCAAATAAAACCTAATTTCACTCAGTCAGTATAACACAATCCACATAGTCCAAAGAAAATATTTGTTGTGTTATTTGTTATATAATTAAAATTTAATTAAAACTGTTATTAGGTATATGCCCCGAAGATCGCGTGATATTTCTCGGTACGTCGAGGAACCCTTGGGACGCGGAACAAAAACTATTATTCCAATGCTATGGCAAAGTCATTCAAGTTCCTAGAGCGGACTACGGAAGCTTATCTACGATGTGGAGAAGCACATTGCACAAAGCGGGAGCGCTGTCTCCAAAGCTTGACGTATCTTGCTTGTCGCGGGTGTCAGACTCTTATACTATTGGTAAATGTATTTTCGTTTTTATTTACATAGCTTTACCGATATATAATTTAAAATGAAAGAAAATAAATTAAATTACAACATGAAAGGTTCACTTACAAAAATTTATAAGAACTCCACGTTTAGTACTAGTGAATAGCTCAAAACGTTAAATTTTATATCACTTATCATATCATAAAATTTAACATTTAAGTATATTTATATTTTATAATTTATTTATAATTCAATTGTTTAAGTATACTTAAAAACTCCAACACTTTTAGATTGCGCTAAAATAACATTACTATGTTATATGTCAAAAATGCAAAATGCTATGTATGTCTTTAAAAAAGCAATTTGTTCAACATTTTGATTTACAAGTAAAAAAAAAACTTAAATTGTAATTGTAAATTTAAAAAAACGTTAGGTCACATGTAATCGTTGAATAAATACTTATATCTTCTTCAGCCATGTACGGTTACTTATCAAATTTGGCCGCGATCCTAGATCCACTATTTGAATTTCAAATCCACGAGTACTCTTGGAATCTGTGAACCAAAATACTAAACGAAGGCTCCGAAGTATTTGGAAATTCTTAAACTTTTGACCACCATCTTTGATCATTATCATCAAGCTCGTGTCTCTCCGCTGCAGGATATAGGTTTTCTTTGATCTTTGATCAGCCATCTTGAAGTATGTAATTTTATTACCAATATTCCGAAGTTAATATCTAATTATTGACACTGTTATCGGTAATTTGTAAATATTGGGCCACCATTTTAGGTCCGCCATCACATATTTCAAAATAAAATTATAGCCTAGATGACATTCCTGTGATTACCTATTGTTACCTCATACTCAGAAATTCTTCGATTCGTTTAGGCTATGGAAAGGAGGTGAAAAAGACATACACTCAAAAAACTTTAAATTCCTTCTAAAGCTGTCGATTAAAAGAAAAATGGGAAGTCAACTTTATTCCGAAATACATGCGTGTAAGATTACGGGCGTAAGCCATCGTTCTATTAAACCGAGTTTTGAGTACATAAAAATCTGCATAGTTACTTGTACTTTATGTTTATGATTAAAATAATAATAACACATGAAACATCCCACACAGCGCCATCTAGTCCCAAAATAAGTGAGTATTATGTTTGTGTTATGGGTTACTAGACAACTGGTATACATACTTAAATATTATTATTTTTTATAATATATACATATATAAATATTTTACACCCAGATCCTCAAGAAAATAAACATGTTCGTGCACATAAACATGTTTGTTCGTACACACAATAGTATTTGTCCTGGGCGGGAATCGAACCCGCGACCCTTGGCTCTGGAATAATCGTTATTTATTATGAAGGTTGAAATTTAAAAACTAATTTAATATAAAATTCGGTAATGTTATTAAAACATCAAATTGTTTTCAATTACTTAATTTACAATTGCGAAAGTTTTTGCCACTGAGTTAGCGAAAAACAATATTTAATACCACTAGATAACGAAAGTGCTTGGAGTTATAGATAATTTGCCTGGTTAACTTATTATGAGTGCTAACAAAGAAAACAAGTTTTGTTATAATACGTTAAGGATAAGATTTTTCCTGAGATTACAGCAATTAGTTTGATGAAGAGGATAATTAAATAAGTTCGGTTAGTTTGTAACACGTGCAGCGTGGTCTCCCTCGAGGAGTCAATTTAGGTCTGATGCTTTTCCAACTTAATGAGTTTTCCTGGCGTACGATGAGTGACTTTTATTGCTATTGAAATTGATTCCACTTGTTTTGAGTTACTGACATATTTTAGCTGTATCTATCTGATTATAGTATAATATGCTTGGTATGTAAATGAACACAAAAGGTGAGATGTTTGTTTGTTACTCAATCACGGTGAAAAGGATAAATGGTTTTAAATGAAATTTAGTATAAAGGTAGTATATACCCTGGAAAAGGACATATTATCATACTTTTACGGCTCCTCACGGTTTTACTCTAAAAATATTATACTTACAATACATACAAACAAGTTTAAGCTAATGTGTTAGATAGAACATTTTTTAAATAATTATTTATAATTTTTAGTGCAGTATTTGTAAAAGCAAGTATTTTTAGTTTGTTTTACATTTTTTTTGTGTACAAACAGCAATTCTATACTTTAACCTTAATATTAATCTACAAAAAGAAAATAGTTTGGATCTTAGACATAGTGTGAGCGAGGTGAGACGCAAAAACTGATAAATAAATTTTATGTACTTTACTAACATAATATATAGCGGCAATAAGGGTCAATTTCAAAAGAAAATGTCTGATTTTAGTAAGATTGCTTAAAGTTTGAAACAATTTTAATTTTCATAATATGAAAAAATGAAGATATAAAATATTTTCTAAACGGCTATTTTGATACAGGCAACCAACTGTGCAAAGCCGGGCAAATATTTAGTTGTGTATGCTATTATATGCAAATATTAATTTAGATATATAAAAGCAATTGAAAATAGATGGTTTATTTACGTCTTCTAATATTTTGTAACTATGGCGATTTAATGTATCAAATTTAGTTCAGTGGTAAACTGCAATAGAAAGGTATGCAGAATAAAGTAGTATTTTCAGCATTGCAGAAACCCAGACTCACGTCTTCAACAGCTGACGCTCCGTCGATCGTTTATCCAACTTCGCTACGTATTTCAGACTGATAATGTTTTCTTACTGGAGTGTTATTTAAGTACTTTACTTTGACATAATCGTTTTGATAAATGATATAATTATAGATTCATTGTCGTGAATAGTCGTGTCGTGATAGCCCAAAGAGCAACGAACCTGTCTCAAATTTATAAGGCCCCATGGGGCCATGGTTCGAATCCGGGCGTGTACCAATGAGTTTTTCTGACTTAAGTACATACCTATCACTGACTCCGTGCCTCGGAGAGCACGTTAAGAAGTCGGTCCCGGCGCTGTCAATAGATGGCGGTCGTTACAATCCCCAACCCGCAGTGGAGCAGCGTGGTGGATTTGAGCTCCAAACCCTAGAGGAGACCTAAGCCCCTGCAGTGGGGTAAAAATGGGCTGATGAAGAATAGATTCATTAACACTATAATATATTTAGTTCACAAAAAAAATATAAATTGTTAACTTACTCTTACTAACTGCTGGAAAGCTTCCTATAAGGGTATTCAAGTATTTTTTTATAAATATTTCAAATTTTTTTCTTTAGAATAATGCTTATGTTTATTTACCTATTTGATACATAGCAGTAATTTAATATAATCCAAATTTTTCACATAGGAACGTTGCAATCAGCTCTAGACGCAGTACTTACAACCAAACGTCGTCTCCAACTTCGTGTTCGTGCTCTGACAGCACAAGAACTAGCCGTGCAGTTAAGCACCCGTGACCCTGTGTACGCAGAACAGGTACGTTCATAACATATCTTTTTAGGGGTACCATCGATATACGAATATCATATTTGAGATGGACACGAGCATCCTAACAAATTGAGAGGGTCATTTACGGAGTGTAATAGTGTGTCTGTATCAAATAATATAGTATAGTTTGACCGAAACCGCTGTACCGCGCCTTAGGTATGTGCGCGGTGCGGAGGGAGGCAGATCTACTCTGTCAGTCCGTCGTCAACGCTTAGAAGCTGCCTTCCCTCCTCACCGCGTACATACCTAAGGCGCGGTTCAGCGGTTTCGGTCAAACAATATAATGTCAAATGTCCCCTAAATGTCCTCGACAACTTTTTCCAATCCGCATCATACCAGATAGTCAGGTGAAAAACAAAAAAAAAAATCTATTTATTGATGCAAGTTGTCTGTAAAAAATCAACGGATCTCCTGCTTTCGCACGAACTTCTTACATTGGAAATGAACCTAACGGAATACAGTAAACACACATATTTTGGATAATATTTTTCGAAATGAATTTTTTCCGCAAACAAAATAACACAACTGCATCTGAAAAAGCTTAAAACTTCGAAACATAACATTCTATACGACATTTCGATCGAACAAACCGAATTAGTACGAAATGTAACACTGATGCATATCCGACTTCCAACTAAGGGACCCTTAACCACTACTTCCGGTTGTCCAATTCTAACAATTTTAGTTTCAATCGATCTCCCGTCTAATTACCCCGAGCCGTTTTTTTCTTATTCGGACCTAATTCTTGACATATCGGGCTTCAAACATGAAAATCTGGGAAAAAATTGCTATTTTTTTCATTTTTTGCCGATAATTTTTTTGTTTTTGAACTTTTTCCAAATTGTTTTTTGCCATCTTGTAGAGCTTACCGAGCTGCGTCTTTTGACATCACGATCATCTCGATATCTCGAAAACTCTTTGTGCATTCTGCCTGTCTCACAAAACTCCCAAATGACCCCCTATCCTCCAACGAAATGAAAGTCTCCAATGACAAAACTATAACGACTGAATTGGGGTGTAAAGGAATACACCCTTGACTAATGGTGGACAAACCACGACTAAAACCATTACGATTAAAGGTAGACTAGGTATACAGCCCTTGACGAAATGTAGAGTTATTAGAGTTCGATTTTAAATGGCAGTGCTAACGCAGGTCAAGTGTCAAGTCTAAAAAGAAAAAAAACTAGTTGTTACTTATGTGAGATTTTCCGTAAAATAAATGATTTTTCAATACATTTGCTATTAATGCGGTCTTTATGACATCGAGATTTGTACCGTACTGTTGTATTTGCAACCGAGCGTTCTGTTTGTAATGCATGCGTAAACCGCGAAAAGCAACCCGCTCGAACCCTTTTTTCCGCCGTTATTAAATTTGTAGTATCTACCTAATTTTAATTCGCAAATGCATTGACAAACGTCGTGTGATGCTCATGCTCAGTAAGCTGGCTATTATAGTAATCGGTTAATTAAAAGCACTCGGCTTCGCTTCCTATAACACTTCGACTATAATATGCAGCTTACTGTACTTGCATCATGATGACTTTCACTGTTGACTCAACTCAATTTACTTCTGCAGACTGTCAAGTTGATTTTGTATATTTAAAGTTTCGAACTTTTTAGAGCTATCTATAAATCATCTAAAATTTAAATTGACCATTGCCTGTTTTTGACTGAATTTTTAGATCAAAACTAGTGATGTGAACGTAGAGGATCTGCGTGCACATATTGTACGTATATTACTAAAATACGTTACTAAAACAGGAGGCGGCGGCCGCGGCTTGGTGGTCCAAAACACCCATGGAGAAACGGCGGCAACGGGCCATACAGAAACTTGAGGAGTTAAGACTGGAAGCGGAGGAGAAGGCAGCCGCTCTTAAATGAATCGATTTGATTAAGACTGAATCCTTTATAGTCAGGAAGTCCGTAACCAAAAATAGTTATGAGTTTCTGATAGCTGAATTTTTTAAAGTAGGTATTTAACGTGCTAACTAACATACCGTGGTCAATTAGCTGGCTAAGTACAGGTTTGTTAAGGAGCAGCACACTTTTTATTACGTAAAAAAAGCAATTATCTTAATTCCAATGTTCAAGGTTACGTACCCAAAGGGTGCCAACACGACCCTATTAGCAAGTCTCTATCGTCTGTCTTATCTTTAAAGGGATGTGTCTTATGACAAAGCGGATAGAGGAGTTTATACAAAACATCTTTCCTACTAGGGCCGTTTCACGAAATTCTAATTGTGTTTATTTATCTTTTGGCTGCGTTGATTCAGAAATTTGAATTTTTCACACCCCTAAGGAATTGTACACAGAATAAAAAGAATTCTGTTATTAAGAAAATATAGTTTTCAAATATACAAATCCCGCATATTCTTGGACCAATGCAATATGCATTGATATAAGAATTTTTTTTTCCACATTAAAAAAAAAAAGAAAAAAGATACAGCATTGCATGCAACACTAACAATAAATTATTATTAGGAGCCATATCTCTCACGCTAGAATTCCCTTTCCGTATTGGAGAGGGTCACTTGTAGTGGTATTAAATTTTTTTTTTAAAAGTACACTTTAACTAATATACATGAAAGAAAGGTAAAGCAAATATAAAATGGTTTGGATTAACTATAATTGATTTGATCAGTGTGCTGTGTGTGGATGTTTGTGTGTATGTGATGTGTGGGTGTTGTATTTGTACATATTGAAAACTATATTATTATATACATATATATATCATAAGAATACTTTTTTTTCCACATCAGAAAAATAAAAATGCATACAATCTTTCTCAGTGTTTCCATTTCGCCTCACTTCCGCTTCCGCTATGTTCGTAGCCGCGGTATCTTGGATGACAGTCAAAACACAGAAGAAAGCCCTCCTCAAAAGGAATCATATGAGCCCAAACACGAGGCAGTTGCTGTATACCGTTGAGGAATTCCCTTCGACGGCTTTCCATGTTTACCATCACGTCAATTTTACTTCACCATTACATTTTATATTCATCGGAACTACACCTATGTGCCAAGTTTTATTATAATTGGTTAACGGGAAATGGGTGAAATGAAAATGAACGGGATTCGTCCCTTAATTTTCCACTCCGCTAGGAACCTTATTTTATTTTAATTTAAATAGGATCAACCTAGAGATATTCAGAATCAAATTGATTCACAATCGAAGATATCGAATAAGCAAACAAATACAGTCGAATTAAGGACACCCTCCTTTTCTAAGTCAATTAAAATATTATATAGAATTCATTTGAAGCATAGGGATGCAAATGTTGTTGTTATTAATTCAGTTTGTTGTCGTAAGCTTTACAACAGTTAAGTGGTCTGTAGAAATAAACCATTATCGAATAATGAATTTTTAAACGTTCACTTTCCCAAATAAATATTTTCACGTTAAAACTAAACATATGTATCGCAAACACGTAGTATTCTGCTTACGCACCTGGACACGTGCGACCTTTGCGACGATCCACTTCGGAAGAAAACCGCATTGTGTTCGTACATACTTGAAACCTTGCTATTTAAAACACTGACCGTTTCCCCGTATTATGAGCACAAATGCAACGACACGTGATTATGGGGTGTACTCCAACAGACACACCCTAGAAGTTATCTCTACGAACGAAATTCCCGCTGCGTTTCTATCGAACTCCCGTCCTATTGACAATACGATTCGGAGGGTTACGGACTCTTCTTCCACTGGTTGGTTCCACTAGTGGGTGGGTCCAGTAGGATGTTCAAGTACTCTTGTTAGTGTGATGACGCAATCTTATGTATTGAAGCTACAGGGGTGTTTTTTAATCACGAACAATCGTGGGTTTCCCACTTGTTTTGTTTGATATTTGTTTCCAATATTATTTCCAACAATTTTCCAGTCACTCTCCTAATCTCAGATAGTTTTACACTAAAAACTATCAGCAAGTTGTTTTTGACATAGATAAAAGGCTTACCATTAAGCGAAAGTTTTGTGACTGGTAGGTACGTGACAAGCGTGTAGTCGTAAGGTAAAGTTGTAGACATAACTTAAGCGACGTAGCCGCTACGCGAGAATTTCGTAGCTGCAACATGATAATCTTGCAGCTACAACATGACGCTTATAGCCAAAACTTATGTAGTCGTAATGAAAGAACTTTTTAGCTATAACATGATAATGTTATAACTGTAACATAAACGTAATAGTAAGTTCATTCTTGTTACGGTATCGAAAATCTCATAGCTGCAACAGATCACCAATTTTATTCTTAATTAAACATAATTTACTTTTAATAATAATAATAATAATACATGGGACATCACACACAGCGCCATCTAGTCCCAAACTAAGCAAGTATTATGATTGTGGTTTGGGGTACTAGACAACTGATATACATACTCAAATATTGTTTTTTTTTATTTCTATATAGGAAAATTATTATCTTATTATTAGTATATATGTATGCATAGATATTTTACACTCAGACACGGAACAAATAGACATGTTCATACACACAAATATTTGTCCCGAGCGGGAATCGAACCCGCGACTCTCGGCTCCGCAGTTAGGGTCTCTAACCACTCGGCCAATCGGTCGTCGAAAATGTCACTTCATAGTATCGAAAATGTCAAATGCAATTTCGCGGGGTGAAGGCCGGCGCGCGGGGTCCTCACGGACTAAACTCGGAGTGAAACTCGCAATCTATCAACGGATACACACCAGCTGGATAGAGTTTGAGTGTTTAGACGGTAAACGCAGAAAAGGGCTTCTAGGCAATTCGTACTTTTATAAAATTAAACGTCTCTTGCAACATAAATATACATATAACTGTGTTTACAAATAAAACAGTAAAATCATTCGCACGTGCATTAACAATAGCCATTCGCTAAAAATAAACATCCGAAAGTGTCCATATTGTGTACGAATACGTGCGGTTTGACCGCAAATTTAATTTCACGGTACAAAATACGCCTGCAATTAATTATGGAAGCCTGTTTGTTTTCGTTAATGCTATCGTTGCCGGGTAGGGATCGATGGCAACCATAGAGGGCGCCAGCGGACGGCATAGGCGATTGTTGTTTATAGAATTCAATGAAATGTAAAATACTACATTGATACTTTCCATTAAGGTATAGGTTTATTGGAAGAGCCCGAAAGAAAAACCAGTGGCGAAGTTTTTTTGTTACAGCAACAACGTATTCTTCAATGAGATCAGATGTATCAAACGCGTGGTTCTGATTGATATCAGATGTACTTAACGCGTGCTCTTGAATTTGATCAGATATACCTAGCGCATGCTCTTGAATTGAATCAGTTCTACCTAAGCGTGTTGAGATCAGGGGCACCTATTGTGTGCTCTCGAATAGGAACGGATTTGGCCTGCACCTGGATTTACTGCGATCAAACATGTGAAGCAGTATACTCTAAAAAATTACATGCCAAGTATGGAAAATTTACATTCAGTTGGCGTTAAATGGATAAAACAACTATGGATAAAAACAATTTAGTTGTAGTAACTAACGTCTGATCTGATGAATCTAATGCCTTAGTTGATCTAACTGACGCAACGCCTTTTTAAGTTCGTACAGAATCAAATTGCTTGGTCAAAACTATAATTTTAGTTTTGAAACAAATATATCGAAGTCAATCGGATTTTAAATCGATCGACAATGATTGGCGATATCAATGTGTAGTATCAAAAATATTGATGCTGATGTCAGAATTTGAAGTGTGCCAATAATACTTGTATATGTAATGAAAAAAAAAAAAAAATTATTGTATATATAAATTTTTTGTAGTAATGCAGATCGATGGTTGTTACCTCTGAATACCATTAAAATGAAATATTTACCTAACTTGGGAAAACAAGTTATAAGAAAAGGAGTTTAGTTGGTAATCATTTCACCAGTAGCTGTGTAATTAGTGATTAATCAAGTTTTTCACAGATATTTCACCGAGTAGAAGTAGGTAAATAAATTGAAATTGTATATGCTTTTAAGCTTATAGTAGAACTTAAAGTGCGTTAATAGTTGTATTCATTGTTATTTTTAAATTACAGAAAAAGGACACCAGACCTCTTCGTCGTTCTAACTTGTCTTTCCTTTCAAGCATTTTAGTCATGACTTTTGCCCTGATTTATCATTTCGCGTAAGGCTTATTCTTCACAAAACACAGCATATAAATCACAGCACAGCTGGCGCGCACCGCTCGCTGTTTTGTCGAATTTTTTCCCTTCTTACTGCGTAAACGTTAAATGTGATTACGGGATATATTGTTCAATATATCATTTTTCTTTAGCGCAAGAATATTGTAAAAATCATCTGTAACTAACCGTGATTCCATTATTTGGGTCATTTTACGACGTTTTTTTCTATTATGAGTACATAAGCTCACGCTTGTTACCCAAAAGGTAAGCAAAGACTAAGAGGTGCACTTGATACGGCATTTTCATACCGCTTTCATTGATATTCAAAAAAGCTTTGGCCGCGAAACCGACAGGTTAAATTAAGCCCTTCTTTAAAGTTTTTAAACTTTATTCGGCATATACTCTTCTGGAGCGCTTTTTGCTAACTCTTTCATCTCTAATAGTTGTCTTTCCTCGTTCTACTTTCACTCAACATTTCATAAAGTAAACACATCTAAACTTATCTTATTTTCAAAAACAAATAAATACATCCACACTTAGAGATATCGGCGACTGCCTATCGCTATGCTATGAAACGGTGCCAGACACAAAATATTATTACCTATGACTCGCGTGCAAACGAGACAGCAATCACATTGTGTATTAAATGGAAACAATGTTAGCGACCGATAGGTTGTTATCTAATTGTACCAATTTTAATCCAATAGCCAACGGATATGCATACATCCTTCAGACTAACACGAACAATAATACAATATTCCTTCTTTCTGAGAGTATTTGACAAGTGTAATAATGGTAACACTGCCGATCCATTTAATACCAATCCGTCGGTTGTCCAGTCCGTCATCTATGCAGAATTCTTTTGTCCTCAGGCCTTATAAATTGTCATATACTAGATAAAGTTTTAATTATATTTTTTTTAGTTATTTGGTATATAATATTTGTGTCATCCCCTGAATGAGTGTATTAGGACCATGTTATTTTAATATTGGACGCCCTTATTTATATGCGGGAAATTATAAATGGCAATTACAATTTATTTCTTCTTCTATCATATTGTTACTGTTTTTACATGTCACTGTTTTTATCACTGACACCGTGCTTCGGAGGGCACGTTAAGCAGTCGGTCCCGGACACTGTCAATAGATGGCGGTCGTTACAGTTCCCAACTCGCAGTGGAGCAGCGTGGTGGACTTAAGCTCCAAGCCCACCTCCTCACCCTGGTGGAGGCCTAAGCCCCTGCAGTGGGGTAAAAATGGGCTGATGATGATGATGATGATGACTGTTTTTATGTGTGAACTGTTTTTATGTCAATGCCATAGTTTTTCTCTAAAAATGTCGTTAATACACAAATATATGATTTTATGCATTAATAATAGTTTCTGCTATAAACTCGACAACCATTTTAGTTCTACAACTAAAATGGTGACAGTCAATAAAATAAATCTTACGAATGTCGATAAATCCCACCTGTGATTGGCGACGCGACGAGACTAAGCTCTAGGATGTTGCGGCACAGACTACAAGAGTCATCCCTCAACTCTACTTGGAGTTACCTACACGTAAAACTTCAACGTCAGTGCTGGTAGGAACGTTATATATCGATAACTAATTATTTTAATTCAGTGGTGTTTTAAAAAGGTTTTAAGTTTTAGTTTAGTAGTGGCAATTTTTTTGTGTAACGAATTTCGAGGAGATAGCAAAAATTTCTTCTAATATTATAATTGTGAAAGTTAGTATGTTTGGATGTTCAACAGTCAACCATGCAGCGATGGAGAAACTGGTTTTATCCGGAAAAGGGATGGTTCCTGTAAGCTAGCTATTCTTTATGCCAAAACGGCTAAATGGATTTTGATGAAACTTAATTCGAAAATGTTTTAAGGCTTGGATAACATGCGAAATAAATTTCATCTCGGTAAAACATAAAATTCCTGTGGGATAGCTATTCATTATGCTAAATCAAAAATACTAAAAAACCTACGACCAAAACCATTAAGTTTTAGAATTTACTAAAAAATTTCACGATGACCGGTGCAGTTGTGTAGTTCACTAAAGCGGAATGTACTATTGCCGCTCAGTATCATAAAAAGTCTAATTGCGACAATACTTAATTTGAAATACAACAATACGATCAAATCGTTGGTGTACGTTGCGTAAGTCATAGTATTTTTTCATTCGTCTGAAAAATTCAATCAAAAACTGCCTGAATTAGGATCGATATTAAAGTTTTTTGCACGGCACAACCCTAACTAACCTTTTTCGTGTTCGAAGTTGAAACGTTAGTGAAAGGTATCAGGCGCGAACTTAAGGGGATATCGTAAAATTATGACTTTAGTGCAAGCACCTGCTGTCTTATGACAGGGGGGGATGAGCGACGAAATATAGCAGCCCTAGTGTACATAGGGTTGCCGCAATGAAAACAGCCAGACAATCAGTTTAATTGATCATTATTCTTGCATGAAGATCGGACTGAAAAACAAAATACATTAAGGACTGAATTATTCTTTTACTAACTAGACTAAATAAATATTTATATACGTCTGGTAACCAAACCAGTAAATTATTGTTATTTATTCGGTTAAAAAGATTTATACTAAAAAAAAATCTACTACAAAAAGGTAAAAGAAAAAGTTAAAAATTAAAGTTTCAATTTAAAGAAAAGAGCATTACTGGGCATATAACAGGTGGGCCAAAAGAAATCATCCTATTGGAAGATGCTCTCATTTTTGCAAATGGCGGCCAATGTCAAATCTGTTTTGACATTTGTGAACTAGACAGATGTAGAATACAAGTGAACAAGCCATGGAGCGATACACTCCCCAAGAACGCGGAATAATCGTATCTATTTTTTTGCGTAACAATTCGTCTGTGGTGTCGGCGCAGCGCGAATTCCGTCGCCGATTCCCCGGTCGTCCGGCACCGACTGCGCAAACACTGCGCCGTTTGGCCACCAACCTTGAAGAGTATGGGACCACACAAGACGCTGCCAAGAGTGGCCGGCCCCGGAGCGCCCGTTTTGCCGAGAATATCGCCGCTGTTGCCGAGGATGTCGAGCTGTCGTCAGAAACATCGACCAGACGCCGTGCCTCGCAATTAGCCATCAGCCGGTCGTCCTTAAGGCGAATTTTGGTCAAAGACCTGCGCATGTTCCCGTACAAAGTTCAGTCCGTGCATCAGCTGCTGCCTGTCGACCGCCAAACGCGTGTAACCTACGCCCAAGCCATTCTCAATCTCGAGGACGAAGTGGACGATTTTTCGACCAAAATCATAATGAGCAATGAGGCTCATTTCCACCTCAGCGGGTACGTGAACAAGCAAAACTATCGCTTCTGGAGCACCGAAAATCCACGAGTGATGCACGAGGAGCCATTACACCCGCTCAAAGTGACTGCATGGTGCGCTGTTCACGCTGGAGGAGTCATCGGGCCATTTTTTTTCGAGGACGCCGCTGGTCAAACGACAACAGTGGACGGTGCGCGCTATAGGGCCATGTTAACCGAGTTTTTTCTGCCGCAATTGAACGAATTAGGACTGGAGGACATGTGGTTCCAACAGGACGGAGCAACGGCACACACTGCGCGAGCCACAACTGATATTCTGAAGGCGGCGTTCCCGGGTCGCCTCATCTTTCGTTTTGGCGATTTGCACTGGCCCGCAAGATCGCCCGATTTAACCGTTCTAGACTTTTTTTTGTGGGGTTTTTTGAAATCCCGTGTTTACGTGAACAAGCCTGAGACCCTGGAAGCCCTCAAAGACAACATTCGACACGAGTGCGAGAATCTGTCGCCCGAAGTTCTCGCCGAAGTGATGAAAAATGCCATAAAGCAAGCCCGTATAGCAATCAATTGTGGCGGCGCCCATTTGGCCGATATCATCTTCTCGACTTGACCAATAAAATTCTAAAGGTTCAAGTAAACAAAATCGAAAAACGGAATCGAAGTTTTTCATTTAGAAAAAAAATGAGAGCCAAACAACATCGGATGACTTCTTTTGGCCCACCTGTTATATAGATAGTTCACGAAGTCGGTATCAAGTCGTTGGATTTTTATTTTGATGTACATTTTTTGTTATAGTTATAAATATTTTGTTGCTGTTTATGTTATCACCTGGTAAGTACCCATTTAAAGTTGGCACCAACTTAAGCAGTTTCAGATAAGGGAATGGTCAATTTTCGTGTATTTTTATTAATATCTTTTAAACTGTGAAGATTTTTTTTTTAAATTTCCCAAATTAGCCCCCAAATTGAACCCTTAAAAAGAGAATCAGTTTTTCATTTAAGTTTTTCTGTAAAATATAAAGAGGTCTCAGATTTTGTTTTCAATAAAAATGTGTAAGCTCAGTAGTTAGAGCGAAATGCTAAATCGGATGTACGGAATCCTGAATAGAAAAATTTGTACAAAAATAAAAAGCCTGATCAGCAGAAAGAAAAGGTATATACGTTACAATGAAGTGGGTATTTTTCAAATTTTTTCAATTTTTAAATTTATAAGAAAAAGTTGCCTTAATGATCAGAAAACTTATAATTTTTTTGGAGGCGCCATTAGCTATCAACTATTGACAATCGATTACAATACATACATGAAAATTTAAAAATTAATAATATTAACTCTAGACTGTTTATATTTTCTTTGAATAGTATGCAAACATAGGAAAGTCAAAATTTTTGATTAAAAAAATTCGACGGTATAGTACAATTTTATTATAATTTTAGTTTGCAAATTCAGATTGGTGTGATAATTCACACATATATTGATTCATTTTAGTAATAATTTTATTAAGTTTTAATCACAGTACAATGGACATCGACTAAAAAATTTTATATTATTAAATACTTTTTATGAAAATTATCGACTACCTAACCTAAAGTAATTTAGGTTTTTTTTTTTAATTTTAAAATAGACTGAAGAAATAATCGATTCATATAAATTGTTAGCTGATGACGTTACTACATATAAGCACGAATTGACTAGAAACCCTCTTTTGCGCTTACCGTCTAGCAACCCATACTTTAGCTAGCTGGTGTGTACCCGTTGCGAGATGGCAAGTTTCGGTCCGAACTTAGTCCGCGAGGTTCCCGCGCTAGCTTGCACCCTCACGAAATTGTGTTTGACATTTTCGATACTGTGAAGTGACATTTCTGACTCTATTAAAACTAAACGCTGTTGTCAAATTTATTTATTTTATGCTTTACTACTATTAAAGCTACGATATTTTACGTATTGAATTTGTTTGCATAGTGTCGACCGCTGCATATAATAGTGACGTCACATTAATGTTTTACGTTTACTTTTTATGTCTCTGTAAATACGCCTCCAAAAAAAATCATATTTTTTTTGTAACTACCAGTCAGGATATATCTGGTTTATAAATATATCTGGTAAAATTATATCATTACTGAAATTGACTTAAGTGTAAATAACAACAATATTTACAATAATTTACTAGGGTAATCTTACTGCGACACATATTCAGTTGATTCAGAAATTCAGCAGCTAAAACCGGAAAGAAAAATTCTAATATGGTCAGAAAATCTAGACAGAATCAAATGTGGAAAAATAACACTATATTTATTGATCTGTCATTCATACACACATTCATAAGTACACACACCCTCAAGCATATAAATACACACATACTCATACAACCATTGCACATTAACAACCGTCACACTCGTTAATACAAACTGTATGATTTAGTCCTAAGAACGGAGAACACTGATGCCTATAATACATGGTATCCTAGTTTAGGCATCAGCGATCTATCCAATTTGATTAAATGTTTATGCTTAATTATACATCTGAATTGTCCTTTAAGCTTAGCTTTAGCTTTAGCTTAAGTTTCTTTTTTGGAAATAAATTATTATTATTATTAGGTCCGAATCTCTGTCAACCCTACGTACACTGAAGATTATGAGACATAATATGGAATTATTATAGCATATCATAATGCGCTTTGTATTGCAAGTTATTATGAAGGGACAGCACGTTGGGGTGGAGTTTGCTGTTAAACTTTCGATATCTTGTAATTAGGTGTAGATTAGAATGTAAATATTTGGGTTAAATATGACTGACCAATTGGCTGAGTGGTTCGAAATCCTAACTGCGGAACCAAGGGTCGCAAGTTCGAATTCCGCCCGGGACAAATATTTGTGTGCATGAACATGTCTACTTGTTCTGTGTCTGGGTGTAAAAGTGTCTTTAGTATTATAAAAATATATATGACGACCGCTTACCCTAGTGGGCAGCGACCATGCCTACGAAGCTGGAGGTCCCGAGTTCAAATCCCAGGTATGGTCAGTATTTATATGATGAATATTGATTCTAAAACCCAAAACACAAGCTAATGCTTAGTTTAGGGCCTAGACGTTGTTGTAATGTGTACGTTATTATTATTATATTTAAGTATGTATATCAGTCGTCTAGTACCCCATAATACAAGCATAACACTTACTCACTTTGGGACTAGATGGCGCTGTGTGGGACGTTCCAGATATTATTATTATATAACATATGTACCGAACTAGAATATGAACTATCAAAGTATGTAATTTGTCGATGAGTTTCATTATTTTCGACTTATAAATACACGTATAACAAACAAGAGATTAAATACAGCCATTAATTTAAAATTACTTACGGCATGGATGTGACATCACCCACCGAGCTTTGATTTGGTTCAATAGAGGAATAATGCCGGCTGCTTTAAAGTAAATAAAGCTGACAAAAGTAGACTTTGGGTCGTTGACTTTAGCAAGTGTGCGGCTTCTATTCGCCTTCTATTCTTCTTCTAGCTACATTCAAAGTTCGGTGAGCATCACCATAGTTGAGAAAAGCTCGCTAATTTTTGTGACAAATCGTCACATAACTCCATAACCCAAACAGTAATTTTCATAGCCTTTTTTTGTTTTTGTTTAAATTAAACTTGGCCCATACCAAACTGTGGTGACTACGCTCTATTAGGGATACGCATATATGAATATAGTAAGAACAAAAGTTCGTTTGTTTCCACGTTGCGAAACTAACGCAGCCCGATAGTGCCAACTGAGTTGTATAACGTTATTGGAGGACATCTGAAATTATCCGGACAATCGTTTCAGTTGCGGTTATGATTCCGGACATTTTTTTATTTGGAAGATCCGATAGTTTCTCGGTTATGGAGATCCCTGGAAACACAAAATGCAATGCAGGTCCGAAATCCGATCTTGCCATGCCATCAGCCCATTATACCCCACTGCAGGGGCTTAGGCCTCCCCCCAGAGTGAGAGGCCTTGGAGCTTAAATACGATCTTATGGTTACGAAATCACAATGTTTTGAATTTAAGGTTCGATTTGATTGATTGATCGAGCGGTTAAAGACCCCAACTGCAGAACCAAAGACAGCGAGTTCGATTCCCGCCCAAGACAAATATGAATCTATCTATTTGTTCCGTGTCTATTTAAGTATACATTATATATCAGTTGCCTACTACCTACAATACAAGCATAATATTTGTTTACTTTAAGACTAGATAGCGCTATGAGGGATGCCCCAGATATTGTTATCATTTTTATATATTTTTATTTGTTCGCAAATAATTAAAAAACAAGAGTATCGATACCTAACATTTCAACGTTGCGGAAAGACTGTACTCCAGCACCGGCCGTATGAAATGACTTATAAAATAAATCCCTTAAAATTAACACCCAACGACACTTGTCTTTGAGTTCAGAGAAGTAACATGTTACGTTATTACTATACCGCAAGGCAAAAAATAATAATGCGTAAAATCAAATTATATTTGGAAATGGAACTGTATTATACAGAGAAAAAGCTGTAACCAGCAATAATAATGAAAATTCTGAATAAAATTACTCGATAAAATAGAAGATTGTTCACCGCGGGAAGAAAGTAACCGATTACCACTGAGTGTGCTTAACAAGCAATTTTTATATCGCTAAAAGAAATCTGCTCGGTTTTTTTTTTATATAGTTTGACGGCCCTGACGTTAGTTTGATTTTTTTAAATTTTTATTCAGAACAAAAAAAAGTGACCAGTACTATTTTGCATCTTTATATGAACGATTCGTATTTTGATATTGGAAAAGACAGTGGGAGTATTGGATTTTCACACAACATTCTTCCCACTACTGGCGGGAATAATGGATTTTTATATATTTTCCCCCCCACGGGAATAAAGAAGGACTTTTCTCCGTTTTCATTGAAAGTTTTAGAGCGCTTCCCGGGCGTGTTGAAAACGTACACACAAATAAATAATAATTTATTATTATTTTGATTATAAATGAATAGGTATGTTGTTTAGAAAAATAGGCGAAATTTTTCATTGTTCGAAGATAAACTTTAAGCTCATAGCGATTTTTTAATGTTCCCATTTCAATCAGTACCTGAACCGGAACAAGTTAATTTCTTAGACCGGCAGGCGTCTAATTTGGCTCTGTGATTGACGTCCCAGCTTTGAATTAATTAACGTCTTCCAGCTTTCATTAAGCAACAACCTACGTGAATTTATACATCGACGCCTACGCGTTTTATTAAAGCGTCGATCCTAATTTTATGTTGAAAGATTTTTTTTTTGTTTTTCTCTGAAAAGTATCTAGGCTATACTATAAATGAGGAAGTGTCTCTGTCTGTTCCGTGTTCACGGCTGAATTGCCAAATTAGTTTTCATGAAATTTGAACCCTGAGGAAGAAGGTAGGTAGGCTACCTTTATTCGTGGAAATGTGTCTGTATATTTAATAATAATAATAACAATAATGATAACAACAATAATAATAATATCTATGACATTTCACATGGCACCATCTAGTTGTATGTGTGTATGCTTGTGTTATGGGGTACTAGACAACTGATATACAAACTTAAATACAGTTCATAATATATACCTATAGATACCCAGATACGGAACAAATAGACGTGTTCGTGCACACTAATATTTGTCTCGGGTGGAAATTGAACACGCGACCCTTCGCAGTTAGGTTTTCTAACCACTTAGCCAATCGGTCAGTAATAAAAACCTATAGTTAATAATACGATTTAACGAGTTACGGCTTAGAAGAGTTGGCGACTAGCGGATGAATGAAAGGATATCTTTCACCAAGCACTTGATTTTACGTTCATGTCATATTAGTAGTGCAATACAATCGATGGAGGAGGGCATTTCTTCTTATTGATTAGGCTGAGCCGTACCCTATATACTGCAATATACGACTATCCAGATCTATTGTGGTACACTAAGCCGGATAGAAACCCCCAAGAAATATACAATTGCACTACAACAGCTGTATAACTCTATTTAAGCACAACTTTGGCAGCCTTTCTGAATGTAATAGTTATGCAGTTGAGGCAGAAACGAGTTAGCAGAAACTATCTTCTCCATAGCTAATGTACTATGTGCGTAGTAGTAGTAACCGTTAAGTTGGTTCAGATAATTGCTTAGAGAAATTCTTATCCCATCAAAAACAATACTTGTCAAAAAAACCAAGTCTCGCAACTCAGTTGTTCTGCGGTAAAAAGTTGTGAGATCCATGTAATACCAAGTCGGTTATTAATTTATTCAGTCTCTACTTAAGCGACTTTCTGTCTTAATACGTCCAGTCTCTAAGACCACGATCGTGGTCCATAACAATTGAAAATCAATTCTGTCTGGAATCTCCGTACTCGAAGCATTAAGTTGTTACGTAATAATTAACAGCATCTTATAGTGACGCATATCAATATTAAAATTCTTTAATGTTTTGTATAAATATATTGAGACTTGGCCATCGCCTGAAAACACGTGTAAATTCAATCGCCTGAAAACCCATGTAAATTCAATTATTTAGTGCGATGGTCAAGTCTCAATATATTTATATAAAACATTAAAGAATTTTAATATTGATATGCTTCACTATAAGATGCTGTTAATTATTACGTAACAACTTAATGCTTCGAGTACGGAGATTCCAGACACAATTGATTTTCAATTGTTATGGACCACGATCGTGGTCTTAGAGACTGGACGTATTAAGACAGAAAGTCGCTTAAGTAGAGACTGAATAAATTAATAACCGACTTGGTATTACATGGATCTCACAACTTTTTACCGCAGAACAACTGAGTTGCGAGACTTGGTTTTTTTGACAAGTATTGTTTTTGATGGGATCTCATTTCTTTTTGTATTTTGTAGACAGTTCTACTTTTTTCCTTTTCGGTACCTTCTACTTATTGTATATATGTATATCTACCAGCAACGAATTTTCTTAAAGCCCTCTTTTCTTTGCGGTCTTTTCTAGATTTTTTAGTTTTTCCTTGATTCATACACCAAACACTACTTATATTCCAAATTTGAAGCTTCTAGGTCTGCTAGAAGTGCCTTAGAATTTTGATGATCGGTGAGTCAGTGAGTGACAAAATTAAGAAATTTGACCTGTTATAATTTCTTAAAAATACTGGTTCAAATTGAATGAAAACGTGTAATATGCTTATATAATATGCCTGCATGGTTACTGAAAATTTCAGTCTTCTAGTTTTATCCACAACGAAGTTACAGGGGGTCGAAAATGCTCTGAATTGCTTCGAGAAAAGGATGGTACGGCCGTGACGCTTTCTTGCTCGACTTGGTGGGGGCACGGCCGTGCCCCCAGATTCTTTTAAGAAAAGACAAAAATATCATATTTACTTCAAGTAGCGGTCTAGCTGTGGTAGTTTTTTCTTTGTGAAAGTTTTGGCGGGTTCTTAAATAAATAAGAAGGTTAAAAAAATAACTAACAATAAGTCTTTCCTTTCTCTCATATAGGGTGTGATTGGAGACCGGGTATTTGTACGCTGGCATTCGTAACTAACGAACGCTCGTAGTTAGTCACTGGCATGTCCAGTAGTGGGGTGTCACAGATGTAGATGATCAGCCCACACGGACCTTTCATCATCACAAACGTTACACTAGCCAAATTTTTTATTTGTGATATACGAGTATATATAACTAAGAGCAGCCCAGAGGTCTGAGAAATCATCGAGTTGAATGCGCTATACATGAGCCTCATTTCTATATACGTTATGAGGCGAGTCCTCTACAACGATTATCGACACTCTCCTATAACTGGCTCTGTCCCAGAAACGTCGGTGAAAAATAAATAAGGAATAAATTTAATTTGTTGATAGTTGGGAGTTGATTGAAGACGACAGAGCAGCAGAACGAAATATAAGGTTTACAAAAAAAAAATGGCACCTAAATTTCAGAAAGGTGAAAAAATTATTTGTATTTCATTATCAATTATCACCGAACCCGTGTTTGTATTAACATGAAATATATATCATAGAAATATGTTCAATGGTTACAACGTGAAAGAAAAAATAAATAAAAACTGTCAGTTTCACTTTTATATATATACTAGCTTTCCGCCTGTGGCTTCGCTCGTGTGGCCTACAAAGTTTTACCGGGATAGTTAAAGGAACGTGACGTTCCAGAACATTGTAACACTTTCTAGAACATTCTGAAAATTAACTACAGAAGAAATCTCTATACCTGAATTCCTAAAAATCCATGTAGCCATTTTAGCATGAAGAATAGCTATCTCACAAGTCGGTCTCAAAATCAGTCAGACATTTGGAGATCAACTGGAACAGACAGACAGACTAACAGACACTACGATTTTTTACATGTATTTAAAAAACATTGCTTTTCACTACTGGCAACGCCCTCTTTATGTTCGTGAAATTTCCGTAAAATCAGATCCGCCGTTTTGAAGATTAGCCCTAACAAATAGACCGACAAAATCCAACTTATGTCACTCCTGATAACCTCCTTTTAATGTTTGCGTAGATTCATAGAAATGGTTTAGTCGTTTTGGAGATTAGCCGGAACAAAAAGACAGACAGACAACCACACGGACAAAAGTTACCCATATCACTCTTAACAACATATTTTAGGTCCATGGCTACTCGGTAAGCCGGTATTGGCAAGGGGCCGCTCCAATTCCTTGCCATCAGATATGTTGAAGCGCATTAAGTAATCATATATGGTAAATATTGTCAAATATGTCAAAGAAAAAAAAAATGAGTTTAGCTTGAACAGACAGAGAGACGGCCAGACAGACAAAGAAAAAATATTGTATTTCATTGCTGACAATCTTTTAATCACATATGTGAAGTTTCATTGAAATCAGTTCTTCCCTTTCAAAGATCAGTTTAAACAAACCAACGAAAGGACAGACAGACAAATAAAAAGTACTGTATGTCACTACCGACAATCTTTTAATCTCATCTTTGATAGTTTCATTAAAATAAGTTAAGCCCTTTCGGAGATTAGTTCGAAAAGACAGACGGACATACAGACAGATAAACAAAAAGTAGCTTATGTCACCATCGATAATGCTTTCTGCACGTTTGCAAAGTTTCATTGAAATCGTTATAGCCGTTTCGGAGATCAGCTCGAACATACAAACAGACGGATAGACAGACAGACAAAAAATTGTCTATGTCACCTTCGATAATGCTCTCTGTGCGTTTGCAAAGTTTCATTGAAATCGGTTTAGCTGTTTCAGAGATCAGCTGGAACATACAGACAGACGGACAGACAGACAAACAAAAAGTAGCCTATGTCACCCCCGATAATGCCCTCTGCACGTCTGTAACGTTTCATTGAAATCGGTTCAGCTGTTTCGGCGATTAGCCGGAACGGACAGACAGACAGACACTACAATTTTATTAATATAGAAGATAACAAATGACCATTCGCTGTGATATAATTAATTAATATATAGTCTTAGATACATTATGTAAACGCGGTAGGTAAGTCGTACATCCCAAAACAAACTCGCCGACAAGTGGACTTGGTTAAATCCATATTTAACTAAAGAAACTACGTGTCTGAAATTGTCAGTACAAATTAGGGTGTCCCAAACTAACTAGTTAATGAATTACATTGTGGTCGCAAACGATGCGTGTTACCCTTTATAAAACTTTCGGGTACCTCGTAAAGTTCGTACAAGTAGTTTTCTTACTTCGTCTGTACTATTTTGAATTTATATTTGGTATATCTAGGTTGCCATCAGCCCGTTACACCTCACTTCTGGGGCTTAGGTTTACCCTCAAGATGACTTGGAGCTTAAATCCACCACGCTGCTTCAATGCGGGTTGGCGGATTGTAACGACCGTTAACTGCTTAACGTGCTCTCCGAGGCACGGAATCAGTTATAGTTAAGTACTTAAGTCAGAAAAACTTATTGGTACATGCCCGGATTCGAACCACGGCCATACGGCCCTGTTTTGAAACAGGTTCCCTGCGCTCGGGGTATCACGATATCTAGGTTCATATCTAGGTTAATAGATAGTTATTTTTTACTCCATTTATATACATGGAAAAGTATCATTATTGACCTGCGGATAAGGATAAGTAATCTCAATTTCAATCCTGATTATATGTTTACGAGATACAATAAGATCAAAAACGTTGAAAGAAAAGAAAAAGAAATTTGAACTGGCCGCAATAATACTAGACTAAAACACGGTCATCACGCTCCTCATCTTGATTGGAGGCCTAAGCCCCTGCAGTGGGGTACACGGTTTCGGCTTATTAATTAAAAAAAGAATGAATAAATGAAACCTAGATTAATCTCCGAAATCTACTTGCCCATAAAGGTTCCATCAACATAAGCTCTGCTGTTCCAGAGATTGGCCCTGACAAACAAACAAACAAACAGACAGACCTATATATTTAAACATACAGAGGAACAAATATTAATTATTATTTAAAAAAAAAAATTAATTGTTAATATAAGTTATAAAAAAAACTATAGAAAGACTTCTTTACTTTAATTTACATTACAAAAACAATATTTCACAATATCTCAATTACATCACAAGTATCACAGTAGCACAACAGAAAATATATTTTATATGCCTGTGTATAAGAAGATTAAACATACCACATGCTTCCGGTACGTCATACCAACAATGTACTAATCGCATCTACACAGAGACATATATTTACACATCTCTACAAAGAAATTCGTTAATAGAAATAACACCTAACTATTCGGTTATAATTACTAACATCTTTTCTCAGTATAGGTGTTATTTTTATTTACGTTTTTGACACTGAAATTCTATCTAGAGATGTATATAACCAAAAATTACCTTTAATAGAAAGTCCGGTGTTTGTTTTAAGTATGGAATTATACCGAAACAATAGGGTGGGCGTGCGCGGCGGTGGTTATCACAGTTGCTGTCACGTATATCTCACCTGTGCTCAAATATTACATAGGAAAAAGTTATGCTTGATCGATAGAATCCTCTATCAAAAAGCGCGCGGCCCATAGAATTATGTACATTAGTTATTTATTTCTATCTATATACTCCGTAACAAAAACCAACAAATATCGCTAACGTGTTATACAACAAGTAAACTACGTGTTTGGCGAATCAAGTTAACGTCCAAACAAATATTTGTTGTAACAAGTCCTATGAGACAGGACGCCAGTTCGGTAGCGGCGCCGGTCGGATAGACCGCACTGAATTATTTAGACGGACGAGACTGGACTTGACTGCTTCCACAGCTTTCCTACGAATTTACCTGTGAAAGTTTTTAGAGTAATTTACAGTTACGAATACAGCTGTCTCGTTTGAATTCGGTCCTTTGAACACTAGGCATAGTTAATACCTTAGGTTCAGGTTTACGATAGGAAAGTAAGATTGCTTTGATGATTTTGTTTTATAGGAATACATTTGACTGACCGGTTGGCCGAGTGGTTAGAGTATCCAACTGCGGAGCCACGGGTCGCGGGTTCGATTCCCACCTGGCACAAATATTTGTGTGCATGAACTTTTTGTTCCGTGTCTGGGTGTGAAGTATCTTTATATGTATATATTATAAGGTATGTATATGACGGCTCTCTCATGCTTTCTCAAGTTGGGGTGCAGCAGGGGGATCCATTGGGGCCTTTACTTTTCTGCAATCCAGAAAGTGATACAGAAGCTCACAGCCCCATTTAACATTTGGTACCTGGATGACGGGACCATCGGAGGCAGACCTGAAGTGGTTGAGCAGGATTTACGCTATCTAATACCGCGTCTGAAAGAGCTGGGGCTGGAGATTAATGCCAGCAAGTGTGAGTTTTCCCGCTGCCGTGAATCCCGTTTTTCTTTCCTTTTGTTTTCCTCTCTTCTTCCTGACCTCAGGGAACTGTCCACCTTAACTTTTAACCTTTTAGGCTCACCGATATTCCCAGAAGCCATCCCTATGGCTATTGCTGCAAGGAAATGACTTATTCTTATCGCCCAAGCTCGGCTGAAAGACCTTTCTGCCTACATTGCTCTTGTCTTTTGCGGATGTGCTTCGCTGCTCCCAAAGTTACTGACCTTTTGAGTGCGTCTCCTAGCTGGCTTTTCCTTGAGGAGGTTGATTCTTTCGATGACGTCTTGAAGCGCCTCCTGGAGGAGATTTTGAACGTCCGCCTCGAAGCGAACCAGTGGATTCAAGCCACCTTACCAATCCGACATGGAGGGCTGGGGGTTCGGTGCGTGCGAGATGTTGGCCTGCCGGTCTTCTTGGCATCGGTGCATGCGGTTGCTGACTTTGTCACTGATATCCTATCTTGTAAGGGTGGCCGGGCGGACATACCCTACGCAATCGATGCTTTAACCTCTTGGGTGGCTCTCAAAAAGCCGCGTCGTTGCCGGCGATTCTACAAAGCCAGCGCGCATGAGATGAAACGGGGGCTGGGAGAATTTTTAACAGTCTCTTGGACCAGGCGGCAGGGGTGGACTTAGCGAGGCTGAGAGCGGTGTCACGGGCTGAGTCCAAGGCCTGGCTGAACGCTCTTCCCTCCCCGCACATTGGTACCCTACTGGACGGTGAGTCTTTGCGTGTGGCAGTGGGGCTCCGCCTGGGCTGCGATGTTTGTGAACGACACCTATGCATCTGCGGTTCCATGGTGGAGGCCAACAGACACCACGCGTTGAGTTGTCGTTGCTGCTCAGGGAGATTACCGCGACACCACTCTCTTAACGACATAGTCCGCAGGGCTTTAATTTCGGCCAATGTTCCGTGCGTGTTGGAGCCTCCTGGTCTTAGCCGTTCCGATGGCAAAAGACCCGATGGTATGACTTTGGTGCCGTGGGAGAAGGGTAGGTGTCTACTTTGGGACGCCACGTGTGTCAGCACATTTGCCGCTTCTCACCTTGGTCGTACCGTGGGAACGGCCGGAGCCGCTGCGGAGTCTGCAGCCGCCAGAAAACGAGTCAAATACTCGTACATACATACTTGTTCGTCTTGCGGTGGAAGATGCTGGCTGTTGGGGGATTAAAGCCAAACGTTTCGTCGCGAGCATCGGCCGTCGTCTAAAAGAAAGGGGACTCGACCCCCGTTCCGGTTCCTTCCTGGTGCAAAGAATTGCCATTGCAATTCAGCGCGGCAATGCGATGAGCGTCATGGGCACATTTGCGTCGGGGGCGACAAGGGTTGGATTATTGAATTAGTTTTATTTTTTATTATTATTATTATTTTTAAGTAATAAATTTTTTTTATTCATAGGTATATTTGATTTAATTTCATTTAATACCTCTACGCGTTCTTGAGGAAAGGGGTAGTAAGTTTCAATTATTAAAAATATTTTTATTGTACGATGTAACTAAAAATTTATGCTTTTCGCAATTTTTCCTTTGTCTGTGCTATAAGACGTTGCGTTGCGTTGGCTTAGAAGTTTTATTTTTTGACAGCTTCAAGGGACAGTAGACCTGAGTATTTGATATTAATTTCAGCTTCCTGAGAAAAAGGGTCTTGACAGACAGACAGACGGATAACAAAGTGATCCTATAAGGATTCCGTTTTTTATCCCTTTTGAGGTATGGAACCCTAAAAATAAACTGAAATTTATAAACTTTTTTTTTTTATTAAAAATATGGAGAATTTATTGATTGCAAAAGTTGGAGACAATTTATAAAGATTAATACATACAAATAAATCTAAGAACTAATTAACAATATTTACAATATTTACAACATAAAAATGTCGTCCAGGTTGGTCCCATGTGGCATCGATCCCATTACGCTTGCACTGTTTCCGCGCTGCACAGCGATGCTCAGTTGCTGTGCGAAATAGGCACCCGCTCTGGGATCGCCAGCAGTGCTGACCAGACGGGTGGACAAATCTTTTACGAATTTTTTCGTATCAGACGACCACGGACCGAGTGTCTCTACTGCAAACGCCGCAAACTCGTAGTGAGGAATCAACCCCGAGTATTTGCGACGTTTACATAATTGGGCCTGGTCGGCCGCCGCGCCAGCACTATGGGCCGTGGCCCGGACATGGGACGGAGCCAGAGTATCCACACATGTGGCATCCCAAATCAAAGCACGGCCCAGGCACCAAGGCACCAACGTTGCTCCGTCGGGTCTCTTGCCATCGTCCCTGAACAAACCTTTCGGCTCTAAAGATGAGGGGATAGATGCTGTCACAAGAGCCCGGCGGATCAAGTCATTAATGGCTCCGTGGCGGTAGATACGACCAGCGCTTTTGAGACACGAAAGTCCGTGGCGACCCAGCCGGTCCACACCACGGCCACATGGGCATTGATGAGGCTCGCACACTTCTGCGCCTAACCGCAAACACACAGCGATGCGCAGTGAAACGGGATCCAAAATTGTACCGATGTTTTTGGATGGGAGTGCGTGTAGCCAGTGACCCGATTCCTTTTCAGACACAGCAAGGAGTCTCGCTCGATCAGCATCGTCAGGGGACCGGTCGATGAGATCGGCATGTACGGCTTTGACTGCTGGTAGGTCCCACGAATTTTGTGTACCTACCTCGCTAGGCATCTTTTCCCCGGGGAAAGCCGCAATCCAAACTGTCCGAGCCTCCGCCAAGCCAGTCACCTCAACATCGGCTAGGCGTGGTATATTTAAGATCCTGCCGATGAGGGTAGCCGTGTTATAAGTGGAGGATAGGAAAGCCGGGAGTGCTACACTTGCCGAAGAGCGGATACCCAAACCACCAAATTTAATTGGCAATGTTGCTTGTCTCCATGAGCGATCATCAAATTTTAAATTTAAAATTTTGCTGACTGTATATCTTAATGTGTTGTCAACCTGTGCAGTAACCAAAGGGAATTTCCATAGAGGGCAACAGCGAAGCAAGTACAGAAACTGTGGAGTAAATAGGCAGAGCCGCAGAATATATATTGCCATGTGTGGCTTAATCTTAAAAAGCCGTTCACACGAATTACCAAAAAGTTCTAATTTTTTATTTACTATGGGTGGGAGAGCGTCGTCAAATATTGGTGCGCCGAGAAGAGTTAGGTTTGATCTGGTGAGAACGATGATATTTGGAGTGATAACATTGAATTTATTCAAAATTTCTGAACGATTACTAATGTGTACTGTATCCGGAATGTATATCTCACACTTGTTAAAATTTAATGTCAGACCGATATCTGAAAAACGATGTATGATTATCTCAAGGTCATCCAGTACTGTCGTCGCTCTTCCACTCAGGGAGCCATCATCAAGGAACCACAAATTAAATTTTGAATTTAAACTACGAATGATCGGGTTAATAGCCAAACTGAAAATGACCGGGCCGAGCGGGTCTCCTTGCTGGCAGCCTACAGCTGAAGTAATTTTGTTATCTCCAAATAATAATTTTGATGGAGTGCCATAACATTGCCAAACATAATCAAATATTTCTGGTATTTCATTTCGAATTTCTTTCAGTAAGGCACCCCTGTCGACTGAATTAAACGCATTTTTAACATCAATTTTTATGAATACCTCGTAATCCAAATTATTGACTAAAAAAGAACGCGCCGCATGCACCGCCGCCTCGCAACCACCTTTGGAACCGAAACCGAGCTGCCGTGGCTCAAACTTATTTGTAAGTTTTTCATGTAAAACTCGGCAACATAATTTTGATGCCAAACGACGGAAGGTACTACCGACGGCGATTGGACGGACACCCCCGTCCTTCTTAGATAGAGCCACGAGGTTTGCTCCGTAGAGGATGGGGGTGATCTCTTCAACTACCCGTCCTGCCAACATAATATTCACTAAATTAGTAAGTTCAGTAAGAAGAGAACGCCCCGCATCCCCCACTAAAGGACCCGTAAGGTCTTTTAAATGTTGAGGGGTTAAACCGTCCAAGCCGCCGGCTGATCCATTGGGGAAGGAACGTATACTGTTTATCACAGCTTCATCGTCCACGTTGAGGTTTTTTGGAAGTTCAGAATTAGGCAATTTTGTGAGGAGCGCAGAGGCGGGTGGCTGCGGGTGTTTGTCGCGTAGGGCTGCGAGTGTCTCAGCAGAGTCCGTGGCCATGGAGTCGCTTGAAAATAAAAGTTTACTAGCTCCTTTTACATTGCCGTCCGACAGCTTGTTTTCTATTGTTTTCAAAATGTTATGATTATTACGGGTTTTCGGAGTAATAATATCTGGGATCATGTTATCTAATATGTTTTGTTTTATTATTGTGGTTAATGGCTTGTGTCTATTGTCGGCTATATGGAGGGTACGGTATGAAAATGTGAGTAGGTTTTCCCATGTAGATACTGTGTTTTCAGCGACCACCCTAGCCACACACTCGGCAAGGCTACGTGCCACTGACACCCGGGCTCCTCTTGGGATCCTCCTTATGATTTTGATGTCCCGTTTCATGTGTGCAAGCCGCATCGAAAATGGCGTGCCCGTGCATAATGCCCCATCTATCGTGTGGTCAGTATCGTTTTGAGGTGGTGCGGTTATTGGCCCGGGGCCTACGGCGGCGGTTCTTCGTATGTGGCGGCGGCCGTTGTGAATTGCAAGTCCACGAGCACCCCTGTACTCCTTACCATCAGCACAGATAGGACATTCAATTTATAAACTTGTTTTATTATATACTAACTAAATAAATGTCAGTATTAGGTATCGGAGTTCATTTTAAATTTAAATTAAAGTTATTTTAAAATTTTGATTTCATGGTTTTTAAACTTAAATATAAACATTTGGGTTTATACGTTTGTTGATCCATTTATTTAAAAAAGTGAAATACTTTTAATTGTTAAAAAAAATGACTTATAAATCACCCAGATTAAATAAACAGCATTGAAATCTGTTCGTCCTTTTGGAAATTACGATGCCGTAAACAAACACACAGACAGACAGGAATATAACTAAGAACCATGTTGATCAAATCTAATTTAAATTAAAACAACCGATTAAAATCGAATTCTTTAGCAGCTATGATACCATAGACACGCTGACACATATAAACAACGCATATAAACATAGGCCTCAAACTTATTACACCCCTCATTTTCAATATTGGGGGTTGACAATAAGTACTTGAAGCTAAGTGCAAACGCGTAGGGCGCTTTGTGTTCAAATTAATTCGTTAAATATACTTGCTTCTCAAAGAAACTTTACCAAAAAGCGCCCTATACCTATACACTTATAGTGTTAGCAGGTACACTATGAAAGTGGAGATTTATTATTAAAAAACAACACTTTCAAGATATGTAGTGGGTATCGTGACAATAGTCACTTGCATAGGCATCTCAGGAAACCTAACACATCGGTAGGATGCCCATGATGTTGCACTACAACAGGTGTTGATATCAAAGATAGCAACCTGTTTTTCATTATTAGAGTTTTAGAGATCCTAACTGCAAAACCAAAGGCATCGGATTCAATTTCTGCGCGGTACAAATATTTGTATGCATGAACATATTTGTTTCCGTGTCTGGGTGTAAAATATCTATAAAATATATGTATATATTATATAATATATTTGAATAATAACCTACCAGTTGTCTAAGACCCACGATACAAGCTCTGCTAAGTTTGGGACTAGATAGCGCTGTGTGAGATGTCACAGATTTTTTTTTAATTAGTAATCGCAGTTTTCATTTCAGTATTAACTTCATATTTTAAATAATGAACAGTTTAATTTATTTAGAAGTTTAATTAAGTTTTTCTAAAACAACTATCATATTGTCATATTTTTGTATAATTTGATATAAATTCGAAGCGTTCGTTTTTAACTGTAACTTACTAATTACTTTACGATTCGTACTGGAATTAAATACTCTCTTTCTGTCTTTGGATTTCAGGTTACTTCTGTAAGCATATGTCATCACGATACTATGATATATTTAAAAGAAAATCAACCTTTGACAAATGAGTTCTATTTTCTCACACTCTACTCGCCTATTCACCTATCAGCTATTTAATTCCATTCCATTAACCCTTTTTATACCCCACCGCAGGGGCTTAGGCCTCCTCTCAAGATGAGGTAGCTTGGAGCTTAAATCCACCACGCTGCTCCAATGCCGGAGCAACTAGGACCGACTGCTTAACGTGCTCTCCGAGGCACGGAGTCAGTGATAGTTGACGTACATAAGTCAGAAAAAACTCATTGGTACACGCCCGGATTCGAACCACGGCCACATGGCCTTATATACGTAGATTTAAAACTGGTTCGCTGCGTTCGGGCTATCACGATGCGGGCGATCAGCTATTTAATATTCAGTAGTAAAAAATAAAAAGTAGATATTTTTTCAATTAACGTGCATGATTCTCCGAAATATAAAAAAATTGCTTAGTTTTCATATTTTCAGTTTTTTTTAAATACATTAATTTCAGCGAACCGTTTTCTATCATGCAGAGATTTCATTTACGGACAGAATCCAGAAGCCTCCGGCCTCAGCAAACACGGCAGGTCAAAATGGCTGAATGCAACCCGTTTGAATATTCATACGTGTATATGCACTGTGGGACTTGTGTAGTTAATGATTAAAGCTCGCCGCCGTATTTCATATAAACAAAGGGAGTCAATGTTCATCTTTCTTAATAGAGATGAAGATAAATAGGATAAGAATTAAAATACTTGTTGTATTATTTATGTTACGTGCAATGATAGAAGATTCAGTATGCTGAGGTTTACCCGGGTTCACTTAGTACATTACCCAAGCTGTATATAAATTTTAATGCAGGGTTCACCCATACTCACCTAGGTCTACCCAATGCTGGTTGGGTAGACCTAATATATTAGTCAAATATATTAGTCAAATTTAAAATCAAGTGCATTGATAGCTTTTGTTTAATGAAAAAACATACAAAAGAAAAACATGATAGCTTTTCTAAGCTCGTGCTCAAAAATGACGCAACACCTAACATTACCTAGCCAGTGTTGGATTATTGGATAGACCTAGGTGTGTTCGGGTGAACACCGAATACAGTTTAATTTTAATGTAATATTCGGACTTTACTCAAAAAGCTTGGGTAATATTAAGTAAACCCGGATAAACCTAGGTATACTCAATATTCTAGCATTACCCGTAACATATTGTGATGCCTATCTACTCTCGCGACGACGTTATCGAACTCACTAGAAAAAGCATGACACTTATCTACAATAGTACAAAAACAGGTCATCGAACTTACGAGAAAAATTCCCACAGCCATTCAATAAAACCGAAAAGTCTGGATAAACAATTAATTTCACAAAATTAAAATCAGAGGCGCATCGTTCAAAGGAATATTCCCGATATTTCTAAAAATCGATGCTCATTTCGAGACGCCAGGCGGCGCCGGGTGGCGCTAAAATTCCGTTCCCACGCTCGGTCGAGAAATTAAAATGTAATTTATAAATTTCGAGAGATAGAATGTTCGAGACGGTGACTAGTGGAAGGGAGAGAGCTATATAAGGCGATGGTCCGCGGCGTCGAGCAAGTTGATTTTTGGAAATAAGTCAAGCGCGACAATTTGCGAAGTGCGGAGTGTTTAAACCGTGCAATTAGTGTTCGATATTATTTGCTCTTGTATTATTTTGTGATTTGGAATTACAATAAAGTAAAGTGAACTAAAATCAGTGTTTCAGTGCATCGTCAATATAAGAACTGGTAGCCCGTAACATTTGGTGTCAGAAGTGCGATATTGAAGATGCCAACAACACCTAGGGATTCGTCTCAGTCAAGAAGACGTCACACGAGACAGGCGGCAGCGGATCAGCAGCACGAGATCATGGACGAGGTCAACGCTGAAAATGTAAGTGTGGACGCCGGGGCCGCTGCTGCTCAGACCTTCGACTTCAGCGCTCTTATGCGACTCATGGAGGAGCAGGCTCGTCGCCAGGAGGAGCAGGCTCGTCGGCAGGAGAAGCAGGCTCGTCGCCAGGAGGAGCAGGCTCGTCGGCAGGAGGAGCAAGCTCGTCGCCAGGAGGAGCAAACACGCCAACTCATGGAGGAGCAGGCTCGTCGCCAGGAGGAGCAAACACGCCAACTCATGAAGGAGCAGGCCCGTCGCCAAGAAGAACAGGCGGCAGAGGCACGCCAACTTCAAGAAATGCAGACACAGCGAGTGGAGAAGCTGCTCGGAGAATCTTTGAGCAAGGTAAACGTAGAAGTTAAACAGCTCAAAGAAAATCTCCGCGAACACGAGGACAGGCTAGACTCGCTCAAAAAAGAAGTTCAACATCTGAAACTGGTTGGGCCTAGTAGAACCAGCTACACCGGCCCCCGGGTTAAGGTGCCGCCGTACAATGGTACCACTTCGTGGAGTGCCAACAAACGCCAGTTCCAGACCGTGGCATCGTCAAATGAGTGGACGGACGAACACTGTCTGACCGCCCTGACGGTGGCACTGCGAGGACAGGCGCTCTCGGTCCTTGAGGCATCACCAGACAGCGCTGAGAGCTACGGAAAACTACTGGAAGCGCTGGACTCCAGATATGGCGACAAACACCTAGAGCATGTCTACCGGGCTCAACTAAGGGACAGAACGCAGCGTGCCAGCGAGAGCTTACAGCAGTGGGCTTTGGAAATTGAGAAGATCGTAAGAAAGGCATACCCGTCGGCCGGCACTGATTTCGTCGACACGAATTTGGTGCAAACATTCGTCGACGGAATAAAGGACCTGGAAGTAAGGGCAACCG
Organism: Luffia ferchaultella; assembly: GCA_949709985.1. NCBI lineage: Eukaryota > Metazoa > Arthropoda > Insecta > Lepidoptera > Psychidae > Luffia > Luffia ferchaultella. The sequence continues at coordinate 16,361,081 of OX453256.1, forward strand.
TCAGACTTGGGCACTATAAAACTCTGAAGGACGCTTTGGCGCATGCCCTTGAAGTAGAAGCTGTGAGACAGGAGCCTCGCACACAACGAGTGAGAGAATTAGTAGAACCAGCTGCTTTACCACCTAGGCGCCGATCCACGCCGCGCTGTTTCTACTGTCAGCAGCTCGGGCACATTCGGATTGACTGCCCTAAATTAAGGCAAAGGACAGAAGGCAACGAATCACCACAGGAAGGCAGGGCTCGAGTACAAGCTCTGCCCGTCGAAGTTCAGGGAAACGATTAATAGCAAGGACCGTGGGGCAGGTGCTGGCTGGTCGTGATACAGCCCCGAAAATTGTCATCTCACAAGTGTTCAACGGGAATAGTCTCATCATAGACGGCGAGGTAAATGGTACTCGGTGTCCAATCACAGTCGACACTGGGGCAACACGGACGGTAGTCAGACCACGACTAGTGAAGCAATCGGCACAGAGGATCCAGCGATCGACTCCACAGTTGAAGCTTGTCACGGCAACCGGCCAGCCGATACCTGTCCACGGCGAGCTCACGGTGACTTTGAAGGTGGGAGAAGAGAAATACTCGCACACTGTCATCGTGGCGGATATCTCCGACGACTGCATTATCGGATTGGACTTCATGCAACGGTTTCAGTGCAAAATCGACGTGACCAATGGCGTACTAAAATGCGGCCATAACGAAGTTTTCTTCAAAGGCGGACCTAGAGGTGTGGTACGCTGTGCTAAAGAGACGACGCTAGCGCCTTACACGCAAACCTTGGTCAACGTGAAACTACCACCATCGACGAACGAAGGACCAATTAGAAGCGTTATCGTTGACCAGCTACCCCAAAGTGAGAAGCGCAACTGGTTGACGGCCAGGATACTGCTATGAAGCGGCGAGGGACATCCAGTAATCAGGTTACTAAATTTCAGTAACGCACCTGTTGTCCTGCATGAAAATCAGGCTATTGCGAAATGTCAGGAAGTTTCTTGGATGAGAAGTTGTGTGCAAGTGGAGTCACCTACGGCGAGGAGTGGATGCAAGAAAGTTCTCGAACAAGTGGACATCTGCAAGGACGACCTTACTCAAGCAGAATATGCGAAAGTAAAGGAAGTGCTGACTCGCTATTCCGACATTTTCTGCCTCAAGGAAGGTGACGTTGGCAGAACGTCACTAGTTAAACACAAAATAAACACAGGCGATGAACTACCTATTCGTCAATGAGCCCGGCGAATACCCACGAGCAGAGAAGGAGAAGTAGAAGAGATGATTAATGACATGAGGAAGAATAATATGATCGAATCTTCTTCAAGTCCTTGGTGTTCTCCTGTCGTCCTGGTCAAGAAGAAGGATGGTAGCATGCGATTCTGTATGGATTATCGTCGGCTCAACAGCGTGACAAAAAAGGACAGCTACCCTCTACCTAGGATTGACGACACATTGGACAAGCTGCGAGGGAACCAGTGGTTTTCGACTCTTGACTTGAAGAGTGGATATTGGCAAGTAGAACTTGATCCAAAGGACAGGGAGAAAACTGCCTTTTCAACTGGAAAAGGGCTATGGCAGTTCAAGGTCATGCCTTTTGGTTTGTACAATTCTCCCGCTACCTTCGAGAGACTGATTGAAGTAGTACTTGCCGACCTTCTCGGTGAAGCTTGCCTGGTCTATCTTGATGATGTGATCATTATGGGACGCGACTTCAACCAACATCTACAAAACCTGGTGCAAGTGTTTCAGAAACTAAGGGCCGCAAACCTAAAACTACATCCGAAGAAATGCAGCTTCTTCAAAAAGCGGGTCAACTATTTGGGTCATGTGATCTCGACAGAAGGCGTGGAAACGGACCCTGCAAAGACCGAAGCGGTACGGGAATGGCCAACTCCAAGGAACAAAACGGAGATGCGAGCATTCTTGGGGTTATGCTCGTACTACCGCCGATTCGTGAAGGATTTTGCGGGAATAGCCAGACCTTTGCACAGGCTTACAGAAGATAAGACTGCATTCCTGTGGACTGAAGAATGCGAAAAATCCTTTACAGAACTTAAGCAACGACTCTGTGAAGCACCTATCCTTGGTTATCCAGATCAGACTGGAGAGTTCGTAGTCGACACCGACGCCAGCAACTTCGCAATCGGAGGAGTGCTATCACAGCGACAAGGCGACAAGGAAGTCGTGATAGCATACTTCAGCAAGGCCTTGTCAAGACCGGAAAGGAACTACTGCGTGACCAGAAGAGAGCTGTTAGCCGTAGTGAAGACGCTGCGTCACTTCAGTAAATACCTCTTGGGCAGGAAGTTCAAGATCAGGACAGATCATGCCGCTCTCAAATGGTTGCTCCAGTTCAAGGATCCTGAAGGACAAGTGGCTCGGTGGATCGAACAACTTCAGGAATTCGAGCCTGAGATCGAGCTCTGTAGTGGAAAATCACACGGAAACGCCGATGCTCTCTCGCGTAGGCCGTGCCCTGACGAGTGTAAACATTGCTCCAAACGAGAACAAAAAGAAGAAACAGTTAAGGCCATCACCATCAATAACGTCAGTGATGAGTGGACCACGGATGCAATGAAGGAGGAGCAAAAGAAGGACGGTGACCTAAGGGCCATCATAGACTGGAAAATAGAAGGGAGTCCAAAACCACAATGGAACCAAGTTGCAGCCTTGAGCTCTGTTATGAAGAGTTATTGGGCTCAATGGGACAGTTTAGTGATGGTTGATGGACTGTTGTATCGCAAATGGGAAACCCCAAGTGGACGGGAGTCAATTATGCAGCTGGTCGTGCCAAGATCAAAAGTACGCGCAGTGTTGGAAGCCTTGCACGATGGTACCTCAGAAGGGCATCTGGGCATGAAGAGAACCCTGGAGAAAATCAGGAAGCGATTTTATTGGGTCTACTGTCGGCAAGATGTCGAGGACTGGTGTCGAAGGTGCACTGTGTGTGCAGCCGTGAAAGGCCCGACGACGCGGAACAGAGGACGTCTCCAGTTGTACAACGTGGGAGCCCCTTGGGAAAGAATCGCAGTAGATGTAGCCGGACCTTTTCCTGTATCTAATGATGGCAACAAGTATTTCATGGTCGTGGTTGATTACTTTACGAGGTGGCCAGAGGTTTTCGCAATACCCAATCAGGAGGCAGTGACAGTGGCAACTAAACTGGTTGACGAAGTGTTTTGCAGATACGGACTGCCCTTGGAGATTCACTCGGACCAAGGTCGTAATTTTGAATCTCAGGTGTTCCAGGAGACGTGCCGTATCTTGGGTATAAACAAAACACGGACAAACCCATACCGCCCGCAATCAGACGGAATGGTCGAAAGATTTAACCGTACGCTGGAAACCCACCTCGCAAAATTAGTCGACGAACATCAAAAGGACTGGGACCGATATATTCCGTTGTTTATGCTCTCATATAGGACAGCGGAACATGAGAGCATAAAGGTCACACCAGCGTTTGCCAATTTTGGACGAGAACTAAGATTGCCGTTCGACCTGGTAACTGGCAGGCCGCCTGACGACCCGCGACCGATATCGGATTATGTGTCGGACCTAAAGGAAAGGATGCATGACATTCATGAGCAAATCAGAGAGAATGGTCTTCTGGCAAGCGAAAAGATGAAGACTAGATACGACCGAAGCGCCACCGCCACTGGCTTTGATGAGGGATCTCTTGTATGGTTGCATAACCCGAGGCGCAGGAAAGGTAAATCTCCCAAACTACAAAACCGTTGGGAAGGACCGTACAAGGTGATAACCAGGATCAACGACGTGACGTACCGCATACAACGTGGTCTACGAGGAAAGCCTAAGATAGTGCACATCGATCGACTAGCCCCTTACCGAGGTTCGAATATTGCTCGGGACAAGCAAATCTAAGAAGGGGGTAGTGTGACGCCTATCTACTCTCGCGACGACGTTATCGAACTCACTAGAAAAAGCATGACACCTATCTACAATAGTACAAAAACAGGTCATCGAACTTACGAGAAAAATTCCCACAGCCATTCAATAAAACCGAAAAGTCTAGACGAACAATTAATTTCACTAATACAGAGGCGGCATCATTCAAAAGAATATTCGCGATATTTCTAAAAATCGATGGTCATTTTTAGAGACGCCACTCGGCGCCGGTGGCGCTAACATTCCGTTCCCACGGTCGGTCGAGAAATTAAAATGTAATTTATAAATTTCGAGAGATAGAATGTTCGAGACGGTGACTAGTGGAAGGGAGAGAGCTATATAAGGCGATGGTCCGCGGCGTCGAGCAAGTTGATTTTTGGAAATAAGTCAAGCGCGACAATTTGCGAAGTGCGGAGTGTTTTAACCGTGCAATTAGTGTTCGATATTATTTGCTCTTGTATTATTTTGTGATTTGGAATTACAATAAAGTAAAGTGAACTAAAATCAGTGTTTCAGTGCATCGTCAATATTAGAACTGGTAGCCCGTAACAATATACATTATAATAAAATTGTAACGTTGTGTTTGCTGTCTGTACATTGAGGATTTTCGGGTTAAAATAGTATTAGACTAATTAGACCTGAAACCAATTAACCCATTTTTAATTTTTGTTTGTATTCTTGTTCGAAATTTTTTTTTGAAAAATCGATTTCACTTACTTTATGTCCACTTCAATATTAATACTATCCTAATACTAGCAATGGCCCTTTTCTTTACTCGCATGGATTACACTTGTGTTTAGGGTTTGTTTAACAATTTTACAAATACACTGAAACATTTCACTTTTGATTTAAAACCGAAATGTTAAACAAAAATTCCGACTATTTTAATAAGGTTTCTGTTATTGCTAAGACTGGTCTTTCTCAATAAAATTGCGAACGGCTGAAAATCAATTCCCGTGGAATATTGACATTGAAAATAACGGAATTCCCGTACAAATTTTCATCCCCCATTTAATAATTAAGGTTTAAATTTATATGAGTCTATATTTTATTTTATAGAATTAAATACTTATTTTTTCATTTCTAACCATAAAGCCATATAATGAGTTTTATGGTTTTAACTTTAACAATGATAAAATTTCCTACAAAATTTATATTCATCCCCTGTTTAACTCCTATAATGTTTTTGCATTACAAGTATGTATGTATGGTCAAAAGAAATTGGTATTTCACTTTAGTTGAAAATTAAAAAAGGCAAGTTTTAGCATATAATAGAAATTGAACCCTTACGGGGACGAAATAGTAAATATTGGTTTTCCTAAAATTGTTAAATAACCTTTTCATTACTCATATTCGAAAAGTACGCTTGAAGTTACCTGATAAGAGGGATGAAAGTAGTACTTTTCGTCCCTGGGAAACGATTTTTCCTGCTGTCAAATCAAATAAAAAAAAAACTATGCAAGCCATGTCTCAACTCTTATACAACAACTCTGTTGAATCGCGGCGTAAAAGTCTAATAAAAAAACATTATCAACAATTTTGTAATATGATTTTATACTTTTAATTTACTTTTAACTAAATTATTATTTAATTTACACATTTAATTTACACAGATTTGAGCTATAAATTAACCATGATCAATGATAAAAAGTACTGGCTGGTAGAATGCTACAGAAAAAGAAACATAAAAAAGGCGAGAACGCGGCAATTCGATCTTCAGTTGTTTTCTCAAGTGCTGATTAGTTACGTATACAGATATTTCTATAAAATGAGTTCATAAGATTCAGATATGGATTTAATTCTTTTTTTTTACTTTTTCTCATATTCGTAATGAAAAGCAGTATGTTTACCTCGGGTGAAAGACCTATTAAAGCACCCTCCCTACGCTCGTGCGCCAAACCATCTCGTACCTAAATAGATCTCTTTCACCCCTTGTGTAATAATCTACTATTTCATTACTCATACTTGGAAAGTACGCTTGAAAAAATTGAAATCATTGAAAATGAAAGTACCTGATCATAGGGATGAAAACATACTTTTCGTTCCTGGGAAACAATTAACAACATAACCACTGTACCAAACGCCTGGATCATATACCTTCCAAGAAAGTCTCGCGGAGTAAGAATCGCGAACAGTACGCGTAAAGTGTGTCAGTGCGTCATACAAAGTTTGTGAACTAAACGTGCAAATCAGACAAATAACTATCAGTTTGGAGTGACAACTTAATGTAGCACTGATCTCGTCGGCTCATACACGGAACCGGTACAGGCCGGGACGGTTCTCGTCATTCCCGGGACTCTCGCTATCAGGAACTCAGGAACTCAAGGTCAGTCTCAACCCAGTACACCATCGCACTTTCAGCCCAACCACGCATGTGATTCCACTCTTGTGGTCACAGTGAGATATGGCATAGGTAAAGTTTATATGGAAAAGGAGTGCCAAAAGCAAAAATGTATATGTACCTATTACACGTTACAAATACTGTCAACCATACAAGTTTAATAGTCTGTCGTTTGGTGCAGTTTGAATTGACTTACTCACAAAAAGTTCAAAAAGTGAGTACGGTCGAACTTCGACCGCTAAGCTACCAATAGTAATAATAAATTCGCTTCCACGCTATTCTAGAAGCTATACTGATATATTCTTGTAACTGTAGTAGGATAGGATAGGGTAATATGTAAATAATTAGTTCGTTCAAAGCGACCTTAATTACACCGTCTTCGAATTCCAGCCCTTGTAATCGATTCATGAAATAGTGTTTGCTTACCCTAGAACCTTCGCCGAGCAAATAGTGAATATCTAATGATGCCCGTTCGTGTGCCTTACCCTTCGGCAAAACGTCGTCCCTTTTGGTAAACAACTTGTTAATTATTGGTCTCTTCCTTAATATAGGTTATTTATACGAAATCGTAATTGTAAATTTGTCGTTAATGAATAGGGGGTGACGCGACGGGTTTAAATACGATGGCAGCGGAAGTTTGCACGGGTGTCGACTATTATGCGCCAATTTTTTAGTTATTTTATTAGTACAAAACAAAAGGAGTGCTGGCTTAAATATCTTGTAGAAATAATGTATGATTTCAGTATAAGTAATGTACATAATATAATTATGTATATCTTAAGTATAATTTAAGATTTTAGATTTAACACATTTTACAGTTAGTCATATAGACCTAAAGTTTTATACTTATGTTAGATGTTTCCCAAATGATAAGAAATATATAATTATTTATTCAACCAAATGGAAATTCTAATTTATTATTTAAAAAAATAATCAGAATATTAGATTTTATTCAAAGCTCCATCATAATTTAATTATTGGTGATAATAATGTCTTGAAAATTTATTATCGTCTTCTTGAATTTTATGAATTTATTTTTCATATTTTATACCCGTTCTCCCTTTGCTTTAAATAAAATGCTAGCCAGATCTGTATCAAAAAGTTTTAATTTTACACTGTACGACAATAGGTAAACGAATTTAAAATATATGAACATCTCGAATTTGGCTAATGTTTTACACCTTAATTTTAATATAATTTCAATTATTAATCTCATGAAAGAGACCATTTATTACGTCACTAAAATAAAATTTAAAAACCAAATCTGTAGTGAGTGAAAAAGCTGAATATTTAAAAAAAAAATGTGTTTTATATAGTTATCATAATCACATAGTTTGAAACAAAGTCTCATTACGTTTATGCATATGCTTCATTTTGGAAAAGTTACGAACGGATTTTATGATAGCGGACACAAATGAATTGACCGATTCTGGAGAAAGGTTTAAATGTGGATTTAATATAGTACTGTTCATATTTGTCGAGTTGTCACGGTTTTATCAAAAGAGCTGGAAATTTTAGCGCTTGCTAGGGTATTTTTTGCGTACAGTGCCTGAATGCTATCATACATGTATGGTAAAAGACAATCCCATCAAAAACAATACTTGTCAAAAAAACCAAGTCTCGCAACTCAGTTGTTCTGCGGTAAAAAGTTGTGAGATCCATGTAATACCAAGTCGGTTATTAATTTATTCAGTCTCTACTTAAGCGACTTTCTGTCTTAATACGTCCAGTCTCTAAGACCACGATCGTGGTCCATAACAATTGAAAATCAATTGTGTCTGGAATCTCCGTACTCGAAGCATTAAGTTGTTACGTAATAATTAACAGCATCTTATAGTGACGCATATCAATATTAAAATTCTTTAATGTTTTATATAAATATATTGAGACTTGGCCATCGCCTGAAAACACGTGTAAATTCAATCGCCTGAAAACACATGTAAATTCAATTATTTAGTGAGATGGCCAAGTCTCAATATATTTTTATAAAACATTAAAGAATTTTAATATTGATATGCGTCACTATAAGATGCTGTTAATTATTACGTAACAACTTAATGCTTCGAGTACGGAGATTCCAGACACAATTGATTTTCAATTGTTATGGACCACAATCGTGGTCTTAGAGACTGGACGTATTAAGACAGAAAGTCGCTTAAGTAGAGACTGAATAAATTAATAACCGACTTGGTATTACATGGATCTCACAACTTTTTACCGCAGAACAACTGAGTTGCGAGACTTGGTTTTTTGACAAGTATTGTTTTTGATGGGATCTCATTTCTTTTTGTATTTTGTAGACATAAATTATTTATCCGAACAACGTCCAAATTGTAAGCAAATAATATCAGTAAACCAATGAGAGTAGCCTTTAGTCGTCAAACTAATATAGCAATCGAAATTATCAATGAAAATCGCAAACTTATAGGTAAGAATTCTGGGCACATCCGAACAGCATTGGGTCGCTCGCGCGTGTGAGCGCGGCTGCTGCTCGCTCGGCGACATTCACCTTTCCGCGCGCCCCGCCACTGTCCGCGCTCCGCGCCCTCGCGCTAGCACCGCGCAGCGCTTAGTAACGGCCCGCGCTCACTCGCTAGCATCGCAGCGCGTGGTATATATTATACAACTTTACGCACTCGTAATAAGTACGAATACGCACGTAGGTACGTTTTTTGCATTAATAAATAATTTAATTTAATACACGTGTTTTCATGACGGGAATACTAATTTTTTGCTCGATTTGGCAGGGGCACTACCATGCGCCTATATTTATATGGGACTAGCTTAAACCCGCGGGTTTTTTTTTTTTATTTATTTTTTTTTTATTTGCTGCACATTTCCATAGGCGCGAAGCCCATGTCTTTAGAAGAGCTTTGACTTTACATAAATTTTTATATCTATTTATTGTTTCTACCGCATCTGCTCCACGTTTTGCTTACTGCTATCCTAATGAGTTTGCCACAATACTACTAACTTTTTTTTTTTTTTTTTTTAATTATTTATTTATTAATTTTTTTTTTATTAAATGTCCTTATTCCAACACATTTGAGTCGTCTGGTTTGCCTGCGAGGCACCAGTTCACCAGTTTGACGTGGGAACCAGCCATCGCCTCACTCAACCATTTTGAAGGGAATGCTGCGACCCGATTACCCGCGGCTTATAATAATAACTGCCGTAATAAAACATCGTTACGAATAAAGCCAACAATATTGAAAAATTTAACTGAAGACTTGGCTGTATGGGCGTAATTTTCTTTGCGGTCTTTTCTAGATTTTTTAGTTTTTCCTTGATTCATACACCAAACACTACTTATATTCCAAATTTGAAGCTTCTAGGTCTGCTAAAAGTGCCTTAGAATTTTAATGATCGGTGAGTCAGTGAGTGACAAAATTAAGAAATTTGACCCGTTATAATTTCTTAAAAATACTGGTTCAAATTGAATGAAATTTGAAAATATGCTTATATAATATGCCTGCATGGTTACTGAAAATTTCAGTCTTCTGGTTTTATCCACAACGAAGTTACAGAGGGTCGAAAATGGTCTGAATTGCTTCGAGAAAAGGATGGTACGGCCGTGACGCTTTTTTGCTCGACTTGGTGGGGGCACGGCCGTGCCCCCAGATGTATGGTGTAGATTTCTGGCCTAAATAGGAATACAAAAAATTGCATGGCATCTGGATGTTATATTTGAGACACTAATTTTTTTTGTTTTAACTATGTGATTTTCTTTAAAAATAAAAATCGGAATAATTAGATATTCTTCACTTCAACAGCCTATTTTTACCACACTGCAGGGGCTTAGGCCTCCCCCAGGGTGAGGAGCTTGGAGCTTAAATCCACCACGCTGCTCCACTGCGGGTTGGGGACTGTAACGACCGCCATCTACCGACAGCGTCCGGGACCGACTACTTAACGTGCTCTCCGAAGCACGGAGTCAGTGATAGTTATGTACTTAAGTCAGAAAAACTCATTGGTACACGCCCGGACTCGAACCATGGCCCTATGGGGCCTTATAAATTTGAAACAGTTTCGTTGCGCTTTGGGCTGTTTATTATTTATTTATATAATTAGATATTGCTAAGCTGGATTTATTAACTACAAAATTAATTCTTATCAAATAAATGTAATTTGATAATAATTACTAGCATTTCTTGTAGATAATATTTTTACATTTATATTATATTTGGTACTATAGTTTAGGAGATAATACAAAATCGAATGTGTTTTTCAATAAAATCAAAATAATCTATCGAACCTAAAGTGGTTTTACGGATGAAAAGAGAACCAACATAAAACGAGAAATATAAAAAATACATTATAACGACTAAAATCAAACCCGGTATTTTTGATAGCATTGTTTTATGTGAAAAATTCACAGATCTCGCGTTTCCCACAACAATCAAAGGACATTGAGAATGCACCTACTTACTTTTTTCTTGAAATAAAAACTACCGATGTTTGAGTCTTTTTATTTGCATGCATCAACACAAATTCTAAACAAAAAAATATATAGGTGAATTTCCAATGTAAATTGTTGATTGCGGAAAACGCGAGATCTGTGAATTTTTCATGAGAAGGCAGGCTTACACTCGTATATTTCACCTCTACGTTCATGTTATTGATCTCAAAAGGTTCAACACATCATCGACTTATAGAACATTAATAATAATTTTAAATATTTTAATTAGTATGTTACAATCACTTTTGTACAACCGAAAAATTCAAAATTTTGAATTTCACGTCTGTCTGCTCTAACATTACATTTTTTTTTCTTTTAATAGATAACATTTTCAGACTTTTCACACTTATAACATTTTTATTATAATTCTAACCATTTCGCTACAATAGCTAACAAACATGATTACACGGATTCCAAACTTTTACTTTACCGCATCGATGGAAAAGTCATTTTCAATGACAAAAGTTTCAGTGAATTAAAATATTATCAATAAAATTTTAAACCGTTATATTATTGCATGTACTGAGAATTAATAAATAATTTTAGCAGTGACTGTTTTTTTTTTATAAAATAAAAACTACGATTAATGGTGTTACGGTAATGTGATGTTAAAATCTCACTCCAGGCAAAATGGGTAGTTATTTTGGCAATCTACATCGAAACCCAGACCTATCCGGCTCGCTGTTATGGCGCTTTTAGAAAAGGTTCGAGTTATAGAATTGTACAAAATCTTTGAATGTGTACTAAAATTTTGAATAATAGAAATGCTGGGAATTTTGACGGTTTATCGCAGGTTTTTAACTTTGTTGGCATAAAGGCGGAGGACCGTGTGTGGTGGCGAGCCTTGGGAGAGGCCTATATCCTGCGGTAGAGAGACATGGGCTGATGATGATGATGATGATGATGGCATAAAGAAGAAAATTATGAAAAAAAAATGGTAAAGAGAAGAGGAGATAGAGAGAGGAGGTTAAAGAAGTAATGCACCCTCTCTCATAAAACTAGCTTTGAATGCAATGAGTATTTGTAATAATGATTTATATAAAGGCCGTAAAAATACAAACATGCAGTCCACGCGTGCAAAGCTACAAACGGTCCCTAGTTTAAAAAAAAAATTAAACGAAAAACTATTAAATAATTTTTTGTATATGTATTTTTAAGTAGTATTATTGTATTCGTACGGGGAGGGTGCAGACAAATTTTAATTTGAATCCTCCACCGGACGTACTATTTATTTGCTTCACAACCTGACTGACATGACTGACCGGTTGGCCGAATGGTTAGAGACCCTAACTGCGGAGCCGACGGTCGCGGGTTCGATTCCCGCCCGGGACAAATATTTGTGTGCATGAACATGTCTATTTGTTCCGTGTCTGGGTGTAAAAGTATCTATTTATGTATACATTATAAAAAAAAATTATGTATATATATCAGTTATCTAGTACCTCATACTACAAGTATAATACTTGCTTCCTTTGGGACTAGATGGTGCTGTGTGAGATGTCCCAGATATTATTATTATTGTTATTATTATTATTATTATTATTGTTATTATTATTATAACCGCTTCCCATAACCAAAGGTTTAGTATGCATTACTTTGCATATTCAAGTCTATAATTGGGCTATTATTATTGTCATTCAGTAAACTCACCCTTTACCAACATCAAAATTTAAAAGACTCAAATCACATCCGACCCCTCATGAAACGAGAAATCTACATCAGAAAATGAACTATCTCGTATTTTAAGAGAAATTTTATTTGAATACAGCCCTTCTGCAGTATTCCAGTTTTCTTTGGGTTTGTGGTCTCCAGGGAGACATAGCGACGTGTACTCTCACACGACCCCGCACGCAGTTAATGAGGGTACATTCGTAACTGACTAGAAACAACATCCACGGCTCGATGTGTGTGAACTTGGGAGTGGGAGTTTAAATAAACAGGAATTTGTAAAGGGGATAGGGTAATAAATTATTGGGTTATAATTGGATTTTTAAATGTAATTCATATTGTTTTTTTTTTAAAGCTTTTTTGTGTACATACGTAATATGTAGCTGGTTTACGCACTGAAAGATTTGATGTTATAATGGAACTTATGAAAAGGAGTGGAAAAGGAAACTTGTTAAGAATCGAGAAAGGTAGATGAAAAATTAATCTTTGGTGAAAATAATAATACACACATATTTATTTAGTATCAGTCGCTACTAAAATATAATATGGTGCCATAAAATTATCAAATTACGGAGGGGATGCGAGAGCGACTGACAATTGCAGAAAATATGTGTATATTAGATCTAAGTACATACAAGGGTATTGACCGATTATACTAAAGTCCAAATCAGTGACCCCAATGTCGCAACATTTTTCGATCATTTTTCACCGTCATTTATTTTTATTGAAAAACAATATTTCTGCTAGGTACACGTGACATCGCAAGGCCCAAATACTTTGGACTCTCGGATGACACCAAACGTTTTCAGATTGGCCAAAATACAAAGCGCAAAACGTATAAAATACCTAGCAAGAATATGATTTGTAACTAGTAGAAACACCACCGCACTCAGGTACGCAAGTCCTTGTCCAGACTTGTGTTCTTTAATATTGTATATAATTTTTGTATAAAGTTTATTAAATTTGTTTTATTAGTAAATTCATTTTTGTTTTACTACAACGTCTACTGGTCGGCGAGACGCGGCTGAGGACACGTCAACCTTCCCTTCATTCTACAAGTAATAGAGTCAGAGAGATGTCAACTTTCATAGGAAGTCTAGCATTCCCATTTCTTTCTTACCCCCATATACATATTATTTTTCCAAAAATTTTATCTGATGAAAAAATACATAACCACTCCGCTGATTTTTCAAAACGATACCGCTTAGAACTGAACAAATTGTACCGCTCGTATATTTTGTGTGTTTAAAGTGTATGAAACCGCTGAAATTGTGATAGCATTAACGTTTCGTTAAAACGTCGACTGTGGAGTTATGAATGTAGGTGGATTTTGAGGTGTACTTTCTGAGGTGTTAAGTTACTCAAGTGAGGTAGCGATGTCCAAGTCAAATAATAATAATAATAATAATATCTGGGACATCCCACACAGCGCCATCTAGTCCCAAAGTAAGCAAGTATTATGGGCACTAGACGACTGATATACATACTTAAATATTCTGTATAAATATGCATACAGTATAGATACTTTTCCACCTAGACACTAAAAAACAGACATGTTCATGAATCCAATACGTTTCCTATAATTTAAATGATATTTTCAAATCAAAAAATGTTATAAAATATAATGAAATTGACTAACAGGAAGATACATTTATTTTATAACTCCGACATTTACCTGAACATCTCCCACGTAGGGGACTACGGACAATAATGTCCTCTCCGGGATCCACCTTCCCCCTTTTAATGGGTCCCCATTATTGGAATTGGCACCTATTGTGGGGTCCGGACCTTTATTTAAGGAAAAACTTAGGAAAAACTCCAATTCGTAGAGCCTTTACAAAGAACGAGTGGACCTCTTTACTTGTATTGACCAATAATGCTAATAATGGGTGTTTTGAGAACAACTTTTGTTGTACCATGATTAGTTTTATATAGACATAATAGTAATGATATTAAGCTTTCTTTTAGAAAGTTCCTTTCAAAGAGTTCCTCATTCGCTCAACTAGATTTTCAATTTAGACTAATAAAAACGGTAAAACAAGACTTTTAACTTACTGTACGATTATTATGCTAACTTTACAGTATCAGATACGATATTAACTGGCAGTCTTAACGTTCTACAGTTGTCTCTAGGTCACTACATGTAGTCGATCGATTTAAAATACTAATTAAGGATCTAAGACTTATAAATAAGGGAAGACAGGCCAGTAGACACTAAAATGATAGATAGAAAACTTTGTATTGTAAATACAAGAAACACCCGTATATCGTTCGACTAACGGCAATATGTCATAAACAACAAACCCACAATTTTTCAGGAAAATAAAAAAACTGTTCTTATGCTATATTAGATATCTTCCGTTACTAAATGAAAATATAGAATAAGTTAAATAAATATTTTACTTATTTTAAGATTACTTTTAATCCATAATTTACTTAACGTTAATATAAAGTTTTATTTAAAAGTAAAACTTTATATTAAAGTTAGCTGTGGGTTACGACATTTAGTCTATACTATTAATTTGCAATGTCGGTTAAGACATTTTACTAAAACATTTTTTTATAAAACAATGGGCCAATTGTGGCTTACAAGATTTCGTTTATAGGTATGTGGGATACAACTGAAACGATTTCCGCAAAAACTTTATTTTTTATTTTTGTGGCTTACGACATGTTGTCGTCAGTAGAACGACATGTAAACGTGTTCGAAACCAAATCATACCAGGTACGTTCAGTTCCCAAGAGTATTTATGTTTTGAAGTGCAAGAACATATATTTTTAAACGCCACCAGGAGTAAAATTTAAAATTAATTTATTAAAAGTTGTAACTATGTGAAATCCATTCCGCCTTACAAAAAGTCCGATTACTTTTCACAACTAAAAATAAATAACTTTTCAAAGCTTTTCAAACCAAAATAACTTTTAAACGTTTTCAGCTGCAATAGATAGTACACATTACATTACACAGTCTTGATTTCCAAAAGCAGAACAGCAGAACTAATTCGCAGTGCGTGCACAATCCAAACTGTTATTCGGGTGCCGGTTATGTGCCTTTGTCTGCATGCGCTAATTGCGGCCGCTTTGACAGTGTCCCTGAAAACTGACACTATCCCAATTGAAACCAAACACTGTTGGCTATTCACTGTTTGCTTATGAAAATACATAAGATAAAATAGGATTAAGTATATTTTATAATTCCTGTAAAAGTATCGAAATGTGAATTGAGATAAATTTTTGGCATTAGTACATACGGCCTGTTAGAGCGCGATTAAGCTCTTTCAGAGCTCCTTTTTTGGTCGAAAATAAATCTCACGAAGATGATGTTCGTAATCATTAAAAAAATCGATACTTTAAGCACTGAAATTAGAATTATAGCTGACAAGCCACCTTTTTAGCCATCTGGCAAAAGCTTTGGTGGACCGCACACGGTGGACCGGTGGTCGTGATAGCCTAATAGTGGAGAGCCGTCGGTCCCGGTTGCTGTCAATATATGGCGGTCGTCACAATCCGCCAACCCGGATTGCAGCAGCGTGGTGGATTTAAGCTCCAAGCATCCACATCTTGAGGGGAGGCCTAAGCCCCGGCAGTGGCATATAAAAAGGGCTGATGGAATGGAATGGATATCACCGATAGTCGGTCCCGGTTGCCATCATCGTTAAAATTCACCAACCCGCACTGGAGGATTAAGCTACAAGTATCCTCATACCATGGGGAGATCTATGCCCCTGCAGTGCGACATAATGGGCTGATATGGTATGGATATGTTGGTCTAAACATGGCGATCCCATATTTGTATGGAAAAATTTTATTATTCCCTACGGTTAAACCCAGATTTGTTTCAGATGATTTCTGATGATATCCAATAATTTCGAAAATGCTGATCAATTTTAATTAAAATTAGCCTTAGAACTAAGCGATACTTGTTTAATTGATTTATTTGAAGAAAGTAAAACAGACGAGGAAAATGTTGTTATTTATATATATCTATCTATGGAATCGTCACCGTAATGTACCTACCCTTCATGCTATCATCAGTGGAGTTTGCCAACTAGCAAGTTTAAAAAGATAAAAATATGGTCAAATGTCCAAGTTGGACTCGATCCAGTTGTTGGGGACTCTACAATCGAAGTTGTCTATTTACCTGGTAACCGATTTATATTTTCGTATACTGGAACAAACTCTCTGAATTGGTAAGTTTAACTTCGATAGAGAAGGAACCAACTTGGTTTGTTATGTTTGGAAAGCTATCCTGAGTCACTCCAGTGCCTAACGACAATTATAAACTTTTAAAACTAGCCCTCGAAGTATATTCATAATATATTCGAACGCAATGTGTAGGTAGGTACATAAAACATTACATTTTCATTACAATCGAATTGAAAGATCTGTATAACGTATATATAGGTATCTTTCAAATTACATACATACGTGTTAATCCGTGAGTCGAGTCTCGCTTTGACGCTCGATGCAAAGTGCTTCCTTCCCCAGAGCGCGAAAATCGGATTACAGGGTCGAATGAAGTGCGGCCCAACGGATGTGTTATTAAAATATTACTCGAATAATTAATGATGGCTGTATTTTGTTCTTCTTCGTGTGTACGTTCAACATGTTTTGTCTGTGCGCTTACACGACTTCGGAAATTTCAGTTGCTATATTTTTTGATTGGTTACTTCTTCTATTAAGGTAATAAACATAAACATATGTGCAAAGATACTTTTACAATATCGCTTCATTATCCTTCCTAAGTGTCGTGATAGCCCAGAGCGCAACGAGCCTGTCTCAAATTTGGCCCCATCGGGCCATGGTTCGAATCCGGGCGTGTACCAATGAGTTTTTCTGACTTAAGTACACAATATCACTGACACCGTGCTTCGGAGGGCACGTTAAGCAGTCGGTCCCGGACGCTGTCAATAGATGGCGGTCGTTACAGTTCCCAACCCGCAGTGGAGCAGCGTGGTGGACTTAAGCTCCAAGCCCCCCTCCTCACCCTGGGGGAGGCCTAAGCCCCTGCAGTGGGGTAAAAATGGGCTGATGATGATGATGATGATGATGATGATGATGATCCTTCCTAAAACTAAAATTTTTATGTTTGCTGTGGTAATCAAGATGTAATTACTAGAAAGTCTATACATACATGTAAGAATTTAAATAATAATATATACACGTATATACTGACCGCTTGGCCGAGTGGTTAGATACCGTAGCTGTAGAGTGCCCGCGGGTTCGATTCCCGCTTGCGATAAATATTTGTGTGCATGAACATGTCTATTTGTTCCCTGTTTGGGTGTAAGATATATATGCATATATTATGTTTGTTTTTTGTGTTTTTTGTCGGTAAGTGGCTCATTGAATCGTGCCAACCAGTATATCGTTAAGCGGATACTTGATTTCTGATTATGCGAATGTTTTGGTGCCTACTTTTGTTCCTTTGGTAAATTATTTTGGTAAAATGTAAATAAATATATGTTGTGGATAGCGCTAGTGTTGACTTGTTTGTGTCAAAGTTTCGTGATTGTTTAGTTGTGTACAGATCATGTAAAATTTCACAATGTTAACTGGTTCGGCCTCCACGACACAGGCATAAAGCCTAGTGTGGAAGGCAGAATGTAAAAACTAAAATTGTAAATTTTGAGGTAAAATAAACGATTATTTATTTATTTATAAAGAATAATTAAGTATGTATACCAGTTGTATAGTAACCTATAACATAAGCATAATACTTGCTTGCTTCGGGACTAGATGGCACTGACTAGACTAGATTATATAATAATAATACATGAGACTTCCTGTAGGATGTCCCATGTATTATTATTATATAATAAATTTTAGGTGGGCATATCTATTACTTTTTAAATGATAATGATATGTCCGTACTAGTTGACTTTACGAAATTCTTAAAAACACGTACAAACGTACATCGCCGTATCTACGCTCATTTCGATAAACAGCAGAAGGTATAATTTTCCTCGATGCCTTTTGTCATTGAAAATGACTATCATATCCATTTCACGGGAGACGCATTTTTGGCCATAACTACGAGGGTATGGGGTCTAGCCAAGATTTTAAGGTCTTAAAAGATTAAGAATTTAGTTGTGCATTGTATGACATCAAAATTTTGGAAATCGGTTAAGTAGTTTTTGAAAAAAAAATTGGAAAATGTAAAAAAATCGGGATTTTTTCGGAATTTTTTTTACTAAATCCAAAATATTTCAAAAACGGGAACCGATATCGAAAATAAAAAAAAATTGGTTTCTCGGCCATTAACGTAGCTAAGATTTGAGACCAAGTTTTTGGAAATCAATTGGTAATTGTAAGAGAAATTATTTCCGAAAATGAGATTTTTTGGTCGATCGCTTGTGTTTGTGGATATTTCACAGGGTATTCGTCGGATCGCTTCAAAGTGTTATACTAAAGGTTAGAAGGCGTCGGTAGCTACAGTTTGAGACCAAAATTTTGGAAATCGGTTGGAAATCGAACAAGAAATTTGACATCACATGTTAGATTTATGGACGATCGGGAACTTGTTAACATTACGGTCATCGCCTTTCGGCCTGTATTCGTTCGAATGCTTAATTATCGAGTTCAGAACGTTTAAGGATATCAGAGGCTGCAGTTTAAAACCTAAATGTTTTAAATATGTTGAACTAGCCCCGCCCCGCCCGCCCGAACTAGAACCGCCCCGGCTTCGCACGGGTAGCAGAGAATTTTTTCGTTGATTTATTTCTGAGTTTAAAGAGTTGAAAAGAATAGTGCCACGTTTTCGTGGCAATAAAATAAAATAATCTGTGAAAATCGGGTTTGGGTAGGTTCATTTTCAATGAAACCGATGGTTGCGGGGACTGCAAGATCTGTGAATTTTTCATTTCATTGCTTTCCACTTGAATATTTATTTCATTCCTAGTCAAGTTCATTATTTTTGTCAGGGTTCTTCCATGCTTTCTGGAGTAGAAGAGTGTCAGGTTATTGACCTCCACCATCACCGTCAAGTCCATTATCAATCTAGAAACAAATATATATTGCTTAAATTTTATCATTGTATAAATCTAGGCACATAACATGAATAATAATATGAGTTTTTAGGACTGGGCAGGTTTGATTTGACCAATTAACAATTCATAAACTTCGAACGGACAATTTAACCGGAACTAATATGTAATTCAATAAAAGTGGGCATTCGCAATATGCATTCGTTTAGTTAAAATCATTACTTTATAAATAATCAATATTTTATTGCAATCAAGTTGCAAACCCGAAAATGTGATCTTGCCGAAGACCATACGTGCTATGAGTTTACAACAAAGCTGCTGACTGTGTTCGAGCGTTCAGCGCTATGTTATCTTGAAGAAACGCTAGATTCTGCTAGACGGTCAATAAATTAAAAAAGCGTTAGACATTACTTTTATTTAGGTTTAGGTTTTATTATTGTTTAGGTTTTGTATGGGGGCAGGTTCTTGGAATCCAGCACTAACATAATTTTACTCCGCTTGGAGCTTTAAATTTGAATACTATTAAACATTGAAAATAGTTTTACATAGCTACCCTATATTTTTAATTATTTAAACGTAGTGGAAGACTGAAAAAAATATAGGCTATAAACGTATCATATAACTGCGGGGCAGCGTAGGCAGGGCAGGACACTTCATCGAGAACATAAATGAAAAACAATCTAATTACATTTAGCACAAACACGCGCCAGATTTGTCGTCAGGAGTTGTTTAGTAACAATGTGAGCTAAGTGATCCAAAAAAGCACTAGAACTAGGCCCCAAAAGCGCTGAAGCGGCAACACTGATTTACAATTATTCGTTTTCATTACCAAAGCGACTACATTCGGATTCGGAAGCACGGCTCGGAAGCGTCACAGATTGTTGAATCGCTCCGCTTTAGCCGCTAGAGGGACGTCGTCGCGGGCCGCGCCTTGTGTGTATTCAGTTATGGTTATTGCCCTCTATTACCAATTTTATCCGATTAATATACTTAGTTTTACAATCAAATTATGAATTGTGATTTTAAGAAAATATTTCATTTATTTTGAAATAAATTAAAGTAGATTATAATTAGTAAAGTCAGTATTAGTATCATTAAAATAAATGTTGTAGTAGTCGAGTTGTAGCGAGCACGATTCTTATTTAGAAGGCAATGGGGCTGTGGTTTGAATCCCAGAGCATGTACAAAGGAGTTTTTCCTAACTTATGTACACAACTATCACTGATGACAGTCGTAACAATCCACCAACCAGTCCCTGCAGTGGGGCATTAATATGCTGATGGAATGTTGGTATGGTAAAGTAGCTTAATTTAATGTTATAACCAGATCATTACACTCGATGAGAAAAATGGCACACAGATAGACGCCATTTAAAAAAATCTCCTATAAGCAATACCAAGTCAGCATCAGTAGAAGTTGAAAAAAGAAAGATTAGAGGCGTATTCATCAAACTTTTACAAACGCTCGTATTGTTCACAGCAGTGTTCATCAAGAGGAAGATGGTTTCGGGTCACGAACCTGATGAATGAACCAAAAAAAATGCATATATTTTCCCCTTTACGCATTTATAGCACTCAAGCCTTAATAATTTCCTAAAGTCTCCGTGATTTACGTCAAGGTAAAATTCAAATTACACGCGCCCCGTAATGTGTTTTAAAAGAAATATCACATATAGACTAGCTCCTTACGACTTAAGTTATAATATTCTTTACGGTGAAATGCAAATATATCGTTCCGCGCCCCTGAGATTATATACCTCATTACGTTTTCACAAAATTCCGTTTACGTTGCAAATTATTAATGAAATTTTGGTGTTATACACGTGCTTCACTTTTAATGATGGGCCATAATGAAAGAGCTGATAGAACGACTTCCAAATAAAGAAGATATGTGTGCGCTAAACTCACATCTACAACGGGAGCTGTAAAATAATGTAGTTAGGCGGATGATGGGATTTCGTACGTGAATAACTTGGTGAGCTGAGCTGGGTTAAACTATGGCGTTGGCCGACGTATATAGAAACAATAAAAAATAATAATAATATATGGGACTTCCCACACAGCGTCATCTAGTCCCAAAGTAAGCAAGTATTATGCTTGTGTCATGGGTTACTAGACAACTGATACGCATACTTAAATATTCTTTATAATATATACACATATAAATATTTTTGCGACGACACCACACACATACAACAACCAAGACCCGGTATCAGTATCAATATTCATCATATTAATACTGACCCGACCTGGGATTCGAACCCGGGACCTCCAGCTTCGTAGGCAGGGGTTGCTACCCACTAGGCTAAGCGGTCGTCAATATTTAAATACTTAATTTCTGAAATACATCTTTTAGATAATATTTCATTTTCGATGCTTTGTTAACTTCTAGAATATAATCCCACGTGATATAGAAAGTTGAGATTATAACTTGCATCGGCAGAAGTTATTAAACTCGAAATATTTTGTGACACAAATTATTTCTGCCAAAAAAGAATGGGAGCCTGAAATGTGCAGCTCGAGGCTGTCTCATCGTGTAAGAAAATGGAAAAACTTTGATTGTCATTTACAAAAGGAGTGTGTTTCGAAAGTGACTGCAAATGAAGTGAATTTCTCCCGTGAAAATGTCGTTTCGTATACGCTCGTACTGTTAGGTTTTTCCAACTGTTTTTCAGAGGATTTTCTTATAAAGAAATCACAGTTATGTATTTAAAAATACAGTTTGAGCGTTAGATTTTTATTGGCTATATATCCAGTATTTGATGTTGCCTTCTCTACTTCTATGATTAAAATGTTATTTTCTATTTACGTAGATCTGCGGAATCATATTTCTTAAATAAATTACTTTGAATTTGCATTACATTTCACTATGTTAAAGGACCTCATTAATATTGACTAAGTGATTTGAGACTCTAACGGTAGAATCAAAGGTAACAGATTCGATTCCCGCCCAGGAAAAATATTTGTGTGCATGAACATGTTTATTTGTTTCGTGTCTGCGGGTGTGAAATAACTGTATACGTATAGATTATAAAAAAGTATCTAATTATGTATATCCGTTATGTGTATATTAATATTGGTAGTCTAGTACCCATGACACAAGCTCTGCCTAGTTTGGTACTTGATAGCCGTGTATGAAATGTCACAGGTGTTACGATTAATAATTATATTTCCTTTATTGTGCAACTTTTCTTAAAACTAACCAACTCTAATTACAAATCACTTTTCCAATCAAGTTGAATCATACCGCGGTCTTGTTTGTTTCTCAGAACGCCTTTTCAATAAATGTACATTAATATGTTATGTGAATTAGTATAAACTTTTTATATTTTTATATTATATTTACATTTTCAGAGTTCCGTACCCAGGGGTGTCAACAGGACCCTATTATTATGTCGTTTTTTTGCCCGTTTATCTGTCAGCGGGTTGTTTTCACAGAATATATGATATTATAGTGGGTATCTTACAAAATATGAAAAAAATACTAATTGTAAAAAATTAAGGCGGTCACCGTAAAAGAAACGAGTTTTTTTGTTTTTTTAGATCACGAAAACGGTAATACATACAAGCTTCAAACTTGGTTTGTTTAGAATGCAAACTCTAAAGTAAAACAACACATGTATGTAATACTAAATGTGAAGGTTTGTAATTGGCATAATAAGATGTATTATTTAATGATTTTATGTTGAATTAAAAAATAATGCTGTAAATCTTCCAAATAAAATAAAAATAAATAAATAAATAAAACCGGCTAAATTTGAGTCGGGCTCGGGTTAACTATCCCGAACTGAATGAAAGTAAATACAATAATTTTGATAAATATATAACGCAAATTACTGTATGGCGTTATGAAACCTTAGCTTGTTCTTTGTAGCTTGTTTCTATGGTAGGCTTTCTAAACGCGCGGTTCAAGTGAGATAAGCTGTTTAGAGGAAAATAGTGACTAAAGGAACAATCGTTTGACCTGTAATGAGTCATTGGTACGATATCATACCAACAACCGTGTCTGTTCATGCGACGGTCACGTGACGGCAGAGGAGAAATGCACTATTTGCTAGTTGAAACAAATTACGGTTCCATACAAATGCATCCAATCTTTCTTAGTGCTCCCACCCTGTTTCCGCTGTTACCGTGACCATGCGCTTCTCGGTGACAGTCAAAACACGATAAAGGTTTGCGTCAAAATGAATCATATGATTACAAACACGAGCTGCTGTACACAGTTGAGGAGTTCCCCTCGACTGTCTGTCATTTCTATCATCAAATCAGTTCTAAGTCACCCCAATATTTTATGTTCTAAATACTAAACGTATATACCAAGATTTATTAAAATCAAATAAATTCAATCAAATGACATTCATCCCCTAATTTTCTGCCCTTATAGTAGTTTTCTTC
Organism: Luffia ferchaultella; assembly: GCA_949709985.1. NCBI lineage: Eukaryota > Metazoa > Arthropoda > Insecta > Lepidoptera > Psychidae > Luffia > Luffia ferchaultella. Next base: position 16,384,824 of record OX453256.1, read on the forward strand.
AATTTTAAATAAGTCCAATGGCAAGATTTTTAATATTTAATAAAAAACAAATTACTCAAATCGGTTAATATCGCCAAAATATTGAGTAACAAAAACACAAAAATTATACAGGTGAATTGAGAACATCCTCCTTTTTTTGGAAGTCAGTTAATAAGGAGACAACTTTTATTAACTTTTTTTGTTCCGGAAATGACATTCAATTGCATAAAATTACGAATTGACTAGAAGCCCTTTTCTGCGTTTACCGCCTAACCATTCATACTATAGCTAGCTGGTGTAAGATGGCGAGTTTTAGTCCGAGTTACAGTGCGCAAGGTCCCCGCGCCGCTCCTCAAACTTTTGAAATTGCAGTTTCTATGCGATTTGACAAAATATGAGTATTTAAAACAAATTTTGTAAAAAACATATGGTTTGTCTAATCTCTAGGTCTGTCATTTTGCTTAGATTTTAGATCGTTTCAAAGTATGCGGCGCTGTTGATAATTAAACTACTTAAGAGTGCAGTTGATTCTTTCATTTGTTAGCGAGTCGGTTTCGCTGGAGTGAAACAGAGATAAGCAAATTAAATTCTTTTCAGCCAAGAAGTTTACACGCCTGAAAAGCGCCTTTCGGAATTTACAAAATAATCCCTTTTTCTGACATAACAACGAAGATATACTTTGTTTGTGTGAAAAAAATAAAATACATTGTTTAACTGCTCTTCTTATTTCACGGTGGAGTTTTAAATGAATGTTATCTCTCCATCGTCAGAGTTTTGTCACACATTGACAACTCGAAAAGTAAATTACAAATAGGTAAATTATCGCCAAATTACATTAAAAGAAAATCGGAAATATTTTCATATATATATAAAAAAAGTCGCCTTTTCAAAAAGCTACGCTGGCTTTTACGTGTTCTGCTAATAGCTACCAACGAGTTTTAAGTCGTTTTTCGACGTATTTTCGTCGAGTTATATCTGCGAAAGGAAAATAGCGTTATACAGTTTTACTATTTGTTATTTATTTTTAGCAGCGAATGGAGCAGTAGCAGCTATTTCATTCAATTTTATTTGAATAAATGATGGAGAGCAAAACGAAGAAATTTTTTTTAAACAGTACATGTTTCTGAAGTTCTTCACTACGTTTACACGCTCCTATGAAGAATACTTAGTCTATGAATACTGATAAAAAATACTGGTGTCATGTCTTTACGAAATGCTTTAATAGACTACTTTATCCACCCCTACAACTTAAATATACATTTTACTTTTTATTTCCCGTTCATATTTTGTATAAATGATTATACGTCAACAACAAGTGATCCGATTTTCAAGAAACTTTTACGTTTATGTAGATTAAATAATGATTTGTCATTTAGGGTATGTACGTATACATCATCATGCTACCGGTTTTAAAATACGAGCAGTAAAAAGAAAATAGAATAGCAGAGTTGTATAAAATAAAGCAGGTTGAAAAAATATGACATAATTATGATGAACTTAATAGGTGTATACATAATTAATTAGGTAATATACATAAACAATAACGCTAAATGCCGGGAAAAATCTTTTCAATTTTCCGTGAACATTATTCGACGCGAACAGTAAATGATATTACACAGGAACAATATTTGATTTTCGTACAGAAACCAGAATCGCGCAACTGAAAATTGGAAAAGTTGTTGTTTGGAAATCCTGTGACCGCCCGAGTCTCGATTACAGTTTCGAATTGAATTGTAGGTTAGTAATGAATTATTGTAACTGTGGAAGATAGCTATCACTATTTACAGTACTTATATTTGAATACCGCTTAGCGACCGCTTAGCCTAGTGGGTAGCGAACCTGCCTGCGAAGCTGGAGGTCCCGGGTTCGAATCCCAGGTCGGGTCAGTATTAATATGATGAATATTGATACTGGTACCGGGTCTTGGTTGTTATATGTGTGTGGTGTCTTCGCAAAAATATTTATTTATGTATATATTATAAAGAATATTTAAGTATGTATATCAGTTGTCTAGTAACCCATAACACAAGCATAATACTTGCTTACTTTGGGACTAGATGACGCTGTGTGGAAAGTCATATGTATTATTATTATTATTATGTTAATACCCTCCTACTATTATTGAGTTACAACTTTACTAAGTAGACAGCAGTGTACGTACGATGGAGAAGAATATGTAGTCTTTTTTAGCGTACCGAACCTCAAAAGGAAAAAAAACGTAACCCGTATAGGATCACTTTGTTGTCCGTCTGTCTATCTGTCTGTTTGTCAGTCAAGCTCCTTTTATTCTGGAACGCGTGGAGGAAATACTCAGGTCTACTGTCCTTTGGAACTGTGAAAAAATCACACTTCTAAGCCAACGCAAAGGATACAGCCGTATATGCTGCAAATTTTCTATTCTCGCAAGGGAATCAAAACCTACAGGGTACTTTCCGTGAACTCGGAATCCTGAAATTTGGTATGAAGTAACGTCTTATAGCACAGATAAAGGAAAAATTGCGAAAAGCATGAATTTTTAGTTACATTATATTATAAAAAATTTTTAAAATTTTGAACTTCCTACCCCTTTTCTTCATGAACGCGAGATGGTAATAAATTGAAATTCATATCAAATACTCAGGTCCATAATACCTTTAAGCTGTAACAAAACCAACTTACTTTTGCTTATATACCTACAGGTTTGTACGGAACCGTCGGTGCGAATGAGACTCGCACTTGCCTGGTTTTTTATTTAAATATTTAATGAGCATAGAGGTAATAAAATAGAATGGGTAAGCCAGTCCGGACTGCAGGTCTCAACAGAAAGAGACAGAGAATAAAGGTACATCGTAGGAGTACACTTGATTTATACTACGGTGCAGTTATTTTCCACCCTTTTTTCTCCCATGACCAAGCGATGACCAACGTTACATACACGGCTTTATACAGCTTGCCTACTCTAGTCTAGTTTCTATGGTAATCAGAGTCCAGTCGCTCTGATTACCATAGAGACTAGACTCGATCTGAGGGGGTGAAGCGGTGCGCAGAGATTGCGTTTCGTGGCAATAATAATAAGGAGTTGACTTCAAAGAAAATAAGTGTTGCGAAGCGGCCTAGCTGCCATGCCGTCAGGTAGCTGTCTTCAAGAAAAAACATGTGAAAATCATATTTATGTGGGAGGCACGAGCGAGCGATATGATGCTCCTATCGACGGGCGCGCCACTACAAAATTCGAATATTGAATAAAACATCACGCATAATAGGTATTGGCACGCTTAGTACGCGTGTAAGTAACTTCGTAACGTAACATATTTTACTAATACTTCATATTATTTTTGTCTCGAAAATATACTTTCAAATTGTAACGTATTGGTACAACGTAGTTTAATAAAACAACAAAAGATGGGGACTATTTCTTATAGACATGTATCTGAAGGGTGATTACACAGTTTTCTTTTATTCCTTTCGAATTATCGATATTATAATTTGTTTGTTTGAAACACACTGAGAGTTTTATAGTCATTCGTAATGATTTAATTCTTAAATTTTCATTTAAATGAACAAAATAAAGGGTGTCCAGTGGGAAATTTTCTACTTTGAACTGCAACTGCCTGAAAACTAGCGGGGTGAGGTAAGCGGGGGAGACATTGTTCGATGAGTTTGAATAGCGGATTCAATAGTCGCGATGAGTCATTGGTCAGGAGCGCACCGCGCGTTGGCGGTTGAGCAATATCTAAAAACGGGTGAATCGTTAGTTCGTGCGCGTCGCAATATTTGCACGCACTTCAATATTCGCAGACTTAGTGATGACCCGAGCACGCAACTTATTTGGTCGTGGGTGCAAAGGTTTAGGCAAGAAGGGACAGTGGTGAACAGAACTCCGCCAGGTCCATCAACGTCAGCAGCGACACCGGAACGCGTAGCAGAAGTTCGACGCAAAATCTTGCGAAATCCGCGTAAATCCATTAGGAAGATTGCGGCCTCTACAGGAATAAAAAATCAACAGTGCACATTATTTTAAGCAAAAAATTAAAGTTGCACCCATACAAAATCCAATTCGGGCAACGTCTCAATGAAAATGACTATACGTTGCGCGAAACTTTGGCCAGAACAATGCTCGAACGTTTTCGAACAGCACGAACGCTTAACAACATTTTATTCAGTGATGAAGCACATTTTCATATCGATGGCTACGTAAACAAACAGAACATGCGTTATTGGTGCGCAAAAAATCCTAGAGAACGCCATCAAAAGCTTTTGCATTGCGCCAAAACGACAGTATGGTGCGCCATTTCTTCTCACGGAATAATTGGCCCTTATTTTTTTAACCAGTGAGAAACGGTCACCGCTAAAGTTTATTGCCGTATGATCGACGAGTTTTTGTTGCCGCAACTGCAAGTTCTTCCTGGCTACAACAGAAGAACGTTATTTCAGCAAGATGGTGCTACTCCACACACAGCTGGGGTCTTGATGGAGAAGCTGAGGGCAATTTTCTCTAACAAATTGATTAGCATGTGCGGAGACATATCCTGGCCACCTCGGTCACCGGACCTCACGCCTTGCGACTTTTTCTTATGGGGATATCTCAAGTCAAAAGTTTACAACAACAGCCCTCAAACGATTCAAACCCTACAAGAAAATATTCGCCGTGAAATTGCTGCCATTAATCCAGCTCTTTGTTCGCGAGTTATTGCAAATGTGAGAGTCCGGCTGCAAGAGTGCCTAGAAAAAAACGGACGTCATTTAGACGATATTGTTTTTAAAAATTGAAATCCGCAATTTATCTGTACAATTTGGTAAAATAAAATATGAGCTTTAATTTTTAATTTTTGGTTTATTTAATTTTAAAGTTAAAAATTTCCCACTGGACACCCTCTATATATTAATTTATGAGAAATTATGCACTGTAAAATACATGCGTTAATCTTATCAGTTTCAGATAAATTTTACTTATGTAACATAAGATATTACTTAAATATAAAAAAATATTTCGGCAGGTACCTATACTTTTCCTTGACGAGATCTTGATGTCTAAATCAGCGAATAAGCGTTATTATTAATACGTCAAATTATTGCGCAGTTGTCCGAAATCTAACTTGCCTACCTTTGATAGACAACGGATCATGTCATATAGTAACTTACATAATTAAATCCATATCAGCCTATTATGCCCTACTGTAGGTATTTAGGCCTCCCCTAGGGATGAGAGTATTTAGAGCTGAAATTACCACGCTGCTCCAGTGCGGATTGGTGGATTTCCACCGGGAACGACGGCTTGACGTGTTCTCCGACGAAGTCAGTTATATATTAATATCAAAAGAAAAAGTCATCGGTACGTACCCTGGGATTCGAACCACAACCTTCTAACCAAAAAAGGGGCTCGCCACCACACGGCTATCACGACAATAATTAACAAGCTTAATTTAATTTACATAAGGAGTTAATAAAATATACGGTCGGTTTGGTCATCTTCGTGGACATCAAACCCTACCAGTTACCCTAATTTAATAAGAAAGCCGTTCAATCAAAGTTTGTTTATGAGTTATGCAGAAACGGACCGTTGTTTAGGTCATTTACAACGAGACATGAATATGCGATGTGAGACGGCCAACCCTCCCTAAATATTTGATGCAAGACATTATGAACTTAAGGAGGCGCCTATGTGTATTGTCTAATTAAAGTTTCATGTGGTCGTATTGTTTTGATTTCCAAGATTTGAATAGGCGATAGTAAATTATGGCAAGAATATAATTTTGATGGGTGGGGGAATGGGTGGGGGGTGAAGCTACGTACAATTGTAATAAAAATTAAACGGTAGTAAAACTTGTCGTTATTGAAGTTACTTATTCATTTTGATTATATAATGTCTGGTAGTGAGTCGGTGTCAAGAAACGTAGCTAAAAATATCACCTAACTGGTCGGTTATAATCACGCACACAGAAAGGATATGTACACAGTCAGTGTATCGTAGCGAGAAAATGTGGTCTGTTGAGTCACACACACAAGTATGTACAAGTTGGTCTGTTTGTTTTGTTGACATTCTATTGCGAGGGTGCATTCAGTCATTATATAATCAAGCCAATTAAAAACAAAAATTAGATAACAAAGTCTAAATGAGTGAGCAGTGATGTAGAAGTAAAAGAAAAAGGGGCTTCTAGTCAATTCGTGCTTTTATGAAAAATAGACAGAGAAGACTTAAAATAATGGTTAATTTCGTTTTGCATGAAAGAGACAGAGATTATAATAATAATAATAATAATAATAACATATACATTACAACAACGTCTAGGCCCCAAACTAAGCATTAGCTTGTGTTTTGGGTACCAAGCGAAGACACCACATACGTATAACAACCAAGACCCGGTACCAGTATCAATATTCATCATATAAATACTGACCCGACCTGGGATTCCAACCCGGGACCTCCAGCTTCGTAGGCAGGGTCGCTACCCACTAGGCTAAGCGGTCGTCGTAATAAAATTTTAATAGCTTTAAATTACCATATTATTATTCTTCAACCCAATATAATTTTGTTTCTTAATTTAGGTATCGTATAAAATCTCTATCCTTTATCTATAAAATTTTTAAATTTTGATGATAAATATAATATATTTATTATTAGTCAAATACCCTATTGTAAGAACCAACAAGCGAAGTCGTAGACAAGAGCTAGTGCATTAATATAACATTGTTGCAATGGACACATACGCCCAACAAAAGGAAGCGGAGACGATGCGGAAAATTGAATATTCCAATACGAACAGCTCGCAAGCCCAAGGAGAGATGCTCTGAAAACAGTTCCCGATTCTTATATAATGTATTTTTTTTTTGTCTTTTGGGCTATTTTTCTGGTTTTACATTCCATTTATCCAACACTGTGTAATTCTAAAAGATGAGATTATCTTAAATGGGTGCTTTGAGTAAGCTAAAGGAGAAATAAGGAAAGTTTACTTAAGATTAGATAACAATGTAGTGTGAAATTTTAACAACCATCCAAAAAAAATCTGGATGTTAGGTATCATTAATAAACCTCATTACGTAAATAATAAACATAGGTTACATTTTTATAATAAATTATTTTATTTAGTGTTATTGTACAACGATTGGTTGCCTTCTTTTTCACAACGCGCCAGACTTTGAGACCGAAACGGGGCGGAGCATGCAGCGGCCTTGAGTGGTGACTAGAATTATTTTTTTTTTTTGGGAAAGGTTTGTGTAGTCATATCTCAATATTTTTCTATTGAACGATACTAAAAGAAAACAAGACAGCCATCGGTTTTTACCAAAGATTAAAATTTCTCCGTGTATATAAAGTTTTGGTGTTGAAACGTAAAGCTTGTTGTTTGTCGTGTCCGCTGGTCCGTCTGTTTTACACCTATCAAGATGAAATTTTGCATAGACAGCAAAACAAATTATATTTTATTTTCGTTCTCTCCATGCCATATTAGCCTTTTCTAAACAATACAGTAGATCGTTTGAGAAATTTTATACTTTAATTAAAAATGGTTCATTATAAATGTATAGAAATATAAATTTTATTAATATTTTTTATGCATGCTGCATAAGCTGCACAAGTTAGTGTAATTACAATAGACAAAGAAAATTCAAAACAAACAAGGTTTTCAAGTAACCTTTGTTAATATAATATATGATATTGAGTCTTATAAATATGCTATTTATTTATTAGTTAATTTATTTATTCATTTAAGACAACCAGTGAGTGATCCAATAAAGCATACAAATAAGATAAGTGTTGTCTGTAACAAAATGACAAATGCACACACTATTTTAAGGTTGCCACAGCAGGGATAACTATTAATCTAAGTGCAAATAAAGGTAATCCTTATTACTTACTATCTTAAATATTAATTGAAATTATATAACTTATAACAAAAACTAAACTTAGAACATAACTGAAATACTAAATTTTTGCGTTAATTTTAAAATTAATTAATATTCTGATTCATGCAAGCTTTGACTCAAGTCGATTTTATTATCGTACGATTTTAGTGTTTTCGACGGCGCATAAAACGGCTTCGCCCCGTAAAATTTATGGGTCAAATATTTAATGTCGAGATTAATGAGAAAATGAACCTGTCCAATTTCGACATTCGAAAAATTTACGCGCACTAAATTCACGAATACCTGCGTTAACGACTCGTTAAGAATTTTATCGTTAAATCAAATGCGAAACTTTAATAGGCTATTGTTTTGTTTTAACTTAGTGTTGTTTTAACTGAAAATCGTGCAAAAATTGTTTTGATATTGGAAATATTTTTGTAATGGTTTGATGAACCATTGATGAACTAAACTGATGGAAGTGACGTCATGCAAATAACGTCGGGGGTGAACCGCGCGTTTGAAACGTCTCAGGTAAAAATAAGACTGTGCTGACATTCAGCGACAACGCCGAAAATGTCGACTGACGTGTGGTACATGTATAAGCATTCATTAAAATTGTATATTTTCGAGCTACTATAAAAAGAACAGTGTATGTTTTCAATATTACTTCAGCATCCCTAGAATGTGTAAATCTTATTATTGGATTAGATTAGATTAGATTTACTGATTATAATAAATAAAAGACACGGCGTTGTTATTAACTGTAGCATTACTTTTCAGTTTTTTTTTTTTGTGATGTTAACTAACTCCCACAGCAGGTCAATTGTCCAATTTGTCCGTTTACCGTGGTAACATTATAAAATAGAATATTCTATATATAAATACGTGAAGAAAAAGCTTTTGACCCCTTTTTAAGCATACTACTCGCACGGAGGAGTGTGATTCTGCACAGTTACAATTTATGTGGAGCAGGAGTGCAGAAAGCTAAAATCTATATACAGGTGAGTTTATGAAATGAGACTGTATGGCCAAATCCTAATATTTAAAGGATTCATGAGCTCGATTTATAAGGAAAAAAAACTAAATTATCACATTTTTGAAAAATCTGTTCCTCGAGGAGGAAATCAAACCACTTGATTTATATATTAATACGTGAACAGAAAACTTTTTACCCATTTTAAAACATATTACGGGTACGGATGAGTGTGAGATTTGGCATAGGTTAAGTTTATAGTGTAGGTAGTATTGTGATAGCCCAAAGCGAGACGAACCTGTCTTAAATTTAAAAGGCCATAGGGCCATGGTTCGAATCCGGGCGTGTACCAATGAGTTTTCTGACTTAAGTACATAACTATCACTGACTCCGTGCCTCAGAGAACATATTAAGCAGTCGGTCCCGGGCGCTGTCAATAGATGGCGGTCGTTACAATCCCCAACTCGCAGTGGAGTAACGTGGTGGATTTAAACTCCAAGCCCCCCCTCACCCTGGGGAAGGCCTAAGTCCCTGCAGTCGGATGAAAATGGGCTGACGAAGAAGTGAAGAAAGTTTATATGGAAAAGGAGTGCTAAAAGCTAAATGTATATATACCTAATATGTGTTACAAATACTGTCAACCATACGAGTTTAATAGTCTGTCGTTTGATGTAGTTTGAATTAACTTACTATCGCCTATTTATTCTTGGTGGTTTCAAAAAAGTGAGTACGGTCGAACTTCGACCGCTGGGTGACCACAAACATATTAAAACGTAAAGATAAAACATTGTAGGTACCCCTTTTTAATGGTATTGGGCATACAGAGTGTGACATTTGGCATAGTGAAAGTATATATATAGAAGGAGTGTAGAAAGCTAAAATCCGTATAAAATGTGTTACAAATTATGTCCATGTCACAATCTATTTTTACAGCGCGCAATTCGGGAACGTAATCTTCAGTAGTTTGTTGCTGTTTAAATTTACTTACTTTTGCCTAATAATTATTGGTTGTTACTAAAAGTACAAACAAGCGAGTACGTTTGAAATCGACCGCTGGATAACCACTTGTAGACATAATATCTCAATCTCAAGTAGCTTAGTTGACCTGCAACTCGCGTTTTCGTCTGCCATTGGTTTTGCCACAGTGAAGTCACTTTTCACAGTTATCTAATTTGCGTGGTTCAAATAACAGTATTAGCATTTTTCATTACAATAAAAAAATTCAGTTATATCTTTATTTCAACAATTATCATTTTTTTTAGTTTTTATATTTTTATCACTTCAGGGCATGCTTTAGGAATACTATTCCCGGAAACGGATTCTTATCTGGAAGCTGTGCTTGCAGTGATCTAATAGTACTTACTTATGGAGGTTCTTTCGTTAATTTCATAAGTAGGTACAAGATCAAAACTTCAGATGTTGCGATTACATTTCTATACAATATCATAGAAAGATGCAAAATCAAGGTAATCATTTTTTATATATTTCTTTTCGTAAAACACAAAAATAAATTTTATTAACAATCATTTGACGATCGATCCGTTTGATGTCCCAATAACGATACACGGCGCTCGTTAGCCTCTAATAGCTCAATAAAAATCCGTTACAAAGCCGAAATGGCCACAGATATTGGTTTTCGCCAATAAAATCCATGTGCTGTCGACAATTTAAAATATATTCCGTGTTCGTACCTGGACATCTGTCTTATTGCTTAGATTGGGGTAATGTGACTTCATGTAAAATAGAGGCGTTTTTGAAATAGATCCCGTGACGAAATTGTTCCAAAACTTTTTCACGCCCCCCCCCCCCCCCATCCCTCATTTCTTTAATTTTGAAAAGATTAATGAATATAATTATGCTGCTATACTAAATCAGTTCTATTAGTCAAGTGTTCTGTTTTTTCCATTTTCAACATATGACGGGTAAGATTCGTCTTAATTCTGATACATATATAGTTTATGTGATGTTTAAAAATGGCGTATGCGAATCAAAAAAAGAGGAGGTTTAGTCAATAAAGTTGGTTTAGTCTGAGTCTGAGCTATATTTCTATGTATGCCTGTTTGTGTGTTTATCTGCGGTATAAAATAATACGATCCTTATTAGTTTAAAACAAACAAATATCTTTCAAAGTTAACCTCGCAATTAAATATATTTAGATAGGGACTATGGACTGTATTTCATAATTTTGTTTTAGAAACAGTTCCTTTAGTTTTATACATTGTTAGGATTTACCTTTTTATTTTATTAAATCACATAAAAACAACTTTTTCTCGTTCACATTTATAAAATCACAATAAAATAACATTATATGATGAATATTGATACTAGTACCTTGTCTTGGTTGTTATATGTATGTGGTGCCTTCGCTTGGTACCCAGAACACAAGCTAATGCTTAATTTGGGGCCTACCTAGACGTGGTTGTGATGTACACGTTTTTTATAATTATTATTAATTAGATGTTTTTTTTTTTATTAAAATTTTCACTCTTCTATTTTGAGAAAACAAGTTCAACGGATCGCTATCTTGATCTATGTACTTAGAGGGAGAAATTTCGCTCTCCCATTGTGCTCGGAAGTTTTTCTTATAAAACACCCTCATTTTTCACCGTAGAAATTTTTCCGGGCCTAATTGAATGGGCTTTGGATCTGATCTTTCGTCCAGACAAGTGAAATTAGTCTCTTTTACAGATTCCTTTTTAAGCGTAGATATTAGTCAAACTCACGTTACAAATGACTGGATTTTCGAGACGTGAAATTATCTTAATGCTTTTATCTATTAACTCGGTGTTGTGGGGTCATCCAACCTTTAGGGTTTAGAAATAAAAATTGAGTAGTAATTTTTTTATTCTCTTTGGCTGTTTGCAATAGAATCGCATATTCGTTCTGTATATAAATTGAAATCTAGAAATAGTGTGAAGGCTTACTTTAGAGAAAGCAACATTTTGACAGTCCCTTGTCAGTACATTTATGAAAATATAATTTATGTACATAAAAACTTAAATGCTTTCTCTAGGGTGGGTGATGGCCACAACTTAAATAGAAGACATAAGCATATGTTATCGATTCCCAGGTTCAGACTCTCAAAGGTTAATAATTCTTTCATTGGAAATTGTATCCGTTTTTATAATGAAATTTCTAAGGAAATGTTGAACTTAAATTCAAATCAATTTATAAAGCGAGTTAAAGTCCAACTCATGAAAAAAGCTTACTTTTGCATTAGCGAGTATTTAAATGATAAGTGCGCATGGACATCGTTGTAATAGTTGTAAGCACTTTAAATTAAAAAAAAAAAAAAAACAATTAAGAAAAACATATATTTAAATAAAATAAACAGGGAGGCGTTTCTTGCCGGTTCTTCTCCTTCTAGTTTTTGAACCGGTACCTAATCAATTCATTTTCACTTTCAATAAGTGTGTGTAAACATCTTATAATGAATAAAAACTTTTTGATTTTTTGATTTTGAATACGTATGTGTTAGGTCTCACTGCTCGGGTTCCTATCTAAATTCTTCCATAAATGAATTTAGACAGAAAGGCACACGGGTGCGTAAATTTAGAGTCCTCGAGCTATTGTCTGTGCTTATCTAGATTTACTCCTCTCCGATACAATAGTATCTTCTACATATTTCCCCTCATGTTTCTACCTTGCCATCTTTTGTTGGAGAAGGAGTCTAAATTAGGGGTCAGAAGGGTTCCTTCAGTTCATTAGTCATCGGTAAGATTGACTGCATAATGAAGACCGAGTGAACATGTAATATTTGCGTGATAATTATTTTTAATTTTAATGAGCAAGTCATGTCATTTTTGCATTTTATAAAAATATGTTAAATTTATTAAGAAATAATAAGCGAAAGAAATTTTATTGATATCTATAAAAATGCCGAATATATAATTTTCTTTAAATAGATCGTGCAATGAACTCACTCGGTTACATTACTATGGGCTAACGTGGATAATTTGTATGCAGCGGCACCGAGTGACGTCACGAGCGGGTCGTAAAACACAAACATTAATTTGTTGTATCCTCAGTAATAATCGGTATTTTCCTGAAATTTAAAAAAGTATAGTCATCAATTTGTTATACTCTAGCGTGTCAAATAGCGTATGATATACATATATAATTAACGTACATAATTTTGTTGAAGAGGACGCGCTCATTGCCATCTTAATTATATATTAATTTAAATCTTAGATCAGGAATTCTGGCGTTTTGCAATTACACTTTGTGACAACATGACCACGACACAGCATGAGCAGTGAACATGATTACGTAGCCTCGCCACATGTCAAGCCCAGCCCCTCGGGGGGAGGAATCGTAGACTGGAGAGGTTAGTTTGATGAAGTGGAGATCTTATTATAGTCTGCTTTACATACATATATATATATATATATATATAAAATATGTGTATGTATATATATATATATATATATATATATATATAAAATATGTGTATGTATATATATATATATATATATATACATATATACATATATACATATTTTGGGTAAGGAAATAAATACTGAAATAAACGTTGAATCCAAACAGTAAAAAATTTAAACACTTTATTATATATAACCTATTAACTCATTATCAATCAATTGTCTCCGTCATTCAGATGCTCGTGACCTTATTTCTAACTCAAATGGGTTGATGTATAGCACCTAGGTTAAAGACCACAAATCTAAGAAAGAAAGTGCCCGATTTTTCTATATAACAGGAAAGGTCCAAATATTTACTATTATTGCGATGGCGTTCATAGCAATAATTTAATGTCGACCACATCCGTGATCGTGTGTACAGTATGTAGTTCTCGATGAGCCAGGCTACCATAGGGACCGGAAACACACCGCCATTTCCGGCCGACTTCCGGCCGCGAGCCCGCAGCCGGCGAGGAAAAGGTTGTAGCTGAAAATTGGATAAAGCGAATACAATAAGGAAGCACAGGTTTATTTAAAATAGAACTAATGGAAGCGTGCTGAAGTGAAATTTTTTATTTAGACTGATTTTTAATATGATAACTTCGTTTATTTAAAATAAATTAAAGAGAAATGATAACAGCGCATATAAATTTATATTTAATTTGCTTTGATTTTTGATTCATAAAATTTAATATAAGAAAAAATGTTATTATGTTAATGTGGGGCGGGTGATGCAAATTTACGACATGAAGGAAAAATATATTAACAAAATTATTATTTTTTTAAATAAAAGTATTTGCGTTTAGGCGATATTATCACATTAATTCGTAAATATTACTGTATAGGAATCTAAGCAACAAAATAAAATAATTGACCCCTTGATTATTTGTTTTAAATATTTACTGTAAACTATTCATTTTGGGTCATACAACTAAAAATAAAAGCATATTTGTCGTATTTCATTTACAATCTAAATAAATTTAAGATTTTTTGAAATTTTAGATTTAGCTGACTCTAAAAAAGTGTACACCAATTTAAAAAATCAACAGATCTCCTGCTTTCGCACGAACTTCTTACGACATTGGAAACGAACCTAACGTAATAAAGTAAACACACATATTTTGGATAATATTTTTGGAAATAAATTTTTTTCGTAAAAAAATAACACAACTGTATCTGAATAAGCTTAAAACTTCGAAATATAACATTCTGTACGACATTTGGATCGAACAAACCGAATTAGTACGAAATGTAACACCGACGCATATCCGACTTCCAACTAAGGGCACCCTTAACCACTACTTCCGGTTGTTCAATTCTTACAATTTTAGTCTTAATTGATCCCCCATCTAATTACCCCGAGCCGTTTTTTTTATTTGTTTCTTATTCCGACCTAGTTTTTAAGATATCGAGCTCCCAAAATGAAAATCGGGGGAAAAAATTGCGATTTTTTTGGTTTTTTGCCCATAAGTTTTTCGTTTTTGAACTTTTTCCAAATTGTCTTATGCCATCTTGTAGAGCTTGCCGAGTTGCGTCTTTTGACACTACGTTCTTCCCGATATCTCGAAAACTCTTCTTGTAATCTGCCTGTCTCACAAAACTCCCAAATGACTGAAATGAAAGTCATTACCAATGACAAAAAAAAAATTTTTGCCATAAAGTTAAGGGTGGGTGTAAAGGATGTAAAGTGCCCATTGCCCTCAGAAGGAGCGTTGAGTGACCTCGAAAACAATGGCTATCCAAGTAATAATAGTAATAAGAATTTAAGTGTAAATTAATTGTAATGCTAAGCGACGACAACGACGGATAAACCTTGTAAGGTTTTTGTTCGCTTTTGTTAAGTACAGAAAACTATGTAAGTACGTACATTTTCTTTTTATATTAAATAAAGTAAAAAAAGAAAATTATTATTAAAACATCACAAGTCAGCGAGCAAGTCAGACATGTATCAACTCAGAATTCTGTTGCATGTACATTGACAAATTTAGTGTGATAGGTGGTTTTAAAATATTATACCATATTATCAGCCCATTAATACCCCACTGCAGGCGCTTAAGCCTCTCCCCAGGATGAGGGAGGCTTGAAGCTTATTCAACCATGCTGTTCCAGTGCGGGTTGGCGGATTTTAACGACTGCCATCTATTGATGGCTACCGGAACCGATGGCTTACGTGCTCTCAGAGGCACAGGTTACAAAATAATTACTTCATAATCACAAATCACACAAAAATTTTGTTAGCAACAGAAAATTGCGTAAAATTTTCAATGTATCTTATTTAATACATTTTTCGTTTTAACTTTTAAATTTTAGTTTCTTGTACTACTATTTCAATTTTTCAGTCCCACATTTAAAAAAAGGGCACATTTTAACAATTTTAGGAGCTTATATCTCGCAAAATATTCACTTGAAAAAAAAAATGTCTTTTCATTGAATGTTCAAAGATATGTAAAAAGATTTCTTACACGATGGCGTGTGTAAAAAAAAATTGGTTCATCCTTTAGTTCACTATATGGAGATATACCTTTTAGCACTCGTAATTTAGTTTCCATGATTTCTCTATAGAATTGCTTGGCGATCTTGCCTTGTGGTAAAATATCAGTATTGGGGGAAAGATGGCGGAGATATACACACGGACAAACGGGCAGGACTAAAATTATAATTATTACGAAACTTTATAAGTCGATTATTGCACTGAGTTGATATTCAAATTTCATTGTTATTTTTTTATACTATTTCATATAAAAATTAAAGAGATCAGAAATTATTTCACTTAGATTATTTTTTCTTAAAAATTAAGAATTTTACTTATTTTATTTATTTACTTATTTTACTTAGAAATCGAGAGAAATAAAGAGTATAGAGGAAAAATATGGGTGGAGATTATTAACTACAGCGCAAAACCCGGTTCAGCAACTAGTCATACAGTAGTAATAAAAAATCTTCTTAATATACTCTATATTTTAACCGTGCATGCGTTATATTTTATTTTTCACCGACGGATTCCATTAAGAAGAACATCAGAAGGTAGGCATGGCAATCCGAATAGCGGCTACTTTAACTGCTATTGTCTAATAAATAACTCCTTTGTGACGTCTCAGAGCGGAGTGTTTCAATTAAACGCAAGCGGCAATAAATCCGCTACAAGAATAAATAGGATTTTCCGTGTAGCATAAAGTAACTGACAAGATGTAACAAAGAAATTCACATAAGAACTAGAGTGGTCGACATTGCTCATAGAATTAGCACGTAGAAGTGGCAATGGCAGGCCGCATTCCCTGCAGAAACAATAACTGCTCGGGAAGAAACTAAGTTGTCGAATGGTTACCACAAATTCGATGCATCAGCCCCTTACTGGGTAGGCCAACCGTTTGTGTTCGATATCAGGAGGTTTATGTCCAGCTGGTGGGTGAGACCAAATGAAAAGAACATTTCAATATTTTGTGATTGTATTCCACCTTATTTATTTTATGCGTCCCCATTTTGAACGTGTTTTATTGTTATATATAAAACGTAGTTAATTCGTAACAGTGAATTATAACCTGTCCCTACGTGTACCTAGTCTATTCACCTTTGCGCGATGCATGGACGTTTTGGTTTGCCTTTTACTTACCTTTTTTTTGCCAAATTTTGCAACAACATATTATGTATTTATCAATTATTAGATGAATTTATATAGTTTAAATAGTGTTTTTTGGAGTTTACTCCTTAAGAAACGATATAAGGGGCCCGGTATCGAAATTTTATGGAGAGTAAAATCGAGAAAGCGAGCGTTGAAGCGTAAAGTGCGTCTTGGCGGGGGTAACGGCGGAGCGAAGAAAGAGGGGGCAGGTATAAGCGTACTAGCTGTGAAAGGCCCGACAGCGGGTAGAAAGTGGAGGGGATCGGAATAAAATGACTTACGGGGTCTATCTCTAAACTAAGTAGGAATTTGAAATTTCTTTATATTATGAACCATATAATGTAAACAACAAATATAGAAAACGTCGTTTCGTTGTGAAATTAGTAAGTTGTCTGATATATAAATTACTAAAATCGAATCATTCGAGTAAACTCCTATCGCGCGTCGGAGTTAACACGCACGGGTTTTTTACCTTCGAAACGACAGGCAATATCATTTAATTATATCAGTGATCTGAAAAATCACATACGGAAAGTTCAAAATTTTCATATGTCAGTTTAACGCAAAGCGGCGGCGCCGTGTGAGGTGCAATAGCTCAAGTGAGTACCAGCCTTTCGTTTCCCTTCAGTATCGAAACATGTATCAAGTGTTTTCTTCGAAACAAAAAAAAAACATTATTTTTTTGTCACGCGTGGCGCGTTTTTTTCTCACGCCCTTAATATTACCCTTAATATTATAATGTTAAATAAAAAGAAGTATACTAGATACATTGCAAATTTTATTTTTTTGAGCTACTGACATTACGATTCTATGAGTATGGAGCTCGATTTTCAGACTATTGTGCACCCGTTCGACTGTGCGTTGATTTAGAAAGTTTATGACCCTTTTTATTCATATATTATGTGCGAGGTCACAAAATGTACGCGAACTACTTTTAGGCTGTGTGTTTTCTGTTAGTAAGTAAGTCAGTCACTAACTGTATTGATACGCACGTATAGATATATTGTGGTGTATATATATATAATACCTACTTTAATTTAAAATATAATTCATGTCCAAATTTTGTAAATTTAAGTAATATTTTTTTTTCTACTCCTGGACCAAGGTTGAACCTCCTTATCGAATTCTAAAGATTTTTAGTAAAGTTGTACAAAAATTACATATCAATACCTATTATTAACAGAACGTAATAATTTCTTCATGGTGTTAAAGTTACAATCCGACCGACTTAGGTCTTAGAAAACCAGAGTTTTAGTTATACCTACAGTCATCAAAATCGGTCAATTTCTTTATCCTATATAACCTATATCTATAATTTTTATCTATTTTAACACCTATGCCATAGTCAAGTATAAGTACATTATTTGTTTTTCATTAACCAATATTCTATTAGGATTTTCGGAACATTTCTCAACACTTAGCGGGACATTTTTTTTTCGTTCCCTCAGTAACTGTACCCGCAAACAAGAAATCCGGCAGAAACTGCGAGAACACGGAACCTCACTTTCCCACCGGAAGCGAGTTTTCCCGGAAAATGGAGATGTCCGCGTCGCGACCGAAGCTTGACCGAAAAAAAAAATGATTTGTTCCACGTGTGAAGTAATTTACGATAAAACCATTGTTGTAATATATTTATTGATGTTTTTAGAAACGAATTTTCTTTGTCTAATATCTGAAACATTAATACATTATTGTTTATTAATACATTATTGGTGTCGTATAGCCCGAGCGTAGCGAACCTGTTCCAAACCTATAAGGCCATGTGGCCGTGGTTCGAATCCGGGCGTGTACCAATGAGTTTTTTCTGACTTAAGTACATCAACTATCACTGACTCCGTGCCTTGGGTAGCACGTTAAGCAGTCGGTCCCGGTTGCTGTCAATTGATGGTGGTCGGTACAAGCCACCACCCCGCATTGGAGCAGTGTGGTGGGTTTAAACTCCCAGCACTCTTATCTTGAGGGGAGGCCTAAGCTCTTGGAGTGGGGTATAAAAAGGGATGATGGAATGGAATGGAATACATTATTACACGGATGCGCCATCACTATAGTGAACATGGTCCGCTAACTTTTGTGACGTTAGATAGGTACTACACATTCTTTTACTTGCCTTATTCCTAAGCTATGGTGACTACCGATCTATACGTAGGGATATATATGTCAATGATTTGAAAGCTGTTCTTTTATCAAGCTTTAAGTTAAAATATGTACTGAATACTTTGTTAGTTTGTCTTTTCTTGTACGACATTTTTCAGGTTCCGTAGCTCCAAAGAAAAAGAAACCCTTATAGGATCACACTGTTGTCTGTCTATCTGTCTATCTTTTCCCTTTTTCACAGGAAATATCAGGAATATTAAATACTAAGGTTTACGATTCTTTGGAGCTATAAAAAAAATCTCGTAACTAACACAAAAAAAATCAGTCAATTGTGTCGCATATTTTGACACTAGCAACTAAACCAAAACCTTCGTGTTTGATCTAGAATAAAATTTGGCGAAAAGCTTCACAAGGTCTCAAAATCACAAAAGCGTTAATTTCTTGTTATATCACATAAAAAATATTTTTGTTGCAATTATTTACAAACTTAATCTTTTCGATGCACGACCAAGGTTTTTTTTCTATAGAAATACTTGGAGGAACGAAAGTAAAGGCTAAATGCAGGTAGTAAGTACTCATGGGAATGGGATAGAAATCAATCAAGGTTCGAAACGGTTGATGAACAAAGTTTCGAGTCGTTATCTATACTAATATTATTAAGAGGAAAGGTTTTCGTATGTTTGTAAAAAATAAACTCAAAAACTATTAAACCGATTTTAAAAAAAATTAATTATAATAATGCTACGTTATCCTTAAGTAACAAGAGCTATATTTAAATTTCAAACTAGCTAGCGAGGATTACACAGTTGTACCAGGACCGCCATGTTTTTTTTTTGCAAGATCAGTTTATAAGCTAAGGAGTGGCATAGGCTACTTATTATCCCGGAAAAAGGGATCTCGGTACAACCGTGTAGTACACGCGAGCGGAGCCGCGAACGAAAGCTAATACGGAATATGATTGGTAGCCTAACACAAGAAGTCAATAGAAAAACTGGCCAAGAGCGTGTCGAACCACGCACAGTAAAATGTTCCGTAGTCGGGATGAACGTTCATGGTACAAATTCAAGCAATAAGTTTAAAAACAAATATATCAAAAACTACTAAATACATGTTACTGAAACTAATTTTCGTCGGAATTTTATGTTGTACTTACTTATTTTAATTTTTTGCAGAATTTTCTACTACGTAGTAGAAAAATTATAATAATAATAAAGTATACATCACAACAACGTCTCGGCCCCAAACCAAGCATTAGCTTGTGTTTTGGGTACCAAGCGAAAACATCACATACACATAACAACCAACACCCGGCACTAATATAAATTATCATCATATATATCACTACATATTATAAAATAAAGTCCCCCGCCGCGTCTGTCTGTCTGTCTGTCTATCTGTCTGTTTGTTTGTCTGTCTGAAAGCGATAAACTCAAAAACTCCCGAACGGATTGGCATATTGTTAACGTCAATGGACAGAGTGATTCAAGAGGAAGGTTTGCGTGTATAATTTATCAATGTTTCGTGCAAATTTGTTGAAATATGACAATTATTGTTGAAGAAGTCGGAAAAAAATCAAGCCGGCTGGGATCTTTCATCGAAAACGCTGCCTAATCCTTTTGAGATATGACAAAATAATGTATGGAGGAATTGTGTATCTTATATAGGACTATATAATAGTCCGTGATGGCATATGTCTGTCTTTTATGGACAGCTTACTATACCTATTTTATGTTTAAAAAAATGGTGTCATATGATGAAGTAATTGGAAAGCAATTTATATGGATACAGTATTAATCCTTATCAAATTAAATACGTTAGTTACCTTCAGCATTTTATGCACATTATGGTTGCCCTTTACACTATACAATTTAAATTAATATGTTATGAGCTATCGCGAAATATAAATATCGCGCGATCAGCTGGGTGGCCATACGGGACGATGCGACACGCGTATTTAGGTTAGGTTAGGTTATATGTATTTATTATTTTAAATATTTATAGAATTGGAAATAAAATACTTTAAAAATACTCCAAGTAGGATGAATTTACGTTACATTTAAATATAATTAAATCCAATCCACATGTTCCACGCAACAAGCTGATATGACATTACGACAGAAAAAAAACGTTATGGCGTACATACTCTGCTACCCGTGCGAAGCCGGGGCGGGTCGCTAGTAATATTATATATACTGACCCGATCTGGGATTCGAACCCGGGACCTCCAGCTTCAGGGCAGGCAGGGTCGTTACCTACTACACTAAGCGGTTATTAATTAAAGAGAACATCCCTTTTTTTAAATTTAGCGGCACATGGATTTCTCAACAATTATTGGCTTAAATTAAAAAGTCATTTCGAAACTTCGGTATCATTTTTAAAGGCCTACATCTGTAGGTACTACACAATTCAGTTTAAACTGGATTTTTTTTCATTCTTCAGCTACATGCATTCGCTACACCATTGTATAGCGGTTCACAGATTTCACTTACAATGCAAATATCTATGTACTGTTACTAGTGCAGTGCCAGGAGTCTCTGAGTAAAGTGACTGTGACAGACAGACGCACAGACAGAGAGACGAACAGGACGAAATTAGTAAGGTTTTCAAAGGTAGTTATCTACGGAACTCTAATAAGTGGTATGGCTACCCAAATGGAAATACGTAACAATTACATACCCGTATAGTTACAATCATTATACATACAAAACACCATGTCTGGGTGTAAAAAATATCTGTACATGTATAACTTATAAATAAAAAAGGATATTTAAGTATGTTTACCAGTTGTATCCCATAATACAAGCATAATACTTGTTTACTTTGGTACTAGATAACGCTGTGTGTGATGTCATAAGTATTATTATTATTATTCTGCATATACACGCAAGCAATGTTACGGGCGGAAACTAGTATCTTAGTGTTGTAATATTCCAGAAGTGAAATTCAACTAATTGGTACTTATAATTAATTGAAAATAAATGAAAAACTCATAATCGAGTACGCAATACATAGCTGGGCTCAAACCAAGTGTCGTGATAGCCCAAAGCCCAACGAACCTGTCTCAAATTTATAAGGCCATAGGTTCGAATCCGGGCGTATACCGATGAGTTTTTCTGACTTAAGTACATAACTATCACTGACACCGTGCCTCGGAGAGCACGTTAAGCACTCGGTCCCGGGCGCTGTCAATAGATGGCGGCCGTTACAATCACCAACCCGCAGTGGAGCAGCGTGGTGGACTTAAGCTCCAAGTCCCCCTCACCCTGGCGGAGGCCTAAACCTCTGCAGTGGGGTAAAAATGAGCTGATGAAGTGAAGATGAAGTGAAGCTCAAACCAAGCAGCGAAACTATCCAAGGTACTTAACAAGTACTGTCAAGGGTCGTAAACGACAACTTGTACGTGTGTAAGTCCGGATGTCCGTAGATAATGAAACTGGCGCTCGGCCAGCTTGTTCGGGCTCGCATAGCGTTCGAGATTAACGCTGATTGTCCCTGCGCGCTCGTATGGATGTTTACAAAACACACGCCTCGACGACTCCGTAGTAGGAGAGTTACATACTAACGATATATACATATAGGTTCCCTTCCCCGTAACTATTATTGTTGTGTTATGTCTGGGTGTAAAATAGCTAAGTATATAATATGTAAATATTATGATAATAATAATAATATAATAATAATGATTAATACATGACAACAACGTCTAGGGTCCCAAACTAAGCATTAGCTTGTGTTTTGGGTACAAAGCGAAGACACCACATACATATAACAACCAAGACCCGGTACCAGTATCGATATTCATCATATAAATACTGACCCGACCTGGGATTCGAACCCGGGACCTTCAGCTTCGTAGACAGGGTCGCTACCCACTAGGCTAAGCGGTCGTCGTGATAAAATATTTAAGCATGTATTATAGTATAAAAATACTGCAATCAGCCGATACTTGCTTGGTTATAGTTTGAAATGGAAATAAATCGTGTTTGTTGCAAATGTTTTGAGACGTCATTGTTTGAAATTTTCGGATTTATTATAATGTTTAGTATCAAGTATAAATTATCCTATACTTTCTGAATTTGGACTAAATTGTTCAAAGAATCGAAAACATGTAAAATAAAGCTACGGCCACATTCGCTTACAGTCAGCGGCATAAGAGTTAGCCCAAATCAAATTATGCCAAATCGCAGGCAAACATATCGACTGCCCAACTATCACACAAACCCTAAGAACCTTTATAGGTACAAGCTGCAGAGCGATCGAAAAGAGTAGAGTGTAGTAATACTCGTAGCCGAGTGGTGGTGAGCCCGCTTCTTATTAACAAGGTCGTGGTTCAGGTCAGAAACGGGCATGTACCTACCAATGAATTTTGTATGATCTATGTACATAATTATCACTACTCTGTGCCTCGGAGAGCACGTTAAGCTGTCGCGTCGGTCCCGGTTGCCATCATCAGTTGGCATTCGTTAATGCTCCCGCAGTGATGTATGCATCACTGCAGGAGCTTAGGCCTCCCCTCGGAATGAGAGCGATTGGAGCGTAATCCACTACGCTGATCCAATTCGGATTCGTAGATTTTAACGAATGCCATCTGATGATGGCAACCGGGACCGACGCGACGGCTTAACGTGCTCTCCGAGGCTGATAATGGGCTAATGTGGATATGAATGGAGAGCCATTGAATGTTCTTAGCTGTCTAAAATGGCTCTGCAACAGCCATATACCACCACTATTCGGGGAATAGAAAGGGGAACATAGAGTTAGGATGTTACTGAATTTCACACTATTGTACAGCTATTATATTGACAAAGGTAGCATAAGTTGTGCCATTATACAGAGCCATTGTTATCATTAAGAATTTACGTGCTATTTGAGTGTCTACGTGATGTTATATGATTGGATGTGACTTCTAGTGAGTCGCTGATTATGAGCTGATGCGCTTCAGCCTAAAGTTTATATGCATGTAAAGTAATAATATTACTTATGACATCCCACAGAGTGTCATCTCAAAGTAAGCAAGTATTATGCTTGTATTATGGGTACTTTATACAACTGATATAAATATTTAAATATTCTTTATAATTCATATATACATATTTTACATGCAGATACGGAACAAATAGATTGTTCATGCATGCAAATATTTGTCCTGGGCGGGAATAGAAACCGCGATCTTTGGTTCTGCAGTTAGGGTCTCTAACTAAGTAGGTAGCCAATCTGGCAGTCAAAGTACTTGCCACATATATGTGCGGCTATCAAATTAGTCATAAAAAAGACGCAGTAACAATTTCATAGAAGCGATGCGGCGTGCAATGCGGTAGACCTGCGCAATAGATGTGCGCATCCGATTCGGAGCCGCACACATTCATGGCAAACACTGTAATAATAGAATACAGAGGCACAATAGAAAACGTTACACTGAAATAAGCCCAAACGAAGTTGACGTTAGAATTAGTAGGAAATAAATACTGTGTAGTAACAATGAATCAATGCAAGATGTTTCCGAAAGCAATTAGTTGTTGTAACGAGCGCGACCGCCGATTTGTGGCTCTTTTGTATTGCATAAAAACAATAACGTGGAATTTAATAGGATAACCTATAATAATATCTTAAACGTGACTCGAATATACAACGTTGAAGCTATGGAAATATATGATGTTTTTATATCAATTTTAAATGTATATACAATTTTTTCGAGATTTTAGTTTTTGTGATTTTATCTACGTATTAACGTAAGTATTATTTTTTACACAAACTTTATTTTTTGTATATTTCATGATTTATATTTTATATTATATTTTATGAGTTTGCATATTTTGGCACAACCCTGTAACTTTATATTCTACTAGCGGCCCCGTCTTCTTAAGGGTAGTTAGACATAAAAATTAGTAAAGATTAGTATTTTAAATTGGTTGTTTATTTTACTAATAGAAGATAACAGTTTCTTATTGACAATTCCAATTTTTATACCCGTCGTAACACCTAAACGATAAATCTGATTTCAATAATTTAAAAAGGAATTTTCATGTACATTATTGATTATGAAACTATTTAGTTGAATATATATATTGAATATATATATTATATATATATATATATATATATATATATATATATATATATATATATATATATACGAATGTCATCACCTTTCGATTGTACACGTCTTTAGACTGACTAATTTCAACAAAAAGCAATTCATATAATTTAACTATAATAGTTAGACATATAGCCTTTTGAAATTTTTGTGGGCGATTATGAAGTAAGTACCTACTATAAACATGTTGTACATTATGTTATGTATCTTCAATAGTTTTCGTAGCGCACGCTAAATAATGATTTTTGTAGGCAAATTTTTGATACTTTGGTTTAGATTAGCGTAACTTTCTTAGAGATCTCTAAATAAAAATTAAATATAACCTATGTTCTTTACTGCTGAGGAAAATTAAATACTATCCATGTTCCTCACTGATGAGGTAGCTTTCTGTGCGTGAGAGATTTTTTTTTCAAATATTTTAAGTAGTAGTTGCTTTTACCTATTAGAAACAAACATACAAAAATTCATATCTTTTCTCTTGATAATATTATTATACTTAATATAATATATTTAATATATATATATCTTTATATATTATTTTGTAAGCTATCTGTAATGCATATTTATATACAGTATAAAGTTCGACACTATTTGGAAACGAAAATCAAAGCTAATTCGCAAAATATATCACATATGTAAAAAACAATTGGTGTCAGAAACAATACTATAATATGTAGATTAAATACAAAAACTAAAACCAACATCCAGGCGGAATCTTGTATACATATAAAATTTATATAAAAAGCTTATTCAATTCTATAGCGTACAATGTGACGTAATTTTATTATAGTCATGTTTAATTGGGTGGTTTAGTTAGTTAATTTAAGAGGTGGGTGATGTTTGGATATCAGTTGTCTGGTACCCATAATACAAGCTTTATTTAGTTCGGGACTAAATGGCGCTGATTCTGGTATTATATTATATTATCATTATATATGTTATATCATCATCATCATCATCATCATCATCAGCCCATTTTTACCCCACTGCAGGGGCTTAGGCCTCCCCCAGGGTGAGGAGTGGGGGCTTGGAGCTTAAGTCTACCACGCTGCTCCACTGCGGGTTGGGAACTGTAACGACCGCCATCTATTGACAGCGTCCGGGAACGACTGTTTAACATGCCCTCCGAAGCACGGTGTCAGTGATATTGTGTACTTAAGTCAGAAAAACTCATTGGTACACGCCCGGATTCGAACCATGGCCCTATGGGGCCTTATGAGTTTGAAACAGGTTTGTTGCGCTCTGGGCTATCACAACACATGTTATATATTAATTCGTAACTGTCGTACAAACAATACACATACTTAATGCCATAAATCTTAAATAGATGCATAGACCATGAATGCCACTATCGGCTCCCTTTGTCTCTATTCAACTCGGTAATGTGACGCTTATTACATTATGTTGGATAAATGTTCCCTGTTCATATAAAAGTTTATATTGGGATATATCTACAAAAATGAAAATCGTTTAATTTTTCGTGGAACACACGGCAATGCCAGCCACGGAATAAAAAGTTTGCAATCCATTTATTGCACGGCTCACAACGCGAACTATCATTGCTAAGAGCTATATTCTTGCTAAAAACACGTTTCATTTCCTCACATTCAATTATTTTTGAAGTCGCCTTTGTGAATACAAGAATACAACTAATATTATTATATCATATATTGTTTCACAGACAATTTATCTAGGATAACTTTTGAGTCATTTTAATGTCGATTCATTAAAATATTGATTTAAAAATATTATTAGTCCAAAATAGAGAATCTGTCAACATCGTATGAAACTTCGGAGACACGATAACTTGCGAGGAACACTATTAAAAAGCTTATTTAAAAAAATCTTTTAGTATATTCTTATAGTTAATCAGATTTTTTCTGACTTAAGTATGTACGTTAAGTATCACTGACTCCGTGCCTCGGAGAGCACGTTAAGCAGTCGGTCTCGGTTTCTGTCAATATATGGCAGTCGTCATAATCCGCCAACCCGCATTGGAGCAGCGTGGTGGATTCACGGTCCAAGCCCCCTCATCTTTAGGGGAGGCCTAAGCCCCTGCAGTGATAAAAAGGGAGGGTGTAATGGAATGGAATCCGAAGAGCCCTTTCGAATACCACCATCTAAACAATTGTAGTTTTATAATAATTAAACAAATAGAAAGCCGATAATTCTTGCCACTATTTTTCCTAAATTAATATACATACCTAGTAGTAAAAATTAAAAGCATTGGTTTTTTTAACTACAAGTTAACATATGAGGAGTGCTTTTCTAGGTTTTACAATTATTTTTATTACATTCTGAATGGAGGACGAAAATGCGAGCAGAAAAAAAAATCATTTATACAAATAATGCAAAACCTTAAAAATGTCTATATATCTTGATTTCAGACAAGATAATAAAGATAAGGGATTATTGTAATCTTCTGTAAATTATATTGTAAAGCTACTAAAGTATATATCAAAAATGTAAACAAATTTATTCAATATAGGACATTTAAACACTTGTTTGTGAACTTAGTTATTAAGATTAAATAATAAAAAAGGTTTACTATTTTTTGCTTTTTAGTTTTTTTTGGCGATTTAATATTTTTGTTTATTTAAAATGCTCAAAAAAATTACATTGAGGTCCATGCGCACTCGCCATTCAAATTTTCGTTAATACTGTAGTAAGCTTTCTTCATACTTTTTTCACATGTATGCTTTGAATTGTTACCTTCAAAGCTTGCTTATATACAATACCTAGTATAAAAAGGTAGGTACACTTAATGATTCAAATCCATGCCTTCCCTATTTAATGAATAATACTATTCACAGGATGTCCTATTTGAAGCTATTGTCAATTAAAATTCTGGATTGTATACCCTCTGGTTCGAGATTATCTCGCAATATAATATTTAAAGGGATTAATAATGTAAACATTATTCATGTGTATTAAATTTGCATAAATTTTGCTGTTATAAATTTTGTCACTAAACCATTATTTTGCCTGTTAGTGTATAACCGAAATTCGCATACATTCAAATTAAAGCGACTGCTCCATTTTGTGTAGTTAATCCATGCGCAGTGGCGGATTTAAGGACGATTTCCGGGACAAAATTATCACGCCCCTTTGCGAATAAATCACGACAAATTGGCTTCGGACCGGGCATTCATAATCTCTTTTATGGTCCGAAATCGGTTAAAATAGGATCCTAGTATATAATCGTTGGATTCGTACCTGGTTTTCAGGTCAAAAGCATTTTTTTAAAGTGATTTTTATCAATTAATATTTGTTAACTGTAACTAAAAATAAATTTTAATAACATCATGATTTACACGTCCATAATCGCTAAGAGGGGTTCTTATAGTTTTTGATAGTTTAATAAGCAAAATTCGATTTCCATTGAAAGGGAGTTTTGTTGTTTATCATCAAAAGCTTCTTTTTTCAATACGTTTTTCATCAAGCGTTACAAGGATGTCGCCATATAGAAAAGTATATATTTTCTTGGGGCTATCCTCATATACCGATCCTTTTATAGGACACATTCTCTATATAAATTATTTTCATAAATTTGATTCGCAATGACTGACTGACCGATTGGCCGAGTAGTTAATGAGAACTTAACTGCTGAGCCAAGGGTCGCGGGTTCGATTCCCGCCCGAGACAAATATTTGTGAACATGTTTACTTCGTTCCGGATCTGGGTGTAAAATATGTATACATGTATATATTATTAAAAAAAAAGATTATTGATAAAATTAGATTATTGATATTGGTTTACACATGGACATACCATTTCAATAAACCTATTCCCACTTACAAGATAAATATCACAAAATATGTGATAATGACTTGATACAAAAGAAGTAAAAGTATATAGTAATATTATGACTTGTAAATAGTTAGGTTGTTGCCAATTTTCGTAGAATAATATTATAATACTATATATATATATAATATAATATAATATAATATAATATAATATAATATAATATAATATAATATAATATAATATAATATAATATAATGACGACCGCTTAGCGTAGTGGGTAGTGACCCTGCCTACGAAGCTGGAGGTCCCGGGTTCGAATCCCAGGTCGGGTCAGTATTTATATGATGAATATTGATACTGGTACCGGGTCTTGGTTGTTATATGTGTGTGGTGTCTTTGCTAGGTACCCAAAATACAAGCTAATGCTTAGTTTGGGGTCTAGACGTTGTTGTGATGTATGCGTTAAAAAAAAATTAATAATATCTGGGAAATCTCACACACGGTCATTTTAGTCTCAAACTAGACAAAGCCTGTTCTGCTTTTAGTACAATGGTTACTAGACAACTGATATAACTATTCAAATATTTTTTATGATAATAATAGGTTTTTACACTTAGACACGGAACAAATAAACATAATATGTTTATGCACTCAAAAATTTTCTTGGGCAGAAATCGAACCAACGACTTTGAATCTACAGTCGGCACTGCCGGCTGTTCGACCAACCGGTCAGTCTCATCATCATCATCATCGTCTTCAGCCCGTGTCTCTCCACTGCAGAATATAGGCCTCTTCCAAGGCTCGCCACCACACACGATCCTCCGCCATCCGCATCCAATTATCCCCGATATGGTGCTTTAAGTCATCAGTCCAGCGGTCAGTCTAATTTAAGTTTAATTCTAATATATTTTAAAGTACATAATTCAACATCGTGTTTTATAAACGTTGGACAAAATAAATGTCTCGAAATATGTGATATTAATTTGTTACGAAAGTTGTGAAAGACTATTGTTATAGCATGAGTCTTAAAGTTCAAAGTACTTGGAGCGCGCGGCCTCGAGTAAGTAAGACATTTTCGGTACTAACGCTTAATATTAAGCACGACACACACGTGTAGGAATGTCGACATCGTGTAGCTACGAACAGATATCGTTTTTGTTTGTAGCTTTGCATATATATCGAATCTTTTAGACACACGTGAACTTCTGTGACATTTGAATACATTTTTCTTAAATTAACTAAAGTTTTTTTGTCTGCTATCCCGACACTCACAGCTAGTGAGTAGTGAGTCAATCGATAATAATCGCCAGGAAGAGTCCTCTGCCCCACCGCACCGCTTCTTCCCACTTGTGTCGCCTATTTATCGTGAAGATGATCTTCTTATAGAATCTTAATCTACTTTGCTAATTAGTGCAGACTATCGAAGACACTATATAAAAATAACACACACAATCACAACAACGTCTTGGCCCCAAACTAAGCATTAGCTTGTATTTTGGGTACCAAGCGAAGACACCACATACATATAACAACCCAGACTCGGTACCAGTAATAATAATAATAACACACACAATCACAACAACGTCTAGGTCCCAAACTAAGCATTAGCTTCCATTGGGTATCAAGCGAAGACACCGCATACATATAACAACCAAGACCCGGTGCCAGTATTAATATTCATCACATAAATACTGACCCGACCTGGGATTCGAACCCGGGACCTCCAGCTTTGCAGGCAAGGTCGCTGCCCACTAAGCTAAGCGGTCGTCATCTCGTATAAATGGTAAATAAATTAAATTGAGCTATTTGATATATAAGATATTACAACATACCTAAACGATATACAATAAAGCTGTAAATATCACTAAGAATTAATTGATGGAACATGTTCCATATTCTGTCCAACACAATCTGAAAAAGTGTGTTTTAATTTGTTAGAGTGCATCGTGAATATTCCATGCAATATAGCGAATAGTGCGTGCACACGCTTGTTCCTGGAAACAAGTGCAAAAAATTTACTTTTTTATGATTGTTTCTAATTATATATATCACATTTGAAATTTAAATATTTATGTTTTAAAAATTATGTTGACTACATACGGTATCTACCTTTCATGAAATATAAATTCTGTATTTTTCATGAGACATAATATTTTATGAATTACCATTTTTTTTAAATTATAAAATATAAGTCCGAATTGACTAGAAGCATCCTTCTGCGCTTAACGTCTAACCACTCTCCTTCTAATTAGCTGGTGTATCTTTGGCAAGTTTTAGTCCGGTTTCAGTCCGCTAGGTCTCTGCGCGCCAGTCTTCACCCCCGCGTAATAGCCTTTGACAGTTTCGATTCTGTGACATTTCGAACTCTATTAAAATGAAAACAAAATTCATTTCATTATGGTACTGCCTCAAGGAGGGTGCCCATTTTCCTTTGGATGGCTTTGATTTGTTAAGCAAAAAGGCCTAAGAAAATTAATAAAATACGCGGGAAATTTTCCCATGATAGAGTATATAATTTTATATTTATATTAATTATATACATATATATATTTTATTCTAGAAAAGTTTTTCAATCTGCTGTAATTAAGTGCGATACAACACTTAAAAAAAACGGCCTCGGCCGACGGTTTATTTTATTTGTATGAATTGAACGACATCTATGTTCACACAAATTCAAAGTTGCGACATCTTCTAAAGATTTGAATGTACTGGTAAAAGTGTTTCAAATTAAATTAAATCAAATCAAAGGGGTTGGCATCAATAGATGGCAGTCGTTATAGTTCATCAACCCGCACTTGAGCAGCGTGGTGGATTTAACTCCAATCCCCTTCACCCAGGGGGGAGGTCTAAGCCCTGCACTGGGGCATAATGGGTTGGTGGGAGTGAAAGAAATCAATAGGGATCAAAAATACTTCTCAAACTTTTGTTTAAAAAAAAACATACTAATTTAAGGGGAAATTTTAATATTCTAATAATAATCGAATATTTGGTGTGTTTCATTTTATATACAAAATAATATCAACCGAATAGTCATTTGTGTATCATTTGCGGCAGTCGATCTTTCCGAGGAATATAGTTTCCGAAATGTTTTTTGAAAAGAATTCGTCCTCAGATGGAGCACATGTCGGCCTCTCTGGGTCTGTCGATAAACAAAATTAAAGCAAATGAAGCGAATAGAATTTTCGTGAAATTCAAGATTCGAGAGACCATTTATATATTCAAAAAGTGACTGCCTGGAACTCATCGTGGTCAGGAGGCGTCTTGGGCCGTATTAAGATAAAAATGATTAAAGTCGGAATGTAACAATCTATAGGTGCTTATTAACCAATTATTTTTATAATAATATCTGGGACAACACATACAGCGCCATCTAATCCTAAATTAAGCAAGTATTATGCTCGTTTTATGGATTACTACATCACTGATAAACAATACATACTTAAATATTACGCACACAAATATTTGTCCCGGGCGGGAATCGAAGCTGCGAGCCTTAGCTTCGTAGTTAGAGTCTCTAACCACTCAGCCAATCGGTCAGTCAATTTTTGACACATAATTTCAAATAATAATATGGAAGACACGTTGGTTCTACGCATCGGGTACAACTTTGGCTGTTTCGTGTGAAAACTTCACAAGTCGAATTTTATGAAAAATAGGTGACGTGGACTAGCTGCAAGGGCATTTAACTTTTTCTTGTGATTTGGTTAGCAGTTATGTCTACACAGTTAAACCTACAAACCTAAACCAACATCCGATATATTATGATCCAAGTACGACTACGAAACTTCATAAAAAATTACAAAAATTACGAAATAGCTCCGGAGGCACACATGGTGTGTTTTTTATGGCAAAAGAAAACATGAAGATTTCTTTAAATTAAAATGATTTTAAAAAATATGTTTGGAAACTGAGTTTGAATCTCCGATTACTACAGCATACAACAGTTTTAACAGTTTAATTGAGAGTATTTGGGTTAGATTAAATTTAAACATAATTATTTTTACTTATATGTATGAATTATTTAAAATTTTTAAATACAAGGACGAGTAAAGTAGCTATACTACATTTTTCTAGAGCCACGGAATGTCCATAAAATTACCATCCGTTTATACATTTTAACAGGCAATAGTCACGCACTCGAAACGCATTGTAACCAGAAAACCCGTTGAAACGCCATTTTTTATTCATCCCATCCGATACAACGGTGACAATATTTTTATCCGAATCACCAATAACTCACACAGCCATTCTGGAGGCACGCAGCAATTAGTTAGGGGGACAAGACTTTATTGAGACAAACAAGTTTAGTGGCCTAGCTGACTGTACCCTTTTATATGGCCAGGTTTGGTGTTAGACGGGCTTAACTTCTGGATTAGTGTCAGGTTGATAGAATTTTAAAACAAAATAAAATGTGTGAAAATTATCATAAAAAACGTATTTTACAATCTGCTAGAAAATCAAGCAAAAACTATATTTTAGAATCATCAGATGGACATATTTCGGCAATTACAACTTTCAATTTTTAACATATGTTGTATTTTATATTTGTGACGTCAATATGAATAAATTGCGTTGGGTTCGATTAAATTAGTTTTCTTGTTGAAAGAATTACAACTTTAAAAAAAAGAATACAAAAAATTCTAAACTCTAAACTGCAGTGGGGAATCTCGAACGGTTACAGTTAATTTCGGAAGCGTTCAGGGTTTACGGCCTTGACCGTCTTTTAAACATACAATCCAAAAAAATATTTTAATGTCATACATTAAATGAAAATCATAGAATTGTCACACAATTTATAAGAATTGAAAATCAACCCTTAATATTGTTTACGATTTACAAAATAGCTGTAGCAGTAGCTAGAATTGGCTTGTAAAAAGCTACATTTTAATATTTAAAAGAAAGTAGTGAGGGTGTATGAGCTTTCTTCCTAATTTTATCACATAACAAGTGGTTTAATAGATAAAAATATAAAAGTTGTAAATAAAAATTTATAAAAGATTATTGTAATGTTATTTGAAACGTTAATAAGATTTTAAATTAAATTAAGAAAAATACAAAAAACCTTTTTTGAAATCTGCTATCATTACAATTTTTTATTGTTTCAATTATTTTTATAAACTTAGGCAACAACAGCATGTCAACAATAAAAAAAATTCACTTAAACACTGAATAATAATTTAAAATAAAAAAATTAAAATTTCTGTACAACACAGCATTGCCTATCCATCGTCAATTTATTCTTGTGTCGCCCGTCGGGCTATAGGGTTAAAGTCGTATATAAAATAGTATCAGTAAATCAGAATACAAATCTAATGGCGTATAATAAAATCGGAATAGTTGAAACTCCGATCATCGACCTCTCTCGCTGCAAGATAACATCTAGTATGCAGGGAATCTGATTATTATTTTTAAGTAATTAACGTACCAGATTCTTTTTGTACCGTAACGGATGTATTTCTTTAGATTAGAAGGAAAGAGTAGTATTAAATGAGAATAATTTTATTATAATAAAATATTTTTATTATTTATAATATTCATACATAGAAAATTTTTCAATGTAATTTCATTTCTCATTACACGTTTCAAGAGAGAATTTATATTCTTATTAAATAATATTCTACTTTAATATAATATTTAAACTTTATATGTATTGTAAATCTCAAACAAAAATATGCATACATATTACACACATTATTTTAGTCTAACTATCTAAGGCTGATTAAAGTCTGACTGTGTAATTAACTGTAAAATTTTGTTAAATTTTCCTTTCATCTGTGCTGTTAATAGAGAAAATAAAGTTCCCGATTACGATACGAAACAATAAATAAATAAATGAGATGTAAAATAATACTTTACATTAAAACCTGCGATAAATACCAGAATAGTACACTCTAGCACAATAAAGTTTTTAAGAACGAAACGCATTATAAAGTATTTAGGATATGACATGGTCATTTTTTTTATATTTCATTAAGGCATATTACAGGAAGCAAAGATATAAAAGTATATTTATTTTTAACCCGTAACAATATTTTGGATGACAGGGCAGTTCGTCGTGGTATGTATATAATTTTTTTTAATTATTATAACGATTGTGATATTTGTGGTTCCAGCATTTTCTTTATCACCAGAAACCATCAGAAATAAAAATCTTATAATCTTAAGGTAGGTACATACTTGTCGGTGTACCAAGTCGTCCCATCCGCTCATTGTCACCACTTGAAAAATTTCTGCTACAGCCGTTATCGGTTTTGCGAGCAAATTGGTGGGCACATTCAAGTCAAGTGGATGGGGTAGGGTTTAAATACCAATACCAGTTTATATTCTTGCATAAACGCATTTGTTCTGAGGGAAGTGTGTTTTTTTTTTTTTTTTTTTTTTTTTCTTATGTACTACACATTTCCATAGGCGCGAGGCCCATGTCTTTAGAAGAGCTTTGACTTAAATTTTTATATCTATTTATTATTTCTACCGCATCTGCTCTACGTTTTGCCTACTGCTATCCTAATGAGTTTGCCACAATACTACTTTTTTTTTTTTTTTATTTTTTTTTTTATTATTTTTTTTTTTTTTTATTTTTTTTTTATTTATTTATTTACTTTTTTTTAATATTTTTTTTTTTTTTTTTTAAATATTTATTTATTAATTTTTTTTTTTTTTTTTTTTTTTTTTTTTTTTTTTTTTTTTTTTTATTTTTTTATTATTAAATGTCCTTATTCCAATACATTTGAGTCGTCTGGTTTGCCTGCGAGGCACCAGTTCACCAGTTTGACGTGGGAACCAGCCATCGCCTCACTCAACCATTTTGAAGGGAATGCTGCGACCCGATTCCCAGGGAAGTGTGTTTAGACGCGTTGTCGTGATGAAGCATGATTTCCCCGAATGTCATCTTTAGTCGTTCCTCCTGCATAACCTTAAAAACTGTAATATTTTTTTCTGGTATTGGTAGCCAAAAAAAAAAAAATTAATTCATGCATCAAAAAAAAAAATACTGCTAGTTTTTTTGCCAGAGTTCTCACGCTTTGCAATTTTGATGACAAGTTCGAGGTAAGTAAAATTCCCGCTTATCAGGCGCTAATTTATAAAACTATGACGAAGTAAGGTGAAGTCGGAAATGGAAGATATTGTCCAGAAGGCTTGGATCCACTAATCAGCCTAAACCCAAAAAAACCATATTTTCAATGTAATTATCTATTTGTTGATAACTTGAAGACAAATGATGGAACTCGCTGCTTTTTTAAAGCAGAACAGTATGAAGAAAAGAAATGTAAAATATATGAAAATATACGCATTAATATTTATGTATATTGAAGACTACATAATATGAATCATAAAAGTACACAAATTCAGGGAATAGCTATTATCTAAGAAAAAAATTACGTACAGCTTCATTGAAAAAAAATCTTCGATGGTTACTCCGGGACAATTGAACCATATTTTTTATCCATCCAATAAATATCTTAATTGAAAGGCACGACAATAAATATAAGCATCGAATTGTAAATTAAAAAATGTAACGACCACTAAACGTCACCGAAGTGAAATGAGTGGACGTGTTTTTAATAACACTAAACTTTATGTCGCTCCCGGAAATTTATAGTTACTGCCTTTTTAAAACCAACGACGAAGCCGCGGGGCGTTGCGGGCGCGGCGATTTTGTTGCGCTGAATAGAGTGACTGTAATTTCTTAAGTAGCCTAGAGTTCTAAGAGAGTGGCTAGGTGTTACCTGGATTCCTTGCGGATTCCAGGACATACTGAATATCGTCGTCCATATACAAAAGTCCCACCAGCAGGACTTTTGTATACACGTAATGATGATTCACCGGCAGGGCTAACACACATACCACAACATACAAAAATAAAATATAAGGGAGACACTGGAACATACTACACTTACGCTTCCTTACCGAAACTGCACTTAAATAGTTAAAGTAATCATTTTAATAATAAAAAATAATAAAAAATAATAAAAAATAATAAAAAACTATGTTTATAATTCTGGCGCTTTATACTTTCTCTTTCCGTGACTTACTGTCGCTGTACGTGTTGACCCGTCCCACACTTCACCGCATACTTCTCCCCGTTTTCGGCTTACGAAGTTGTTATTATACCATATTATTCCTATATATATGCTGCCATAAATCTTGTCGATACATTACCTTGTGCCGAAACGAGATAGGTCAATATGTCACCTAAACAGCTATCTCGTTTCGGCACGAGCTAATTAATGTATTGACACCATGTGTGCACGTTAGCCTTGCTAGATGACTACGCTACTGTTACGAATTACTACAATTCGAATACTCTAATTTTATAAAAATTAAAACATATATTATAATAATGATAATAACTTGAGGCACAGCGCCATTTAGTCCCAAAGTAAGCAAGTATTATGCTTGTATTATGGGTCTTAGACAACTGATATACATACCTACATACATACATTAAATATTCTTTATTATCATTATATTTTTTATTTATTATACACACATATATTAACTACACAACCATCATTTATGAACTAAAAACATACTCGGTATAGAATGTAATAAAATAAAATAAAAAGCTTAGTACATATATTAAGACGTGTCATACTAGAATTGTGTAGATTTTTTTGAAGTTTTGCTTCGGTAGCTTTGTTCTAACATACTATGCCCCATTGCAGGGTTTTAGGCCTAACCTCGGGATGAGGGTGCCTAGAGCGTATGCACCACGCTGCTCCAATGCGGGTTGGTGGACTTTAACCGGGACCGACAGCTTAACGTGCTCTTCGAGACACGGAGTCAGTGTTAATTAAGTAATTAAGTCGAAAAAAACTCATTGGTCCCTGAGATTCGAACCAGGACCTTCTAAATAAGAAGCGGGCTCGCTTCCACACGGCTATCATGACACTAGCGTTGTTCTACTTCGTGAATTTCCGTACAATACGCTATTCTGGTGTCAGGGAACACATTGATAATTATTTGGGACTATATGGCACACGACCGCTTGGCCTAGTGGGTAGCGACCCTGCCTACGAAACTGGGGGTTCCGGGTTCGAATCGCAAATCGAGTCAGTATTTATATGACGAATATTGATAATGGTACCGGGTCTTGGTTATATGTATGTGGTGTCGTCGCTTGGTATTCAATACACAAGTAAATGCTTAATTACAACGTTGCCGCTACATTGTAAAATATCGACAATATTCGAGTGAAAACGAACTGTAAAATTTTACATCAAAACCATTTCAGTTCCGTTTCAAAATGAAAAATCGTAATAGGTCATTAACTGCAGAAACTGCGACAATAGTGAAATGTAAGCAACAAAACTGAATTTTTGGACTTATTGTTAATAATAGTTTGAATTCAACATGTGTAATTATTTTTTTATATGAACTAATAATTATTTAGTTAATAGAAGAAACAACCTCTGAAAACGCCAGGTCGACTTTTAGTAAAGGTTTTGTTACTCGAAATGATATGTTACTCCTATGGCTTGATAGATATATAGCCTATCGAATTAAAAAAAAAAATTAAATCGGTTCGCAATCAGTGAAGATAATACTAATAATAATACCTCGGACATCTCATACAGCGCCATTTAGTTCCCAACTAAGCAAGGCTTGTATTATGGGTATCAGACAATGGACATACAAATTTAATTATCCTTTATTTTACATAATATACAAATATTTTACACCCAGGCACGAAACAAATACACTTGTTCACGCACACAAATATTTGTCTCGGACGGGAATCGAACCCGCGTCCCTTGGCTCCGCAGCTAGGGTCTCTAACTCCTCGGCCAATCGGTTTTTATGACAACCCACCAAAAAGATACAATCGAATTAAGAAGCTGTTTTTTTTTTAAGTCGGTTAAAATTAAAAAGAAATTCACATGGCGGGCAAGTGGATGAAATTACTTTTCACTAGAGCTTGTAATTTCAATGTCATTACGACAAAAGGGCGTCCTTTTTCCTCGTGATTTCTATTTCAATTCTAGAAGATCAAAGTAAACAAATCTATTATCAATCAACATAATATCAATTAACAAATCTACTAACATTTAATGAATTAGTTTTTAAATAGTAATAAAATATTTAATCAATGCTCTAAATTAAACTTTCTATTGATAAAAAATAAGTACTTTTGTTTGTTTGCAACAAAACTTTATTGATTTCCTATCATCATCATCATCAGCCCGTGTCTCTCCACTGCAGGATATAGGCCTCTCCCAAGGCTCGCCACCACACACGGTCCTCTGCCTTTCGCATCCAACTACCCCCGGTATGGTGCTTCAGGTCATCTGTCCATCTGGCCGGGGGGCGTCCAACGCTTCGCTTTCCGATACGTGGCCTCCATTCGAGAACTCGTCTACCCCATCGGTTATCCGTTCTACGGCAAATGTGGCAACGGCAATCCTATAATTAGCCTTAATTATCTAAATTAATTAATTTTTATTAAAACAAAAAAAAATCTGTCGACTGAAATGCATCATTCCAATTAAATATCTAAGGAGATATATACAACATCCCTTGTGTTTCAAATAATTTATAATCTAAGCCACTGACAATTACCTTACTTAGAGTGTGTTCCTACGGAATCGTCTATTCATTCTTGGTTATTTACACTTAATTTTATTTTTTATTTCACAGACCGAAAACAAGCCTAAAAAATTCCATCAAATTATCTTCAATAGAACAGTAGCGCCCGACGCCTCGGGCCTGCGACTACCCACTCATTTAGGGTCACAAATCACGCCCACACCACAATTTTTGACCTCAAACTATTGTTGTGCAACGAATATCTTTATTGATGACGCTTTAATTACATGGATTCTATTAATAAAAAGTTGACAAGTTAATATCTGAACGTACGAAGTTCGACGTAGTGATGTGAACAAATATCGATAATCTTCATGACATGTAGCCACTTGAATCGAGCATTCACAGGTGAGATTTAAAAAAAAGTGTATATGACTGCTTATACTACATGTCAATGTTTTTCGTTGTAACAAACTCTACAGTTTCTTAATCAGTTGCACTAAATCACTGAGTCATTGATTAGATTTGTGGGATGGTGCAGGTTGCCTGAGTTGATTTGTTTGGGGTCACCGTAAATCTGACATGCGGGAAGGAGTCTTGCGTGTGTTGCCTGTTGCCTCGATGTCTGATTATCTAGATCTCCCACATAAACGAATCTAAATAACCGGAGTTTAGGTTCGCGCGTAAAATGAATAAGTAATAGAGTCTGAGTTTTCACTAATTTATTATTTGATAAATTATAGTGTACAGACTTAGTTTAGCGTTTTTACTTATATATAGATTACACAGAATGGAAATAGCGAGTTGAGTAATCACGTCGGCAGACAATATCGATTCGCGACTTATCGTGCTGAGGATTGCGTAACCACTGTGTCCTCCCCGTGTCGCCGTCGGTCGAGACGAGATCCTAGGGGTTTTTCGTAACGGTAACTGTTAACGGTACCGTGGGTCGGCATCGCTTCTTTGAGAGATGCCGCGTTTACTACAATAGAATATCGGTAACATTGTGCAAGTCTAACGGTTTGTTTGTAAATGTCCGTCGACGTCAATAATCGTAAAATCTTTGATTTTGCAAAGGAAGAAAAATATTTTAAGCTAGCATGCAATTTACACCATTAAACAGGGGATCTTACAAAGATAAAAATGTTTGTACAATTTGCGAAATACCGACAAAGGAATACCGACTATTAGCTAAATTAATATTATATAACTTAGGTACTACTTAGATATATACATTGTTGTTATATAATACGTTATAATGTAAGATAGTGTACTGCTATCGCCACAGATTTATTTGATTCAATTAAAATGTATGATTTAATTTTAGAAGTAATTTCAGAGATGTTAACAACTGTTGACACCTCGTGTGATCGCCGGGCTGGCGCTTGCCTCTTGCAACGCATTAGGATAGCTATGCAGCAAGGTAATGCCACCAATCTTTAGGGCGCTCTACTATACGGTTTTGTTTTTATATTTTTTAAAAGTCGTAATACGAAAATAACAGAAACAGATTATAATTTACTAATATTATGATTTTGAAACAGGTTCGCTGCGTTCACCCTCTCCAGCCCCCTTATCTTGAGGAAAGGCCTAAGCTCCTGCAGTTGGGTATAAAAAGGGCTGATGGAATAATGATGGAAAACTACTACCTTCAATTTCACTAACGTCTATTATAGTTATTAAATATTATCCTGATATATAAATATTAAATTTTCACTATCTAACGATAATTTTTTATAACTTTAACCACAGCCACTCTCATTTGACACCAAATACTTCTATCGACTATAGATTAATCGATTGGAAATATATCGATATTTAAACAACACCAGTGAGAAGTACAAAACTACAAGACATCGTATCACAAATCATAAGAGACTTAATAAAATAATAACTGGTTAGGTTGTGTTACGGTGAATGTCGGATTGAACTGATATAAGGCCAAAAATATGGGTACGTTTGGGCGCATGTACGCGGTAATACAGACAGAGCTTGTTTCTCAATATTCTTGTATAAATGAAGTTCTCTTTTTTTTTTAACAATTATGAACCATTGATACACGAGTGTTACTCGTGTAAACTAATGTGAAATGACTATTCTATGCAGATCCGTTTTTAACCTATTGAAGGCCCTGGGCACTATACGATAGTATGACAACAAAAACTCATTATAAATCTAAATCATGATGTCATTCAGAGTTGAATTATGCGTAATTTGATCAGCTATAATAACTCGTGAACTAGTTTACCCACAAAAGTTGTGATTATTTTAAATATCATCGTAAAACCTCATAATAATTTAATGATTTTATAAAAGCTTTTCAACTAACCCTTACTCAAGAAGGTAGGCATGGATGTTTATAAAGATACAACGTTGTGACAACAAAATATATACTTCATCAGCCCATTTTTACCCCACTGCAGGGGCTTAGGCCTCCCCCAGGGTGAGGAGGGAGGATTGAAGCTTAAATCCACCACGCTGCTCCACTGCGAGTTGGGGACTGTAACGACCGCCACCTATTGACAGAGTCCGGGACCGACTGCTTAACGTGCCCTCCGAAGCACGGAGTCAGTGATAGTTGTGTACTTAAGTCAGAAAAACTCATTGGTACACGCCCGGATTCGAACCATGGCCCTATGGGGCCATATAAATTTGGGACAGGTTCGTTGCGCTTTGGCTATCACGACAAAATATATACACCGTAGACCAACTATATACACCACTTGATGTTTTGAAATATTTGCTTTGCAGCGCCTATAATTTTGTGTGACCCACACATCGATAGACCCACACGTAAAATTTCTACTGGAAGAGAAAATAAAGATTTTGGCATTATATTTCATTAGTAATTTCACAAAATGTTTGGTGTAAAACAATAATGAGGCGTGGTCTATTTGATCTCTGAATCTGTAAGTATGCTCACGTTTTAGATCGTTTTGAAGTATGCGACGCTCCATCCTTTTAATTATGTTATCTAAGGAGCTAAGTTTTTTTTTTACTTTCGATTGGCATAAATGGAAGACATCCCAGAAAAAAAAATTTCAATATATTAAAATGTAAGGGTAAAAATAATTAATGGGACATTCCACACAGCTCCATATAGTCTTAAAGTAAGCAAGTATTATGCTTGTATTATGGGTTACTAGACAACTGATATACGTACTTAAATATTCTGTATAAAATACGTATCTAGCGGTTACAAACATGTATACCGAAGTTCTTATATCAGTAACTGAATGCAGTAGTCTGTACGTAGCCAGACAGCCATAGGAACATAAAAGTACTATAAGGGCTCCTTGTGAAACCACGGAAACCTAAAAAATTTATATTTTGTGTTTAGGGTCGAATAATAATCGATTAAGTACAATAGATTACTTACCAAAATCTTCTATGTACATGCAAAAACTGATACTTTTTTATACATTATAATATAGGTACTTTATATTTCGTTTCAATTCAACAATTTTCTGAATGTATGATTCCAAATAATACATTACAGTCGATGTATTATCGAAAACACAAAGAGCTTAGAGACAAAAGATTCAAATACAAAGGCATCAAGACGTTTGAATAAATCCACGCGATAAAATGACGTATTCGAGTTGGCAGGTTTATTAATTCCGGTTTATGTACCAACGCATTTGAATGTGTATAAGGTGAAAGAATGAAAATTTTAAATTATTTATTACTTCAAAATGACGATATTATTGCTGGTTCATTTCGCTCCTCAATACTTGAGCAAAAAAGAGTTGTGATCATCTTCTCCTTAAAGAATCTGTACCTACGTTGTCCCTTTGCAAAAATAAACGAATTATCAGTGATAAGACGACCGCTTAGCCTAGTGGGTAGCTTACCCTGCCTACGAAGCTGGAGGTCCCGTGTTTGAACCAGGTCGGGTCAGTATTTATATGGTGAAAATCGATACTGGTACCGGGTCTTGGTTGTTATATGTATGTGGTGTCTTCGCTAAGTACCCAAAATACAAGCTAATGCTTAGTTTGGGGCCTAGACGTTGTTGTTATGTGTACGTTATTATTATTATTATTAGTACCTTGATAATACGTTAATTTTTTTCTCTACATGATTTGGTAATAATCCCTTCCCTTCCAACTTAAAGAACGTGTACAACTGATAAAACTAAAGAAAAATCTTAAAATAAGCCGGTGGCGCAAATTAACGGTCACCGAGAAAAAGATCACAATATGGACAATCTAAATACTTGGTCTAATGCGTATACGTCTATAGTTTCGAGACAACTGGTTTACTGCCAACCGCTAATTTAAAAATGATTAAATAACAAAAAAACACACTAAAATTTCAATTAAAAGAAAAGTTTGCTGTTGACTTTATCAGCTTTTTTACGAGTAGTGTTTCTCTAATTTTACGATTCCCGAGACATAAGTGTTTTATTGAGTTTATAAATAAGTCTTATTAAATAAAAATATATTAAAATCAATTGCAACTCTGTGTTTGTGTTTTTACTGGTTACTATAAAAAATAAGATTAGCAATGCAAAAAATAGACTTTAAGCATGGTTTCCTCGGTAACCGTTTGTTTGCGCCATCTGCGCACTTGAAACCAATTCGGTTTCGGGTTAACATCTTACACAAAATAATCAAAATTCAAGTCTGTAACTCGTTCCATTTACGAACTAAATACCTGTGACACAGGGATTGGTGTTCAGACACAGACAATAGAGCGACAGCAATAGAGCTCTGTTGATTTCGTCACCCTTTAGGTACGGCGCCTTAATATGCCTGACAGCAAGGACCACCGTGCTGTCAGGCCTATTATGGTATTAGGGCAGGGGACCACCAGTTCAAGAACATACAAAGAGTGCTAGACCTAGGCACAAAGCTGTTTCTGACAGTGAGGGTATCGCGTTGGATGTGATATTCGTGTGGCACATTCTTCCTGTTGCGTTCTTGTTTTTTTTTGCCGTTCTTAAGTAAAATTGTCCTGAAGGACGGACAGACGGGTGGACAACAAAGTGATCCTATAAAGATTCCGAAGTAAAAACGCATGGCATGTAATACCATGTTAAATATATGTTTGTTACTTCTTCACAGATAATATACTTAAAAAATTTTGATCGCATTTAGCAGAAAGGTAAATTAAAACGCGGAGAAGTGCATGGCATGTGTTTTTATAGTCGTAATACTAAGAAGGTATTTAATTTTTTTTTAAATAAACCCATTAATATGGGTGGCGAATAAGAAAACGTATTTTTTATATTTTTTTCTAACCTATCTCTTATGATTAAAAAATTATTAAGTCTGCAATTTTTACCAAAATTAAATACTGAAAAATCCTTGTGACGTCAATTGGACAGATATTGACTATTTGCATTATTTTAGACTAAATAAAATTAAAATATTATTTTTGATAGATGAGGATAACAAATTCATATAATATAGTGACCTTACTTCGATCTTTTTTTATTTCTTTGTTTTTTTAATGTAGAAAGTAGTGCAAAACTCAACCGTCTAGATGACACCACAGAGATCATTTCAACGTAATGTGAATATTCATAAATATCTGACAATTTCGTAAATAGAACTAATTGATATTTTGAGGGGTTATT
Source organism: Luffia ferchaultella (assembly GCA_949709985.1). Classification (NCBI taxonomy): domain Eukaryota; kingdom Metazoa; phylum Arthropoda; class Insecta; order Lepidoptera; family Psychidae; genus Luffia; species Luffia ferchaultella. The sequence continues at coordinate 16,429,683 of OX453256.1, forward strand.
CCAGAACCTATTCCTTTTGATTTCTATTACCATCAGCGTAACTTTGAAATTTTCATAGAGTAAATAAATTTAACAGCAGTCAAGGTGGGAACGGAAAACTAGTGGTGTGAATTCTGTAGTCCATGCGGGTCAATTCTACTTTATAATAAACAATTAACCTTGTATCGTTTTTTAGAAAGTAGAATTTGTATTTAATATTTAGCAAACGTTGAACTTGCCGTTGACATCACTAGAGGGTGTTCGGATCAGCTGTCTAGACAAGGTTTTGTTTTCGTTTCCAGACAATTCTTTTGACAAAGTACTTAGTCAATGAACTCAAATTATTTCTTTCGGTTTGTTAACAAATAAAATAAATAAATTTCACGATTCAATAACAAATTAAAAAACTTTAACAAATTAAATTATTTTGACATTGTGAACAAAGAGGACTTTTCCAGTAAAAATTAGAAAAGTGGATCATGGCGAAAACACGAAATGCTTTTAATATGGCATCGATAAAAAGCGCAAAAAATGACACGTGATTAAATGTCGAAAATGCGTGAAATAAAATTAATAAGTATAAATAAATATAATTACAATTCGAATGTTACCTGCGTATGCACAAATAATCATATACATTTGTAACATTCATAACTAGCTTAAGCCTGCAGCTCTGTCGCCGTGGAAAAACATAATGCCCCTATTATGTTATCCCGTTCCCGATCCCGTAGTGTACTATACGCCTTCTTTCAATTCACTTTTTCAAGTTCTAGATATTTCCATTATTCTGTCACATGACTCGAAGCTTTACTCGTCATTCATTTCGATTTCAATTAATTTTGTATCCCATGAGAACCAGCGAACAGTACAAACAGTACCTATTAGGATCTCATCATCTCTTTGAAAGAAACCAAGTATTTCATTACTCCGTTACTAAATCAAGAAAGGACAATGTAAGTGATTTTTTTAACAAGTTATAGACTGACCGATTGGCCGTGTGGTCAAAGACCCTGCTTGCGGAGCCAAGAGTCGCGGGTTCGATTTCCACCCGGGACAAATATTTGTGTGCTACTTGTTTCGTGTTTGGGTGTAAAAAATACCTATATATGTATATATTATAAAAATAATATTTAAGTATGTATACCAGTTGTCTTGTATCTTATAATACAAGCATAATACTTGCTTACTTTACTAGATGGCGCTGTGTGGAATGTCCCAGATATCATTATTATTACCAACCTCGCGGCATTGAAAATATATTCTAAACTTCCCTGTACAACGACAATTTCCAATATGAAATATTACAAAGTAGTACTACTGAACGAGTAAGTTCAGCTGTATCACATACAAGTCGTAAAATACCAAATGAGATGGATTGTACGTACAAGCGTACATTCAGTTTTATCTCACACCTTGAGTTTTCAGAACATTCAATACAACTGATAATAAATACTATATATTCCTCATAAGCCGGCAGTTTTTGGTACAATTTCGTATTTTAACTTCTTTAGTAATAATTGAATTCAGATTAATACAAAATAGTTAGAGAACTTTTCCAATTCATCCGAGCTACCAAATAATGTCTGGCATGGAATAAGAAAAGACAGAAAGAAAACATATTTATTCGTAGGAAACACCAGCAAACCTAACAGAACAAAAATAACTTAACAACTAAAACACACATATATATACTATGTACAGGTCTGCGCCGCACCCACGAATGAAGCCACAACTCAGCCCAATACTGCGACTCACGTCGCAGCGCTGATTTTCAGTTGTGCCCCAGAACCTCGCTCCGCAGCGCACGTACGTCCATGCGCGCTCAATACACCGAACACTCCCACCACCCAGACAGCAATGTCGCAACCCACGCCATGCACACCCTAACATTCATGTCTTCACAAATGGAGACTGCACCGCTACCAGCAACCCCGCATCATGGCAATGAGAGCTGGGATTTGAGTAAGAGCCCCTTAAGTTTGTTTTTAAAAGTACATATTGATAAATTTTCCCTAAGAGGAGGGGGCAGGTTGTTCCAGCATCTAGTTGCCATATATATAAAGCTGCCCCCAAACGCTGCTGACCCATGTCTCAGCATCATCAAAAGACGCGATGAGCCTCGAAGAGAAAAACGACTGTTGCTTCTCCAAATCATTTTTTCGAACAGATACCTAGGACGTTTAATTTTAACGACGATAAAGAGTAGCACCGAGGAAGAAAGTTCTTGGCGAGCATCCATTTTGAGCTATTTTGCTCTACTAATAAAGTATACAGTATACATACATAACCTCAAGCCGATTTACTATAAGGGAAAATAGATTATTATCTGTTTGTATTAGTTTCATGCAAGTTCGTCGATTTCTTATCGGGCGCCTAAAAATTGGCCCTTCTTTATAAATCCAGATTTACGTTTGCTGGACTAGGTATACCACGATCACGTACTGCTGTGTCCATCCTTTGAAATTCGACCCCGAAAAATTTATTACTATTGTATGTCAATTATTAACATGACCGGTTCCATAAGAATATATAACTTAATGTCATACTTCACACAATGATTACTTATATGCGGCCCTTATGCATACATGGGTGATCGACGATGTTTGATGTTGTTTGTACTCTAAGCAACGAGCAGGCAAAAATATAATATACTGATATACCTTTGCTTGTGCACATATTATGCTTACGTCCAGCCCACATAATGGCCTTACACTTGGCTTTATATATACTGTAAAGTAAAGCCAACTAACTATTATAGATAGTCAACTGATCAAAACTTTTGCACACTAGTTGTCGTCTTTTCAATTATAATATGAATGTGGAAAAATAGGTTTTCGTGCCAAGGCATTTCTCCAAAAAGACGTAATTTTGTGACAAAAATGTAAACCATAGAGCATAGACGTTAGCGACGCGACGCTGGCTAATATAAAAGACTATATAAATTGGATCGATAACGGCAAAAAGTACGTCACAATCATTATTCCATCCATATCCTACATTCCAACAATCCCCCTTTCTACGGGCATTGAGTCCACTAGCTGACTTACGCAAAATAACATGATTCGAAAAGATTCAATAGTGTTAAAATATCATGAATTTATTCTAGTGTCTTTAAAGTTGGTACTTAAAAACTAGTACCATTTTCTATCACGTAGACGGTACGGGGAATTGTGGACAGACGTATTCTCACGTACAACACCGGCAGCAGAGTTAGGGAAGATCGTTTGTAAAAAATATTTTATCGATATCGACTTCTAACACCAGACGAACGAACTACTTATACTGGAAATGAAATAATGTTGACTAAAGCTCTTCTAGTTTTTGTATGTTATCTGCTCACGAGGGCGACTATGTCGTCGCTACCAAAGATCGCTTCTGCGTCTGTATTTGGTGCCCGATGTCGCATCAACGACTGACGGCGTCTAATAATTTAGTCGCTTGAGCGACTGTAATAGGCGCCTGACCGTTATTCTTCTTTTCAAATTCGTGCTAAAGATACGGCATAATGGAAAAAATTGCAAGAATTAGCACTTTTAAGCTGTATTTGCTATAAAAGTGGGAAAAATTAAACGAAGAAGTCGGTGCTGAGTACTATGTGGAGAGTAGCTTTGTAGCCAAATCGTTCAAGAATTCGCTCGCCTGTCGTCGAGCGACCGCATTGCAGCGTGGTCCCGAACTAAGAATATCATGTAATATAAATACTAAACAAACTGATATACATCCTTCGATATTTTTTCATAAAACATAAACCTATATATAATTAACACCCAGAAACGGAACAAACAGATATGTTCATACATACAAATATTTGTCACGGCCAGCAATTACACACACGGTTCATATACACGTTATTATTTATACAGATTAAAACGCCAAAAACGCGATTCATGTGAACGATATTACAGGCAAAAGCTGTATTACATAAATATAATGGATAACCCATAATGCATTTTTCGAAATTCTCACAAAGTTGTTTGGCTTGTTTGGAATATTTTTCACCTGTTAATTTTTAGCAGATCAAACTTAAATATAGGTTAGTATTTGATTCACAAAATGAGTTCCTATTTATACTGGTGGAAAGTTCCCATTACTGACCAAATAGAAAGTAATGTAAAAGAAAACCACAAGTAAAGTGGGATGGAATAATGAGGGCGAATCGTACGGAAATATTGATAGATACAGTAACAGGTAATGCTTATCGTTTTAGAAAATTCATGAACACATGTTGTAAATATTACGGCTAAATATTAATAGACAAGTTATATACGTATTACCAAAGTTAATTTTAATTCGTCATTTAAGCAACGTATTTCAGTTACACCCCCTTAGGCGGTCATTGATTAAATTTAAACTAACGATTTCGAGTTGAAACGACCGCTGTAAACGGTAATTTCCCCAGAGTTGACTGGCTTGTATGTTATGACATCGTCAAAAGATAACCTATTGCTGTAAAATGTTTCGACATGGAACGGGTTTAAATTTTACATCGTTTGCACCGAATCATCCTCTTTATGTTTTAAAGTACATAGGCTTTACGGTGTGAAACCTCAGAAACGAATTAAGCATGATAACATATATTTTAAATACAAATACAAACGTACGACATATCCGACTAACACATAAGCTATACAAACAGTCGATACACAATGGTTCGACAGTAGTTGTAAAAATTAATATGGGCACAAATTTGGCAGCTTTAGTGAATATATTAGTTTGACTGACCAATTGACCGAAAAGTTAGAGACTCTAGCTGCTAAACTAAAGGTCTTGGGTTCGATTCCTACCCGGGACAAATATTTGTGTGCATGAACTTGTCATGTGTTATGAATTATGTGTTACAATGGTAAAGTTCATTTTCTAGAGCTAGCGTGCTACGAGTAGTTAGGTATTGTTACCATATCAGGTTCTGTGTGATGTGCAGTAAAACCCAAAGCAACTCGGTTTTTTAATTCGCTTTATTGCACTTTAAAACTAGATTAAATCAATTAATATCGTTGGATCTTCATGTCACTCTGACGATAAAACTTTGTTTATTTGTTATCTTAACTTGACGTTCGTGTCTTTGTCAGCACTGTGAAGCTTCGGCTGTCGACTTAACTCGACAGACGTCATTGACTGGTGTTAAGTGCGTTTTAAATATTCGAAGGTCTATACATTCTAGCGTTCTCCAGAAACTTCTATACAATTAATTATGGATCGCACCTTTTTTAATCTTACTTTCTGGAACAAATTAAATGATGGGAAGGGTCGATTCAACGTTAAAGAAATACATTAACAAAATATAAGGTATACACATGTGGTTATACTTTTATATATTTCTCGTTTTTATTTAAATTTCTGTGCTGTATTGCTTATTACCCATTAAGTTATTGCCCAAACTTCGGACAAGTAGGGTTATGATTTTCTTAGTCCGTGTATGTATGTGGGGATGCTCCTACACCACTTATCGTATTTCGATAAACATTCTGTCATTCGTGTGTATTTATATTCAGCATGTCATAAGGTTTATTAATTCTCACTAAATGAAAAGTGGCGAATTTTATAGGCTTAATTTCACACATCGAAAAAAAAATATCAAATAAAAATATTAGTGTTCGTAATGGTTTCTCTGGTCAGTATATGAACTAAAAATCGATAAATCGATACGGCCACAACACTATTGCTTGCAACACTAAGACCAAGTTAAACCGCGTACGGGCTAAAGGGAAACGCGACACATGTGCAGAATAAATCGTCCGAAGAGCGTTCCTAATCTCGCATATCATAAACTTTTATAAAATTAACCCATGAGTTTCGACTTTAAGTCAACAAGATATGGTCTATATTTCAATAGCAAAATATAAAAAATTAAAACAAACTATAGCTACAAAATGTTAATACGGCATTAAATTCGTACGTTATTAGTTCGTAAAAATCCAATATGACTACTGAATGGAGATAGAATTCACTCTATTGTATGTGGTGTTTGTAATGATCTGCAGATATATAATATATAATAGTTTTAAATAATAATAATATGTAGGACTAATCACACACGGTTGCCTAGTCTCTAACTACGCAGAAGTCTGGTTAATTAAATATAGGATTATTTATATTAAATCCAGATCGAAGACGAAACGTTACAACCAGTGAGTCTCCGGCTTAGGTTTTCGAAAAGAAGAAGAAGTTTTTTATTTACTATTTTGAGATTTTCCTAGTGAGTTTTCTACAGTAGTCGAGTTTTAATTGTTAATTAAATTTATAGATATATTAAGCATTGTTTCTTTTTAGGTTTCCTTATAAATATTCGAATTGAATCAAATGAGCGCCTTCCATAATATTACGTGAGTGCTTTTTACTTATAGTAACAAGGGAAAACTTAAAGAACGCCTTCAACTTAACGAACTAAACAAAAATTTTTAAGTAAGCAGGTGGCGCAAACTAACGGTTAATTGTTAAATGGGAGATACATACTCGCGAAATACATTACCCTCCTTCTGGCTGCTCTGTGCCAGGTAAGTAAAAATTACCAAATGTATACCTGACCTAGTCCACATAACCGTGGATTTTTATTTTTCATAATATTGAAACGAGTGGTTTTGAAAATATACATGGAAAACTGATTTGTTTTAAAACCATAATCACTTTGGCATTTCGTCACATTGTTTTTCCATTACTAATTAAAATAAGACAAAGACGCCTATTCAATAAGGTCTTTTATTTACTCTCTTAACATATGAATGGGTTCCCTTAAAGTACTTAATCATCCTAATAATCATATAATTTTGGATAAAGTTACAAAAGATAAAAATTGTACGCGTATATGTTTTCTGTAGTCTTCTAGGTACAACATTCTGACAGACAAATAGACGAGCCGACATCTTAGCTCAATTATTTAAAGGTTTCTCTTCCACTCCTTGAAATTTTAAGGATTAACTACTAAACTCGCTACTCTATGCAATATTTGCGACTAATTAGTAAATTTTAAATAAAATTCTTTACTTTATCTACACCTATTGAGAAGAGCTGGATGGTAGTTTGACTGACGTTTAAGATACAATGTTGAAAATTTGTGTACCATTCATTTCATATTAATTGGAAATGAAAACCTTTCCCCAGTTTATCATAATTTTAAAGTACAATTAAATTTAATTGCAGCCATTACAACCTTTCCTAACAATTTTAGGCTAAACTGGTAAGTATTTGCACCGGCTAGAATCACCTGGCAATAATTTTCTACATTTAAAAAATGTAAATTAAAACATATTCAAAGGTCAGTTTCGAAGTAGCATATTAATTTTAATAATTGTTTGACATTATGAAAAATTTGGAAGGAATATAACACCAGTTCTGCTAAGTCATGATTTATTTTTTAATTAATATTAAAGGAAGTGCACACAAAGTTCTGGCTTTGTATCTTACACCATAGTCGAACAGCCATCCAGCTCATAGAATTTAAATTATACCTAAATCAAAATAAATTACGACAACCTCAAATATAGTCATATCTATATCAGCTATTGAAAAATTAGCTTACAAAAGACTTTGTGTGGAGATGGGTAGTTAAAGCTCTTCTCTTGAATAGAACTATTGAATTCAAAAGAAGCAGATAATGGAAACATCTTTTATAATGCTATCGCCTTTAAGAAAAAATCTTTAAATAATGGCATTCTCTGAGTTCACTGAAATATTGGCAGATAGAAAAGCTATTACCAATCTGTGAATTTCACAGAAAAGATTAAGAAGTAAGAACGAAAAGTCAACCGACTTGGATGGGGCATTATCGGTAACTTGTAGATAAAAGATAAATGAAAATATTGTGCATTTAATACAAGATTTGAATACATGTGCTCAACCGGAATGATCGGGAATAAAAAAAAAGAAAAATATACACGAAATCTGTTTTGTGCATATTTTGACGCTTTAAGTAAAACAGAATTTTTTTCTGATACAATTTCTTTTAGGATTATAATTGTTATTATATGGTTATTATTAAACATGGAAGGTAACTAATAAAAAAATTGTGATTCTAAAAATCTGTTCAACCTTTTTTTCATACTTTCTTTTTTAGCTTAAATAAAATATTATTGGAAACTTCCGGCTATGGTCGACACGGAGTTGAAAAAGTATATATATCAGAGAATGGTCGTAAATTCAGCATTTAAAATAAAACAACGCACAAGTCAATGGTCATCGTACTGTTGTAGATTTCTTGAACAAATGGTTTTCGACTATAGGTACCGCGAACGTTTCGTAGGTGTTTGCTATATAATACCTTAAATTATGTACTAATTTATTTGTAATGTACAGATTTCAACGGTATGGATCAGCCTGCAAGTGTTGTTTTCGGTTGAATGACATATTAGTTTCGGTGAAAGTACTCGTTCAGTGGCAATTTAACCTGGATTGATTTTGGATCAAGCTCTTTGACTGATTGAGGTTCAGGATTAACAAATGAACTATCACGTCGCTATTTTTACAGAACTACAATATTTATGCCTCAGAACCACAAATCACGTTACCTTATCAAAAATCTTACTTGGTTTCTCTTATCCCAGACTTCAGGTAGTACTCGCAGCACTAGCGAGCGCCGTGGAAGCGATTTAAATTTGAAATTTAAAACATTATTTAGTACGATAATAAATTCTCGCAGAGCGAAGGCGCTGTCACTGTTCGAGTGTCGCAAATTATTCGGAGAGCAAAATGTTCTTTGCATTGAGACAATGGGATTTATGACGGGCGGGCCGTGAAGCTCTGACGTTCGCTACATTTTAATTTCACCTCGGTATTGACACAATTCGTTATCACACCATTCATTTGCACCGAAGCTGCGTAAGCGTTTGTCTATTTGAGCTGTTCCACGTTGAGTATGATAGACTCAAAAACAAAGTTTATACGTGAGTGAACTTAAAGCGCTGGTTAACTATAATTCTAGCGTTTTTCTACATAAGGGCATAATCTCACACTTTTTTTCTAAAGGGTTATGCAGAAACTATGAATCCCCATTTGGTATCATACTTACATAATTCACTTATCGACATTCATCAATCCTTTTATGCAGGCTCAATTTTACCCTTATTTAGAAAGACAATAATTTGGTCGGTATTAGGTTTTACTAGGGCAACCTGTAGTCAATCTGTGATACATATCCGCTGTCTAGATTTCTTTCTTCACACTACCTTTAATATTTATCCTGTCGTTTTGACCAAACCATTTCAAGTTAATATGGACTAAAAAATATTGTACAAATCTTAAACAAACAAACAGCCATCATTACGTTTTTATACGTAAGTAATTATTTTTAACGAATTCTATAAATATATTCGTAATAGAGTATAATAATAGGGGATAATCTTTATTTTCATCAAAGTGAAATCCTATTTCATATATTCTCTAGTATTCTATTTTCTCTGGCCTGTTGCTTGCTTTGATCGCATTTACGTATTTTAACAAAATATTACTACCATAATCCATTTTATACTATAAAGAACTATTTTCCGTTTTCCTTTGAAAAATCCCGAAGGAAGATTTTTACCTAGACTCGTATCTCAGGTAAAGGAAAACCCGATGTAAACTCAATATATTAAAGCAAAACCGGTTTTAGCTCACAGCACTATTTTACGGTATTTTGTTTGCGAGTAAAAATACGTATTCTCTGAAAAATTATATGTGGAAAATTTTGTGAATATTAGCTACATTGTATTTTTGGATTGGTAAAATTAAAAAATATATTTCTTGTCATTTTCTTAAGCACGGGGTTTATTTCCATCTATTTTACTGATATAATAATGTACGTACTTTTGTCTATATCCTTCTCTATGCAATTTCACCAATAGATTGTGTAAAAGATTTAACCTAGCACAAAAAAGAACAATATTACAAAATTACATTTGAAATGAAATGTGAACTATAAAAAAATTGTTTATTAATCGCAAAAAAAAATGTGATTATTAATCAATATATTAAAACATAAGACCCTAAACGACATCTTACAAAAGTAAATCTTTGAAAAAAACTCGCTTCAAACCATTTGTCCTGAATAGATAGATCACTGCTTAGTGATAAGGCCGCCTAATCGGTACTTGACTACTAGAAAATATATTATAATTAATCAAGAAAAAATTGACTTTATATGATAACAAAATTTACAAACGTAATTATATTCGGTTGGAAAATATGGAATTTATAAGATTTTGAAATTTGATCTGTCTTTTTCTTGCAAAATGATATTTAACATTATTTTGAATGGCCTGACGTCACACATAGGTACGTCGTGTGGTGTTGCCGTCTCTGTCTAACAGGACATTTTAAACATGCATAACTTTGTTAATAATGATTTATTTTGAACATTCTTTCACTGTTATGATATATTTATATTTATGATATAAATATTGTATTATATTGTATTGTATTATATATAATATATAAAATAATTTAAAAAAATTGTTAATTAGCGTATTTTTTTTTTTTTTTTTTAAGAATAAGAATAATTTATTTCCACAAAAAGAAACATATGCTAACTTGTACAATTCAGATGTATAGTTCACATAAACATATAATAAAATTGGATAGATCGCTGATGCCTAAACTAGGATGCCCTGTATTATAGGCATCAGTGTATTTTGTATACCTACAATATAATTTTATATTATACATTTTTCTTTTGTACTCTTGGATGTGTAATAATAGTACATTATGATGCAAGTACGGTAAGCTGTATATTATAGTCGAGGTGTTTATATGTATATGTGTCGAGTGTGATAAACCGATGACTATAATAGCCAGCTCACTGAGTACCAGCATCATACGACGTATTTCAATACATTTTCGATTAAGATTAGGTAGGTAGATTCTTCAAATTTCAAATGTAATAACGGCGGGAGCGAAGGGCGCGAGCAGGTTGCTTTTCGTGGTTTACGCATGCTTCACAAACAGAATGCTCTTTTGTGATTGGTGTAAATTAAAAAGACCTAGTACTGTAAAATACAACAATACGTTACAAGTTTCGATGTCACAAAGAATGTAATAATAGCAAATGTATTGAAAAGGATATTCATTATTATTAGCTTTCAATTATTGATACGTAAAATAACAAAGAATTATTTATATATATATATTATTAGTATGGATATGATTAGAGACGTGAAGAGACACAGATCTCTCGCACGATTACACTCGCAGCAGTCCTGTAAATTAACTTGTCGGCGGACTTAATCTCTTACGATCGGTCACGCGTACTGTTAAATCGTTTATTCATGGTTTGTGTAATAATTTTGATTGACAATGATTTAGGTGTAGGAGCAGTTGTTAACTGGCGGTCGCCTGTGGCTTTGCTTGCGTGAAGTAGAGGGTACAAATAAACGGTTCTAATTTTTGGATTTTTTTTTTATTGATAGCTTTCTACCCGCAACTTCGCTCGCGTAAGTAACCTGAAATAAATTATGAAAATCGGATAGAACGTTTATTTGAACAAAAGGTATTAGGTTGGCTTTACGTTATATATTTTTTTATTACTAAAAAAATATTATGAAATGCGATATGTTTGATTTTTTTTTTTTTTTTTTTTTTTTTTTTTTTTTAACTTCATCTACCATAGACTCGAAGTCCATGTTCTTATATGAGCTTTTATTACTAAATTTTATGAGCAACACATGCACCGCGTTTGCAGTGTTCTCTTGTGTCAGTGAGTTTGCCCTACCTTACCTATATCCTATTCTCTATTTAATCATATATATATACATGCATATTTTTTTTTTGTTTTTTTTTTTTTTTTTTAAATGTTTACATTTATGACACTTTTATGATTTAAGCACACCCGAGCTGGCCTAATCCCCCCACGCAGCGCCTGTTCACAGACACGGCGAGAAGAAGCAGCCGTCACCCTGCTCAACCATTTTTGAGGGAACAGAATAACCCGCCACTCCTGCCACTGCGCTTCAAGATTTTGAGTGTGCGGCCAACTCCAGTGCTTTACATTTTTGGGAACACTTAAAACTAATTTTGACATTATTGATCTTAATTTAGGGGGAACTTTTAGGGAGCAAATTAGGGGATTTCAATATAGCCATTTGAAACCGAAACTTGCCAGCCGGGGAGTCGTGCCTCATCGCTGTTGTTTCGTCATCGCCTCCACGACCGCTCCGTCCCCGCTCCTAATTGCCATTTTTAGGTTGTACTCTTTTATTTTGCCAGTCGAAGCGTTCACCGCCCTCGCGACGAACCTTCCTATGGCGTCATCGCTTTCGTCAGTGTGGTATGTACAGCAGAGGGTATGCCGAGTTATTGCAACCACAGCGTGTTGGACACTGTTATGCAGCTGCAATCTCTCTGCCGTCCGCACTATAATCACCCGATCGTAGGTCAGACCCTGAGCCTCGTGTATGGTTAAGGTGCGCGAGCCTTCACCTTTCCCAAATCCCTGATTAATCAGGGATTTTTTCTCTGACTGTGTGTGTGTTAAGTACAGAGTGTTGGGGAGGGTTGCCGGTATTCGCACGCCCGAGTACCTCTCGAGACTCAGGGACCGAATCTCTGCCCTAGACGAGTATACACCACTGTATATCTCGTTCAAGGCATATGCCACGTCCATCGGGTTCCTATGAGTGCAGAGTAGCTCCCTGGTTATACACGCCACACTGCCGGGACGGGTATACTCCATCCTAAATAGTCCTTCCCTGTCAATAAACGGGAGTTGGTTCACGTCACCGATAAGCATTAGTTCGGATGCCCCAGACAAACGCGTTGCCATTACTATGGCCCCGAAGTGGTTCATAAGGGCTTCGTCGATAATGAGTCGGCTACACCAACTCCTATCTGACTCCCTTATTCCATTTACGAGTAGCGAGGCCATAGTTCGCACCTTGGATTTGGCGTTTGATCCTATGCGGTTGGCTAGCCTTTGTCTTAGGTCGGCTGCTGCTTCTGTAGTTGTGGTGACGATCACGTCTCTCTCGACATCGAAGTTCCGGACTATCCAGGTCGTTTTCCCACACCCAGGAACCCCGTTAACCCACTCTATCCTAGGCACCGACCAGGCCCTCCAGGCCGCATCAGATTCCGTCGTCCACGAGAAGGCTTTCGCCTTTTCTAGGATTCCATCCTCCAACGCAATCCTCGTACACCGAGCGGTGACCACTACCGGGTCATCGGGGGGGGTTTCATACACTGGTCTGCCCGCACGATCGGACGCTTCCTTGTCAAGTACCACGAAACCACATGTCCAATTGTACGCTACCATATGTCTGCCAGCCGGATTACCCCTTAGGGTTTCCGCCGTGGCATTGTCATATACGGCAGCGTCTGCCTCCTCGAGCCTTACTTTCAGCAAGCCTTCGTTTCCCCTTCGGTACGTTTGCAAGATATTCTTGCACGTCCTAAGGTTCACGGTTTTCGTTGCTGCTGTGAGTGCCTCGAACTCGAGAAAAGCGTTGATCATGTGATCTATGGGTTCCTTCACCGGTATACGATCAGGCGGACAGACCCAACCCATGTCAGCTTTTGTGGGCGTGGGTGCGGCAGTTTGGTATTTTCTGGTTTTTTCGATATCCACCCTCTTACTTGGGGTCAATTGAATGACTTTCCTGGAGGTTGCCTCTGGAATCGACAGCACAGCTGTGCAAAACGTTTGCACGAATGCACCAACTTTGCCCGACATCTCGGACCTCTTACTACTATCTTCTTTGCACTCCTCTTCCCTTCTTGTCCGGTTTCCTTCAGCCAGTTTTAGCTGGAGACGCTCAGAGCCACTCAGTGTGGACGCCCCCTCCACCGGTTGTCCCCAACAGTCAACCGAGGACGTCGCCGCTGTGGCAAGGAGGAAACTGAGATTTGCACCTCGGTCCTCATATACCACAATCTCATGGCAAGCTGATGCTTTTTTACAGCCAATGAGATCGGCGACATCCCCCTTCTCCCAGGAGACCACCATCGCGTCCACACTAATTCTAACTGGGGTATCCCGAGAGCCCTCAGTCGACTCCCCCAAACGGGTAAGCACCGAGCATGCCTGGGCGAAGGGTGTTTTTTCGGCCCAGTCGAACAATAGGATCGTCTTGTTACAGATCCTAATTATTCTGCACGTTTCTCCTCCGACCTCCATATAAGAAAGCGCGTCGAAGGTTCTGCGCTTCATGCTCGTTTTGAAGGTGCTGCCATTTAGGAGAGCCGCCAAACCAGGGGAAATCGCCACGCTTCTTTTACCGGGAAGAGTCATACAGTAGCAAATTCCGAGGCGCTCGGCGCTGGTGTCCATGAACAGGGCCACTCCTTTGATTTTCAGGCCCGGGATCCCTTTTTCTGCGAGCGCAAACAGTTTCTGTTCGCTTGTGCTGTGTAGGGTTATTTCCCGGACGATGATCCTCCCAGAGTCCTCCCGTACCACGGTTTCGGCCGCGCTGTGTGTTGTTTGTATGGCTGGTTTTGTGTTTTTTGTGCTGTTCCTCATAGATGCAATGCGGAAAACTTTTTTTTTGTTTGTACGAACTCAAACGAAACGAAAATTCAAACGAAATCAAACGATATGTTTGATTTGAAAATTGATGTAAAACATTGCTTGCTATAACTCATTAAATGGATGTGACTAATCACATAAGTACGATTTGCACTTGGCCGGGTATTTTTAATAGTTCCATTGACTTGTTTGTAACTTGTAAATCTTAACACATAAAGAAATTAAATAGATAAAGTGGACGAAAATTAACAGGATGATAATTTTAACTTTGACGCAATACGGGACTTAAAATAATTTTTTAATTGTCGTTCACGCATTAGGGCCGGAGACCAACGTATTAAGCATTTTATAATAATAATAACACACACAATCACAACAACGCCTAGGTCCCAAACTAAGCATTAGCTTGTATTTTGGGTACCAAGCGAAGACAACACATACATATAACAACCAAGACCCGGTGCCAGTATTAATATTCATCATATAAATACTGACCCGACCTGGGATTCGAACCCAGGACCTCCAGCTTCGCAGGCAGGGTTGCTGCCCACTAGGCTAAGCGGTCGTCAAATGTAAACTAAAATTATAAATATGTCAATATTTTCCAATATTTTATTTTTCTCAGTTGCCTAATAGGTACCCTTTGTTGGAATGAGCACAAGTTGTAGAATTTTATGAACACCAAATTATCTTTTTTCTAAGGCTAATCAAGTAAATTTCATTAAAAATCAATACTATATGGAATGTAAAATAATAATAATGTTTTTTTTCTAATATTATAGCAATATACGTATTTTTTACTAAATGGTCGCGTGATCAATTTTCTTTATCTTGGTAGATGGATTCAGTTAAAATAATTATGTGGTTTAGTCCATGCCTTTTGGGTAATTCTGTATATGGAATGTGGTAGCCGTATCGTGATAACCCGAACCGTGGCCGTGGTTTGAATCTGGGCGTGTACCAATGATTTTTCTGACTTAAGTACATAATTTATCACTGACTCCGTGTCTCGGAGAGCACGTTAAGGAGTCGGTCCCGGTTACTGTCAATAAATTGTGGTCGTTACAATTCGCCAACCCGCATTGGAGAAGCGTGTTGGATTTAAGTTCCGGGCCCCCTCATCCTGGGGGGAGGCCTAAGTCCCCGCAGTGTGTTATAGTGGGCTGATGGAATGGTATATGGAGGAAACATAAAATCAAATCGATTTAAAGATTCTAAGACTCAATTATGGCGTCTTATGACAGCTGTCTAGTTTTGTCACACGACGACTTGAGCACACACTTCACTCACATGGTCATTGAATATATTTTCATACAAAATTATTTTATGTACGGTGTAAAAACTATCACAGCACCATGTTTATCACCAAAAGAAACCCATCGATATTTTTCTAGTCACATTTATTACCAAATCAAGTCGCCTCTTTTCTGTTTTCTTTTCTTTGTCGCACTATAAGTTGAACAAGGTGCGAACATTGCGTTACATAAGTAACGAAAGTATAAGTGCGTGTTCAGTTTCGCGTAATCCCAAAAGTAGTATCGAGTGCGTGGCCTAAGTGAGAGCGGCCCATATAAGCGGTGTATAGTAAAATAAATATTTGGTGTTAATTTAAGGACGTTCTTAAAAAAATTCAATAAACCAGTCAACCATATAAAGATCAATTTATTTCAATGTAAAAATTGGCCTGTTTTCCTTAAAACTTTACTTAAATAATTAGGTTTAGTGTATGTATTTATTATGTAATACTTAAACTAAGGAAAATAGTTTATCTATTAATATTATGATACGAGTAGAATGTTATTTAAATGATGGTTTATTAAAAATATTTTCTAACATTGCTTAGAAAACGTATCCCTTTTTTTATAATTAGTCTACAACAGGAACGATTACTTGAGGATAATTACTTAGAAATTAAGTTTAGTTTTACTGATGACGATATATGTGCAAAAAATAAAATTCCCCGTTAAAATAGATTCTACTTGTTAATTTTATTACTCTTTATCATTTTAATTATATTAACGTTTAATGTGCTTTCATTATATTTTGAAAGATTTGTATTACTATTTTCGGATGTTATATATTTTTCATAAACTTTAAAAACGCTAAATTCGTGAACTCAGACCACACGTTGAAAACCCGGCATCTCGACATTCTTCGCTCGGATTCACGGGACAAGGTTCTTCCATATTTGCTCTTATGAATATTTGAGTTTACACTTTCGCGTCTTTGCAAAATGACTGTAACTCCGCTGCCTAGCGAATGACATACCGGTTCATGAATGGCAAGGTAGTTTTCAAAAGGTGATTAAAACATATATTTAGTATGGTTCTTGCGAAAACACAATAAATAAATAAATAAATAGAATAAACACAAATTTTATTTTAATAAAAATTATGAACATTTGTTTCCTCTCACAAACTAACGCAAACAAAACACGAGGTCCATAACAAGCTTAAATCAGTTGTTTGTGGAGTTTGGTGTCTCAACTAAGTGCAATAGTTGCACTTGTATGTACGAGTAGTACAGTAGGTATTAAATTATTTTATTGTATTTTACGATACTTAATACTTATTGTGTTAATTCTTTATTAATTTAAACGAGAAGATTTAAAATAGTACAAATTATTTTAAAATGCATATTATTACACTTCATTTTTTATAAGGTGAGTTCAATGTTATAATAATTTGTTATGCATGAACATTGTAAAAAATAAAAGTGGAAATGACATTAAGAACAAAATACTTAAAAAATATTTTTTATTAATATATTGCGTTAAATATTTATAAAAGAAATTACTATTCAATTCAAATAAAAAGTAGTAAAAGAAAATCTCTCTATAGTGTACTTCATGTGTAAACATCTTCATTTTCGCAATCGCTATATATTATATAGGTTGGCTTAATTTATTCTATCGTATAGTGTTTATTCGGGTGCTATCAACAGATGGCAGTCATTAAAATCCATCAACCCGCACTGGAGCAGCGTGGTGGATTAAACTCCAAGCCCCATAACTATGAGGTAGGACCTAAGCCTCTACAGTGGGGCATAATGGGCTGGGTGGAATGGGAGTATTATTTATTGTACATAATAATTTTTTTGGGTTTGTTTATTTATTAACTTGTACTTGACCTTTTCAACAAAATCTACAGTAACATTGGGTACATGGGTCAGAATTTCAATGTCAATAATATAACTTAAAAGTCGAAATGAAGATATCTGTGGTACCTACCTACTAGGCAAGTCACTCACATTTTTTTTAACATCTATGTAAAATTATCGCCTTATTTAATCTATCACTACTGCCTACCCTCAATGCTACACATGTGACAGTAAAGATTTCTGCGGGTCGGTTAGTCATCTGTGAGCTGTTAAGTATCAAATGCGCCTTAACTGACAGGGCCAAGATTCAAATCTATAACCTGACGCGATCGGCCTGAGGTAAAGCGGATAGCGTTTTTACTTACTTCAATTTATTTATATTTTTATGTATGTTTTAAGGTCCTTAAAACGTTAAAATATAGTGTATTAAGGAAATTTATTTTCTGTTCCGATTTAAAATTACTGATCGCTTAAATGCACAGGGTAAGGCAATGTGAAAGAAAAAAAAAACATAGATGACAAAAGGCAACACGCGGAAGAAAAGCAATTAGAGACCAAAAAAAAAATACTCAATTACATTGTAATTAAATTACCATTTGTAAACGTATTTTACAATATGGTTTCCATTTTCATAGAAATACAAATTTTAATTTGACTCGCTTAAATATATTTGATCTTTTAAGTGTAACAAAACACTCTTCCCATACCATTGTGGCCACATTTAAAAGTAGGAGAAATATTCAGTGATTGACGTGGAGTAGCGCGGGCGCAGGATAGCATCATTTGTATCACGTCATTGTCGACCTCATTTCACTTGTGCTGTCAGATGCTAAAGATGATTGCTGTAAAATATCTGTATTAATAAAAAATTATGTGTTGGAATAACAGTTAGGTATAATGGATATTTGTGTATACTGTTTAATATACTGTGTATCCAAAATAGTACATTATGATGCAAGGACGGTAAGCTGGGTATTATAATCGAGGCGTTTATAGGCACGAGGCAAAGTCGAGTGCTCACAATAAAACGAGACTATAATAGCCAGCTTACTGAGTACGAGCATCATACGACGTTTTTCAATACATTTGCGATTAAAATAATACTTCAAATGTAATAATCGTGGAAACTAAGAGCGCGAGCGGGTTGCTTTTCGCGGTTTACGCATGCGTCACAAACTGAAAGCTCGTTTGTGATTGGTGTAAAGTAAAAAAGCCTAGTACTGTAAAATATAACATAACGATACAAGTTTCGATGTCATAAAGACCGTATTAATAGCAAATGTATTGAAAATAAAGATTTAGATTTCAGGTTAAACTATTATTGCTCAGTAAAGTAATGTTAGGGTATAAAATAAATCGATTGCATAGATAATTGTCAGGCCAATCCTCGCTATGTACATTTTAAATAAAGCGAAAAAACTAGTAAGACTAGCACGTAACCCATTTCAAAATAAATATATTTCTCACAACACTTTTAAGCTACTTTGATATAAACTAAAAAACAGTGTGTTTAATGCAAAGACAGTACGTTTTTGTTTGGCTGTAAGCAAAACTAAAGTAAATGGGTGCTAATTAATAAAACTAAAAAGTTTAAAATAAAATAAATTATTAAAAAAAACATAAAACATGACTGCAAATCACTTAGATAAAAAGAAAAAAAGCGATGATGAAAAGTTATTAACTGAATAGAAAAAAACAAGCTATACTCTACACGAGTAGAATTTGGTTCAGTCAAACAACATAGAATGCACCATGCAAGGCTTTTTTGTACGATAGGTACTTAATTTGTTATTTAAATATACTATCACATAAATATGATTTGAATATTATTGATTGATCACATAAATATTGCAGGCTGAGGCGAACAAACCAATAACCTAAATATGTTCGGTAGTGGTGTTTGTTTGAAAATATAGATTTTTAATTATTTTTTATAGTTTTTGTTTTTCTTTACTTGCAATACCTTAAACCGTTCAAGTCATATTTATACAATACATTTTTATTTTTGCTTAAGTAAATATCGGACAATAAACCATTGCAAGGTGCATTATACGTTATTCGTATCAAATTTTATAGAACATAGTTTGTTAATAAAATAAAACTTTTCAGTCAAGTGGTTTTACAGTAAAGTTTTTTTTTTAATAATTTTCATTTTTATGAAACCGCTACAATACGAACGTCTACAATACAATCGCAATCATATAACAATGACGTTCTTTTTGTATTGTAAGGTATTGGTCGTGTCGTGATAGCCCAGAGCGCAACGAACCTGTCTCAAATTTATAAGGCCCCATAGGGCCATGGTTCGAATCCGGGCGTGTACCAATGATTTTTTCTGACTTAAGTACACAATATCACTGACACCGTGCTTCGGAGAACACGTTAAGCAGTCGGTCCCGGGCGCTGTCAATAGATGGCGGTCGTTACAGTTCCCAACCCGCAGTGGAGCAGCGTGATGGACTTAAGCTCCAAGCCCCCCTCCTCACCCTGGGGGAGGCCTAAGCCCCTGCAGTGGGGTAAAAATGGGTTGATGCTGAAGGTATTTTGCTATAATAATAAATTTATATCATAAAAATAATAAAATAACATATTATTTATTATTACATTAAATGAGGGGACTATAAGCGATAACACGACTCATAAACAATGTTCCTTGTACGATATTTAATACGACGCCCAAACGAAGCTTAGAGGGCGGTTAGCGTGGAATCAACGTTTTATAAATACATCGTATTCGAAATAAAATTACGTTATATACATACCAACAAGGCAATCATTGTGAAACACAAAGAAAACGCTTAACATGTCCAAACTAAATTATTGTCGGATTTAAAATTTGTTATTGTAATTAATTTGCCTGTCTCCTAAACGAATTTACGGCCCCCAAAAATGTGCGATTGGAAATTAGGTCCAGGTCATGAAATTGGGCTTATTATTGATACTAAATATTAAATGTAGTGAAGTAATTAAACAATACGCGCCATCGATGTAAAAGGCCACCGGCTGTACACACTCGCCTCCGATCGGCTAGTGTGTACAGCCGGCGAGTTTTACATCGGCAGCGCGTATTGTAGGCACTTTAAAACTTACTGTCGAACACTACTTTGCACAAATTTTCTTTTGAATTCGGCTACACTTTCGTATGCCAAGTTTTTGAAAGGCAATCGACTATTTTTTAAGGAATATAACTACTGAATATTATGAACTACAGGTTACCTGTCCGTCTCATTTACATTTGAATCAGTTATGTTCAAATGTTATGAATACAGTCTATGTTCACTGTTTTTTTTTAAATCATTACTTTTAATGAAATACACACAAATCTCGTAGGTATTTTTTTACCTGTAAAATTGATGATCCATCTCACAAGTCCAGTACTGAGTGGTCGACTCAAACACGACGTTCATATTATGAAACCACGTTAAATTAACATTAATTTTTGTATCATTCCTGATACATGAGCGTAGTAAAAAATATATCTTATGTATCAAAAATGATACAAAGATATAGAAACTGTTAAATACGTACCTAATATTAAACCTATTCAAATAGACTTGATTTTGAATGGTTTATATATGATTAGTCAGAGTAATGTTTGGTGGTAAATTAAACATCGTCACAGAACTGATCATCCCATGCGAAGGCCTCCGTGTTCTATCTTCTACAACTTTCTCTAACGATTTGTCTATTGACTACAGAGTATATAAATAGGATAGAAACAGAAGCCAAATTGTTATAGATTTGACCTGCAGCTGTGTTTGCGATTGTAAAGTTTATTGACTGCTCCATCCAGCAGAACCTCGTTACTGACGTGTGTCGCTCGTATTTCGGAAAGCTCCTATAGTCTAACTGTGTTTTGCAATGGATTGTATTAACAAAAAGTTTTACAATTTGGACTTTACACGAGAGCTTCAAACACATAAATAATAAAAGCTGTCTACGATATATCGGCACTTCCGTCCATTGAAACGTATGTTTTTGGAAATACGAAACGTAAACCTATTGTCATTCAGAAGAGGAAAAAAAGTTGTCAAATCTTTTCTTTTTTTAGTTTTTCTAGTACTTTTATTAACGTTTGGACAATAAGTACTATATTTTTATTACAAAATATCGAGAAAGTATTAACTTTATTAAATTAGAGGACGAATGCTGATAAAATTAAGATGGGCACATTGACTTAATAAACCTTAGGTAAGACTTGATAGAATATTTTGTAGTGCTGTGAGATTGGTGATCAAAACCGTATCTTATACACTGATTATATAATTTTAACAACGTGGCTTGTTAAAAAAAACCGTTCATTTGAGAGGTAAAAACAAAATTGTAAATATTACTTGATTATTATAATAATATAGATTTTAGAAAAATAAGATTTTTTTAGTGATCAATTTCCTGAAAATATCCAAAGTCAAACACATTTATTCAGCATAGGCCAAATGTAATTATTAGCTCTTATTGATAGTCACTATTATTACAATTATTAGAATGTAGTCCCAATAATTAATTTACAAAACGTACATAATTTTTATATTTTGTAATAATTAATAATTTCATCGTAGGTGCTGCAAAAGCATTGTCGGTATAAAAACTATTTTTACATCATTAGGAATCCTAATGTTCGATAATATAAATTCACAAAAAAAATTATTTCATTTTAACGACCCACTGATTCTTATAACAAGAAAGTTAAAAGTATCTCAAAAAGCAAACTTTTGTTTCTTAAAACCAGTGAACAAAATTAATTCCGATCACTCAGTGAAGAAAAGTGTTTTTTTATTTAGAAGGCTACGAATCGGCAATTCTAATTTCATTAGCTCATGAAACGTTCAGAAAAGTCGTAAAGTCTAACATTTTATTTCATAAGCAATATTTTTGTATGCTGGGTATATCCACGGTAAGTCGTGTTACATTTTTACGCCCGATCATAATTTATTATAGATAATAAGAATTTATTTGTTATGTTACTCCTCCTTAAAATTAAGAGTTCATCCTGGAATAAGAAAAAGAAGTCTGTTATGTCTACATTGAGTAGTTGTGATTCTATCATTCGACTGACTGGTTGGTTGAGTGGTTAGGGACCCTAACTGCGGAAACAAGGGTGGCAGTTTGGATCCCCGCCCAGGACAAATGTTTGTATGCATGAACATGTCTATTTGTTCCGTGTCTGGGTGTAAAAGTATCTATATATGTATGTATTATAAAAAAAAGAAAGAATATTTAAATAATTATATCAATTATGTAATAACCCATAACACAAGCATAATAATTGCTTACTTTGTGACTAGATGGCGTTGAATGGGATGGCCAAGATATTATTATTATTATTATGTTAAAAATATTTGCAACTAATATTACATTTATCAATATAAATTTTGAGCTTAGTTTGAGTTGAAGCAAAATTCTGTTCTAATGAGATTTTAAAAACTGTAATAATTATATACGTCTTTATTAATGTAATTCAAGTTTAATTAATAACCAATTATCACCACAATTTTTTTTTAATTTTAAATTTTGGTCACTCACGTTACAAAGATTAAGGTAAGGTAAGGCACAAATAACTATTAGTTTACTGAAAAGTATCTCAATTAGTGAAAACAAATTTTCTAACTACACTGGACAAACTAGATCCTCACGTCTATCGTATCTTCCTTGAGGGATTTTCCTCTTAAACACACAAAATAACACGGTGCAAGAAAAAAAAATAATAAAAATGACATAAAAAATAAACACGTATTGATCATAAGTTTTTCCATATTTTCCCGCTTCAGCTAAATACTCGCTGTATGAAAACATCCAATATCGTTTAGGCCTTCGAGATATATGGCCCTTACCTTTAGTACCCAATAAAAGGAAGACTGACCGGAAACGGACTTATCGCTTTTTGGTTTACGATCCCGTTTTATGTTATTATCCTACCTTCTGTGAAGAATTATTATAACGGCGTATACATGTTCAGAAAAATAAAAACATTGGCTTGTCTATCAACATAAATCCTGACAAGATTTTCTTTATTGGTGACTCGATTGCTATTTTAGCACAGAAAAAGGTTTTAACCAAATATTCCATCTATACTTATCCTAACTAATCCATGCTAAAATGTAATAATTTGATTGTTCGTTTGCTACTTAATCTTTTAACAGGGTTTGAACAGTTTTGTGGTACTAATTACCAATAAACTATCATTGCATATTATAGGTCGTGATAGCCGAGTAATAGCGAGCCGGCTTCTTGTTTAGGCCGTGGTTCGAATCCCAGGGTATGTACCAATGAGTTTTCTAACTTACATACATAACTATCACTGACTCTGTGCTTCGGAGAGCACGTTAAGCCGTCGGTCCCGGTTTAGTCGGTCTGATGAAATCTACCAATTCACACTGCGTGGTGAATTAATCATTCCGAGGGGAGGCCAAGTCCCTGGAGTAGGGTATCAATGGGCTGATGGTATGGTATGGTATGGTATGGTACATGTCAGGTTGGAGAGAAACTCTTTTCGTATTTTGTTTGTATTCCTGCCCGCTAACTGACAATTTTTAAAAGTAAGAATTATTGTTTTACACATGCAAAATTACGAGTTCTCGAATGGAGGCCACGTACCGGAAAGCGAAGCGTTGGACGCCCCCCGGCCAGGTGGACAGATGACCTGAAGCACCATACCGGGGGTAGTTGGATGCGAAAGGCGGAGGACCGTGTGTGGTGGCGAGCCTTGGGAGAGGCCTATATCCTGCAGTGGAGAGACACGGACTGATGATGATGATGATGATGACATGCAAAATTAAATAAATGTTCTTTTTTTGGCATAGATTATAATAATGTCTTTAGCCTGCTTTGTAACATGGGCTTGTTCCACAGCTTGACTACATTCCATTATACAAGATGAGATTTTAGTCACCAGCCAAAATTTTTCTAGATGTTAGGTATCACAAATAGACCTCATTACGTATATAAAAATGTAGGTCAAATATTCATAATCAATATATATCCCAAATATTTTTTAACAAAATTTGGCTATCTTCTACTTACATACGCAAAGGCGGGGCATGAGGCATGTGAGCGGGGCGCGTGCACGTGCACTGGCGCCCTCGTGAACGGTGACTAGTAATGTTGGTAGTTTTAGTAAAGGTTTACATAGTCTTAACTAAATATTTTTCTATTAACCGATGCTAAAAAGGAACAACACGGCCAACGGATTTTTATCAAAGGTCATTATATTAAAACTTGGCTGGTCATTAAAACCTCAACTGTATAATTCTTTAGAACGCTTTGAAATCGTCATCCCATCTTAAATACTGTCTTCCTCTCTTTCTATTTCTTGGATACCGTCCCGTGACCTCTTTAGACTACATATTTATTATCCTTCTTGCCGTATGATAAGCCAACCACAATTTGAATTTCTTTATTTTGATTAGGCATCGGATATTTTAGTTAGTTGTAGGTATGATAGTGTTTTTAGTTCGGGTTCTATTTTGATGTTCAGTAGGTGTGTTCATCACCCCCTATCACGTTGATACCTTATCTTTTGTCATTGAAAATGACTATCAAATCCATTTCACGGGAGACACATTTTTAGCCATAACTCCGAGGGTATGGGGTCTAGCCAAAATTTGAAGTCTTAAAAGATCAATAAATTAGTTGCACGTCGTATGACACCAAAATTTTGGAAATCGGTTTGGTAGTTTACGAAAAAAATTGAAAAATGTAAAAAAATCGGAATTTTTTTGGATTTTTTTTACTAAATCCAAAATATTTCGAAAACGGGGACCGATACCGAAAATTAAAAAAAAAAATAGTATCTTGACCATTAACGTAGTTACGGTTTGAGACCAAGTTTTTGGAAATCGGTTGATAATTGTAAGAGAAATTATTTCCGAAAGATAAGATTTTTTGGTCGATCGCTGGTGTTTGCGGATATAAGTTACTATATTTCAGAGATTATTTGTCGGATCGCTTTGAAGTGTTATACAAAAGGTTAGGGGGCGTCAGTAGCTACAGTTTGAGACCAAAATTTTGGAAATCGGTTGGAAATCGAACAAGAAATTTGACATCACATATTAGATTTTATGGACGATCGGGAACTTGTTAACATTACGGTCATCGCCTTTCGGCCTGTATTCGTTCGAATGCTCCATTATCGAGTTCAAAACGTTTATGGATATCAGAGGTTGCAGTTTAAATCGTGGCAATGCCACGATTTCGTCAAAATAAAATAATCTGTGAAAATCGGATTTAAGTAGGTTCATTTTCAATGAAACCGATGGTTGCGGGGACTGCAAGATCTGTGGATTTTTTTTTTTGGAAGAGCCCATGTCTTGTTCGTCTCTTAAATTAGTTACTTTGTTTTTCATATTTTCTTTGAAAGACTAGTTTTTTCTAGGATTCGCGTTTGCTACGAATATATATTTTTTTTAAATTCTCTGAGAACAAATCTAGTTAAAGATCAATGAAAAGACAAAGCGATAAAGCGAGCATGTTTTTATTCGTTGTCTACGATAAGAATTACTTACACGATATGAACGATACTGAAGATTTTATTAATTACTAGCGACCGCCCGCAGCTTCGCCTGCGTAGACTACAAATTCCTGTTATAGATACTATTAACGTCCGAGATGGTTTATACGTACTTTTTGCTGGAACCAATTTTGGTCACACCCATTCAAACTTTCAATCTTCATTTTCCTTCCACCCTTTAAAAAACCGATACAATTTTTCATCTGCCGTTTCCTACTCTTAAAATGTGGAAATTCTAAAAACCGTAAAACACGTGATTATTTTAGCCCCTCCATTCCCATCCTTAGTTTGAAATTTCTAAAAAAGCCTTTCGTAACTTAAGTTCCAAATTTAAGCTTCCTAGACTTAGTAGTTCCGGCTGTATGGAGCTAGGTCAGTTAGGACAAACGACAGACAGATTAAACACAAAAGTAGCTTATGACACTCTTGACAACCTTCTTTCACGTGTGCAAAATTTCATTAAAATCTGTTCAACCGTATTGGAAATTAGCTCGCATAGATAATTGAATAGACACATAGACGTACAGACAAACAGACGGACAAAAAGTAGCTAATGTCAAATCTCTTGACAACCTTCTTGCCCGTCTGCAAAGTTAAGTTTCCTTAAAATCTGTATAGCCGTTTTGGACATTAGCTCAAATAGACAGATACACGTACAGACAGACGGACAAAAAGTAACATTTGTTAGTTTTGACGACCTTCATTTCGTACTTGTGATGTTTCATTAAAATCGGTTTAGACCGATGGACGTACAGACAGACATACAAAAAGTTCTATATGTCACATATGGATGTTCCAAGTGTGTAAAGTTTCATCAAAATCGGTTAAGCCGTTTTGGCCGAAGCCGATTTGCTCGAATAGACAGACAGTTCGTTTTCAAATATATATATAGCCTATAACCCTCCGCTAGGTTCAGGCTATCAAAGGCAAAAATAATTTTTCAAATGCGACTGGTAGTTTCAGAGATTAGCGCATTCAAACAAAACAAACAAACAAACAAACTCTTTAGCTTTATAATAAGTATTTCTATTATGTAGATTAATAGATTAAAAGATAATAAGAAAATAAGATATTACTGAAAACCGTATCAAACTCTATTGCGTGGTTTGGAAGTACAAAGTTAACGAATAGAAGCAGACAGCAAATTTATTTTCTCCCGCTATAGTTTTCGTATTTCGATACAAACTGCTAAGATATTAATTTAAAATGTATGGTGTAAAGGGCAATTATGATATGCGTGAAATGCTTAAGACAACTAACGTATTTAATTTGATAAGGATTTAAATCACGTTTAAAAAACATTTTCGCAAATTGTACATTATGTTTGAACAAATTTGATTGTCATAAAAAAGTTTATAGTAAGCTAACCTTAAAAGATACACATATGCTGTCCTAGACTTTTGATTAGAACTTTTAGAGGGGAACAATTCCGTAATACATGATTTTTGCTTAACATCAACCGTTTACGCAGCGCGCGCGACGGAAGCTCTCAAAAGGAATAATTTTTCCCGTTTTTGCAACATTTTTCATTGATGCTCCACTCCTATTGGTCGTAGCGTAATATAGTATAGCCTATAGCCTTCCTCGATAAATGGACTATCCAACACAAAAATAATTTTTCAATTTGAACCAGTAGTTCCTGAGATTTGCGCGTTCAAACAAACAAACAAACAAACAAACAAACAAACAAACAAACAAACAAACAAACAAACAAACAAACAAACAAACAAACAAACAAACAAACAAACAAACAAACAAACTCTTCAGCTTTATAATATTAGTATAGAGTATAAATAAATTGCATTTGTTCCTAACAACTAACAGCCAGCAGTTTATTCAGGTGGATGGAGAGTTTGAAATAATAGGTCCCTATTAATCTAAATGGATGAATTGGAGAAAAAAGGATAAAAAATGACTGACTTAGTTCTATCTTTGTCTAATGGCACATCTAAGTGGTCCGTTGGAAAGATACTTTTTACCCATTTTATCCGGATGATTGGTTAAGTATGGATTTCATTGCCGTTCAACCAGGGGGATAGCCAGAGTGATCCGTTAGGAATAATCGATTCAAATCACCTGGAATTTTCAAGTTGTGAAAAAGTTTATCTGGTATCTATTCTAATTGCATAAAAAATGCTTAAAACAAAACATCATCAATTTTGTAATGATTCATCATCATCATCATCAGCACATTTTTACCCCACTGCAGGGGCTTAGGCCTCCCCCTTCTTGGAGCTTAAGTCCACCACGCTGCTCCACTGCGGGTTGGGAACTGTAACGACCGCCATCTATTGACAGCGTCCGGGACCGACTGCTTAACGTGCCCTCCGAAGCACGGTGTCAGTGATATTGTGTACTTAAGTCAGAAAAACTCATTGGTACACGCCGGAATTCGAACCATGGTCCTATGGGGCCTTATAAATTTGAGACAGGTTCGTTGCGCTCCGGGCTATCACGACACTTTGTAATGATTGATATTGTTTAATGTTTTATTGCAACAACGTAATATTTTAGTATATAAGTTAATTTGTTGCAATTTACCTACAGCTGATAAAACTGTCCCCACTGTAATTATTTTTATTACCGACTTTTAACGTCATTGCATGAACACAACCGTGTTATTAGATTTTTTCAGCTTTTCAATTTCCATTAACGTAGATACGTATGCAGTGCGAACTATTCCAGCCGGTACTATGATCCTATTTCGCGGAAAAGCGGCCGTTTGAATGCAACGGTAAGCGGAAATGAACTAGGAGGCAAGGCGTTTGTTAAAGCGATACCGATCTGATGGTATCCGTCCATTTGCGAATACATACAATGTATTTTGAGAATGTATATTATTTACAGGAAGTAGTATTCTTAAAGTACTGTAATTTTTCTGTTAATCTGTCTTATTCGAGTTTAAAATTTAAAAAAAAAACAATATAATTCTACTAAAAATTATTATTATTATTTGGAATTTTGCATTCAAATTGTTAATTTTTCTTACACGAGCTTACCAGTGTGAATTCTATTTCACATAATAATAATGTTTTTGAGTAAAATAATTTGTTTTGTTTTTTTAATTTTATTGAGGTATGGAATAATATTTAATTTCATAAACTGAGAATTAAAACTTAACAAAAAAGAAATCGACTCGAAATCACGATAATATTTAATTTACGCAACAAAAATACGCGCTCATATGAACAAATATTAGAATGATTTCGTGTCGACTTCTTTTGTACGAAGTAATTTTTAGTTCAGAAAATCAAATATTTTTTGTCTCAATAAAATAAGAATAAAACAATATAATTCTACTAGACATTATTATAATTTGAAACAAAATTCAAACTATAAATTTTTTTAACTCAAGTTTAACAGTTTGGATTCTGTTTAATAATATTTTTTTACTAGATAAATATTATTTTTTTATAATAATAATGCGAAAGAAAATTAATCCAACACAAATTTACTTCATACCTCCTGAAACAACAAAGCGATTTTTATTTCATAAACTGTAAAGTCAAACAATGCCTCAGCATCTATAATTATTCACGGAATAAATAATCAAGTTGGCAAAATTAAAATCGACCCGAGCTCACGGCGGACACGACAAAAGGGTCCGTAGTGTAAACAATAAGAGATTAATTACCTGAGCTCGCCCTTTGACTTGTTTGACAGCAAATTTCAAAGGGACGTTATCGCTGACCTGAAAAACCACCTGAAAATTGAAAACTGTTTACTAAACTTTTTAATTGAACTATGTGTATTTAATGTACTTGATTTAAAAAAAAGTACACTAACGAAATATATATTTCTTAACAAAGATGTTTAAATGTACCTAGATGCTTTATTACTACCATAATTCAGTGATAAAAATTCGGTCAAGTATGTATCTATACTAAACAACCACACACACGAAAATTCTAGGAACTTTAAAAACAAATAACCGAAAAAAATGTATAGATCATGTGATATTGACTTTCTTCACATTTTATTTATCCTTTACTTGTGCTGTGACAACTTCATAACCACAGAGTAAATAAATTTGTCAACAGCGTTTGGTTTCAATAGTCAAAAACGTCACTTCACAGTATCGAGAAATCGAGAAGAGAAAACGCAATTTCGCGGGGGGTGAAAGCCGGCGCGCGGGGACCTCGCGGACTAAACTCCGACTGAAACTCGCCATGTCGCAGTGGGTGCAGACCAGCTAGCTAGATTATGAGTGGTTAAACGGTAAGCGTAGAAGAAGGCTTCTAGTCAATTCCTACTTTGATGTTTCTAACTGATTCCATGCTTCTAGACCCTTTGATCTTCTTCACTTCACTTCATCAGCCCATTTTTACCCCACTGCAGGGCCCTAGGCCTCCCCCAGGGTGAGGAGGGGGGCTTGGAGCTTAAATCCACCACGCTGCTCCACTGCGGGTTGGGGACTGTAACGACCGCCATCCACTGTATATTAATTGAATGATTTTTTAAGGGGAGAAATATGTGACGTAAATGGCTGTATCTTCTGATTGCTGTAACGTAGAAGTTTAATTTATTTCACTTGCAAGGAACCGTAGATTTGATATGAATTTTAATTCCATATCTTTACAACGGGTAAAGGTATGGAACTAAAGAAAAAGAAGAGAAAAAGGATCTAGATAAATGGAGAGACGTAGGGGGGACAATAAAGTGATCCTATGAAAGTTCGGTTTTTTGAGGTACAAAACCCTAAAACATACGTTCTATTAACGCATTAATTATTATGTGGCATTATTACTTATGAATTACACTTTCGCATCATAAATATATTTCCCATTCTAAACTACAAGATAGCCCGAGTGTCGTTATAGCCCGAGCCTCAACGAACCTGTTTCGAATTTATAAGGCCATGTGGCTGTGGTTTGAATCCGAGCGTGTACCAATGAGTTTTTTCTGACATAAGTACATTAACTATCACTGACTCCGTGCCTCGGAGAGCACGTTAAGCAGTCGGTCCCGGTTGCTGTCAATAGATGGCGGTCGTGACAGTCCACCAATCCGCATTGGAGCAGCGTGGTGGATTTAAGCTTCAAGCCCCCTCATCTTGAGGGGAGGCCAAAGCCCCTGAAGTGGGGTATAAAACGGGCAGATGGAATGGAATGGAAACTACAAGAGGAATTTTCCTTTTCTTAATTTTATTGCACTGAATACAACCTGTCCATTAACTGTTCCTAGCGGCCCTAAAATGGCTAGTCCCGTTTTCTTGACTGTGTCTACATCTTTTAATACAATAATATATAATATTATTATTATTATTATATTATTATTATTATTATTATTATAGTTGGGACTTTGGGACTAGATGGCGCTGAGTAGGATGTCCCAGACATTATTATTATTATATAGGTGTTTCGTTTTCCCAAATGTGTTATGAAAGACGAATTTTGTCTACATTATTAACACTTAATCTTCGTTTGAATTCATTTTGCATTAGCTGAAGAAATGAAATCCGTAAACAGTTCACGATTTTGTAACTATTAAATTAATCTAAGTTTTAAGTAGAGATAAAGCACTCTGTCTAGTGCCTGTAAGCCATATAGAATTAGATTACCTCAGAACATCTGCTAGGCTTTCACGCGGGTTGCGGCGTCTAATAGGGGGTAGGTTTACTGTTGAGTCACTTATGCTTGTGTCGTATAAATATACACTCCCGGAAGTGAGTTACCTGGGATGAGAAAGAGTAGACACATAGATGTAAATAGTAGTGTCACTTCTCCGTTATGTATGTTACAGTTAAAACCTGTTTTCAGTTAAAACGCATTTTTCTTAATAATTGTTTAACTAAACGTTTTTGTCACAATTAGTTTTTCCTAGCAAAAACGAGAATTTACTGCTATATAAATTTGAATGTTGGTTAAAACGCTAGTGGCGCTAGAGAAACATTCTTATTGCTTTATTACTTCGCTAAGCTCCGCGACTGCCTTAGCTTTATGGCTTATATAAAACGAGACCATTTGCGTTTTAGAACTTTGAGAATTTGAGAATGTGTTGTGCTTGAGTATAAATAGCTATATCGGCCATTCTTTATTGCATTCCAAAATATACCCAAACCATACGTTATCTACATTGTTTATCTCTTTGTCAACTAGAAAGCTTTGTGGAAAAGCTTAGTATAACTATCGGACTATTTATATGATAAAAATTCATAGGTGTAGACCGCTCGCTTATCAGTTTAATTCAATAATATTAATATTTAAGCACTTGTTCTTTCAACAACTGCTCACGTTTTTTCTTTAAAAAAAAGCGCGCTCAGTTTCCTGCGTATTCTTCTTAGAAGAAACAGTACTTCTTTGAATGCAGCTTTGTGGGTGGGGACGTTCTCCCAAAAGTAGTAAATTCAATTTTGTGACGCATTTCAAAATTATGTCACATGACTACGAAATAAAGGTATTTGATTGATTGAAAGTTTTTAGTTCAATCAAAAATAGAACTTCTTAGTTAAAAATGGTTGTAATCAACATTCAAATTCGTTCCAATGAATTCTATTTTTCACAAGAAAAAACCATTTGTTACAAAGAATTCCCGTCACAATTGATTATCATTAGAAAAAGCACGTTTCTGACGAAAACAAGTTTTTACTGTAACGTATATCTATATATCGATAGAGAAGCAGTCGCTGTCATTGTGACTGGGAAGAGGAAATTTAATACAACGTCTGTCTGTCCTTCCGTCGAGAGTGCTTCAGCCAAAGCGAGGTATTGGAAAATAATAATTGAATTTCGTAAGATATTTTCATTGACTTATTGTAAGATGGATCAAACTTTATTCTCCGGCATTGTGGAACATTGTGGGTGCAGAATTAATTTTAGATTGGATTTTTTTTAATTGGAAAAATTTTGTTCGTTGTTCAGAAAATCAGTTAGCAGTCTTAATTGGTCGCTAAAGACAGATATTTATTGTTTACTTCGTGAAGATTCGATTTTTGGCTTCATTTTCTTTTTAAATAAAACGATGTAGCTTTGTATAAAAGTAAATAGTAAGCAAGATGTTAAAAATAGTTTTTTTTATTATCAATATTCCTATAAAATGAATAATAGTTTTTTTTATTATCAATATCCTAAAAAAACATTATCAGGAATGGTGCAATCGATAGACGTTTCTATCCATCAGTCCTTTTTATACCCCACTGCAGGGCTTTGGGTCTCCCCTCAAGATGAGAGGGATTGGAGCTTAAATCCACTACGCCGCTCTAATGCGGACTGGCGGATTGTAACGAACGCCATATATTGACAGCGACCGGGACCGACTGCTTAACGAGCTCTCCGAGGCAAGGAGTCAGTGATAGTTAATGTACTTAATTCAGAAAAAGTCATTGGTACACGCCCGGATTCGAACCATGGCCTTATAGATTTGAAACAAGTTCGCTGCGTTCGGGCTATCACGACACCAATAGGCCTTTAGTAACGATCAAAAAATTATTGTGAGATTTTGATTTCAAACTACGCAGTAAGCAATAACCTTTTTTTAATTCAACATGATAAACAATATTTGTAAACATAAACGCGGTCCAGATAGATACAGGTGAATCATTAATTTCGAAATGAAAATTCCTACCGAATTCCCCGATGTAAATAAACCGAGAGACCGCTCTTTTTGCCGGCGAATAAGCATAAATCGTCGGCAACTGTATTCCGTACTGAATTGAAAGCAATATGAGTTTTTAGGAGTCGAAACACTCCGCTATATTTTTCAATAATCAAATAACATAGTTAACTGTACGCGAACGACTGAACTGACTGAACCGTACCAGATAATCTATACGTATAATAAAACTGTACTGTAAAACCGATTAATGAAATTTTTGTTGGTTTGTTTGTTCGTTTGTACGCGCATCATGTAAAAGGCATTCATTAGTTTTAAAATCTAATTACCAGAAAATATGATGATTTGTTTTGCGTTACATTTAGTGTTTATTTCATCGAAATCGACTTACAGGATCAAAAGATATTTAAATTTTAACTTTATGAAATCTCATAACACTACGCTGCCGCGCTGCAGCGCTGCTTCACGCGTGCCCGGTGTAGAGGACGGTTTTATAACCACTAAGTCTACGCGGACGAAATCGCGGGCACAGCTAGTTAAAAATATGAGGAATAACGAAAACGTGACGCGCCGATGGACATTGTGATTTGGCTCGTATATTTGAATTAATTTGGTATCAGTATTGTTTTGGTTTTGACTGCTTTTGATTGCTATGTCATTGTTTTTGGGTAACGGCGCAATGTTATCGCGGCAATGGAATTACAAGAACAGTATTGTCAAACTAATTTTGTACTTGAAGCAGCTCAACAGATAGCGTTTTTATTCAGTGGCGTTCTTGATATTTTTCTGGTGATATTTCACCAGACGCGTCGTTTATTGCCATTTCCCAATCACTGCTTTTGTATCAGAAAGTACGAGTGACTATTGATCCTGATCGTTATTGTCGTCTATCGTCACCTGTTGGTGACGATCATTAAAGCTTAATAGGAATTTTCGAAGGAGCGCCAGAACGTTTTAACCCTTGAGTATATGTATTATACACTTGATAAGAGAAATATTATTTGGGGACAGCCGAATGATTTTGCTATAAAATGTTATAATGCATTTTATTGAGCGCAAAACAAAGCCCGTTAGTGTCATTAGAATATCAAATCGCTCTTCAAAATTTAAAAATGTTGCTATTAAGATATATACGTGTAACGTAAGCGTGACATTATCATACAATTTAAATAATTATTTATTTGAAAATTTTGGATCGGAATCGATTAATTACACATTCCCTTGACTCAAATTTTTTTAATACTCTTGTCCATTTGTTTGTTTGGGTGTCCATATTCCAAGATAAACTAAACCGATTTTAATAAAACTTTCACATTCAAATATGAATAGATAAAATACAGGTTCAATATTTAGAATATTTTCATTACGCTGGTATTTTTAGAAACAAAAGAAGGTAAGAAAAAAAACCTTTATATTTTAGGAAATAAAAGATTATATTTTTTTATGATGATAGTTTTATTATATATTACATACATATAAAAATTAACTAAACAAATAAATTTTGTAAATTAAAGAAAATGCTTAATTGAAATTTTAAAGCAGACAGAAATAAAGGTTCGGATTGTAAGATGGAATAGTAGTGGGAATGAACTCAAGAAATGAAATAGAACTAATTGCAGGAATACGGGAGTGAGAATGAAAAAAAATCTAAAAAGGACGATAAACGAGTTTTATATGCCGGTTGAGCCATGAGCGATGTTAGTAGACAATGTTATGTTCACAATATTGAAGCGTCCTTCGAACAGTCAATATCAAAACAAAGAAAGATACGAATCGATATCAAGTAAATAAAATGCTATAGACCCATACGGAATAAATACAGGAGCCAAGACGACCGCTTAGCCCAGTGGGTAGCCACCCTGCCTACGAAGCTGGAGGTCCCGGGTTCGAATTTTAGGTCGGGTCAGTATTTATATGATGAATATTGATACTGGTACCGGGTCTTGGTTGTTATATGTATGTGGTGTCTTCGTTTGGTAACTACCTTAAACACAAGGTAATGCTTAGCTTGGGGCTTAGACGTTGTTCTGATGTATGCGTTATTATTAAAAAAAACCTAGGTGGAAAGACTAATCATAGTAATAAAGGTCAAAACTAAAATTGCGCTAGACCTAATTTTAGCCTCTTCTTCTACGCATATGCAATAGAAACAATGGCCGCGGGTTAGGTACCCGCTCGGGACAAATATTTGTGTCCATGAATTCTATATTTGTTCCGTGTTCAGACATGGGTGTAAAATGTCTATATTACGACA
The DNA here is from genome assembly GCA_949709985.1 of Luffia ferchaultella. Lineage (NCBI taxonomy): Eukaryota > Metazoa > Arthropoda > Insecta > Lepidoptera > Psychidae > Luffia > Luffia ferchaultella. Next base: position 16,465,500 of record OX453256.1, read on the forward strand.
AAATTCTGGTATTTTCATGGAAAGAGTCCATTAACCTCAAGTTACTTTGGAAACCTTTGGAACTTTAGGTTAGGTTAGGTTAGAAATATAAATTACTGATTGTAGTAGAGTTTAGTCGCAAAAACTCTGTGATTGGCTTTCTGCCTGTAATATTTTAGTTTCAGAGTAGTTTATAATAAATAGAAGGCTAGCGAATAAAATACCTATGGAAAATGAATTTAGAACGGCTTTGACCGTTTAATACATCTAATGTGAAAACGAATGTCATCGGTATCACATATTTGACACAAAATATTTACAAATGTATGCAAACCATCTTTGCGTATAACGATTGCTCATTATTGTGTCGTTTAGCAATGTAAAAAAAGAAATCTAAGACATATAGCTGACTATTTATCAATATTTGAGCCATTGTATGATTATTTTTTTACATATTCTGATTTCTGAGCTTATTAGATTTCAAAACTTTTTAGATTCTTCAAATACAGTGGTAATTTCTCATTTATTATATCAAATTAAATGTATATTCCTTAAGGAAAACGACAGAATTTTTCAGTAGTAAACGAAATAATATATTCCTATTAAAATATTGTAAAAATATAGCAGTACACAGTCCACGTAGGGAATAAACAAAATGGCACGTTGCGTGATTTACGCTTCGCTCGGATATTGTTGAAATTCCCGTCGATAACCGCTTTTGTTTCGCCGTCTGCCCCTTATCGGATAGTAAGGATGTAACACACATTGGGATTATTTACCGATATCGATTATAAAACTAGAAAAAATAACTTAAGTTACAAATATTAATAATATTACCTAGGACATCTCCCACATGGCCGTCTAGTTCCATACTAGGCAGGCCTGTGTTATAGATAGACAACTGATATACATACTTAGATATTATATATATATATATATATATATATATTGTATGATGTGTATAATACATTTACATATCGGGTGTCTGAACGTAGTCCAAACTTATGGAGCATGTTGAGCTTACCAAACATAACAAAAAGTTTAAACTAACGGTTACCTAGAAGCTCATGTTTAAAGTATAATTTTTTAAATATTTTTTTTCTTATTTAAACTTTTTGTTTAGTTTAGTAAGCTCTAGACGCTTTATAAGTTTAGACTATGTTTAAGCAAACACCCGATATATATAGATATATTTACATTTAAGGATCGAAAATCTATTGAAAATGAAAAAAAACTTTGTACTGTCTAAGATTTTTTAAATGTTAGTGATTATGTGTCGGGGTTTTTTTAACGCGTGTAATGTAACTAACCATAAAATGTCCTTTGTTTCTTTTTCTCTTCTTCACATTTCATTGATCAAACGGATTTCTCTGAAGATTCTTTTAGATTTATAACGAAATAAATATTATAAAGTTTCCTTTCAATTTTGTTCTTAGAAAAAAACGTAACTGTAAATTCGTATGTAATAAATAATAACGTGCTAATCAATCATTATTGTATATATATTGTACAAGGGTTGAAAGAATAAAATGTCAATTGTACTGCAATACTCACGAAACCGAGCGATATGATATAAGAAATTCATTTTCATCGATAGTTACATTACCAATGTAATAAAATCCCTATTGGCAGACAAAATGTCCCTACATGCGTAGAGTTGCGATACGGGAGACGAAAATATTAAAGTCAATACACGGTGCGACCGCGCTGCGGTATGGATTTTTATTTATAAATAAATTTTATATTTTCAACATAATTGTGTTTTGTATGTTTGTACTTTAGAAGTGAATAAAAATAATAGGGGCGCACGTAGTGACTACTGAGCTCCTGTTTTCATTTGTACGTACATACAAATCTGCATAGGTACAAATGTTTTTTTTTTCTTATTCCTTTTAATGTCCTTTTTATTCCTTTAATATTCCTTTTAACATCTTAGGTGACAGTGATAACAGTATCATACAGGTCCGGTATTTCAGTTCTCACTTATCCTAGGAATATTGTTGATGAAAAGAAACAACTGAAAATTTGTATTGGATTTTGAAAATTAACGTTATTTCTACGAAAAGTTCGAAATGAAATACCATAACACAAAGTGTACGTATTGCCGTGGGAATGCGCGGGCGAATGAATTTACATCGGTCGGCGGCCACCGGGAGGATATCCGTGCCGCTTTACGCGCGATCACCACTTAGGAATCCCACTGCATCTATAATTCTTTCGGGAAAAATATTATAATGTGGTAATTTTACGTACCTATTTTTTTCACATCGAGTATTTTGGTAATACCTAAAATGCCTAGAAAAAAATAGAAAATTTTGAGAAAATGTCCCAACAGATAAATATGCACCTTTTCCCAGAAAGGCAGACAAAGACTGTGAATATTAACTTGCTGCAATCCATAAACATATTTCCTTCATCGATATTCATCAGTCGTTATAGCCAGGCATACTTAAGTTTGGCCTTTTTCTTCTAATACAAATGATAAAGAAAGACATATAAAAGAAAGCTCATGAAGAATGGAAGCTGATAACTGCTTGAAACGATTCAGAATGTCGATGAAGCGAAAGAGTTATGTAAGAGTTTAGAGACAGTTTCAAGTATCTACAGTGTCTGCCTACACTCTGAGAGATAAGCGTGACTTTATATATGTATACTAGCTTTCTGCCCGCAGCTTCGCCCGCGTCGATTACACAATTGTATCGGGCCAGCTAAAGAAACACGACGCTCCAGGACTCTACTTACGATACCAAATTTCATAAAAATCCGTTGAATCATTTTAGCATGAAGCATGAAGCTTTTCCAAAGGCACCGTGTTTTTTTTGAATAAAATGTAGCCTATATAAATAATCCAGCTCATAAACTATGCAAAAAATCACGTCGATCTATTGCTCTGTTGCTGTGTGATTGACAGCCAAACATGCAAACATTCAACATTGATATACGGTTTCAAGAACTGACCTATGGGATGAGGTGATGGTTGACTCACGTCAGCCTTTCTTAAAATTCAATATATTCGTACAGCGTGATCGATGAGGCGAGCGGTAGAAATATCAATTTTTGTCGTTGTTTTTTCTGGATTACTTGCATCAGCAAATTTTCTTTTTCAATAAATTTTCTATTATTAACTATTTAATTAATTTTTACGTAAATTAATATTGTGTCGCAATAAATGAATTATTATCAATTGTTGTAACTTATAACAGTTTTAAGAAAACAAAATCGTTTCAGAATTTGTATTAAAACAACAAAGAACAGCCAGTTAAATATGATTTAATCAAACACCTTTTATTCCATTTCCGCAAAGAACGGGACTTAAAAATGGGTTATTTCATAAATAAAAAAGACGAAATAAAGTACACTTACTTGCAGGATTTCGGTAATAATAGAATTAGGTGTGTCAGTGAATAGCCCTCGCTTAATAAAAAAATTAAAGGACAAGCTTCAACATTCTCATTTATAATTAAAATCCGTATTCGAAAAACAATGTCGCGGGTACTACAGCTTTACGGCTATTACGTGGCTTAGGCTGGCTTTATGACGTCATTGTTGGGCCCGTGAACGTCATTACTGAGGCTCTTGGCTTAAGGAGCCGGAAAATTTAAAAAAGAATCATTTATTTCAATGTGCCTTAATACGGCTTTCACGCTCTTTTGAATTATGAGTTTAAGTAAGAATGGAACTTTTTCGCTCCGTCTCTTTTCTTTTTTTTATTTTTAATCGACGATCGACAATTGGATTTGTCAGGGAAATCGACCATTTAAGATTATTCGTTGTTGAACTGTTTCGACGAGGTCGAACAGTATAACTTACTTCTTGTTGTAACTGTTGAGAACAGTTTGTAAATCTGTACATAAGCTATAGTTGTAAATCTCTTGTATTCTCCACTAAGTGCTTAGCAAGTGCCTAGGTAAAGGTTGGAGATAGGTGTTAGTGTTACTACACGGGTTCAGTGTGACCTGTAAAACTCATGACATTATTTTTTTTAGTTCTTTGCGTTTTTTCGCGTGATAAACAATTTACTCTGATATTGTGGAATCTCCATTTCACAAAAGAATTTTTCTCACATCTTCGTCATCACTATACGGTCACTTTACTGATTGTCGCATCACATTGGTATTACCTTGCTTGTCAATAACGTCTTACATATTCGATGGTTTGGTCTGAGAAAGGATCCCCATCAAATTATTGTCATGTATTTTACTTTCAATAAGTGTATATAAACATCTTTTATGGAATGAATTTATTTGATTTCATTTCATTTAAAATCCTGCAATGAAAATCGTAGCAAAATATCAAACACAGTAGTTTCCTGTTTACTATTCAACTTCCTGTTTATTAAATTATATGTATTTGAAATTATTTTAGATCTATTTAAAAAAGGTAATAAAAAAACTGATTGGCAGTTATAGAAACTACCGACAGAATTAAAAACTTAGAACTTTTAGTATTAAAATTTGAATTTTCATAATGTTATTAAAATTATCAACATCAATCTGATTTTCACGGTTTTCACATCTATTGATACTCCGAGCAATGACGCAGCTGCCAGTGACACGAAACTGAGTAACGCTCTGGCCTTGCTCCCCACTTAGCAGTTAGTAGTGAGGATATAAAGAACAACCGGTTTCTCGTGTGAAAGTCGATTCCTCCTTATTTTTCCCCCACTTATATTATTTAGCGTGACGCATTTTCGTGTCGTTTTAGGCTCACCCCGTGCCATGAGAAGTTTCACTTCAAATATTATCACAAAAAAAATAAAAAAAATATCATAAATCTTCCAATAATTTTCGCGTGCTCAAGAAAGAAATATAATAATTTACGAATTAACGCTAAATATTATAAACAGTCATGGGATTTACTTAAAAAATCTATGTGCTACATAAAATTCTTATAATTCTTTTACCATAAAAATGGGTGCTACCAGCTCCAACAAATACAAGGTAGAGAGAGGCAGGCGATACGGCTCGATCGCGATACGGGAGACAATAGCGTTATAGCGTTAACAAAGAGCCAACCTGATTAAGCGGTCCCTTGGCGTCGTAAATTATCTTGTCCTTACAGGACCTAAAAAGACCTTTACACATTCCTAGAAATATTTAGACCCTTAAGTAAATACCTTTAATTATATAATGCCTGTATGGACCCTCGTAATACAACGTCAACGAGAATGACAGTCCAACTTTTACATGCTTACGGGTGTGAGATACCAACAATGCACAAACCGTCTCTGTGTACATGAATTATAAACGAACGGTTGGGTGATATTTTTATTTATTTTTTTGACGCCGACTTTCTATCCAGATATTATAACGTCTGTTGCTTATGGGTACGTTTAGTATATTTTGGTTTTGTTGGTAACGTTATAAGACATGGTGCGATCTTAGATAACGGAATTATTAAGATGCAGCGTCTCATGTTTTGAAACGATCGAAAACGTGAGGGAAATATGAGTTTCAGAGATAAGATATACCATGTTATTATCGTTTGTTATAACTATTTAGTAAAATTGCACAAGAATTGTAATTTTAGAATCTTTGTTTGTTTTTCCAATACGAATTTTTCATGTGCATCACATAAAACTCTTCTTCATAGGGATTGCTTTGTGAAAAAATCAAATGGCGTATATTTTAAGGTATTAAGGTATTTCAATAATATCGATAAAGTTTTAAACATACTAAGTATCTGATCAGTTTTTATTAAAAGATAAAAGTTTGATTCAATTGAAATTCTTTAAAGGCATTCATCAGTATTACAGTTTATTATAGTGGAGAATGATTTTTTTAATAGTTAAATACCAAGAAAATATATGAAACCCCCTTAAAATCGATGGAAGAGAAAGAGCTAACTAACACTAAAACCGCGAGTAGAAGGTGATGAGTGGTTTTTGGGAAAACTGAGAATTTAAAAAGTTTTTCTATGTTTTAGCTTCTTCCATGGTAACAAGATGTAAGATATGTATTTGCCGAATTTCGTCAAGATCAGAAATGAAGACGTATTTTGAAAAAAATATGGGAAAAGTAGTATATGGCTTACTTCAACGTTCAAGATATCTTCATAGCAAATTTCATTCATGTATATAACACAACAAAGTCTAGGCCCCAAACTAAGCATCAACTTGCGTTTTGGGCACCAAGCGAAGACACCACATACATAAAACAACCAAGACCCGGTACCAGTATCAATGTTCATCGTATAAATACTGACCCGTCCTAGGATTCGAACCTGAGACCCCAGCTTCGTAGGCAGGATCACTACCCACTAGGCTAAGCGGTCGTCTTAGGTTATTGTTTTAGGTTACTGTTATTGTTGAGTACAACAACCAAGACCCGGTACCAGTATCAATATTCATCATATAAATACTGACCCGACCTCGGATTCGAACCTGAGACCCCCAGCTTCGTAGGCAGGGTCGGTAGTTACTAAGCGGTCATCATTAAAATCACTTCATTGATTTAGCCGCAAAACAATAACAAATATACCGACGCATTTCCTTGGTACAAAGTAGCAAATATCCGTCATTGGAATCCAAGTTAATCCTGCTAAATTTCATCAAGATTAGATTTCTGGTTAAGCTGTAAAAAGCCAACGAAAATAGAGAAACGTTTCATTTTGAAGTTTCTACCTGAGGTTAGGCAACAAAAGTTAGGTTGTATAAAGCATCAATAGAGATCAAGGTTCAAATTACATTTAATTTCAGTTTCGTAGTAAAATACATTACATACATACATAAAAACACAATTCAATGTAGACATGAAAAATCCATGAAACGCTCGTTCAATAAAATGCTCATAGACCATTAAAGCAACCCACACACTGGTATTGGAATGAAAGTGAGCATTAGTGGATTGTATTAGAGCCTTAAATCTGAAAGTAAAGCCATTATTGGTCCCTTGAATTATGGTAAGTATTTTTTTGATAGCGAAACGAGGTAACACTAAAACTCCGCGGTTTTACATAATTACCTACCTGGAAGATAATAACTATTTTTACTACTTTAAATATCGATTTTTTGTTTTCTAATAAAACTAAAAATATCGATTAATAACGAATGTATGGTTCCCACACGATAATATTTTTAGATCAAAGACGTTGATCAACATATTTCAGTTTGCTCATGTTTTATTTTTATGTAATTTCACAACAAATTTTAATAAATTACTGTAACGTGATTCAAGATAAATATTTTATTTGTGTAATAGCTTTTCTAAATATGATTACATTTAATGATATGCACAGATATACTATCCTTAATTTCCCATAAATCATATTCTTAAAATGATTCATTTGATTGATCATTAAATTCGCTTCAGAATTATTTTGATTATAATCAAAGTGCACAAATATGATAGGTAACATTTCCCGATGAGCTCATTATGATATACTTCAAAAGAGCTTACTATAATTTTATATACTTACTTATCTTATCTGTCTATACTTACTTTTACTTACTATACTAAATGACTAACTTAATATATTCCAGAGTTCTAGGTTAAAGACATGTTTAAAATAAACTTAAAATAAAAAACATATTTCGTAACTGTTTTATCAAAGTAATATTTTTATTTATTATTAGCAGCGTGGTGGGTTTAAGCTCCAAGCCCCCTCATCTTGAGGGGAGGCCTAAGCCCCTGCAGTGCACAGGATATTTATAATACATAAAATTTTATATTTTCTTGTCGAGACCGTTAAGGTGCGAAACATTTTAAACTTAAATAAGTAACTAAAAAACAAGTAACCAAATAATTTATATTGGAAGTAACTACAGCTCTATTCGTTTCAGTTAAAATATTTTCATTGTAAACGTATTTTTACTTAAAAAACAAAACAATATCGCGATGTAAGTGATATCAGATACATGGTATCGAGACGTCCTCGGATATTTCGCGTGATTTAAGCGGTGGCGGGCGACGCTCCGCACGTAGTGATAAATATAATTGTAAAATGTAGCCGAGTCCCACCCATGGTGACGTACAAGTAAGGTGTGTCTATAAACGCTATGAAAATATACGCCTAGGTGCTGCAGAACACAGTGAGCTTTTTGCAAGCTTTATATAGTAACGGTATAAATAAATCTTAGAAGACAAATTTTAACCTTTTCCTCTAAACTTACGAAGTTGAATTTTGCACACGTATGTGTTTCGGATGACAATAGTCTCAGAGGATGGTCTCCTCACGAGAGAACTGATCAACTGTTAACCGAATCGAGTTAAAATTTTACAGGTATTATTACTTTGGATGGCAATCGATAATTATGGTACTATCGAGCTTATCTGATCATGGAGCTAGAAGGTGGATAACAGACTTCATGAGGACTTTTCATAGCACACAGTGACAAGGCTCTGATGATTGAGCTGGAAAGTTGGTTACAGAACTCTTCAGTGGCTTCGTTCTTATAATTCCACTGTAGAGACCTCGGCTGGACTCAGTGAGGTATGCAGTAAGACATAGGGCAACTATATCGCAAGTAATTAACTACCCAAGCTCATAGAGGGGTACGTGCATAGGTGCTGGATAGCCATGGGCTGCAAAAATAATATGCTACTAACGTAGGTACCAATCTCTGGGCACCTAATTAATTATAACACTATCAAAAGGCATAGCCATCTAAATGTAATGGATCACAGCAGGTACTAAGGTGCCTACACGAATTGGTCGTTTATGTTTTAAATCGCTTAGCGTAGGTATAACCAACCAAATTGTGTAGTCGCCTAGTACTGTATGTAATCCATTCATAAGCTAACATTACTATGCAATCGAAAGTGTTATTAGACGATTAGGCGATGGCACGAAGCGTAACCAAGCTGATAAGTTTACGTATTTTTATACTAAAAATTTTAAATGAAATATGTACGTAAAACCTTTTTAAAAACAATTTTTTTTTTAAATATTGTACTTAAAAGGAAAGATTTAAATATAAGGAAATAAAATTTACCTATTAAAATATGAATTATATACCTATTAATATAGAAGCTTGTGGCGTCAAATATCATATATTATGAATACTAACTTGTAATTTTCTATTTGATATAAACTTCAAGCTTTTAAATTATAATATATTTTATACTTCATAGGTATAATTTTAAAATTTGAACACTGACGATTGTTTTTTAATTCATGTATTTCGTGTATTATGGTGGCAGGGCGACAAACCCGCATCGATTCAAAAATATTGCTTTGATTCGTTGACCGCTGGGGTAGACGAGTTCTCGAATGGAGGCCACATACAAGAACGTGAAGCATTGGACGCCGCCCGGCCAGGTGGACAGATGACCTGAAGCACCATACCGGGGGTAGTTGAATGCGAGAGGCGGAGGACCATGTGTGGTGGTGAACCTTAGGAGAGGCCTATATCCTACAGTGGATAGACACGGGCTGATGATGATGATGATGATGATGATGCTTTGATTCGTTTTCTATTTTAAGTAAAATGTAATTTATGTTAAATAATAAAATAAATACATTGTGCATAAGTCTTAGTTATCGTGCAGTTGTGACGCAGGCAAAAGCGATAGTCCAGGAAGAATGCGTTGCAACATACCTTACAAGCGCAAAATGACATTGCCATATATTCGACTACAACACGTGTCTAATACTAACAGAGATGTAAAACGTAGAGTTTGTTCTTAAGATATTTTATGAGCATATTATTATGATTTAGACTGATGTGTGTGTGTGTGTGTTTTTTTTTATTCTAAGATTCATATATATGCCGCCTTCATATAGTGCGAATTGATCGTTTGGGAGAAGGCATTGGTCCATGAAAAGAATAGCATCACTTACTAAATTTTATGAAAATTGTGACTTGTAACTGGTGTTCTTTCTCGGATAGCCATTTCATATAGGATAGATATAGTATTGACATCTTGTGTATGACTTAGTTAATTTTTACAATTTGATGTTGATTTGTGATTTGTAGTTTGTTTTAATTTTGACTGTTATATTATGTTACTAACATTTAGGTTGTTTTGTAGGTGTTTTACTAACAAATGAATCTTTGTCACTTGATATGAAATAATAAATAAATATTTTTTTCTTTAATGTAGGTGTTTCACTAACAAATGAGTCTTTGGTACTTGATATGAAATAATTAATAAATAAATAAAAAAAAATTTAATTTAAATGTATGAAAAATTATAAACACCTGTTTATTAACGTACTCGACAAAAAATATTATAATAAACTTATTTCTAAACACACTATCTCCTCAAATAGTTCAACATCTTTCAATAGTATAGTCTTCGTTTTTTTATACACTCTAGTTTTCATTTGTCTGTTCAATTTAGTCATATCCGACCTATTCCCAAAGTACCTATAGGTATAATAATTCATCTATAAACCACCCATCACGCGTCGTACGGAGATTATATTAATTAAAAATAATATTTTATTTAAAATTAATATTTTTAAATTTTTCTAGAAAAACCAGTTTAAAAAAAATATTATAATTTCACTACAGATTTTTTTAAATTTATTATTCATCACAATATAATATTCTGCTTGAATATCACACATAAATAAGAAAAAAGCGTGTATGTAAAGAAAATTATCCGTTATTTGAAAGGAAATCGTTAAGTTGAGGGAGTTGATTTGAAATGTCCTTGCATTTTCGCTTTTCTATTGTATGGACTGTACCTAACACGTTGACCTGATAGGTATTTGAAATATATTTTATATTTTCTGAAATTCCACTTCCATTTAAATAAAACTATTATTTTTCATACATTCATAATATTTACAAATAAGATAACTTTGATGACACATAAGATGACTTTCAATTTCAGCGATTAATGATTAAATAATTTAAATTCATCGTCATCAATAAAGATAATGTTATCAGAGTCCACGATAATAAAATCCGACAAAATTCATTGCGATAAATAACTATTTGAACGGAATTTTATGTTTTAACTTGGCCTAACAATCACAAAATATACAATGAAACTCCAAATATTATTTTTGGCGATATTAATGACATCTGCTTTAACTGAAAAAAGTTACAAAGATTACAAAGTTTTTAAAATTATTCCAGAAAATGAAAACGAAGTACAACTTTTGCTCGATTCGCAAAAAACAAAAGGACTTGATTTTTGGACTGAAGTGATAAATGTTAAACAAGAGGTCAAAATAATGGTTTCGCCAGAACAACAAAGGACTTTTATTGATTACTTAAAAAAATCTAATATAAAAAGCGAAGTAGTGATCGAAGATGTACAAAAGTGAGTATTATATACCTGTTATTGTAATTAAGAAAATATATTTTGGAAAATCGTTTCAATGGAAAGAATGTTTATTTGATGAAAAACTATTTTTTTTTTAAATAATTAGATTGAACAAAATTTCCGAAAATCTAAACAAGTGCACAACTCTGCGGTCGTGCTACAGTTATTTATAACAATTATACACAATTTATAAACAATTATAAACAATTTATTTTTAATAAGCACAGTTCAAATGTAATCTGCACTAATCCGTATATACATATTTAACGGATGACATATTTAATATTCATTATAAATATATTAAATCTAAATATATAATAATTTGTATTTTATTTTTGACGAAACTGACACCAATTTAAAAATATTAATATGATTCTAAATCTTCTTTAGAGATAAATACTGCTTGGGAATCCTATTTGTCCAATATATCCACATTAGGCACCTACTTTAGGATGACCTTAATTTTGAGGCTATAAAGATATATTAATAAAAATTTTGAATTTCATAATTATCAATAAATATAAATATACTTCTGAAGATATAAAAAAATTAAAATTGAAATCCAATATATTGTCACAGACAGTTGATATTGTGCACGTGATTGAAAATAAGTTTAAAAAATTTTATAGACGAGGACTGACATCATTTTTATAAAAATTAAAATTATTATTAGAAAATTTTATTATTTTAACAATTTTTTTCGTATACTTTCAAAAAATTTCGCTAAGTAAAACACTAGAGAATTTTACTTTTTTAATTTGAAGAAAAAATTAATAAAGTAAATAATTTAAAAATCCAACTGTGTTAAAAGTAATTAACTGAAATGAAAAAAAAACCAGCTAATTGTTTTGTAAAATTTAAATAAAATAGACTATCATATAAATATCACTTGAACGTTATATGCTATCGCAAACGGAGACAAATGTATTATCAAAATATTTTCGTTGGTGGTTTTTAGGTGAAAGTCTATTCTGTTTTTTTTTTTTTACAACAAATACCTTTTGTAATTTTTGATTGTCTCCGCCAGCATAGATGAAACTACAATCATATTTATATGATAGTGTATTTTATTCACATTCAATAGATAATATCATATATCATAGAGAGCCTGTTTTTTTCTCCCGGATTCTTTTTTTTCTATATCATTGCTTTTTTTACGAATTAACTTCAAACTTTTGTGCAAAAAATTTGGTATATTTGAGCTTAGATGGAAATATTAATGTATTTGTTTTGTAATTAGACTTGTGTAGCTCTAAGCTGAGTAAAAACAATAGAGAACTTTATGAGAAATAGAGAGCCGACTGCGTAAAAATAATTTACTAAAAAGAGAGAAACAAGCTGTATATATGTATATATTTATTTGAAATCGGCTATTTATTAACTCATTTGACATCCATATTGTTCTAATTTAGGCTATAGAGCTTATCAAAAAATAGATATATAAACATATATTCACACATATACAAGTTGATACGTAGATAAATATATACACACATGCATACACATACATAAAAAAATTACCCTCCGAAGTTGGGTAAAAATACTATACCTTTGAATAATCTGAAGTTTCATTTACATTTAGCAATAAGGAGCATGACTGTATCTACTGCATTTGCACCAGCATCTACTAAAATCGGTATTACAAGTGAAAGAGCTATGCTTGGTGTCTCTTTGATGGATAAAATCAGAAACACTGAAATCCGTCAAAGAACTAAAATTGTCGACATAGCCGAAGCGATCAGCAAGCTGAAGTAGCAATGAGCCGGTCACATTTGCCGTAGAACTTATAACCGATGGGGTAGACGAGTTCTCGAATGGAGGCCACGTACCGAAAAGCGAAGCGTTGGACGTTCCCCAGCCAGGTGGACAGATGACCTGAAGCACTATACCGGGGGTAGTTGGATGCGAAAGGCGGAGGACCGTGTGTGGTGGCGAGCCTTAGGAGAGGCCTATATCCTGCAGTGGAGAGACACGGGCCGATGATGATGATAATGATTAAGTAATAATAATAAAAATTCGATTAATTTTTTTTAGAGTAATGGATGATCAACTAAGACCAGCACCAGGCGCACGAAATGTTATAGTACCGTTTGGGTGGAACAGATACCACAACTTGGACGAAATCTACGCATGGTTGGACCGTTTAGGAACTGAGTATCCCAATATTGTGACAGTGATTACGATGGGTACATCTAACGAAGGCAGAGATATCAAAGGAGTTAAGATAGATTTCAAGCCAGAAGGAAGAGAGAAGACGCTAATAGGAATGTACGAAGGCGGTATACATGCTAGAGAATGGATATCTCCGGCCACAGTGACATGGATTATAAATGAATTTCTAACCAGTACAAATTCAGATATTAGATTCTTGGCTGAACATTTCGTTTGGCACATCTTTCCTGTTATAAATCCAGATGGTTACTCTTACACTTTCTCACAAGTAAGTCACATAATATGGTTTTCTAATTATATTGTTACGAGCCCAGAAAATGTGAATGATTAGTAAAACGTTCGGCCTGTACTTTACATTTTTAATCTAATTTTAATTTCATGGTCATCACTCAATTATAACGAATTTTGGTTGGAATTCAAGGGTTTAACGTTATCGAGCCTTTCAGAAATCTTCTATAAAACTAAATTGATTGACGTCAGTTTTTTACCGTGCTTTCTGGAACCTTATCGATATCGATCTTCAAGATGTGCACAGAAAATACTTCGAAAGTAGCTCTATTGTGCTGTTTGTGTTACAGGACAGGATGTGGCGAAAAAATCGAAACACACAGTATAATCAAACTTGCGGTACAACTGACGACGACTTGAGCAACGGAATCGATTTGAACAGAAACTTTGGATATCTTTGGATGTGTAAGTAATGGTGTTACCTAAATTTTCACTAACGAAGATATGAAATCGTTGGTACTAATAATGATCCCATTCCATCTTATCAGCCCTTTTTGTACCCTACTGCAGGGACTTAGGCCTCCCCTCAAGATAAGGGAGCTTGGAGCTTAAATCTACCACGCTGCTCCAATACGGTTGGCGGATTGTAACGACCGTCATCTATTAAGAGCAACTGGAACCGACTGCTTAACGTGCTCTCCGAGGTACGGACTCAGTGATAGTTAATGAACTTAGGTCAGAAATACACATTGGTACACGCTAATATTAATAAAAAGCATTTATTTCTAGGTTTAGGATCCATGGTCGGTTAGAAAATTTGAAAATACCTCCTTAGTTGGCTATTGCAATATATGTGAGTGTTGAGGCGTATATTATTATAATTATAAAAATTTCTTTCCAGTAACGGGAGCATCAAACAATTCGTGTTCAAACACATACGCCGGTCCCAGTGCGAATTCAGAACCTGAAACCAGAGCTGTTATACAATACGTGAACGGTTTAAAACAACAAGGAGAACTCATATATTACATAGCTTTCCACTCCTTTACTCAACTAATACTTGTACCTTACAGCCACATTGACAATAATCATCCAGGCCAGAGTGTAAATTTCACAGATCTGGTAAGTTTATTCATTCACATAAGTCGTTTAAGTGTGAGTTCAACTTACACATGGAATTTTTTGTACCATTAACTGGGACTGATTCTATGGTCAGAGATATTTACACGCATGCGCCGAACTGAGAAAAATAACCCAATAGAATGTTAAATCTACATGTAATTAAATACCAGATAATAGTAAGCTAAATATTTGCAAAAAGTCAAATATTAAATGAAAAGTTTTTGTATTTATTTAATTAATATTCAGGGTAATTGAAATTAAAGTTGCTATACGCTCTACAGTTCACAGTATGTAGGGGTTAATTAATTAATAATTACCCTACTCAAAAATAAACAACGCTGATTTTATGGCAAATGATGCTTTATGTGTTATCCTTAAGGTATTTATTTCCTTGCTCGGTGCCTGTACATAGGTACATAGTCTTTTCACGCAGAGTCAATCACAAAATTTATATTGCTACATTATTTATAAAAACAAAATCGAATATTTAAACTTTTAAGAGAATTAGATTTAAAAATGTGTGTTTTAATGCTATAAACGTCATCAATTTAAAATTCTTACAGCTAACAGTCTGTGAGGAAATTATTTGTAAAATCGTATGATCTAATTTTTCCGGTTTAGTACAGAAACCTAAAAAAAATACCATTATCTATTTCTATAAATTTTCTGGAATTTTGTAAGAAAAATAGTGCATACATTCTTGTAAATAACGCGTCTGCAATTAACAATTTTCGAGTATTAAATTTTTCACGGTGAGTTTTCAAATTCCGTAAAAATTCTGACTTATTTTTTGATTTATATTTAAATAATATCGTTTTCAGTTTCATATTGCTACTAGGGGAGCAGCGCGAATACAAGAGAGATATGGCACCTTTTACAGAGTTGGGGCATCGCCTAATGTCATGTGTAAGATTTTTTTATACATCTCTGTCAATCCTTCGTTTACTATTCTTTCATGTTAACAGAACGTATTTAACGCCAACAAGTTACACATATATTATTCGACTTTCAGTATTACGAGTTTTATAGATATACTGGGAATCGGCAACTGCTTCGCTCGCGTGAACTACACGTATCATTTTAGGTTTTAATCAAGTCACATCAATGCGTAGTTACTTGTTACTACTAGAGCTAGTATTTCCATCATAATTAAAGTTTATTCATTTAATTTTCCATTCCCATTTCCCACTTTTAATCACGCTTTTACTAGTTTGGCCTGTATGTATAAATGTAATATAATCTATAAGGATCTAAAGTTTTAACCACTTCAAATTGCTGTATAATCACGAAACATGGTGACTGTGTGTAATTCTGATAACAATACAATAATATGGTACTATGGAACTAATAATAATACCTGGGACATCCCACACAGCGCCATCTAGTTCCAAAGAAAGCACAGTTTGTATTATGGGTACCCAACAACTGATATGCGTCCTTTAATATTCTATTTGGTTTTACACCCAGACACGGAAGAAATAGACATGTCCATGCAAATGTCAAATGTCAAATGCAAATGTTGATCTGGCGGGAATCGGACCCGCGACCCTTGTCTCCGCAGTTAGGGTCCTAAACATTCGGCCAATCAGTTGTTCGGACTGATTTTATGATTGATCTGGAATATATGCATTGAAATTCCACAACTCCGTTTATTATATTAATTCCTTTCTTCTTTGCCTCCTTTTAACCTTCTTGTACCAAAAGTAAAAAAACTACTTTTCTACTTTTTTCTACGTGCAATTTTATGACCCCAGTCTTTTTCAGCGGTCCCTAAAAAAAATTTTTCCATCTCGCCATTCTGTAGATAATTCGTTGTCAAAAAACAACTCAGTTTTAATTGAAAAGGTGGTATTTTATCAAATTAATAACGTTTAATTAGTTTATATAGCACAGCGTATGTCACTAATTTCATTAATTATTATTGTTACATATACTGTTTATCATCATTTAAAAAATTCGAATGAGCAAAAGAAATTGTTTGCACACTAAACTTTTTTTTATGCTTCGCATAGCACGCGTGTAATAATAGGTTGTATGTCGATGTTGCCTTCATATTTCCATTTTTATGTCCTTCTATGTGTCATTATATTTACGTTGCAGGAACCATGATTTCTGCTGACGGACGCATATTTTTTTCTCTTCAAGTTCCTGGTTTTTTTTGGGGGGGGGGGGGGGGGGGCAATAATCAGTCAGTAATAACAATCAGTCGAGCTGATGATACTGATTTTGAACATTTTTTCAGGGTATAAGACATGTCAAATCGAAATTTAGAATATACCAAATACACGTAATAGTATGAAAAAAAATATTTTATTTCCACAGACCCTATGAGCGGCACAAGCTTCGATTGGGCAAAAGGTGAAGCCGAAGTACCATTGTCTTATCTGTTTGAACTAAGAGATTTGGGCACATGGGGATTCCTTTTAAACCCAGAACAGATTGTACCCACCGGACAAGAAACTATAGACGGTCTACTCGAAATGGATAGAGCTGCTCGTGACTTGGGACATTATTCCAGTGCTAAGACATTTATTGGATCTGTGGCAATAATTGTTTTTGGTTTGCTAATAAATCTCTTGTGAAGAAAAATATTCATATAGTAAATATTTATTAATTTATGTTAGTAAATACCTATATTTATTCATATATAATACTATTTAGTATTTGCAACCTGTGTTAATATGAAATAAAGTGTGGTTTAAGACATTGTTTTCTTTTTAATTATTATTAAATATTTACTCTATCTACCGTTTGATGTAAATAAATTTACATGTATGTTCCCAAAACAATCACTTTGAAGTTATTAAAAACAATTGACTCAACCTTCCGTGTCAAATGTAATATAAAATAAAAATGAGTTTAAACCATAGACATTTTAAACTAGATTTAAATGTCTTTTACGTCATTTTACCTAAATAGTACCATACCATCAGCCCATTTATGCCCCACTGCAGGGGCTTAGGCCTTCCCTCGGGATGAGTGAGATTGGAGTATAATTCACCACGACGCTCCAATGCAGGTCGGTGCTATTGATGGTAATCGGGAACGGCGCGGCGGCATAACGTTTTCTCCGAGGCACGGAGTCAGCGACAGTTATGTACAAAAGTTGGAAAAAACTCACGGTACATGCAAGTACTAGCTCTGACTTCGACCACGGCTTTCTAAACAGAAGCGGGCTCGCTGCTATTCGGCTACCACGACACCTAAATAGTACAAAAGGCTAACGTGAAAACGTATATGCACACTGCATTTTTTTATTGGATTATACTGATACAGGTGATAAATTATTGACTAAAAAATGTAAAAAAAATTAAGTAAGTAGGTAAAAACGTGTTTTTTAATCGTTAAAAATCGATGGGATTTTCCTTGGAAATCCTTATTTCTTATCAAAATATTAATCATCAATAGTTCTTACTATTGACGAATAATATTATGATGATAAATGACTTTTGGATTAATGAATGAATTTTTGCATTGGGTTCACTTGGAAGCTTGGTTTTTTTAAAGCTTCAAGCGACCATATACCTAAGTATTTGATTTTAAATTGAACTTTAACTCAGTTTCGAATCCAAATTCAATTTCAAGGGTCTTGAACGTCTGTTCAAGACCCTTACAGACAGACAGACGGATAAGTGATCCTTAAGGGTTCTTTTCCTTTCAAGGTACGGAACCCTAAAAATAAAATATTTGCAAACTATTAACGTTATGAAGTATGTAGGCACAGCTTTGAACATAAAATATTACGTCTCAAATCGTAATTAATTTTGGTGTGATAAAAAGCATAATATTTCTTACGAACGAAAAATTTAACAATTAAAGAAACACGATTTGAGATTTGAGAAAATAGACAAGTTCCCGTATGAAATATGAATCAGTGTTATTGTTGACAGCACGACATACAATATATTATATATTTCATTCTCCAGAGTTTTCGACTGATTTCGTAAATATAATATAGTTGTTAACAACCCGTTAAAGACATCTTCAGTGTTGTTGTTGTAAATATATAAATAAATGATGACTGATGAGGATCAGAAAGCTAAGTTCATGACACTTTAATTAATACGCACTGACGCTGTTCCGATGTTCTATTGATGACACAATATCTTTTTTTTTTGTTTCTCGGAAGAGGAGAATCTTTTCCCAGACAACACCCGCAGCGCGACGATGACACAATATCAATATCAATTAAAAATTATCTTATATATATGAATGTCATGATAGCGCAGAGCGCAACGAACCTTTCTCAAATTTATATGGCCCCATAGGGCCATGGTTCGAATCCGGGCGTGTACCAATGAGTTTTTCTGACTTATGTACACAATATCACTGAAACCGTGCTTCGGAGGGCACGTTAAGCAGTCGGTCCCGAACGCTGTCAATAGATGGCGGTCGTTACAGTTCCCAACCCGTAGTGGAGCAGTGTGGTGGACTTAAGCTCCAAGCCCCCCTCCTCACCCTGGGGGAGGCCTAAGCCCCTGCAGTGGGGTAAAAATGGGCTGATGATGATGATGATGATGAAAATAACAGTGGCGTGATGTAATGAGATTTTAGTGCCATCTATTAATAGCTAAATGAACTAGTTATAAAGGCAGCGAACACTATCTTTACGCCTCAATAATTATAAAAAACACAAACTGAGCATTACTCGTATTTCTTTCTTTGTAAAATATACGCACTGTACTACTTCGATTTGTATTCTTCATCATTTATTTGGGTCACTTTACGTACCTATTCGCTTTCTACATACGCACGAAAGTTTTTACTTTATACGAGTACATTATGACTTTTTCTATCCTTCGGTCCGGCCTGAAAAATGTATAAAATTTTGTATGAATATTTTCTCAATTCTAAGACCTAGTTGAAAGTTCGTTTGTAATTTGTGACGCGGTGAACTTATGATGATCCAAAAATAAAATTATTACACTTTTACGAAACTTCTAAAGTTGAATTTGTACTTGAGTATGAATTCAATCAATATGTACAAATAATCCACTAACCCGCACTGGAGCAGCGTGGTGGATTAAGTTCAAGCAACTTCATCACGAGGGGAAGCCTAAGTCCCTGCAGTGTCGCATAATGTGATGATATGGATATAGATACAAACAGTAAGTTGAATTTTCATATTCCGAGTTTCTTGTAATTTTTAATGTACCACCAAAGATACTTAGATAGAAAGGTCAACTGGCGAAGCGTAGGCACTTTTTAGAATACTTAGAATAAATTATCAAATTTATAAGATTACGAACTGTTATAATCACCACAAGTTTACCGATCTGCGTTTTAATTTTTAACATATTACACATTACAAATAAATTCTAAATTAAAATCAAATTAAAAAAAAAACTATAAATTAAAAATACTATTTATATAATGATAAATGAGAAAAATAAATAAATAATTTTAATCTATAAATTATATAGCAAAATAAAACACTAATAGTATAGTCCAATTGCTAAAAAGATTGGAAGTAATTCGTATAGTTGTAATTTTTTGTGGAATCATTAGAAGACATGAATATAAGTTTCCTCTGAGTTTGCACCATTCCTGTTACATACGGAACATCATTAAATGTCACGTATTAACATTAAAGTTCCATTATTTTGGAATTTTATTAATAACTAATTGTGATAAGTTTAAATATACGTAGATACCTCTTTGGTCTATAATTACTTTTCATTAAAAATGTGTGAGATGTATGAAACATTAATAAAATATTATTTTTAATTTGCGGCTCAAGGGAAATTCAGCCTGTTGGTGCAAACTCATAATAAGCTTTTTAAAG
The DNA here is from genome assembly GCA_949709985.1 of Luffia ferchaultella. Taxonomy (NCBI): domain Eukaryota; kingdom Metazoa; phylum Arthropoda; class Insecta; order Lepidoptera; family Psychidae; genus Luffia; species Luffia ferchaultella. Next base: position 16,486,005 of record OX453256.1, read on the forward strand.
CATCATAAACACCCAGTCATTTTTGCACCCCTTTGCACCTCTATGAAACCTGTATTTTACAATTTTTGTAAATTGTACTTCGGGGGAAATTATTATACTCATAAATTTTGTTATATATAATGTATTCTAAATATACTACATTTGCCCCAAACAAAAATAAGAAATAAATAACTGGAAGTTTCTACAGACTTAGCATGAATATAATATACTACGCCTCGTGGCGTCAGGGAGCGGGGCAGAGAGAGCAGAAAATCATGAAGTGCGTGCACTGCGCAAAGGTATTAAATGTACTATGTACCAAAACAATAATAAATTATACACATAAACCTTCGCCCATTGGTGTCAATAATTTGCCATTCCGTTCGGTAGTTTTTGAGTTTATCGCGTTCAGACAGACAGACCAACGTGGCGGGGGACTTTATTTTATAATATGTAGTGATATTGCATTGTTTGTCGTGAAGGTTTACTGAGTGGAGATGATACTGTTGATCAAGTTCGTGAAAAAGGTAAAACCGTTTGTTACTTTTATGAAGTATATTGCATTGTTTGTCGTGAAGGTTTACTGAGTGGAAATGACACTGTTGGTTAAAGTCCGTAGAAAAGTAAGACCGTTTGTTAATAAGCTGCCTTTTTCTACATTTACTGAAAACGGCCCGATTCAAAAATTAAATTCTATTAAATTGGAGAGCACTTTAGGTATTGGTAGGAGTGATAGAAAGGATTTACAAAAAAAGAAACTAAATTTAATTTTGTAATAGTGTCCACCAGACGTACCTAAACATGACACACAGATGACTGAAAAACTGATATAACGTCAAAGATAGAAATAGTGTTCAGGTAAATAAGCGCAAAAGTTTTAAGTGAAGTCACAGGCAACAATTAAATTCATAATAAAAAAATGGTATGATTCAGTTATGAACAATAATTTTAAATGACCAATTTATGAGTCGGTGCATGCGGGATAACACCATAGTATAAATAATAGTAGGTCCACGCTTTTGATGTTTCAGTAAACGCCGCCACAGCGTCAGGACATGATAGTTTATCAGGGTTGCCACAAGAATAAAAAAATACTTTAAAATTATTTATTGATGTGTGAAAAACCAAATTACCTTTCGGCATGCTGCATTGGGTGCATGGAGTGAGAGTACGGTCATCTTATTCTTCAAAAAAGGAGACAAAACGCTTCTAAAAAATTATAGACCGATTTCACTCCTCAGCCACGTGTACAAGCTGTTCTCGAGAGTCATCACGAATCGCCTCGCCCAAAGATTTGATGAATTTCAGCCCCCTGAGCAGGCCGGGTTTCGAAAAGGTTACAGCACTGCAGACCACATACATGTGCTGAGGCAGATTATTCAAAAAACGGAGGAATATAATCAACCTCTGTGCCTAGCCTTTGTGGACTACGAGAAGGCCTATGACTCCGTCGAGACCTGGGCTGTTCTGGAATCTGGACAGTCCCTACATTGCGGTGTTGAGATGTCTGTACGAAACCGCGACAATGACTGTCCCGGTTCAGGACCAGCGGACGAAACCTATCCAATTGCGAAGAGGAGTGCGACAGGCAGATGTGATATCTTCGAAACTGTTCACTAACGCATTGGAAGATGTTATCAAGACGCTGGACTGGAAATATCATGGCAACAATGTCAACGGTGAATACATCTCTCGTCTCCGCTTTGCCGACGACATAGTCATCATGGCAGAGTCACTGGAGGAGCTAAGTGGAATGGTAAACGGCCTCAATGGCGCCTCTCTCCGGGTGGGACTCGGGATGAATTTGGACAAGACGAAAGTCATGTTCAAGGAACGTATTCTACCGAGACCGGCAATCGTAGAGAGTGCGACTCTTGAAGTTAGGCAAGACTATGTCTATCTAGGACAGACTGTCCAGTTAGGCAAACACAACTTCAACAAAGAGGCCGACCGAAGAATTCAGCTGGGCTGGGCTGCTTTCGGGAAGCTCCGTCGTCTGTTCTCGTCGCCACTACCACAATGTCTCAAGACCAAGGTCTTCAACCAATGCGTCCTGCCTACAATGACATACGGTGCCGAAACATGGACTCTTACGGCAGGACTTGTCCACAAATTTAAAGTTGCTCAGCGCGCTATGGAGCGGGCTATGCTCGGTATTTCGTTGATAGACAAAATCAAAAATACTGAAATCCGTCAAAAAACTAAAGTTGTCGACATAGCCGAAGCGATTAGCAAGCTGAAGTAGCAATGGGCCGGTCACATTTGCCATAGAATAGGGACCAATTTCGTACATGCGAAAGGAAGTAAAGGTCCGCCATTTTGAAAATAATCATCGCATTTATATTTTGCACCTAGATACACATGGTGTCATTTTCACACGATTTTATATAAGAAATTAGAATCTGATGTCAAAATTGAAATGGCGGTCAACTAGAAAATATTCAATTGACATTTGACATTTATACCGGCAAAACTCAGTTTACCTCGGTTCTTTTCGGCCTTTTTCGGTCTGATTGGGAAATATTTGTTTTTCTCGTTCTTTTCGGTCTTTTTTGGATCTTTTGGGTTCTCTTCGGTTCTTTTCGATCCATTCAGATCTATGTCGATCGAACTTAGGCGAACACGATTCAACTCGACAAAGTTGGTTTGACTCAAGGCATGTTTATGGTTTTCGGTTCTCTCTAGTCCTTTGCGGTTCACTTTCGATCCAACTTGGTCTTTTTCGACCTTTTTCAAAGTTTTTTGTAAAACCTGTTTTTCTTGGTCTTTGTGGTTTCTTTTTGATACTCTTTGTTTCCTTTCAGTCCAATTTGATGTTTTTCGGTCCAAAGCCAACTCAGTCCAATTTAATCCAATTCGGGCTAACTGAATAGTTTTGGTCTCATTAGAACCTTTCCGGTCCAACACGATAATTTATAGTTTATTTAGCTCTGTTCAGTTCTTTTCGGTCTTTTTCACTTTTTCCACATTAACCCAGTTTTGGTGAACTGAGTTTTCTTGGTACGAATGTCAATTGAATATTTTCTAAGTGACCGCCATTTCAATTTTGACATCAGATTCCAGTTTCTTGCATGAAATCGACTTTTTTTGTATTTTTTTTTCTTTTTAGTGTTTTTTCGTTGTTCGATATTTTTCGGTTTAACTTTATTTTTAGCAGTCGCTACGGTCCTTTTAGGTTTTTTGGTTTTTTTCTGTTTAACTTGATTTTATCTAATGCTATGCTGTCCGGTCAAACTCCGTTCTTTTCGATCCTTTTTAGTATTTTTCGTTCAAATTAGCTTTTTTAAATTTTTTACAAATTTTCCGTTTTTAGCCTTTTTTGGTCTTACTGGAGCTGATTCGAGTGCGCAACGGTAGACCAAATTTTTGTTGGTTTAGAGAGTGACTTTTGCACTGTAAATTAGTATTTTTCTTATACTTGATGACGTAGGATAATCAGCGCTGTCGCACGGTATATAACTCTAGATAATTAACACAAATTCGTTTATTTGAAATAAATAAAGGACGTGCTTGAAAGACACTATTACTTTATTTTTCGTTTAAACACAAGCTGCTTTTGCATGAAAAAATATGTAAAGTTTACTATTTGTATACTATTACATCCCAACAGAGTATTTATAATCAAAAAGTAATCTAGTAATCAGATATTAATTTCAAACTGAATTTTTATAACATTAAACGAATGAACCTAATTTAATAAAACTGTATTACATTCATATTATATTTCTGTATTAGGATTTGTATTGGTTGCTATAAAAAAAGCATGTAAAAAAACATGGTTTTCTCGGTAACCGTTAGTTTACGCCATTTGCTTACTTAAAACTTATTGTTTAGTTCGGTAAGCTCAAGACGCTCTATAAGTTTGGACTGTGTTCAGCTGAACACCCGGTATTTTCAAGTCATTACAGCGAATTTAAAAGTCGCTTATTTTAAAAGGTCATATGAAAAATGTAGTTGTTTGTATCTATTTTAGTTGTCTTGGTAGTTAACATTTGGTTTACATTATAAAACTTAAACAAGACTTTGTAAACGTTTCATTACATTATTGTTTATTTTATTATTTTTAAGCTTTTACTTTGCGAAAGATACAAATGACATCATCACCCTTATTTGTGAATATTGTTCTTTTTTTCATAAAGTATTGAAAGTTTAATATGACGCTTATATATATATATATATATATATATATATTTGACCAGCATCAAAAATGTTACAAACGATTTTTTTCCCTATGACGCCAACTTTTTGCAGTTCTTTACTGGTAGGTATTACACTCATGTGTTTTTGGGCACAGGGTCATCAGCCTTTTTTTTGTTGCATGAAAAGTACTGTGTGTTACAATTTTCAGAAGCTTTTCCCACATTTAAATATTTTAAGAACAAATATTTCAGGGACAGTAAAAATTTATTATACAATATGTTAAACACAAAATTTACAATAACATATCAATAAAGTTATGATATGTTTGGTATTATTATCTGTTTGCTAACAATCTTATCGTTCTACCTAACCGGTGACTCAGCGTCGATTCATCAAAATCGAAAAATGTCGCTAAGCAATAAACAACTCTCATGCGCGGTAATCAAGTGCAATTTAGCTAGTGCGCATGTTTATTTTAGATAATAATAATTATGTAGTCTATTATAAAAGCAGATTATGTCAAGATCGAAGCAGTGCAACCGGACGGAAACACTGAGTAGAATTAAATAGACCAGCTTCTACAGATGTAATAACGTCGTTGACATTTAAAATGTGTATAATTGTGTATCACTACAATGTTATTTGGCAAATTAATAATCATTTTTTTTTCCATAAATTGTCTAGTCCTAAAATAAGTTTCATTTTATTATCACTTCTAAGATATTAGAATATTTCATTTAAAAGGAAGTTTTACTTTTCTGAACTGAACTGAACATTAATTGAATCAGCTAGGTAATTTTAATCACATTTGATTCGGGTCACCTAAATAAATATACAAATATTCATTGAAAACACGCAACAAAAATCTTAATCAATAGGTTATGCCTAAACGGCAGAAATGGTGAATGAGGGGAAAAAACACTCAAACGAGAAAATTGTATTATTTTTATTTTAATAATGCATTCTGTATCTAAAGATTTCATGTCTTAATATTTTGTGTACCTGTCATATCTTTGACAAATAGGTATTCTTTAGCAACTTTTGGGTGCTTGAACTGAGTGACACAGGTCTTTTCGCTGAGTGCCTCTTCACGCACGGATTTCATTCGGCACTACTTTAAATACTAGAAAAATTTAATGTTCCATATAAAAATGCCAATTTTTTTTAACGGGCAAATATAATGGAAACTAAACTAGTGTGATTGTGATAATTTTTAAAAACATCAAAATTTTCCCCGAATTACAACAGCAGAAAAGCTTGAAAAACTCATTTCCGTATGTTGCACTCAGGGTGCGAAATCAATAATGAATTTTTGTCAAATATCTAATCCTGACCTCAATTTACAAAAGTACACAATTTTCCCCAATACCGCAATGACCAAAAAAAAACACTAAAATACAAATATATTTTTTTCTAGCGCTGCTTTGGTCAGATTAAAATAAATAAAATGTAATAATGTAGATTAAGGTGTAATAAAACGTATAAAAAATTACGCTGAGTACATCTGTGTTCCCTGGTTAGTTATGACTAATAAATAGTTTTTACCCATTTTCACCCCCTTCCGTAGGGGTGCTAAAAGCATATTGTTTTATAAACTCTATTTTTTACTCATACAAAGCCATCACAAACGTTTTTACCTCTCCGGAGAATTTATTCCAATCTTTATGAAAAAATGACTTAATTTGACTGTACTATAAGGTAATTCTGGGTTATAGTTATTTAAAAAAGCAAAATGTACACAGAACTATTTTCCTGCATCTTATAATAAACGTAGAACCCGCCGTGTGTGTCCCAGTTTTCCGATTGTAACTAAACATAGATTAATAAAATTGTAACTTGCAATATATGTACTGTTGTTAGTTTTATGTATTTTATTTTGTTTGAAAATCGTGTGAATCATTGATTCGTTAAGTGAGTAGCGGTTCACCCAGTATAGAAGAAAATTTATGGGTTTGGGAAATTTTTCCAATTTTGCTTCAACATCAATGGTATTACCATTTTCCAGTACAAACCAACTCTCACGTCTTGACAGACTTATCGCACGACGTACTCTTTAGAGTACCAAATACCGAAAAATGTTATGTGAATGAATATTGACCGACCGATTAGCCAAGTGGGTAGAGCCCTTAGCTGCGGAGCCAAGGGTTAGATTTGATTTCCGCCTGGGGCAAATATTTATGTGCATGAACATGTCTAATTGTTCCGTGTCAGGATGTAAAATATCTATGTATTATATCGAACATTTAAGTATGTACATCAATTGTACCCATAATACAAGCTTTGCTTAGTTTAAGACTAGATGACGCTGTGTAGGATGTCTTAGGTAACGCCAGGTATTATTATTACTTAAAAAACAATTTGTACAGGATAATCAAGTAATGTCTACGAAATATTTATAATCTAATAATTGATATTGAAGTCATATGCTAAGCACGGCACTGCGACTTGGATTAGATTATTTTTATCAAACGACCAAAATTCGTACCGATACACTATCTAAAAAATTAATGCCACTTTATACGCTCACTCGTGATTGCTATATTCCTCTTATAAATAAATCCTTGAGTGCATTTGAAAAAAAAAAATGATGTTTTCCCTAATATTTACATTGCTTCTCATTGGTGTAAATTGTAAAGTGACTTACGATGGGTACAAAGTATTTTCTGTCATCCCTGAAACTGACGAACAGGTACAGATTTTGAAAGATCTGAAACAAGATTTCCTATACGAGTTTTGGACTGATTTCATTGGTCCCGGACGTGATGCAAGGATCATGGTGGCGCCTGAACGAGAAAATGACTTTCTTACGAGACTGAAAGAGATGGGATTATCAGCCGAAACCAAAATAAATGATGTACAAAAGTGAGTTATTCTTTTATGTTGTTTGGACCGACCGACTTGCCGAGTGGTTGGGACCCTAACTGCGGAGTCAAGGGTTGCGGGTTCAATTCCTACCCGGGACAAATATTTGTGTGCATGAACATGTCTATTTGTTTCGTGTATATCTATATTATCAACAATATCTATAATATTGGAAATGTGAAAGTGTTTCTATCTGTGTGTCTATTATCCTTTCACGCCTAAACCGCTGTACCGATTTTGATGATATTTAGTATATAGATATATTAGACTTTCGAAAAAGATATAGGCTATTTTTTGTCTCTTTGTGTGTCTGTCTGTTTGTCTGTGCGAGCTGATTTTCGAAACGGCTAAACCGGTTTCAATGGAGCTTTGCAGACATAAAAGGAAGGTTGTCAGGAGTGACATAGGTTTTTTTCCTATACATATTTAATCGTAATGTATTTCGGTCTGTTCCGGCTAATATCCGAAACGGCTGAACTCAACGGGTTTCGATGAAATGTGGTATAATAAGTTTAGAAATTTCTTAGATGGTTAAATTTCAAAACGTTCTAGAAACTCTTATACTATCCTGGAGTGTCACGTTCCTTTAACTGTCTCGATATAATTGTATAAACCACGCGGGCCAAGTCGCGGGCGGAAAGCTAGTATATGTATATATTATTATGAATAAGAATATTTAAGTATATAGTATATCAGTTGTCTAATTACCCATAACATAAGCATCACATATTTGCTTACTTTGGTACTAGATGGCGCTGAGTTGGATGTCCCAGGGCTTATTATTATTAATATTATTAGATATTTTCATTGATTTTTGGTTATTGACAATTTCATTTTCATTTTTGGGCCATATTTATATCTTTACAGGTTGATCGACGCACAGTTAAAACCAGCATACAATGGACGGAATACTAGTGCTTTTGGATGGGAAGACTACCATACATTAGAAGAAATTTACGCTTGGATGGACGGACTAGCGGAAACTTATCCTGATGTAGTAACTGTCGAAGTGATTGGTTTGTCAAATGAACAAAGACAGATCAAGGGAGTAGTGATAGACTTCAAAAAGAGGGGCAACGACAGTGCCATTGGTATGATAGAAGGAGGTATTCATGCCAGAGAATGGATTTCTCCAGCTACCGTCACATGGATCATAAATGAATTTTTGACAAGTACTGATCCTCAGATAAGATTTTTAGCCGAAGCGTTAGTTTGGCATATGTTTCCTGTAATAAATCCCGATGGATACGTATACACATTTACTGATGTGAGTAACTTTTATGAATTACTATAAGTGTTGTTAAATATAACTTCGAAGTTTTGAAATTTTGGGATTAATTTCCTATTTTGCAGAATCGAATGTGGAGGAAAAATCGAAATACAAATCATAACACTTCGTGTCCTCAGAACGATGATTTAAGTAATGGTATAGATTTGAATAGAAATTTTGGATTCCATTGGATGGGTAAAACTCGCCACAACTATTTTTAATATACACTGTCCTATAGATACGTCAACCTATAAAAGGTTGTTGAGCCAGCTCACAACTCACCAAATGGACCGAAAATGACGTTGGTAAAAACCACAGCATTAGAGTAGGTTAGAATTGACATGCAGGCGGATACGCTGTCCCTTTCAAGAGTGCAATATGTTGCATCCTTAAGACACATCTCATAGCCTAAACTCTAAAATGAAACATCAAATCTTACCAAAAATGTAAGTAAAAGGGATGGACGATTTAACCGATCTGACAAATCTGAGACAAACCTATTTACGTATGTATAATATTTTACATAAATTCGTTGTGTAATTATTTTTAAAACACGTGTCTCTGCACAAATATTTTCACATGACACCACAAACCTATTCGATTCTCTGTAGTAAAAACCTTGTAGTTTTTGAGATATCAACCAAGAGGTACTAGTCAGACTTGCTCCGTTCCGTGGAGGTTCCATAGTATTAAAAGTATTTTTTTTTAAATAATAATATAACTTTATATTCACAATTTTTGTATTTACTCCTTTACTTATGTTGTGAAACATTACTTCATGCCTTCCATGATTGCTTCTTCTCAACGGGACGTATTTTATAGGTTTTGATAAATGAGTTTGCTAGTATCAAAATTAGTAACATAAATAGTAATATTTTTGATTCCGCTGACTTAGAAGCATTAATTTTATACACCTCCTGGTCATCGTAAACTGTATTGGATAACTCTAATCTACCTCGTTTTTCTAGCCATTTCGGAGAAAAACGTTTTGACAAAAGTACAGACGTACTAAAGTAATCTCTTAAGGGTTCCCTTTATCTTTCTAGTTTACTCTAAAATTAGTGAAATTCTCTAGTTTGTTTTAATGCTTTGAATGCTACAAATGTAAAACCTTTACTATAATATATTTTTTATAAATTTTGCAGAAATACCCTGCTATGAAACGTAATAAAAGGTTTAATAATTTATGTTTCTCACATTTCCGTTCCTGAATTTTGAAAGCTTGTACTCTAAAATACGTAGGTACCTACATACTAAAATAGACGAATATGTAATCTTGTATAAATGCCTCTTCTTTATTATTTTCCTATGATACAAAATTAATTATTAGTTATTTGAAAAAATAAAGATATTGTGTTATTTTACTGGGGAAATTGCAAATTTTTAATAATATCAATACCTTCAATTACAATTAAATTGTGAGATCTACCACCAAGCCAACACCTGATTATAATAAACATGATTTAACATGTGACATCATATCACTTAGTGAAGGTAATGTTAATACAGGAGTACACTTGTAAACAAAAACCGTAAACAAGAACGAATAAGCCTTCCTAGAGCTATGCTGGCAGTTCTCGTTCATGCATATTGTCAAGCTTACGGTTGCTACGCATCAAGTAACAAATACGCTATAAGTAACTTAGATTAAGTTTGATTGAATGTCAATTTTATGATATTTGTTAAAAAGATATACCAAAAAAACCAAATTAGCTGTAGCATTCGAAACATACTGGGGGTAGTTGGATACGAAAGGTGGAGGACCATGTGTGGTGGCGAGCCTTGGGAGAGGCCTATATTCTGCAGTGGAAAGACTCGGACTGAAGATGATAATAATTCGAAACATTGAAGCAGGATAGGGATTTAATTTTAACTATGGATATTCGGTCCATCTGGTGAGTCATGAGCTGACATACTGACTCCTCAATAGGTTAACTTTAAACTATAGTGGGTTTTATTCAAATTGTTTCCGATTAATTAGTTAACTCTTAATCTTATACACAGAAATGGGTGCGACCCAAAATCCTTGCGATGAGATATATGCCGGCCCCACAGCTTTCTCTGAACCGGAATCAAGAGCTATATCTAACTATGTTCTATCACTTCATACTCAAGGCCAATTCGTCTACTATTTCGCTTTTCATTCCTTCGGACAAATGGTGTTGGTACCATATAGCCATGTACAGGGCTTGGACGTTTTGGAAGCGGAAAACTATGGAGATATGGTAAATTATAAACACTTAATCATCTTATAATATAATGTAATAATATCTGGGACATCCCACACAGCGCCATCTAGTCCCAAAGTAAGCAAGTATTATGCTTGTATTATGGGGTATTACACAATTGATATATATATACTTAAATATTCTTTTTTATAATTTATACATATATAAATATTTTTACACTCAGACACGGAACAAATAGACATGTTCATGTACGCAAATATTTGTTCCAGACGGGAATCGAACCCGCGACCCTCAGCTTCGCAATTAGGGTCTCTATAAACACTCGGCCAACCGGTCAGTCTTTCACATACAATAATTTTGTCTTACAATGGCAGTTAAATTAATATACCCAAGTTCAAGTATTCATACTGACTGACCGATTCGCTGAGTGGTTAGAGACTAACAGCGGAGCCAAGGGTCCTGCTTCCTGCAAGGATTCCAGCCCAGTACAAATATTCGTGCGAATAAACATGTCTATTTGTTATATATGTACAACAAAAATATTTAATTATGTGTACCAGTTGTCTACTACCCCATAATAAAAGCATATTTGCTTACTTTGGGACTAGATGGCGCTGTGTGGGATGTCTTTTATATTATTATTATACGCGAGGAATTTTTTTTAAATAGAGTACAACTTAGAAAACTAACGAATTTTGATACGGTTTATTGAAAAAGAGCCTGTGTGCTGACAATTTGTGTGCAAATGAAAGTTCATTGGTATAGTATACGTCCGCTTGCTCATGATTAGTTATTAGTCTACGTGAACTTTTCGTGATTTGTACCGCATAAAGGAAACAAAACATACAGTATTTTACTCTTTTTTGTTTTTACTAAAATTTTGAATCTTATTTTTTACATAATTTCGTAATAAATACAATTTCAATATCATTACGTATGGATATAGTGCGTTGGATATATTTACTGGTTTGTTTTTGTCATATCCAGAAAGTAACAGTAGGTACAGACGCCTTCTTTCTTATATGAATACCGTCCAAAACGGTCAACGGATGAACAGAGAAGGGCATCACAAGTTTTGCATCACCATTCTTGCCCTCCACGTTAGTTGCAGCAGATAGAGCCTTTCACTTTACCGTAGGGCCCTGTTATGTCTTTTCTTCACGATTTCAGCTGCAGCAGCAGAAAGTGTCTAACATACAAAATGCTCAGGATTAGAGCGCAGTCGTCTGTACACGTATAATGTCATATGAAATAATTACATTTAACGTAGTTATTACGTTATATAAAATTCAAAATATGAAAAGATGAAGTTACGTTATCCTAAGGTTATTCTTTGTTGCAGTACGAAATAGCTATCCGTGGCATGGAAAAACTTAAAGAGCGAAACGGAACCGAATATGAAGTGGGCACTTCGATGGAGATTTTATGTAAGTACTACATATAGTAAACTAGGCTTGAAGTAAATTAAAAACATTAAATATTTTACTGATACAAAGAATATATGAAATACCATATGAACACATTATGCCTCACTGCTTAGGCTTAGAAAATCCCTCGGGATTAGGATTCTTTGGAGCTTAATTCACGACGCTGCTCCAGTGCGGGTGGTGGATGACCGCCATTTAATGACGGCAGCCGGTACCGACGGTTTGACGTGCTTTCCGAAAAACGGAGTCAGTGATAGTTATGTAATTAAGTCAGAAAAACTCATTGGTACCGGTTTCTGGGATTCGAACAACGGACCTTCAAAACAAGAAGCGGGCTCCCCACCACTCGGCTGCGACGACACTGTGAAATATTTTGTGTTAATAATTCCAAATAATTAATCTAACTTTTAATTGGATTCCTTTGTATGGTCAATAAAGAAAAACATAAATACACTTATTTTTAAATACCGTAAAAATGTCCAGCACTAACAATTTGATAATCCCCCGATTTCCAATACATCTAAAATTAACTATAAATTTTCAGATGCAGTAACAGGTTCCAGTTTCGATTGGGTAAAGGGTGGGGCAGATGTACCAATTGTGTATCTATTTGAACTGAGAGATAATGGCACATATGGTTTTCTACTGCCTCCTGAATTAATTATTCCTAATGGTTTGGAAATAATGGACGGTCTAATAGAAATGGACCGAGTCACGAGACAACTTGGATATTATTCGGGGTCTACTGGCGTCACAGCTTCGACGATTTTGTTGTTGACGGCATTTTTAATTACTTCACTTTTTGGAATATAATTTGTGAAATTTCTAATACTGCTTTAGATTTAGCACAGTAGTTAACGATTTAAAGTCGCTAGTCTTATTCATTCGTACTCATTTGTAAATAATTACACGGAACTGGTTTATAATATTTTATACTCAGCAACGGGCACCGCACAAATCTAATTTTTACTATTAAATGACTTGAACCATTGATGGAAATTATAAATTAAATTAATAATGGCAGGTTATAAAATAATAAAAAAATTTATGTCACATATTAATATAGTGTAATAAGAAAAAAAATATTAAATTAGCATAAGTGTAAAATGTACAACTTTCAATCATAAAACAAATAAATTTTTCTTGTCTCTTATAAATTTTATAATTTGTACTAGGCCTATTAACTACAGCTTCGAGCAATCGAACAAATAAGTTAAGTATCTATTCATTTTTGTTACATTTCATTCTCTAATAAAAATTTAAAAATCTAGCTAAATAGATTTATATATAATTACTTTTTAAACTGAAATGATGTGACTGATTGGGGAAGTTTGCAAAAAAAAAAAGAAAACAATTATGAATGGAACTGTACCTACGACACCCATAATCTTAAAAGTTTTCGTTTTTTATGACATCTCATAAAGTTCACGATAAAACTTTAATGATCTGATAGAATATCTTTATTGCCATCGATTTGATAATACCGTCTTAGAAATGTGTTCGACATAAAATAACCATTATTAATTTATCGTCGATCGTAACTAATATACGCATCGAGATCATGAATTTCAAGTTAATCATAGTTTCTGTAGCATTCTTTGCTTTGGCTCAAGGAGTTAAGAAAAGTTATTTGAATTATAAAGTGTATAAAATCGTTCCCGATTCAGAAGAACAAGTTCAGATCTTGGCAGACTTGGAAAAACAAGATGGGATAGATTTTTGGACTGATCTCGTTGCGATAGGAGAAGATGTAAGGATCATGGTATCGCCTGATGTAGAAAGTGAATTCGTATCGTATAGTAAAGAAGTGGGTTTGAATGCTGAATTAAGGATTTCCAATGTCCAAAAGTAAGATCGTATAAGTATTGTTGTAATTCATTATTTATAATATTTTTGCAATAGAAAAATTATGAGCCATCACGGGACGTCTGGCAGGTGTGAAACAGCGAGTTTGTACAAGTACTTAATTTGCATATAAGACAAGATTACGACAGAAACTAAATATGGCATAATGATAAATTAAATATTACGATTTTTTTACAGAAAATTATGACCATTTATCTAATAAACATTTATTTGCATTCAATATAAAAATTCAAAATTCAAAAATTGATTTAAAGTTGCGACAACTCATTTTTTTTTTTTTTTTAATAATAACACAATCACAACAACGTCTAGGTCCCAAACTAAGCATTAGCTTGTATTTTGGGTACCAAACGAAGACACCACATACATATAACAACCAAGACCCGGTGCCAGTATTAATATTCATCATATAAATACTGATCCGACCTGGGATTCGAACCCGGGACCTCCAGCTTCGCAGGCAGGGTCGCTGCCCACTAGGCTAAGCGGTCGTCAATGACTTTTAGTCTGTGACTTCAGTTATAGTTATAGACTATTTCACGACGGCGCGCTCCATTATAACTCCGCGTTAGGTGCGCAGTTGCACTACTGGCCAGCAGTCGGTCAGTTGATTCGATATTAATGCGAATTTAAAAAATACTTAAATTTATAAACACATCAACAATATTAATAAAAGGAACTTAGGAATTGATACCCTACTCTAAAGAGATAAGGTTCTTTTTCGTCTAAATATATAGCGTGGCGACGACGCGTCGCTACGGTATGCGTCGCCACGACAACAATCAGTTTTATGACTAGATATTTCACATCAATAAACAATGTGCCATGTATTCTTAACGCAAATAAATATACACAACTCAATTTCAGATTGATAGATGACCAGTTAAAGCCTTCTACTAACCAAGGACGTAATAGTGGTTCATTCAATTGGAATGAATATCACAGTTTAGCAACAATACACGCTTGGCTGGACGAGCTTGAACAAACTTATCCGGGATATGTTACTGTGCAAGTGATAGGACAATCTATTGAGCAAAGGGATATAAAAGGAGTAAAAATCGACCTGAAACCAAATGAGAGAGGCAATAAAACTTTGATAGGAATGTTGGAAGGTGGAATTCATGCCCGAGAATGGATTTCTCCGGCAACACTTACCTGGGTCATAAACGAGTTTTTAACAAGCTCCGATCCTGATGTACGATTCATGGCAGAAGCTTTTGTGTGGCACATATTCCCTGTGGTCAATCCTGATGGATATGCATACACTATTAGTACTGTGAGTATTGTTTTCACATCCCAACTAGCACATAAGATATATAAATATTTAGCTGAATGACCTTAACTCTTTTTTTTAAATTCATTTGCTATTAATTCAGTCTTCATGACATCGAAACTAGTCCTGTAATGATGTATTTTACATAACTAGGACTTTTTACTTTACACCAATCACAATCGAGGAGCAGTCTGTTCGTGACGCATGCGTAAACCGCGAAAGGCAATCCGCTCGCGCCTTAGTTTCCGTCATTATTACATTTGAAGTACTATTTTAATTATTTTAATCGCAAATGTATTGAAAAACGTCGTATGATGCCCGTACTCAGTAAGCTGGCTATTATAGTCTCGGTTTATTACAAGGACTCGTCTATAATGTCCAGCTTACCGTACTTGCATCATAATGTACTATTATAACTATTGAACAGCTTTTACAATCGCTGCATTATTTGAACCCTTTTGAAGTTATTGGGTTTCTACAGCTAACATATAGCCATTTGAGTGACTGATTGGCGGAGTGGTTAGACACCTTGACTGCGGAGCCAAGGGTCGCGGTTTCAATTCCTGTCCGGAACAAATATTTGTGTGCATAAACATGTTTATTTGTTCCATGTCTGGGTATAAAAATCATTTACATATGTATATATTATAAAAAGAATATTTAAGTATGTTTACCAGTTGTTTAGTACCCCATATTACAAGCGCATTACTTGCTTACTATACGACTAGATGGCGCTGTGTAGATATCCCAGGTATTAGTATTGTACAGTGCTTGAGTGTTCCCACGTGCCCAGGGCTAGTGTACTATCACCAATCAAAAACTAGAATTAAAACTAGAGTAAATAGTAAACGTATAAAATGAGGTATGTCTATTTGTTCCATGTATGGGTGTAAATCATTTATATAAGTACACATTATAAAGAATATTTCAGTACGTATATACGTTGCCTAGTACCCATACTACAAGCACAATACTCGCTTATTTTTTTATTAGAAGGTGGTGTGTGGTATTTCCCAGGTATATTTATTACTTTCTTATTATTTATTACAGGATCGAATGTGGAGAAAAAATCGTAATCCTATAAATTTCACATCTTGCGGATCAGACAACGACATCAGCCATGGCATTGATTTGAATAGAAATTTTGATTTCCATTGGATGGGTAAGCAAGTTTCGTATCTTTTAGATAAAGTTGTTATTTTGTATAGGTTACCACACAACAAGTTCTGTGTAGTAACATTGTAGAATTTAATAAATTTGAGTATTTTGTTGTATTATTATTGTTTATTTTTTCGTACTACTTTCCATTCAGGGCCAGGCGCATCTGGAAATCCTTGTTCCAATACGTTTGCTGGTCCTTCAGCGGCTTCTGAACTTGAAACTAGAGCCATCGCCAATTACCTTACAACCCTGAAGACCCAAGGCGAAGTCGTATACTACATTGCTTTCCATTCCTTCTCTCAGATGATATTAATACCATATAGTCATTCTGTGGGATTAGGTAAACTTGAAGTGGACAATTATGCAGATTTGGTAAGTTCACCAGTTGTATGGATTTATGTGATGTATTTAGAAATAATAATAAAATAACGTATACCTCACAACAACGTCTAGATCCCAAACTAAACGTTAGCTAGTGTTTTGGGTACCAAGCGAAGACACCACATACATATAACAACTAAGACCAATCAATATTCATCACAGAAATTCTGCCCCGACCTGAGATTCGAACCCGGGACCCCCAGGCCGGGTCGCTACCCACTAGGCCAAGCGGTCGTCAAAATACCGAGTCAAAAAAATAATGTATTAAGTGTGCTGATTTTCATCGCTTACTTAGTTTAGACTTACCGGTCAGAGAGCGTAAACTTGTTACCTACCCTTGATAGTTTATTCTTGAACGTTTATGAAAATGTCTATACGGTTCCGAGTTAGGAATTTGTACCAATTTTCACTTTCTACGCAAATTTTTTGGTCCGTTGTTTCCCTAATGATCAAAACACTGATACGAATTTTTTTTTTATATCTTTATTTCTAATAATATAATAATATCTGTAAGTAAGTAATATTATTTACTCAAACAATATTATTACTTGGAAAGTAATAAATAGTAATATACTTTCACAAAAGTACATAGAACTGTCAAATTATGTAATTGGTTTATAACTTTTAAGATAAACGATTGAATCAGTTTTGATAATGTCATAAGGGTTGAAGTGTGACATTGCCATTCTGCGATATCTACTGGCCACTTTAAATAAAATAAAATCTACGTGGTCAAAGATTTAAATTTAAAAATTCTTTAATTTAAAGCTATTATATTATATTGCAAATTAATACAATAATTTGATTTTTTTTTCGTTTGAGTTCACAATCACGTCTGCATTTAACTATGTAGATACACGTCAAAATTCCAAGTAATTTTTAGTACGGGTCTCGTCATGACACACAGCATACACATTTTATAACATCAGTGCTGCATTTAGTGAAAAAATTACTAATGAACGCATATTATTCATTTATTCGCTTTCGGAATGGAAATTGTATAAAGAATTTTAAAACACGGTGGAACCTGGTCCGTATTGATATACTACTAAAATTAACAACATGGTCTTTGGTTGGGTTATTTTATGAAAATTTTGAAAAAAACAGTAAAAGGAATACCACAGAAATTAAATGATCTGCACCAAGATGCATGTGTCGGAGTTAGGTTGACTCGAGTGAACTCAATCGACTCAAAAATGAAGGGGATCGTATTCATAAGTGCGTTGAACCGAAAGCGATAAACTAAATGGCTGAATTCTGGTCAAACGCCAGAATATCGCCCTAAAAAGAACCTTACCCACAGAAAGAAATGGTGACTATTTGGTAATCTTGTACAACTTCCTTGGCTCCGGTGTATCAATTAGAACTGATTTGAACAATGATGATTAAACAGACCTACCTCGACTGGTCGATTGGCTTCTCCATTATTACTTCACGATAACGCAATACCTCATACTCCAAAAGAAACCGTTTCAACGCTACAGGAGTTAGACTTAGAAAGCCTTCGTACTCCACGTACTTACTCATAGCCCCGTACCAAGTACCATTTATATATATTCATCATTTATTAAACAGAATTCATTTTCATACTAATTTCTGGTTTCATTTTTAACGTCATTTTAAAGTTTAGATATCGAACGCCAGTTTCATACTTGAACCCATGATATTTCATTTTAAAGTTTATAAGCGTCCTCGGCAACCCGATTATTAGATTAAAACTGTATATCTTTATAATTTATTCTATTTCGACAGCCCAACTAGTGCTGTTGTCCCATTCAATTTTGCTTATTTACAGTATGAAATAGCTATCCGTGGTGCACACAAACTCAAGGAGAGATATGGTACAGAATACATAGTAGGAACTTCGGCTGAGATACTCTGTAAGTATGAAAATAAAGGAAACATATTTTAAACAAAAACTTGCAAAGCAGCGACCGACCAATTCTCTCTTTAGCTTTTATCGTCTTTTTTATCTTCTTAGTTTGTTAGATATTAAAATTAATGTTGGGTGTAAATAACATGTAAAAGATGTTAACTAATAATATACCACTAAAAGTTGGCCTTCCCTGCAGTACCTGCGCAGTGCGGGAAGTGATTCCTAGCTTTCTATTTATTGGTATACCAGACAGAACTCATTATAATTACGAAGTTCATGTTCTATTTTCGTTTAAACTATAATATAGTTAAAAATGTTTTGAAATTATTTTAAATACCATAATAGAAATCAGTCGAAAAAACCTTATTTTCCACAAATTTTACGTTTTTGTACAAATACTTCGAAAGTGTTGAAACAATCAATAATGTCAGTTAAAAATTTAAAGATAAATAATTTTTATAGTTGCATGTTATGTTTGATCAACTGAAACTTAGAAATGTGATTATGAAAAAATGAAAATCGTTTCTTTGTATGGTGGCTCCATCTATTATTAAAATAGCTGTACTAGACAGGCGTCGTCCCACCTTAAAGTGTGTTCACTAAAAGAGGCATAAGCATACATTTTATATTAGAAAAAAATGCACGAACAACCGATACAATAAAAGAGTGTCTTTCAAAGTCTTAAGAATATAAACATAAACTTGTTTTCCACAGATGTTGTATCGGGATCGAGTTTTGATTGGGTAAAAGGTGGCGCAGATATTCCCATATCATTGTTATTCGAGTTAAGAGACTTGGGTGACTTTGGTTTCTTGCTACCGTCTGAGCAGATCATACCCAATAACGAAGAAATCATGGACTGTTTAATAGAGATGGACAAAGTGACCAGGATGCTCGGCTACTATTCTAGTTCTTATGCTGTTGTTAATTCCTTAATTTTAATGGTTTTCGGAATAGCTTTTATTCTGTTTCTTATGTAAATCAGACTTTGAAATTTTTATTATTTGTTTAAATGGTGTATAGTGAATAAAGCAATACTCATAATTCTGCGTTTTTATTCTAACTTAACCTCCTAAAGCATAAATTTTTCGAGTTCAACTCAGAGTTCATTAAATAATACAACCAAAGGTCCTCAAAAGAAGACTAATTTTTTTTTACTTTTAAATCCTATATTAGTTAATGTTATTTTGATACTTATGTATAATGCAATAAGAATGAAATTTGATTGACAAAAGCCTACGGTACTAGGAACTATTTTTCAACAAAAAGAAAACTGGAAAATTAATTCTTAAAAAGGACTTCGGGGTATTATTATATATAAAAATGATTATTATTATTTTATTAATAATTATATTTTTATTAACAATAATATCTGGGACATCCTACACAACGCTATTTAGTCCTAAAGTAAGCAAGTACAGTACCCGGCCGTAAGTTATGCACACGAGTTCTAGAAAAAGGCTAAGTAAAAAGAAATTTAAAAATAAAACTACAGATATTCTTATCGTTTTTTAATTAGTTACAAAACTACATTGTTTGACCTTATTACAATTAATGAAAAAAATACAATATTACTTATAATTTTATTTTTAAACTTGTTTTTACTTGACCGCTTTTAGAACTCGTGTGCATAACTTATGGCCCAGTACTATATTATGCTTGTATTATAGGATACTAGACAACTGATACACATACTTAAATATTCTTTTTTATAATATATACACATATAGATACTTTTACACCCAGACACGGAATAAATAGATATGCTCATGCACACGAGTATTTGTCCCGGAGGGGAATCGAATCCGCGACCCTCGGCTCCGCAGTTAGGGTCTCTAACCACTTGGCCAACCAGTCAGTCATTTATTATTATTAATACAAAATGATCGATAATAACAAAACAATATGCGTGACCATTCTTCCATTTATCTACAAAACACTAAACTCATAGTTCCCAATCGAATTAAATGTCTTTATTTCGTAGTCATGTAATATTATTTCGAAACGCGTCACTAAAATAAATTTATTGCTTTGTGGAAAAATATGCTCACAAAGACTCATTCAAAAAAAGCTGGTTTTTCATAGAATTGATTTTTATCATCTAAGAAGTCCGATATTTCATAATAAGCTTTTGCATGAAGCTTTCGTTTTATTGTAGTTTTAAAATTGTTAACGGGTAAATCTTGAATCTCAACTGTTTTCTTATTGTAGAAGCGTATACATTGCCCTATAAAATATTTTGTGATTTGATTGAGGCGCCTGACATGGTCAGCAAGTTTATTTTTACTTGTATTAATACTATATCAAGCGTATTTTTTTTTAATAATAGAATTTTTATTACATACATCATGTTTTCAAATATAAATTGTAGATATAAAAACTTCTGAACGCAAACGAAACGTGAGATGAAAATGTTAATATTTTTAAAATAATGCCATTTTCGTTTACGTTTTAATAAAAACGAAAAATAGTTCTAAAATATACCATTATAATATACTTACTTTATTAAGTGCGCTGAACAGAGGTTTTAGAAATTTTAGCTAAAATTATATTTCTTTCGGAGTTACTAATTTTGTAGGTCGGACACCTGCACCTGAAAAATTCATAACTTATTCTAATTAGGAATGTACCATATCGTGACAAAACCAAATTAATATTTTTGTAGTATATATCTCATTTTATTTAGACATAGTTAACTAATCATCAATCATCAATGGATGGCAGTCGTCAAAATTCACCAACCCGCACTGGAGCAGCATGGTAGATTAAGCTCCAAGCCCACCCATCCCGAGAGGAGGCACTATGTTCAGTTTTCACAACAATTCCGGTACCTCTTCATTCGGAAACTTCTGTCTAATTTTCAATAATATTAATGAATTTACAATTAGCATAAATATTTACACATGTATAATACATAGATGATAGATAATACATGGACACATTTATATATAGTCAAAAGTATCTATTAAATATTGTGGCTCTTTAAAACTCTGACTCAAGCAAACAAAACAGTTTTATCAGCTCGTTGACACGAGAGAGCAGCAACGAGTTTCAGCGAGAGCTTTATTTTGAAGCGAAATCTCCTATAAAGGTCTGTCAACTGAAGAAACAGACTCGAGATTATCAACTTAAATAAAATTGTCTGTCGTTGTCAGAGCTAATAGGAAAACTTTGACAGCCGTCAAAAGTTTTTTGCCTTTTTTCTATTTCGTCGTTTCTGTTTTATGGCGTACTTGTCTCTGGGATACATACGGAACAATCAAAGTGACTTTATACAATTTGTAGGCATTCACGTGTGTCTGTACAGCCTTATAACACTAAACTGAAAAAAAAGACTCATTTCTTTCAGGATTCCTTAAGACGTATTTTAAAACAATTTTTTTTTCTTAACTAATCACAGAAGGATAATAATATACTTAATCAAAGATAGTAACATCAGAAAGAATATCTGTCTAAACAAGCGTCTTAGAACTGTCATTATTTTATTTATCTATTTAAAAGTTAAAATTTCATCAAAACTTACATAATGAGTGATTGAAAGACGGCGTTAAAAAATGTAGATAAAAATATCACCTTACTATTCGGTTATAATTTACGCCTACAAAGACGATTTGTACATTGTTAGTATGGAATAACGAAAGTATGTGGTGATTTGAGTCATATTAGTATATAAAAGTTGGTCTGTCATTTTTGTTGACATTATACTGCGAGGGTTCATCCGTATGGATGAATTATGTATATAATACACCAAAAAATTCTAGATGTTAGGTATCACCAATAGATCTCATTACGTAAATAAAAATATATCTCAAATATTCATAATCAATAATTATATCCTAAACATATTTTAACAAAATTTGGCTACCTTATTACTTACATAGGCGAAAGGGCGAGGCATGGGGCATGTAGGCGGAGCACGTGCACGTGCACTGGCGCCCTCGTGAATGGTTACTAGTAATTTGGTAGTTTTAGGAAAGGTTTACGTAGTCTTAACTGAATAATTTCCTATTGAACTATACTAAAAAGGAACAAGACGGCCAACGGATTTTTATCAAAGGTAATTCATTATATTAACATTTGGCTGGTCATTAAAATCTCACCCTGTATAATCATAATACCAAAATAGGCTTAATCTTTTTAAGTTGGAATCGTTCAAACTACAACGCAAACGTTCTAAAAACAAATTGGGTGTTTCTATTTAAAGGACGAATAATTAATCGAATATAATTTTCCCTTCCCTTCATTGTATCTACAGACATTACTCGATTACAGTTTTATATACGTCTATTTTATATTAACAGTGAACAATTACTATCATCAAATTAAACTATAATTCACCATCAAATACCATGAAAACAACAATGGACAATTCACGAAATGACGAGGCGCGATATATTAAACTAATAACTCAGCCCGGACGCGCCCAAAAACTGAGGTGACGGACATGTCCAAACGGCATAGCGCTTAGTCACAGTAATATAATTACACAAAACAGAACGTGTAACAATATGTTACGCGGCGGGTGGGCATGCGTTACCGTTTTTGTTGTATCTTCACTTTTACATAGCCACAATGTGTATATTTTTAAAATAAATAAACCTAAATTCGCTACGTCGACGACGTATTTACAAAATACACGGAAAAAAAATAAATTGGTAACTGGGACTAGGATATCTAATATTATTTGAGACCATCAAACAGCATGCGTACTATATAATAATAATAATAACACATACAATCACATCAACGTCTAGGTCCCAAAATAAGCATTAGCTTGTATTTTGGGTACCAAGCGAAGACACCACATACATATAACAACCAAGACCGGGTGCCAGTATTAAAATTCATCATATAAAAAATCCTGATTCGACCTGGGATTCGAATCCGGGACCTCCAGCTTCGTAGGCAGGGTCGCTGCCCACTAGGCTAAGCGGTCGTCGTAATAATATTACTGTACCGAGATTATTGTTTCAATTAAGATTTTAGAAGTATTCTTAACTTAATTAATTTTATAGTAAATCTAACAACATTCTGGTAACTTTTGTGGAACACTTTGCTAAATTAAATAAATTTCTCGTTAAATGTGCAAAACGTTTACAAGTTTTTTTTTGTATTCAATACAAATTAAATCGTTATTTTAAAATTGCTTTCTTGTCAAAGTTACAAAATTATGTTATAAAACACTATATTTCCTGCTACTAAACGTCATGGTAGTATTATTTTCAACCAATATTTTTTTCTCGTGCATGTGTGTGTCTTTGGAATATTTTCGAAAAAATAATGTATTTCTCTAACATTCATACCATGGATGGATATAGGTACATAGAGGTACTGCATCGCATCGTGACCATATGTGAAGACAAAAATATACCTACGCCACTTTATTTTGACATAACACTGTGAAGTAGAATTAGTACAAATTGTAAAATTTGTAGTAGGAAAACAAAAAAAAATTAGAAAATTACATTTCATTGTCTGTTTAATCTCTAAATTTGTCGTTATATTCGGATTTTCGATCGTTTCGAAGTATTAGACGCTTCATCTTGATGTTTCTGCTGTCTAAGAATCATATTTAGCGTTTAAAAGACGTGATTTTAATTTTATTTTTTTACGCTGCTAGATTTGAACATATTTGAAGTTTTTATGCTTACAAACATGCATTACAGCTCTGGAGCGCTGTTTTTTGATTTGTTCGAGGATTTGACATTATTAACACGAAATTTTTGGAATAATCGAATTTTTTACCACATAAAAACAATAATTTTCAAATAGTGATAATAATAATTTACTATCCACACCAAGTTTTACAAAACAAATATTTTACATAACAATGAAAGTGGTGAAAGGTGAAGACGGCAAGCTCCGTATTATGACGATAGCAGTATGCTGCTGCCGACGCAGATTTTCAGTTTTCCCTCCTCAAACTGCTGATATCATAAGAAAATTAACATTAGGTTTCATTATACTTATACAACTTAAACATTACGATATGCGAACTATGCTCATAAACTTTTCCTGCGTACTATTAGTTAAAGTTATATGCTACATATGTAGTTAGTTACAAGTCAAATGGGGACCCGGGCGAAAAATTTACACAGCTTTTTGCGAGTCCAAAGATACACAAATAATGTATTAAATAGTAATATAATGTAAAGCAATGTAACGAAAATATGAGTGACAAACGGAAAGTTGAGGTTGACATTTCCTTACTTAATAATAATAACGTATACATCACAACAACTCTAAGCCCCAAACTAAGCATTAGCTTGTGTTTTGGGTGCCAAGCGAAGACACTACATGCATATAACAACCAAAACCCGGTACCAGTATCAATATTCATCATATAAATACTGACCCGACCTGGGATTCGAACCCGGAACCTCGAGCTTCGTAGGCAGGGTCACTACCAACTATACTAAGCGGTCGTCTTACGTTACTGTTTTAGGTTACTGTCATACCAATCGAAGGTTTCCATAGAATACCAACTTTGTAGTTTCTTCACGCCTTATTGGAGCTACGAATCGATGAGATTTTTTTGTACAATGAGAGTTGAATGCATAGATAGTACAGGACTATTCTGGTAGTACCACGGACGAGTCAAGTTCTTATTGAAGGGTCGCACTAATGGGATTTTGACAACGTAATTATGATATGGTGTTAGTCGAAGGGGCGGAGAGTAAACCGATAGTGTTTATCCTGATAAACGACACTGACAAGCTAATTTGTATTTTAATAACAACTGTAATTTTTGATGGATTTCCATTCCATATGCACTAATATAGTTGGAATACAAAAAATAAATAAAGGAAATGCAACCTGTTCTTAATGTCCAAAATCATGTGGCAATTTTAAATTTAAAAAAATAATATGAACTTAATTTTTAACCTAAAAAACAATTTTTTACTTTTTTGACAATTATTAAGAATTTTTGAGGGATTCCGATTTATATAAATTGAAGAGTTAGTATACACACAAAATTCCCTTGAATTCAAGTGGTTAGAACACGTTTCTAAAGGTCCAAAGTCGTTTGTCAATTAATCATCATCATCAGCCCATTTTACCCCACTGCAAGGGCTTAGGCCTCCCCCCAGGGTGAGGAGGGGGTTTGGAGCTTAAATCCACCACGCTACTCCACTGCGGGTTGGGGATTGTAACGACCGCCATTCATTGACAGCGTCCGGGACCGACTGCTTAACATGCTCTCCGAGGCACGGAGTCTGTGATAGTTAATGTACTTAAGTCTAGGCTATCACGACACTGTGTCAATTAATATATTAATATAGATAATTGATAAACGATTGATTGAACGGGAATCGTAAATTGAACGGATTGATGTTTAATACAGCATTTCAGAATTTGAACTTTATAGCAAGTTGAAAATATTTGATGAATTACGACACCATGACGATGTGGGATCGGTAAAACGTAGTTGTATGGATATATGCACAGTAAAAAAGGAATTCATTAAAATTTTTTTAATGATTTTTATTTAAGCAGTAAACTGAAACCCATGTAATATAGTTAAGTTAACTATCGCGAAAAAATTAAACTGAAAAAGTAAAAGAAAAACAGTTTATTTATGAGTTTACTCCACTTACCGAATTTCTTTCCGAGGGCGGACGCTCAACGTTGTATTATGGTAATGTAATTTTTTTAATTCACTACCGACCAACGAATTATTGCAACGACATCCCAAACGGCGCACCGTACTTATTATATTTTTCGTTTAAGGGGCTTAGAATACTAATATAGTTAATTTTACTTAAGGATTTAAGAATTGTGCGCGTATAAAATGGCAGCGTCCTGATATAGCCGAGTGTTAGCGAGCCCGCTTTTTGTTTAGAAGGAAGTGGTTCGAATCCCAAGGCTCTGTGCCTAGAAAAGCACGTTAAGCAAGTCGGTCCTTATTGCTGTCAGTAGATAGAAGTCGTTACGATCCACCAATCCACATTGGAGCAGCGTGGTGGAATATTAAGCTCAAGGCCTCCTCATCCAGAGGAGTGGCTTAAGTCCCTACATTGGGGTATTAATGGGCTGGTGGTAAACGAATAAAATAATTTATATAAAGTGCTTTAAAACGTATTCAGTCGTAAAGGTTTGATTTCTGTTATTATTATTATTGAATTCTGACTAAAATAGCCACGTGACTTACATGCATCTTAGTTCAATAGAACGGCTGTAATGTTCTGGTGTACATCACAGCCGTTCTATTGAACGGCTGTGATAACTAGTGTAAAAGAAATGTACTAATAACTAGCTTTCTGCCCGCGGCTTCGCTCGCGTGGACTACACAGTTGTACCGGGACAGTTAAAGGAACGCGACACTCCAAAACACTGTCACACTTTCTAGAACATTCTGAAACTTAACTACCTAAGCAATCTCTATACGTAATTTCATAAAATCCATTTAGCCATTTTAGCATGGAGAATAGCTATCTTATAATTCGGTCCCAAAATCAGTCAGCCGTTTCGGAGATTAACCGGAACAGACAGACAGACTAACAGACACTACGATTGTTTATAGGTATATAAAACAAATACTGATCCTGATAACCTCCTTTTTATGTCTGTGAAGATTCATTGAAAAGGTTTAGTCGTTTTGGCATTAGCTGAAACAAAAAGACAGACAGACAACCACACAGACAAAAAGTTACTTATATCACTCCTGGCAATCTATTTTTAAGGTCTGCATAATTTCATTAAAATCTTTAAAAGTTTAGTTCGAACATACACATAGACAGACAAACAAACAAAATTAGCGTATATCTCTCCACACATCCGTCTTTTCACGTATGTGAAGTTTCATTAAAATTGGTTTAAATATTTTAGAGCTTAGCTCGAACATACAGACAGACAAAAAGTAGCTTATGTCAACCCCGATAATATCCTCTACACGTCTGAAAAGTTTCTTTGACATCGGTTCAGCTGTTCTGGACATTAGACGGAACAGACAGACAGACAAAAAACAGCCTATTTCACCACGATAATGCACTCTGCACGTCTGCAAAGTTTCATTGAAATTGGTTTAGCCCTTTCGGAGATTAGCTGGAACAGACAGACAGACACTACAATTTTATTAATATAGATATTTATTATAATTAAAGAAATATATACTATATTGTACGAAGCAAAGATATAATAAATTGGAAATAGTGTGGTATAATTTAATACCTTCATACAGCCAAATGTTTTAATGTGTTAAATAAATGATGCCTTTGGTGTTGTTTTTAATATGAAACTGTTTTTAACTTCCCGCTATGCAAGGGAAGTTATTGATTTGGGTTCGCTTTTCGAAAATCGAGTTTTCATCAGAACTCCACGTTTTGAGGTCCTGGAAAGTTATTCTGACCATTTTTTCAACTTCAACTTAAAAGAAAAAGTTGAATATAACTCATAATCATAAGGAGCTTATTATTTATGATTTTCATCTGAAAATCATCTATTTTTAAGAAGTCAATAAATTAACTTTTTATTAATATTACATGGAAAGGATTTTCATGAAAGAAATGGTATATAAATCATACAATATACCAAGATAGCACACGTCACTTTTAAAGTCCATTTTAATTTTTATTTAATATATTCAAATGTTCAGGTTACATTTTTTTTTTACTTTCATTCGGACTCTTAATGAAAAAACGCAATACATCATCAAAATATATCATCGCTGTATAAGAAAAAATCTTCAGGTTGGAAAAAATTAAAAACAAAAACGAACAAAAAAAAAGTCACGTCCGCCGTGTACAGTGTCCGAATGAAATATTAATCCCCACGGAACTGACAACAGAACATTTTCACTTTTATGACAGCGCAAATGGATTTCATTTAGTTAAAACGCCGAATGTTTGCTCCGGCGCCGCGTAACGTGAGAGCAGTGTTTTAATGTTGTATGGTGAGGCGCGGACGTGAAAGATAATATTTGACTTGTCTGTTGCTTAGCTGTTTCGTGACAGCGCGTTAGGAGCTGGTTCGATTTTAGAATAATATTCCGTACCAGCGAAAGTAGAAGAGAAGTAATCCTTTAATCGTGTGTTGGACCACGCATAATGGAAGGTACCGCGTTTCATGATGAAAATTCAAATATTAAGTTTTGAATCTAAAAACTACACAATATTATTCATACCAATTTTCGTTAGAAATGTTTTTTTTAATTATATTAACTTAATGTTTTTTAGAATTTTCCGTCCCATATAGTCGAAAATTAAAGGGTGGGCAAGGACATGCTTTTTACGAATTTAGCAGTGCATTTCTCAACAATAATTGGCTTTAGTAACAAAGTTATTTTGCAAACCTCTATATCCTCTTTATAGATCTATCTATAAAAACCTTCTTTTTTTACACTCTGTTACATGCAGGTATAATAACGGCAAACAAAAAAAGTTTCATAAATGCGCTACATAGATTTCGATCAAATCACTACCTTTCAAATTTCCATAAAAGTACGAATTGACTATAGTAGCCCTCTTCTACGCTTACCATCTAACCACTCATACTCTAGCCAGCTAGTGTGTTGTGCACCCGTTGCAAGATGGCGAGTTTCAGTCCGAGTTTAATCTCAGAGGTACTCGCGCCCCGGCCTTCACTCCTCCGAAATTACGTACGATATTTTCGATACTGTGAAGTGACATTTCTGACTCTATTAAAACCAAACGCTGCTGTCAAATTTATTCACTCTATGCAAATAGTCTTTGATTCTCCGACTCTGGTTTTTGCCAAACTGACGATTAGTTAATTATCTTTGTTTTAATAAAAATCTTCTAATTTTATTGCTCAGAAATAAATAATAATATTAATCTAGGTACTACACATTAACTGATTTGGGTTAGATCCAAGGTCACGAGCAATTTGATCGACAAAGACAATTGATTGATAATGATTGACGACAAGTTAATAGGTTAATAATAATAATTACATTCCACACATCGCCATCTTGTCCCAAAATAAGCAAAGCTTGTATTATCGGTACCACACAACTGATATACATACTTAAATATGCTTTACAATATATACATATATAGATATTTCACACCCGATATGTGAATGCCTATCAATTAAGCAATCACATGTTGAACGATCTTGATTTCTTGAATTTCTTGAAGAATATTCTTGAATTATAAAAGGATTACAGACAGACAGACAAGAATTACCAAAAATGGTAGAATTGTTGTTTTAAGTGAATCCATAAAATGAAAAATTACAAAAATTGTCAAAATGTAAGAACAAACAGCACCTACATTTATATAATAGTAGTATAGTATAGATAAAGTTTTTGAAAACTTATCTTATCTATACTAATTCATACTAATATTATAAAGCTGAAGAGTTTGTTTGTTTGTTTGAACCCTCATATGTCAGGAACTACTGGTTCGAATTGAATTTTTTTTTTGTGAGGAATAGTCCATTTATCGAGGAAGTCTATAGACTATTATTACATCACGCAACGACCAATAGGAGCGGAACATCAATGAAAAATTTTGCAAAAACGGTAAAAATAATTCTTTTTGAGAGCTTCAGTTAGTAAACGGTTAATGTTAGCAAAAATCATGTTCTACGAGATTGTTCCCCTTTAAAAGTTCTAACCAAAAGTCCGCGACAGCATATGTGTATCTTTTAAGGTTAACTTACTATAACCTTTTTTATGATAATCAAATTTGTTGCTAGACGCGCCAGAGAATTTCTTTGTTTGGATGTTGACGATGATACCATAGTGTAATGATACTATATGGTTGGATTAGCGACCCACCCCGACTTCGCACGGGTGCAATGTACTAATGCGTGGAACGGGAAGAGGAACCTCTCCATATTCCATCCAGGCGAAGCCGGGTACGACCGCTAGTTTAAAGTATAAACAGAAAATAAAACTTGTCTATCTTTTATGGTGAAATAAATAATATTAAAATTAAATATTTAAAAAAAAAATTATTTTCTAAATAAATTAATAAGCGATAAGCGAAACAAACAAGTGCCTGAATCTGAATTAATTGATTGCTGTTTACATACTGAAAGATAACAAGCTCAGAGGCAAATTGCTGAAGTATTTCGCTTTATGAAACATCGCTTTTCTTTATTGGTACTGGCTCTGAGCGGCGCAGGCCTATCTGTTGAATCTTCACGACTTTAAAACAACAAAGTATGAGCAGTGATTTATTTGAAAAATTATCATCGTCGTTTTTTAAGCAGTAAAACAAGCACTGCTGGGCCTGATATGAAAAATCGACAATCTACGTATGAAACGGGCCCATAACCTATATTTTCAACTAGGTGTGCCTATGATTTCGTTCGCATTGACTTAGATTTATCTCAATTAGTTATAAAACGTAACGTGTCTCTGAAACTGACGATACACGGCCCGACAAACACCGTGCACTCGTGATGGAGCGCTGTGTCGCTGCAGCGTAGTGTTATGAGATTTATAACTAAAGTTAAAGATTGTATGTCTTTTGATTCTTTAAATCGATTTTCATGAAATAAAGACTAAATATTATTCAGAATAAAACTTTATATTTAAAAGTAATTAAATTTTGAATCCAATGAATAGCTCCTACGTGTTACGCGTACAAACGAACATACAAACCGACCGTTTTTTTTTGCGTTTTGGGTCTCGCAGTTATTTTTTGCTTATGTATGCAACATACTGCATACCAACTCTAACGCTCTGTGGCTTAAAATGTTGATCTGACACGCACTCAAGTTTTTGGGTACCGAACAAAAAAACCGCCACAAAAGCACCACTAAAAACGTATTTACATGGATACCTATATACATAAATTATTTATTAAATGTGTAATAATGTCGCAATAAATAAAAAAATATGGAGTTATATTGAATAATAATAAAAAAACAGCACATGAACTCCAAATTCCGTGTATCGATTTGTTACCTCCACCACCGAGCCACGGGCTATCTCGTCTCCGTAAATTTGCCTTGAAGAATTTATTTATGTAACAACTAAGGAAACATAATTAATTGGCACTCGAAGCAACTTTCGAACTCTGCCAACAATTCGCAAGTAAAAACGGGGAAGAACACAGCCTAAGTGTCTTTTCTGTATCATTATTAATTTTCCCCGTGGCACTTGACGCTAGCGACAGCGTTTCGTTAAGTTCAACGCGAAGTGAAAATTTCGCATTCAGATTTTAATATCGGGAAGTACTCGAAACAATGCCGAACGACTGATTTATACAGTATTTTTAGTAAAAATTATATTTCTAATCTTATAAATGTGAAAGTGTATTTGTTTTTACTTTCTTCACGTTGTCGTAAGTCACGGTTGTGAGCAACTAAACGTCAATCCGAGCTCGAAGATAGGCGAAGGGACGGAAAGTAACATAGGCTACTGTTTATACCAAGAGGTTTTTGTTATATATGTCTAATATAAAATTGTGGTATACTTATGGATATAAAAAGCGACAAAAGCCTTAAAATATCAATTTAAAAAAAATATTTACTGCTATATATATATATATATATATATATTTTAAGGCTTTGCCGCTCGGCGACAATATTAGCTTTATTTATTAGACAAAATATATTATTAGCCTAACTAAATAATTAAAAAAATAACGTCTAGGATATAATAACTATTATACCTAAATCGTTTCTCGCCTTTCATCGATTAATGTTTTGGCGAATCTATACAGAATTCCGGCCTCCAAAAACACGAAGAAGCCAGGGTAATATTAAATTAGGTTTTAACCTATGAAGTTGCCGTTCTTCAGTGCTGGTCATTTCAAAACCAAAAAAATTTTGATTGGCTGTGAATTTGAAATTCTAATTAATTTTGTTTTAAGAACATGACATTCTTTTTACAAAGTCAGTCTTTTGTTTATTGATTAACGTTGTGTTTCCATTACATTACATTTGAACAATTTTCGTCATAATGGACACTTTAAATTCGTGTAATTATGGAATATGAGTTCCGTCATGGCACTAACGCTGCACAAACAGCACGTGACATAAACAACGTTTACGGAGAGATCTTAACAAACGAACGCACAACCCTTTATTGGTTTGCCTGCTTCCGTGCTAGAAATTATGACTTGAATAATGAACCTCGTGGTCGTCCGGACACTTTGGTTAACAATGATGCATTGAAGGCGATTTTGGAAGCAGATTATTGTCAAACTACAGCTGAACTAGCAGCAGCTTTTGATGTTAGCATTAAAATAATATTGGATCATTTGCGACAAATTGGCAAAGTAAAAAAGGTTGATAGATGGGTACCCCATAAACATAACGATCGCCAGCGCAACGTACGCGTTGATACCCGCCTCGCGTTGCTCAACAAGTACAGAAATTAAGAAATTTTGAACCGGATTATTACCTGTGATGAAAAATGGATTCTGTTCGACAATCGAAAACGCTCAGCAAGTTGGTTAGATCCTGGTTCAACACGAAAGCAATGTGTTAACGAATAACCCCTAAAAAGGTGACGGTCACTGTTTGGTGGTCTGGTGCCGGTGCGATTCATCACAATTATTTACAAAATGGCACGAGCATTACTGCAGATGTGTACTGTGTAGAACTGAAGATAATAATGGAGAAGCTTGCACATCTGCGACCAGCTTTGGCCAATTGATCGTCCCCGCTGCTCCTTCACGACAACGCGCGACCCATACTGCATAACAAACAGTCTCCAAGCTGCTAGAGTTGGGGTTGGAAGTTCTCCCTCATACTCCATACACCCTAGACCTTCCGCCTATCGACTATTACATTTCTCTTGTATACACTTGTACAATTTGGACAACTTTTTAATAGAAAAAAAATTCAATTCCCGAGAAACAGTACAAAATACCTTTGATGACGCCTCCCGTCCAGTTGATTTTTACGAGAAGGGCATCAATAAACTGCCACTGCGTTGGCAATGATGCATCGATTGCACACGTGATACTTTGAATAACAGAAATAAAGATGTTTGAAAAAAAAATACCTAATAAGACCTAATAGATTCCAATCTGGTGATTCCTGTTCCTTAAGCTGTTAAGTTAACCCCCAACTGTTTCTTAAGTTGCCTTCTTTGATACTTGTTCTGAACATATTCCGCCAACATAGGTATGTCGCTCATAAATTTATTATTTATTTAAAAGAAGCTAATATATGTAATGAAGACCGCTTAGCCTAGTGGGTAGTGACCCTTTCTACGAAGCTGGACGCTGAAGGAGGTCCCGGGTTCGAATCCCAGGTCGGGTTAGTATTTATATGGTGAATATTAATACTGGTACCGGGTCTTCGTTTTTATACACATGTAGTGTTTTCGCTTGGCACCCAAAACACAAACTAATGCTTGGTTTGGGGCCTAGACGTTGTTGTGATTAAGCGTTATTAAAAAAAATATATATTATTATACAAAGGTAAATATTAATTGCATTTTTTTCTTTAATGCAATATAAAGCTGAGAATCGAATCCTAGTTTTTACTTTGACAAAATAAAAGTAAAGGCATAAAAATAAAGGATTGACTAAATAATTCACTTCAACCAGATTTCTCGTATTGCAAATTGTAAATTCTTAGTAATTGCTATATAATCGCGAAGCATATTAAAAGGTGCTATGAATATCAAAACTTCATTATCCCAGGAAACTGGCCAAAAACGCAATTATTGCGTGGCTATAAGGTCCTTTTATTCGATGTTGTTACTTGAGAAAGGTTAAAAGCTTCACCATTTAACCATCTGATAATGTACTCTATGATGATTGGAATAGAATTGTAAATTGTACGATTTTATATTGGTATGTTTTACGTTTTTAAAGTGGATATAATAGTAATGACAGTAATAAATCATACGCATCGTTAGGCACTCTCCCTTCGACGTAGCTACTTCGATTCCCGGTCGAAATGGCATCATCTGTCAATAGGCGTACAAGCAAGCGGTGACTTGCGATGACTCGCTAATGGACTTCGCGTGTTGTATTGTATGATAACACTCATACAAATCGTACGTGTAAGGGAATAGTTTCGTATGTGATGTTATTTTTTTTTTATTTTGTGGAAGCGTCAGGGAAGAAATAGGGATCCAAAAGAGTTCGTGCGTGAAACATTTTTTACGGTCGTGTAAGAAATTAATATGTGCTTCCACTGAATGGTTATATTTCATTTTTATACTGACCGGTTGGCCGAGTGGATAGAGACCCTAGCAGCAGAACCAATATAATAGTCGCGGGTCCGATTCCCGCCCAGGACAAATATTACAAAGATTATTTAAGTACGTATATCGGTTGTCTAGTAACCCATAACACAAGCACAATACCTGCTTACTTTGGGTTAGATATTAAGGATATTACCAGCATCAGAATAGAAGTACATTAGTAACACAGAATCACAAAATCGATTATTTATATCGTTTTAAGTTCTATGATCCAAAAATAAAATTGGTTTATTCTAATTAGAGTGATAATTTTTTCAGCGGACACTGAATTTTTTTAAATTATTTCATAATTCTGAAGCAATTGTTTCCAAGTAATTTCAAAGCTGAAATATTTAAGCCTTAAATATCAATACAGTTAATTTTTTTATATTAATTAAAAGTTTGGCCATTATACCTAGATACCATTATACCGATGACCGCTTAGCCTAGTTGGTAGCCATCCTGCCTACGAAGCTGTAGGTCCCGGGTTCGAATCCCAAGTTCGGTCAGTATTTATATGATTAATATTGATGTCTTTTGGTACCGGGTCTTGGTTGTTATATATAAGTGGTGTCTTCGCTTGGTACCCAAAATACAAACTTAGTAAAAAATGCTTAGTCTGAGGCCTAGACGTTGTTGTGATGTATATGTTACTGTTATTATCATCTCATCTTAAAATTTTATTTTGATCGTAAGACATGCTCGCAGACAAAGCGTGCCTTACGTCAGTATGACGACTGGTAGGTAATTATTTTCCTCTTCTTCATACCACTGCTTTTTCTAAACACTTATAGAAAACTACGTGCGGTAACTGTTGTAATGTACGGTTACCCGAATGACTCGGCTCTTTAAATGAAAATGTACCAAAGTAATTTAAATTATCTACTATAATTCGTTGTTTTTAGTGATTAACCGAAAAAAAATTATTATTGTTAATTAAATAAAGTACTAGAAAATACAGAGTTTCTGAACGTTTTTTTTAGCTAATAAAATTATAAATACTAAATCATAGCATAACATATTCAAATAACTTTTATTCACTAATTGGACAAAAAAAAATTGGCTTTTGCTCACTTGTCTCAAAGAACCTTTTTTTCGAGCTCGTAGTGACGTGAAAAATACGTTTACCTCGCAAACATATTTTTCCCCTACGAAGGTCACCTTCGAAGAACACCTTTCTAACAAAAGGAAGCTGTTTTTCAAATTCCATATTTCTAGTTTCAGTAGATTGAATTCAGCGATGATGAAGACAGGACACCTTTTTATAAATGACGTTATTATTAAATCCTATTATTGGTAACAACTAAAAGAAAACTACACAGAAATTAGTTTATTATATCGTAGAATTTCAGTTAATGAAATCTCTACTTTTTTTGCTGCGGAAGTGACTCGAGGCGGCGGAGATGACGTCTGGGTAATTGATGTGCAGTCGACGGGCCATTTCGTCGGCTGTCCGTTTTTCTGTCTGTGCCACGAGAATCATTATTAGAAATAAAAAGATAATTAATAAATTGTCTTGTATGTAAAAAACATAAATCATCCTTAAGCTATTCGAGCTTTTGTACTTTTTTAAGTTAAATTTTTAACAGTTGTAGGAGTTATGAGTGCAAACTCTGTCATCGGATCACCAAACGAATAATTCTTCTAAAGCATTGAAAAGCGGTAAACAACGCCATATTAAAATTTTTTTCAATTAAAACAATCTTAGGTCTGGCACACACTACGCTTTTTTCGGCGAGGAAAGAAAAAGTAGGGCCGTGCACATACAAATGCACCTGGCGTATATTCTCGCGGTTAAGTCTAAATAAAACGTAGGTGTGTGCAGTTTCATTATTGTTTATGGGTCACATTTTCGGCGTTTTTTTTCTACGCCGAAAAAAAAACCTAGCGTGGTCTAGACATTATATGCGTTGTGGATGTTAACTTATTAATCGCATATCTAAAAAAAATATAATAATATTGACTGAGCAAGATCTTATAGGTTAGTACATGTATTTATTAGTTTCGAAAATCTTATTAATTAGGTAATTTATATTTACCTTAGGTGTTATTCATTAAATATTTAATGATAACGTATTAATAAGACCGACCGATTGGACCCTAACTGCGGAACCGAGAGTAGCGTGTTCGATTCTCGCCCGGGACAAATCTTTGTGTGCATGAACATGTTTATTTGTTCCGTGTCTGAGTGTAGAAGTAGCTATTTAAGTATATATTATAAAAAAAAATTAAGTATGTATATCTGTCGTCTAGTACCCCATAATACAAGCATGTTACTTGCTTACTTTGGGACTAGATGGCGCTGTGTGGTATGTCCCAGATATTATTTTTATTGTTTCAATGAATGTGAAAGAAATTTAAGAAAGTGCAATAAACAGCCTCCTTGGCGAACAAGCCTCCAATGTGAAAGATGTTGCGTCACTACACATTGAAAAAATTGACGTTATCAACATAAGGAGTGTTACGACATCTACACTAATATTGTAAAGAAGAAGGATTTGTATTTTTGTGTGCGTGTATGTTTGTAATGAATAAACTCAAAAACTACTGTGCCGATTAAAAAAATTCTTTCACCATTAGAAAGCTACATTCACCCTGAGTAACATAGGCTATATTTATCGCTAGATTTTTGCACGTGGCTTCACCCGCGTGGACTACACAGTTGTACATTGATTTTAAAATTTCTTTCACCTATAGAAAGCTACACTGTCAGCGATTAACTAGGCAATTTAATTTTCGAACTTACTTCCAGGGCGAGGTGGGGGAAGAAGTCGCTCAGCGCTTAATGCGCGACCCGAACGCTGGCAGACGGGTGAGGGCAGATGTCATTGACGGTTGACGGCACTGGAGGTTTATTAAAAACGCATTGTACTAATGTGATGCACTAGATAGGTATAGTAAAAAAATGACTTTTTAGG
The DNA here is from genome assembly GCA_949709985.1 of Luffia ferchaultella. NCBI lineage: Eukaryota > Metazoa > Arthropoda > Insecta > Lepidoptera > Psychidae > Luffia > Luffia ferchaultella. Next base: position 16,523,470 of record OX453256.1, read on the forward strand.
AATTATAGAAGAAGGGTTGATAGGGGAGAGGTAGGGTAAGGGGTTAGGGGGCGGTGAGAGTAAGTAGGTGGAAAGGAGGAATGGAGGTGGAGGGAATGGGAAAGGGAACGTTTCTGTAGTCCATCCGGGCGGAGCCGGGTACGACTGCTAGTTTTTATATAAAATTACCTTGATGGATGGTTTTCCACACTCCGATAGATATCCTAACGCAGCAACATCCGTGGCGGTGAGAGTGTGCACTCATTGTGTCGTTGTTGTTTAGTCTTAGTCTCGTCACTTGAGGTGTCACATGATGACGTCACAATCGTCTCGTCCATTTCGCTGCTACGTAGAATTGTTAATTTCTTTTTACCAAAACTCTGAAACGAATTATTGACGTATCTAGCTGACTAATCTGCAAAGAAAATTATTATTGCATAAAAAATTCCTATGTGTATTTGTAATATATAACTTTTCGTCATGTTTTCACTACTTTTTTTGCGTACAAACTGAAAATTTGACTTCTGCGAGCGATTTCATCGCCAAAACGGTCTTGGAACGATTTCACATTCATTACTAACCACATAAGAGATAAGTATCGGACTTCGATCCCATGATTTCACGAATGTGATATCGTATGGGATCGTGTGAAAAGCAAGTATGTATTTCATACATTTTACATAGATATCAGAGCTTCGCAGTGAGGGTCCACCACTACCTTAGGACAGACTTAATGGAGTTGAAACCAAATTATTTCTGTAATTTTATAAAAAAAAAAACTAGCTTTCGTCCGCGTCTTCGCCCGCGTGAATCAAAAAATCGCAATCATCCTGATTCGCAGTTACGGTAGAGATACATTTTATAATTTATATATTTTCACATACCGACACGGAAGAATTAGACATGCTAATGCCCACAAATATTTGTACCGGGCGGGAATCGAACCCGTAACCTTTGGTTCTGCAGTTAGGGTCTCTAACCACTCGACCAATCAGTTAGTCAATGTAACGTGCATAATGTATCAAATACTTACAATCAATTTAACATTGCCACACGATTTTCGACCTTATGAACGTGTTATAATGGTTATAACTTTTTGACTATATATGGGTTAAACTCTATAAACAATATGGCATTCGAATCCATTTAAATTCCCAATGTCATTAATGCTTAAATTTGCTTGTCACCCAGGATATAATGTATTATGTAGGTACTTTCAATCAATTTCACATTGACGCACGACTTTCGACCTTAGGACAAGTAAAAAAGTCTTTGACTTACTTATGTATTCTAACTGTGTAATCGGCATAGAATCGGAATCTATAAAATCTAAATAAGCTTATCAGTTTATCCCAAGGGAACGAACTGTAGTTAATGTTACATCCGTTTAACGAGCGTGTAAAAAATCAAGTCGTTTCGTTGCACCGTTACAACTTACAGAAATGACAGTTTGAGAACCTCTTGGGAACCCTCAACCAGGATATACAATTTCGTATGTTAACATCCGTCTCTTCAAATATCGCCGTGCAAAAAATCATGTTGATTCGTTGTTATGTCACAGCTAAAAATCAAGCCAAGTGCGAGTGGGACTCACACACGAGGGGTTCTGTACCACCGTACAATATAAGAAAACAAGTTTCTTGTATGGGAACCCTTTTCATTTTTAACTTTATTTTATTTACGTTATTTGTCGTTATAGCGGCTATAGTAAAACACACTGTAAAAATTTCAAATGTCTCTATTACGGTTCAGATGTTACAGCCCTGTGACAGACGGACGGACAGTGGAACGTTAGTAATAGGGTTTTCGTTTGATACTCTTTGTGTACGGAACCCTGAAAACGACGAATTTGGTATCCCACGGCCATAACTGGAATAAACAATATTATAGCCTACAATACTTTTCGATCGTTCAACTGTCTCCAATAAAAAACTTGTCATTTCGTTGTGTAATTGCGACTTTAAAAAGAGACAAAAAACAATAGGTAGTAATTGATTCTTATGCCAAATAATGCAGCCAAAGTACGTTAAGATTATATAAGTAGAACATCTTCGCGATAAATAGGCGACGCATGAGGAAGCAGTGCGGTGGGGCAGAGGACGCTTCCCGGCGATCACTACCGCGCCGGGAGAACAAAACAAACTAAACAAAAAGGTTTAATTAATTTTAAAAAAAATCCATTAAATTATCACAGAAGTTTACGTGCGCTGAATAGATTTGATACATATGCGAAGCTACGAACAAAAAATATATTTGTTCGTAGCTACGCGTGTCGTGATAGCCCAAAGCGCAACGAACCTGTCTCAAATTTATAAGGCCCCATAGGGCCATGGTTCGGATCCGGACGTATACCAATGAGTTTTTCTGACTTAAGTACACAACTATCACTGACTCCGTGCATCGGAGAGCACGTTAAGCAGTCGGTCTTGGACGCTGTCAATAGATGGCGGTCGTTACAGTCCCCAACCCGCAGTGGAGCAGCGTGGTGGATTTAAGCTCCAAGCACCCCTCACCCTGGAGGAGGCCTAAGCCCCTTCAGTGGGGTGAAAATGGGCTGATGATGATGATGATGATGATGACGCTATGTCGACGTCTCTAGACGCATGTTTCGCGCTAAATATTCGTAAACCGGTGTTTGTACCTAAGATTATTTACTTACTCGGGGCCGCGCGTTCAAAGTACTTTAGTGCAGGCTTTAAAATACTCTGATAAAATATAATTAATGGATAATTATTTTCAAAGACATGGAAAAGAGGATATCGACATGAACAAATATGCTGAGGGTCGATGAATGAATTCTATAGAAATATTCTGTATGAAGTGAAGATGACAGAGTATATAGCTGCAGCAATAGAGAGAGAAAAGTTGAGACTAGGTAAATAGAATAGAACCTAGAGAGTCGAGTAGGCTAGGTTCGAGATCTTATTTTCTTTGAGATATCCACCAACACACATTGGCTTTAAGCTCCAAGCCCCCCTCATTTGAAGGGAGGTCTAAGCCCCTGCAGTTGGGTATAAAAAAAGGACTGATGGAAAGGTAGAATATAACTAAAACGATCAAAAAGTCGAAAATGAAAATATGGAGATATAAAAGTTCACTTAGCGCTCTCTGGAGGCAACATAAACCGAATTTTGGATGTTAACTCGATCGCCAATCTATGTAGGTGCGGGTGTGAAAAGATAAGACGCCGTCGTGTGACAAAATGAGATATTTTTCATATAAAACGTCATTAATAAAAGTAAAGTTTAACTCTTTTTCATTATGCCTAACACATTATCATTTCGTTTTGACAAAGCCGAGGCGCAAAATCAAATAAACAAGATCTATATGATAGCAATTTTGAAATTTGCCATATTGCTTTATCGTACATACACTTATTTTCAATTTAATTTTAAAAAGCTATCTGCCGAACAGAAACAGGCATCTCAAGGGACTGGAAGTCGTGAACACAATCAGAAAAAATCACAGGAAAAAAGAAACTAATAAACTCCCACATAATTAGACAACTACTGTCAAAGAATTCCCTAAACGGTTAGGACGCGTATGGACAAATCGTTCTACGATATGGCATTACATTGTTAAATTAGAAAATCTGTATGCGTAAAAAATTTGTGGTGTCAGAGATTGATTAAAAACACAAGCAATAATTATAAATTGAAATCACAATATGTTTTTATTATTTATCATTACTTATTGCTTATTATTGATTATTTACTTTTTGTGTTGGTATGTACAGTATGTGTTAATTTCAAAAAAAAAACTTTGCTGATTGTACACGTAAGTAAATAATTAGGAATTACGATTTAGCAAGGCCATTTAAACACTGAAAAAATGATTCTGTTATCACAATTTATTTCAGAATTGTTCAAACAAGAATTTAATAACTACTCACACATAACTCTACACAGAAGCGAATTGTGTACGTGGCAATTACATTATTACATGCCATATCACGTTGCGAGGCTACGAAAAATTTATAAACGGTCACGCAATAATACCTTACGGTCTTGAACCATATCCATCGCCAATATTTTTACGTCAAATGTATTTTTGAGAATGTTATGATATGAAGACAGTTTTTAAGTTTTTTTTGTCAAAACGCGTCTAAATCACTAGGAATCCAACCGGTGGAACATGTGAAAATCTTCAGATTTCACACAACGGCGTCCCCTAAACGATAATGCTGACAGTTTGAAAAATGTGAACGGGGCGTTACCGCCATAACTTACGGCACGTCAAAATACCTTACAGTTTAGTCAACACGCCTCCACGCCATCTGGCGGCAGACACACCCGAATAAACGCAACGTTTAGAATGCTGAGCTGTATATTAAAAAAATCGATATTCGACCATATTTTTCAGCTGGCTATAGCAATCAAAGATTTGCAGTTCAGGTTGATTCCGGGATGAATGGACATGGAATTTTGCAATCAATTCAGATCAAGTTTCTTCACCACAAAACTTCATTAGATATGACTTCGTCACACATTGCGCTTGCAAAATAATCCCATGTAAATGCTTGAACGCAATATTCTTGTATGTATATAGAAAACCGTCGTTACAGTCCACCAAATCGCACTGGAGCAGCGTAGTGGATTAAGTTCCAAGGCCCCTCATCCCGAAGGGAAGCCTAAGCCCCCACAGCGGGGCATTAATGTATGGTATACAGAAAAGGGGCAGAGGATTAGGTAGGTAAAGTATGAATGGAAACAAAATAAACAATGATTAATAATTTTATTTATCAAATCTAATTACACACTAAAAATAAAAAGTAACGAGTTCGGTACACCGTCTTTAGAAACAGTGGTGTATTGTATTACGCAACTGAAAAACATACAAAATACGGTTTTATTTTTTTAAAGATAATTGTTGTTCTAAATATAGTTTTGTTTTTGTCTTGCTTTCTCTCTGTTTAGAAGTCAAATCTTTTTCTCAGGAGCGCGTGGAGGTACAGTTCCAATCAAATTTTATGGCGGATCCGAACGTAGGCACAAGTCGCGTCGTAGTAACCAGTTTTAATTGCAGCGGGAAGCAGTGGAACGAGGGGTATAAATAAGACTGTGCCTGCGCAAGCTCGCTGAAAGCGTTGTATTCCGATCCGCCATAAAGTTTGAGGCGAACTATATCAAGCTCAAATTAATATTTAGTACTTAAGTCTACGGTCTCTTAAGCTGACAAATCAAGCTTCTAAATAAACCCGATAAAAAATGGGGCCATTAAGGCCGCATATTTAGACACTTGGAAGTAAATCAAAATCTGTACTTCCCGGTGACCTAGAATTATGAAGTTTGACAAGAAGCGAGGTTTTGCAGCACATATAAAGGCATAACATAAAAAGAGTATTTATTTAATATTTTTAAACTGAAATATGCGTTGACTTGAAGGTTTGACGTCGAGTAGCATTAAACACGTCTATATATGCTAATATTTGTATCTAATACCTACTTTGCGCGCGATTCCGATTCGCACTTGACCGGTTTTTTTTACTTGGTAACCAGTCACTAGATTCATGCGCAAATAATAAAAATAAAACGATTGTTAAGATTACGTGACCACAGGCACTGAAATCTATATTTATATAAACACGAAGGAAACAGTCGTGACCGAAAATAAAAACACCAGCAGCAGCTTGGGATTAAGTATCGGGTATGATAAGATAGACAAAGGGGAACGAAAAAACTCTTGAAAGAAAAAAATCCGGAATAAAGACAAAATGAACCTCTTGGGACCAATAAATAGTATTTAATCGTATACATATTTCTTTTTAATTGCGAAGCTACAAAGCAATTTCGGATATTATTTGAAAAATATCGTGCGATTACATAGAAACACTTCGTGATAAGAAAGCACGAAAAGAAATAGTTATTTGTGCAACAAGAGAGCAAAATTCGTTTTTTTTTTATGCGAGTCCATCAGCCCTTTTTATACCCCACTGGAGAGGCTTAGGCCTCCCCTCAAGATAAGGGGGCTTGTAGCTTAAATTAACCACGTTGCTCCAATGCGGGTTGGTGGATTGTAACGACCACCACCTATTGACAGCAACCGGGACCGACTGCTTAATGTGCTCTCCGAGTGACGGAGTCAGTGATAGTTAATGTTCTTAAGTCAGAAAAAACTCAATGGTGCACGCTCGAATTCGAACCACGGCCGCATGGCCTTATAGATTTGAAACAGGTTCGCTGCGTTCGGGCTATCACGACACTGATGCGAGTGCTGAGTTTGAATCCCGAGCAAGCAATTTACTGTTCACCGCTACACCAAAGTTAGATGAACATGTCGTCCCATAACATGATTTTGTAGGCAATAATGGCCCACTAGGAATCCGGACCTAAATTAAATCAACCCTACTGGAGAAACAGGTGCTATTTTACAAAAATCGTTTCAAAAATTAATCAAAGCTTTTAAAAAGCACTATCAAGCCTTGAAGTCAGTGTAAGAAAAAGGAATAATCCAAATTAAAAAGCTACACCGTACAACTGTTATTGGAATTTTCTTTGTCTTCAAAATGTTGGGAAATACGAATAATTTTAGAACAAATAATATAATATGTTCTAGGATTTTTATGAGATTATTTAGTACTATCAGTATTTTTATCGCTAGATTGCTGTTATTAATGTCTGCTGCATGACAATAAAAAATGATAACATATTCGTTTACGAATAATAAAAATAATTAAAAATTGAACATTTTTAAAGTAGACTAATTCCTTTGCTAGTCAGTGTATTTATTACTAGCTGCTACTCGCGTCTTTTCCCTTAAGGAAGATTTTTTAAAGTAGTTTTTCTCCTAAAAATAACAGCGTGGTGATTACGTACATTACATACTCCATAATTATATGTTCTATCAAGGTTTCATATATTTAAAAGTGAAGCTTTCCTCAAAATCGGTTCAGTGTTTTTTCCTGTCATAAGCTTTTAACAATTGACTGGGTTTGATCGACTGACTGGTCGAGTGACAATAACTGCAAAACCAAAGACCGAGGGTTCGGTTCTCGGCTGGGACAAATATTTGTATGTAAGGTCATATCTACTTGTTGCGTGCTGGGTATAAAATATCTATCTATCTATGTATATATTATTAAAAAATATTTAAGTAGGTATATATATCTGTTGTTTAGTACCCTTAAAATAGGTTTTGCTTAGTTTGCGATTAGAAAACTGTGTGTTATAGTTTATCCATTATATTAACCTACATTCTTTGACACGTGGACACCGCATACCGACAAAAGTTCACAAAAAAAGCCGCCGGCACTTGGCTGCTGCCTCAAAGTATACCGACGCCGGCGTCTGAGGTCTAATATTACGGATAGACTTTGCATGTCCCTTATATTATTATTATTACATCTTCATGTTTTTATAATGGTAAATATTTATGGACTGCGATAATAAATTAATTTAATTTTGTAAGCTTACTTTTTTTCTAATCCGTAGATATAAGTGATAAGATATATAAGGAGCAGAGTGCACGAGTCCTATTTGTACTTACATTCTTCGGCGAATTCATACTGTACACATTTTTTCCAATTTTTTTTTTATTCACTTATTAGTAACATGTAAATATTTCAGTACTTTACTGCTTTTTAAAAAAATAATATATTTTTAATGGAATAGATTTTCTATTTTAATAATTTTCGTTTAGTTGTTTACACGATTATTTATTGTACTTGTACTTTATTGTACTGTGTGTTGTACCAATAAAGACAATTTTGGCAATTTCATTACAACTTTATTTCAGTCCTTCCAGTTTAGGTATTTATGTTTTGAGTTTTACTGCGCTCATGACGAAAATGACGTGTTCATGAGCAGTATAGAGTTAAATTTTATTTCTAAGAAAGTCCTTAGTCTAATGTATTGTTACGAACAGAGTAACGACCGCCATCTAGCGTCAACCAGTAAAACCACTTTGTAGAAGGGTTTTACAACAAGGACAACACGAAACCCCTACTCAATACTAGATGGCGTTAGAGAAAAGAATGTTCCAGAATTGTCCAACCCGGTCGTTTGCGTTCGCGCGAGTGGAGTGACTTCTAGAATGCTCTCGAGGCTCGTTGTGACCCATATAAATAGACGCAGGAGGGCGAGCGAGCTCAGTTCAGTTTTTGGGCTACTTTCGAGGCGACTTCGAAGTGAAAACTAGTGATCAAGAGTGACACCAGTGAAACCTACGACTTGGCTACGAGCTAGGAACATTGTTAGTGCTTAGTGTTTGGACTTAGTGCTTAGTGTTTGGACTTAGTGCTTTGTGTTGGACCTAGTGTTAGTGAATAAAGTCTTCAAATTCCACGAACAAAGCGAAACAATTATTTTATCCACATTGATTGTATAAGGGTTCGTTTTACTAGTCGTGGTATATAGTACATACTAGATTTTTTATTTACTTAGAACAACATCAGAAAATAAAATGCAAGTAACCCAAATCTTTTCCATCGGCACAAAAGTGACATTTCAGAACGAATTACAAAGACTATTAACTGTTGGCAGTATCGGTTATTAACGCTTTTAAATTTTACGATGTCAAGCTATTTTGGTTTCCACCGGGCAGGAAGTTTGTTTGTAATTATTAGTGAAGTGATCAAAAGAGTTGTAGCACAGGGGAATATGAATATTAATAGCACAACCCTATGAACAACTGTCACTATGTTTTAAGCATGAATTTGAAAAATGTATTACCGAATTAGGGTTGTGAAATTCAAATATTTTTTAGAAAGCTAACATAAGGCGAGAATTATGTAGAAATTATTATTGCATTATTATATCTATAAGACATTAATTGTAATAATTATGTGTATTCTAAGTATACAGAAATTTTTTAGTCACTTGGATAAATAGGCTGTGATAGACAGACACGACAGTAATTCTATAAGGATTGAAATGAAATATATAGTAAGACGTATGATGGGTTGCTGTAAATAGATGGCGGTCGTAACAATCCGCCAACCCGCATTGAAGCAGCGTGGTGGAATTAAGCTCTAAGCCCCCCCGGGAGGCTGAAGCCTCCCCTCAAGAAGAAGCGAAGTGGGGTATGAAAAAAAGGGCGGATGGGATATTGTATGACTATGAAACCTACTGACAATGGCCTACCGAAAATGACTGGCCGATTGGGCTAGTGGTCAGAGACCCTAGCTGCGGATTCAAAGATCGTGGGTTCGATTCCCGCGTGAGACATAATTTGTGTGCATGAAAATGTCTACTTGTTCCTTGTACTTGTACTTGTTGTTGTGTGGGTGTAAAATATTTATACATGTATATATTATAAAGAATGTTCATGTATGTATATCAGTTGTCTAGTACCTAATACTTACTTGCTTTGGGACTAGACGGCGCTGTGTGAGAAGTCCCATGTATGATTACACATTTACATTACATTACACATACCATCAAACAGTACCATGACTGACGTACTTGCTGACATAAAATGTGATAGGTAAACCGGTGGACCTAGTAGTCCTTGATTACCCCAGGAGTGTGTCGATGAGGATTTTTTGGTTAATCATTTCTAAATATTTGAAATGGAGTAGCACGATTGTGTAGAAAACAATGGAAATGAATTGCGATCCAACTTGAGATTTCGTCTACATAATGTGTCATATAAATTAAGCACAGGATTTCTGATTTTGCTAAATTGTACCTCTAACTAGGTGAAAACAAGGATTAAACTTTGCTTATAAAAGAACAAAGTCGAGTATTGACCCACACTACTTTATTTGTTTAAATATAAAACACAGCGTGTTAAAAAAATCAGTATTACAAACAAAGTTATGCCAAAAAACTTTTAGTTTAGATGTTGTGATTTACTATTTAACCGCGATTATTGAACACTAAAGAAAAAGTAGTGAAATTGCGATAGAGTATTTGAAACATCCTATAGACGCAGCAAAATAATCTAAAATCGTATTAGTAGCTATATTTTACCATAGATGGCGCTTTCACTAGAGCTGTCTATAATTAACCTTAATTATCAAATTTTTAAGAAAAACTGTAATATATAAAACAAGTCACATGTACTATTTTGCACAAATACGTATTACTTGAAATAAAAATATTCGAATGCAGCTGTATAACATATTTTTATTTTTATTTTTCAAAATCACCCTATAAAAGGATACGACTTCAACCCACATTGTTATTACTCATACCACACGTACAAAGTCGTGAACGGAATCTATTCGATTTGTAAAATCGTGTAAAATCCCGCCAAACATCAGTACCAGATAGATCATACTTTCTGGAAAACCCACAGCGTCATTTAATTTTACGGGTGGTTAGTAAGGAAAACAATAAAATAAGGGGCATTAGAACATATTATCATATAAATTGAAATCTTTGAGAGAACAGAGAAAGACATTGGACGTATGAAATATTTAGTTTTATAGAAAATATTTTTCATCGTCTGATAAATACGCGATTGTAAAATTCTTATCACGTCCGGCAAATACTTAAATATGTAATTACAATGTCATTGTAATCTGGAATAAGTGCTATTTGAAACTGTTTATTACTTTTATCACGCAAATATCAATCACGCTTTAATGTCAACTTAGTTTAATTTAATTTAATTAAACAAATTTAATGTCATATTAGCCTGTTCGATAGTGTTTTAAGAGCTCGTTTTTTGGACTAAAATATTTTTTTTTTTTAAATCAATGTAATAATGAACGACCTAAAAATACCTCAAAAGTAAGTCTCGATAGTTTTTTTTTCTGATATGGAATACGATATATCATATTTTTGTGTACCAAAAACTGTCTAAGAGTGATGAAATATGAGGAAATTAGATAGGTTTTTCATATCGAAATTAGAACACTACACATTGTGGGGCGTGTAATAAAAATAATTGTGAGAAAAACTAGAAAATATTCGCTGGTATAGTTTGACCGTAACCGCTGTACCGCGCCTCAGGTATGTGCGCGGCGAGGAGGGAGACAATCAACGTTCAAGACCTGCCTCCCTCCTCGCCCCGCACTTACCAAAAGCGCCACTTTCTGCGCTGCGCACATACCCAAGTCGCGGTACAGCGGTTAGGATCAAACTATAATATATTTTAAACTTAGATTTTATATTACTAGAATTCAAATAAATACGTAGACCAGTTGTTTTTTTTTGTAATCTCAATTTTCATATTGGAATTCTTCCGGAAGTTTCAATAATAATCGTGTTATCAAGATCTCATAACAAAAACTAAACAATTAAAACTTCGTGTGGTAATCATGTTTGCCGAAGATACCCGAGCGTTCCGCTGTATTGGACCATGCCTCCTTTTATTAACTAATATTTTGCCCGAGGCTTCGTTCAGGTGGACTACACAGTAGTACCGGGATCCCTTTTTCCGGGATGAAAAGTAGCCTATGTAACTTTTCGGTTTATAAAATAAATCTATGCAAAAAAATATAGTGGTCCGGTACAACTATATAGTCCATGCAAACGGAGCCGTGGGTGGAAGGCTAGTTTAAAATAAAATATAGCATAAGATACTCGCTGATAACGTAGCTTTCTATAGGTGAAAGAATTTTTTAAATTAGTTTTGTAGTTTTTGAGTTTATCCGTAACAAACAAAAAATCAAATCGTTTCTCTTTGTAATATTAGTACGAGGATGAATTTATAGAGTTACGTATTTTATATATTTACTATAGGTTTTTTATTATGATTTAATAGCATCAATAAATAATCTTTCCTTATTACTGATACAAAATTTATACGTGCTGTACCTACATATATTTAGTACATTCAGCTACAATTTTGTCTGTTCAAATGTTATAAATTATGAAAGGTGTCTTTGATATTGGTTTTTTTAGTAAAATTAAAATTATAAACTAAATATAAAGCAACAAAATATTTGTTGTTAACCTATTAACTTATCATCAATCAATTGTCTCTGTCAATTAAATTGCTATAGTCTTTCAAACTGACCCAATTGAGTTATTGTGTAGTACCTTGGTTAAGTTCAGTAATGAATCAGCCGACTGATTAAGATTTCCCAACAGTACGTACAAATAGCACTCCCTTATAAAAAATAGTTTAGATACCTCCTCATCATTTTTGTCCCCAAGAAAAGGGGAATAGGTACGCGTTATGATTTGTGGGTGAACGTTGACGTCCGATTTCAGCCATGCGTCAAATTGTGGGGGGACATAATTTATTATTATTTATCTTCCTGTAACGCGACCGCCCGTTTTATTCTTGTGACACTTTAGAGAGGGAGCTATTCTTGACGCGTCTCAGGCTATGTGTCAAATGTTGACGCTGCGTTATCGTTATATAAGATGGTTTGTTTATTAGTTTTCCTGTTTAACATACATAGGTAATTGATTAGATAAAACAATGGAAATCAAAAGTTTACTTTAAACCATTATCATAAAAAATAGAAAATTTAAGCTCTTTGTGGTTTACGTAATTTTTTTTACTCTTCGTAATGATTTAAAGGAATCTTCCAGAGGCTATATCTTAATAATATCACACAAGTATAGTTCCAATCAAACTTTATGGCGGATCGTAATACAACGCTATAAGCAAGCTTGCGCAGGTTCAGTAATATGCCCCTCACTCCACTACGTCCCGCTACACTTAAAACTGGTTACTGCGACGCGACTTGTGCCTATGTTCACATCCGCCATAAAGGTTGATTGGAACTGTAACTGATCTAGAATCAGATTCTGTCTCATAGCTTCAAGACATGATTTCAGTGAATAGCGTAACCACTATAAGTTACTAAGCACTTACTGAAGTTACAGTATTCCGTTTTTAATACGGCGTTTCGGGAAACCTCTACGGAGTTACGACATGGAAATGAAAAATCCATAGTTATTAATTAATACCATAAATTCATAGTATATTGAATGATTGATTCAGATATATAGGTTACCTAATATTTTAAATAAAAAAAAAATATTTTCGTGAATTAAAGACTATTGCGGCCTTCAGAGTTTAGGATAATAATAATAATAATATCTGGGACATCCCACACAACGCCATCTAGTCCCAAAGTAAGTAAGTATTATGCTTTTGTTATGGGGTACCAGACAACTGATATACATACTTAAATATTCCCTTTTTTATAATATTTACATTTATAGATACTTTTACACCCAGATACGGAACAAATAGACATGTCCATGTACAAAAATATTTGTCCCGGGCGGGAATCGAACCCGCGACCCTCGGCTCCGCAGTTAGGGTCTCTAACCACTCTGCTAACCCCCCAGTTTAGTATAATATGTAAGTTAAGAAGACAACTAACTTATGTGGTTTTTAATAAAAAGAAAATCGTATAAGTTACCGACGCAAAAAAAAAATATTATTAATCATTTCAATCCTAATAATCAGTACTGTGTAAACACCTGTTCGATTCCATGTATTACCCAGGTTTTCTCTACAAAAAATAGAAATTCACTTATTAAAATATACTTTTAACATATATACCTTTAATAAATGTTACAGTATCGTGCTGAAATAAAAAAATGAATATTATACATTGTTATATATTTTTTTTAATCTAGCAGCTAGATTTAATGGTATTTTTTGCATTTTTCGAAGTTATTTGAATGGCGTGCTTAAAAGTATATATTTGTGTCTTTTTCATTTGTAACAAAATCGACAAAACGATGTTCGGTGAGAAACGATTCACTTGCTCAAGGTCGTCGGCCACTGCCAGCATCTTAACATGCCATAATTTACATTTCATTTTTATCGTTACAGTTATTGTAACTGCATCGTGAAATTACTCTTAACGTTTCTGAACTTCAAATCAAAAATAAAACGAGTAAATCGAAAATTGAATTTTCGCGAGACGCGAGAATAATTGAAAACGATAAATTGATCCCTGCCTTTTAATTAATTCATAGTAAAACAATACTTAATTGATCAAAAATTATTTAAATCAAAACCGAAGACCACATAGCCTAGTGGGTAGCGACCGTGCCTAGGAAGCTGGAGGTCCCTGGTTCGAATCCCACGGCGTCGGGTCAGTATTTATATGATAAATATTGATGCTGGTATCGGGTCTTGGTTGTTATATGTATGTGGTGTCTTCGCTTGGTACCCAAAACACAAGCTAATGCTTAGTTTGGGGCTTCGACGTTGTTGTGATGTATCATCATCATCAGCCCGTGTCTCTGCACTGCACGATACGCAGCCACTCTCTCAACGCTCGCCACTACACATGGTCCTCCGTCTTTCGCATCCAACCACCCCTTGTATTTCGCTTCAGTCATCTGTCCACCTGGCCGGGGGGCGTCCATCGCTTCGCTTTCCGGTACGTGGCCTCCACTTGAGAACTCGTCTACCCCATCGGTTATCAGTTCTACGGCAAATGTGAGATGTATACGTTATTAAAAAAAAAAACTTAAGAATAGTTTGCAAAGATTTACAAATGTTAGTTTATTAATTAGTTTGCACTGGGATGAAACCGAAGACATTTTTTTTATACAAATACGACAAATATTTTATTGATCTGTGGTATTTTTAAACAGCAATTCATGGCGTGTCATACTATCTAATTTAAACAAAATAGACGATTCGAAATCTACAACTAAAATGCTGTACTCTATAAAACGCTGCATGTGTATCCGAAATAGTCCCGAGACGTCCCGAGGGAGCTGTTTCCCAGGAACGCGTTTTGACCGTATAATCGTCGTCATCAATAACACGCTTCGTGTATAAAGTGTGTTTCAAATGACGTGGTTAACGTGTAATCTTATAATCTACTAAGTTGAAGGCTTTGAAGGACTATTCTTGTAATTCTTTGTTTATATTTCTTCGATAAATATTATCTAAAAAGCAATACAATATCTGTTTTAATTGTATTGACTCAAAATTACATTAAACTACAATTTATAAACTGCTGTTTAACGTAATTTTGAGTCAGGATCGCCAAACAAATTCATGAACACATTATTAACCTATAGTAATTATAATTTTAGTAATAAATTCGTACTAAGTGGTAATATTACGATTTATTTTTTAGATTTTTCAGATCACTACTGTTCAAAGTTAGAAAAGGAACACTTTATGCAAAAATGTCCGCTTGGAGACGAACAGTAAATATAACAGGAAAATCATCAAAAACCCTTTATTTTACTATAAAATAATTGATCAAAATCGAGAGGATACGTTAAATTTTTTATTCATATTTTTTTCGAGTAAGCCTCGTAGGATAAATTTCCTTTCAAGACTTTCATACATACCTATGTAGCGGCAGAAAATATGTGTAACCACGCCAATAGCGCTAATACTCTACGAGTATAATACCTGTGACATACACACGGAAAGGGAGAAACTATTAGTGTCACTATAGAACTATAGAACGCTATTAAACTACGTTTCACTCCAAACGCATTACCATCTTTGTATCGGGGTCGGTAAAAATACAAAGTTTTTCTAAACTTCAGTATTTTTAAGGAGTTTCAACGCGATGAAGACATCCATAAATTCAAAGTCGCTCAGCGTGCTATGGAGCGGACTATGCTCGGTGTTTCTTTGATGGATACAATCAGAAACACTGAAACCCGTCAAAGAACTAAAGTTGTCGACATAGCCGAAGCGATCAGCAGGCTGAAGTGGCAATGGGCCGGTCATATTTGCCGTAGAACTGATAACCGATGGGGTAGACGAGTTCTCGAATGGAGGCCACGTACCGGAAAGCAAAGCGTTGGACGCCCCCCGGCCAGGTGGACAGATGACCTGAAGCGCGGACAGATGAGCCGAAGAATAGTTGGATGCAAAAGGCGGAGGACCGTGTGTGGTGGCGAGCCTTGGGAGAGGCCTATATCCTGCAGTGGAGAGACACGGGCTGATGATGATGATGATGATGATGATGACATTTTATCAAGCTAACCTAAACTTTTCATTTACAAGAAGAAAATTTCAATTTTCTACCTTCTGAATTATAAATAATTTGAAACATATGAATATCAAAGTGCAGAAGTTACGTGCATGGAACTTCGTCAATTATAGCTTTAAAAGGAACTTAGTTCTTTGATGGTTCAATAACTTTCGGAAATTCGAAGCATAAAACCAAATATATTTACGTAAATATCTAGCGATTGTTTCGTGAGTTTTGAACTGTATGTGGTATTTCGAAATTACAGAATGAAATGTCAATGCCTAATGCACCATATGCAACCCAAGCTATTATTACGTGACGACAAGTTACCTCAAATTGAAACATGTATGTAATTAAAAAGATACGTCTTTTTGAAAGTTGTTAGTAGAATATGACATTTTCAAGAATGCGGCGTTTTTGAGATATCATATACTAGCGGTCGTACCCGACTCCGTCCGGGTGGACTACAGAAACGTTCCCCTGCCCATTCCCTCCACCACCCCTTCTCCTTTCCACTCACTTATCGTATCCCCTTACCCTACTTCTCCCTTATTAACCTTCCCTCTATACTCCCTAAAAAGCCTTTTTTTACTATACCTATCTATTACATTACATAGATACAGTTTGTTTTTAACAAATTGCCAATGGTTTGAAAATTAGCAAAACAGACACAACCGTCAATAACGTCTGCTCTCACGCGTCTGCCCACGTTTGGGTCATGTACTCAGCGATGAGCGACTTCTTTCCCCACCTCGGCCCGGAAAGCTACTTTGAAAATAAAATATTGTCTATGATACTCGCTGACAATGTAGCTTTCTACAAATGAAAGAATTTTTAAAATCAGTGTACAACTATATAGTCCACGCGAGCGAGGCCGCAAGCAGGGAGCTAGAATCTTTATAAATTATGTGGTATTCTGGTATATAAGCTATGTTGTTGTAAAATTTCATTAAAATCCATTCAGTAGTTTATGCGCGAAAGAGCAACAAATGTCCATACATCCATACATACAAACTTTAATTAAATTAAAATGTTTTTTTACTTTAATTAGATTAAAACTTATACACGTGGTGCCATAATTATTTGTTACACAGATTAAAATGTTTTTTAAAGCAATACGCATTTTGCGAAATAATATAAAGGTAACTCTAGTGATAGCGTTATTTGTTGGTAAGGATATAACTAGTTAGGCGCCCTCTATGGTAAAGTATAACAACTAATTCAATTTCAGTTTATTTTGTTGTGTTTTTGGATGTATGATGTACGTACTCCATTGCAATATAGCTACTATTTTTAAGAGTTTGTCAAACTCCATTGAACAGAAAATCATACAATCCAAGTTAAAAAATTTTTTTTGTTCCTTTTTTTCGGTACTGATTTCCTGAAGGGGCAGTCCCCTTATTAAAAAAAAGCAAATAAATATTGTAAGTTATACTGAACTTTGTTCATTATCAAGAATGTAACAAAATTAAATGTTTCTTGTAGTTTATGTTTATAGTACATGAAAGTGTCATTCACAATTTTACGTATTTTTCAACGGACTCAACATTGTTTCTAGCATTTCTTTTACGTTGAAGTTATCGACGCTTCTCCATTGACGATTTCCTAATAAACTAATTATGTAATGGCAAAGGCAACGAAATTATGTATCGAAAAACACGCATTCACTTGCACAAATTATCCCTAAATTAATTTGACAGCAGCGTTTGGTTTTAAGACAGTCATAAATGTCAATAAGTATCAAAGAGGAAGACCGGCGCGCGGGGATATCACGGGGGTTAAAAACCGCGCGCGGGGACCTCGAGCACTGAAGCTCTTCTTCTTCGGCTTCTAGTCAATTCGTACTTTTATAACATTATATAACAATTAATCGATATTATACAAATGTTTTATGTCAAAAAGCAAAATAACAAAACAAGTCAAATGTCAAACATAGATAAACCATTAAAAGAGATGCCTAATCTATCTATACTGCCACAGAATTATGTTCAAATTTAGTGATTTTATTTAAAGTATGTATGTACAGGGTAAGTCAGAATGTTATGCAGGTTTGCAAAAATTTATTATGTGAAATATAATGAACATATAATATTGTGAGATACACTGTGTGAAAGGTAAACTCTCAAAGTTTAGTTTCCTGAAACTGATTCCGCGTTCGCCCACAAGATGTCAGCAGGAGTCGTTCTGTGTGCTTGATTACCATGTTAACAACTCCGTGATTACTGTTCAACGACATTTTCGTACCAAATATCAGAGAGAGCCGCCAGATGGGAGGTCCAATCGTAAGTGGTACACACAATTTAGGGATGCAGGCTGCATCTGTAAACGAAAATCAACTGGCCGTCCGTCGACTCGTCCCTCGTTCACCCGATCTAACCCCGTGTGATTTCTTCATGTGGGGTTTTGTAAAGGATCGTGTTTACGTACCACCACTTCCAACAACACTGGATGAACTGCGTGCTCGCATCACAGAAGCCATTGCTGATGTCGAGCGCGATATGCTGCAGAAAGTTTGGCAGGAGATTGAATATCGGCTTGATGTCTGTCGTGTAACAAAAGGCGCTCACATAGAACACCTGAAATGCGTTTTTTTTTTTAAAACTACACTAAACTAAACTTTGAGAGTTTACCTTTCACACAGTATATCTCACAATATTATATGTTCATTATATTTCACATAATAAATTTTTGAAAACCTGCATAACATTCTGACTTACCCTGTATTTTAAGTCTCAAATTTAATTCCTTTTTTTGCAATTACGTCTTAACTAAACTGACGTCATGTTGTAAAAATTTTACAACATAAAATATTAATTGCAATGAATCAGCATTAAAACAAATAAAGCAATTTTAGTTATATATACGGTATTATAACATGGGTTGAAGAAAAAACATTCAACCAATATCATTAAAAGTTCAAATTTCAAAGAAAATAAAGGAAACAAAACCTGCTGGTGGAAATAAGTTCCGAAGTTGGCGGTGAATAATGCTCAAACTCCGTCCACGGAGTGCCGGGAGACGGTACTGTTTTATTGTTTCGGGCACCTCACGGAAATAATATTAGATACTCGCATAATGCAAGACGACGTAAATATATTCCTAAATAGGATTAAAAAAGGTAATGCTGAAAACATGAAATAAAACGAAAGCTTTCATGAAACGAGTGATGAACATCGATGAAACAAAAGTGGTATGTATGGACTTAGAACATACCTGAAACCCATCTCTCTGAAAAACCACAGGAAACATTAGTTTTCTTTTATTTTATATTTATCGATATTTTCAACAATTTGTAAATAATAATAATAATAACAATAATAATAATAATAATAACACACACAATCACAACAACGTCTAGGTCCCAAACTAAGCATTAGCTTGTATTTTGGGTACCAAGCGAAGACACCACATACAAATAACAACCAAGACCCGGTACCAGTATCAATATTCATCATATAAATACTGACCCGACCTGGGATTCGAACCCGGGACCTCCAGCTTCGCAGACAAGGTCTCTGCCCACTAGGCTAAGCGGTCGTCATTAAATATGAATTAATTTTGAGTATATAATGTCTGGATAGAGAGTTGGCGTCAAAAACGTAGATAAAAATACCACCTAACCGTTCGGTCATAATTCACGCACACAGAGACGGTTTGTGTGTAAGTGTAGAGTAGCAATAGAATGGGGTCTGTTGAGTCACACACAAACATGTAAAAGTTGGCCTGTCATTTTTGTTGACATTGCATGCGAAGGTATAGACCTTTTATAATCAAAGCTTTCAACTAATGAACTTTTAGATAAAATAGTTTTTCAGTAAAGTTAACTATAATAGTAGGTATATAGGTTGATAAATTTTCATGGAATTTAATGGCCCAGAAAAAGGCCATGTTATTTATGAGCCTGTAATAAATCGCACAATTGGGAAACACGTGCAACCACTTTGCTTCCGCACTTACAGCTTAAATGACATTATTATAAGTTTTGACACGAAACGAAATGTCTAATTTCAAAGCCCATTCCAATATATATACAAAATTATTATTCTACCATTTTGATATAAACTAAAAAAAAAATCAGTCTGACGCAAAGTCCTAATCATATGTTCGTTGGGCTGTAATTTAATAAAATTAATTTAGCAAAGACTTATTAACTTATCAGTCTTTTTGCCTAGTATTATATATGTTACTAGCGAACGCCCGAGATTTCGTATGCATGGTTTTCATAATTTAAACAGTTTCTTTTGTTTACTCAAGAAACCCAAAAAATTGTCTATAATATTCTCTACATGCCAGTGAAAGTCCTATCAAAGTAGGTTCAGCCGTTTCGGAGATTAGTTCAGACAAATAAACAGATAAACAGACAAAAATTTTAAAAAGTAAATTTGACTTTTTCGCTATATACAATCATAGGAGTTTAGGAAAAAGTTTTTATTTTGAAATCATATGCAGGTACTTAAATTTTATTTACTTATGTAGATTACCCTTACCAACCCCGTAACCAATCCGTAACCTGGATAACCCGTGCATTTCGGATTTCAGAAATATGTACCTAAAATTTACAAAAGAGAACCTTTATGCATTTCAAATTTTAATATATTTTTTTCTGTAATTTCTTAATTTCATTGATTTGATGGATCGCGTTGCCGCATCCATGAAAGTTAATTTCAATTTTTTTCAGGCATTAGGTATTATCTAATACTCCGTTTAAAAAAAATACTATGTAAGTTAAATTTTCATATAAAAATGTTTTTCCTGAAACATTATTAATCTAGCGTGGCTATAAAGCCAAATATAAATACAACGCATGTAAAAGGTGTAGCGGGAGAGACTGTCCTCCGGCGGCCGTCGACCGACGCAATTTTGTTAGTTGGCCGCGAGTTTCTACAGTAATACGAGAATTTTGTAGCACCACATCTCATCACAATATTTTAGTATGAAGTAATATAAACGCAAAAACACGTATTTATTATTTACACCAATTAACAAAATTGTACGATATGAAAAAATCACGCAATATATAAAAATTTTGCTTTCAAAAATTGATATTTTTCAGGAAATACATACAACGTATTAGGTATGAATAAAAAAAATTGAATCTATGAGCAGGTAAGTGAAATACAAAAACTGTCTAATTTTTCTTAAACAAATTTTCTATTTTTCAAACTAAGCAATACACGACAAAATAAATAAAAATGGCTCATATTAAAACAAAACATAAATCATTAATAATATTAAAATATTTTTCCTGAAACATTATTAATCTAGCGTGGCTATAAAGCCAAACAAAAATTGGCGAAAACTATTTTAACAAGTTCACGTCATCATCATAATCATCAGCCCATGTTATCATACTACAGTGGGTTAGGCCTCCCCCAGGGTAAGGAGGGGTTTGGAGCTTAAATCCACCACGCTACTCCACTGCGGGTTGGGGATTGTAACGACCGCCATCTGTTGACAGCATCTGGGACCGACTGCTTAACGTGCTCTCCGAGGCACGGAGTCAGTGATAGTTAATGTACTTAAGTCAGAAAAACTCATTGGTAAACGCCCGAATTCGAACCATGGCCCAATGGCCTTATAAGTTTGAGACAGGTTCGTTGCGCTCTGGGCTATCACGACACTTTCACTTCACCAAGTCTTAATCCACTGACAAATAATGGCCGTAAATTACACAATATTAATTACCTGAAAAGCAATAAATCAATCAGAAATAAGTTCTAACAATAGCACAGTGGTCATCGCGAGTGGCCAGGCGTGTCTCGAATAGTCGGACAGAATTTATGTCCCTGAAATAAATCAGCCGAGGGTCGGTCCCCGCAAGATCGGTTGTCCCCATACGGATATTGTGACTAGATTAACTCCAACTTATGTGCAAGGAAACCGCCGTATAAATTATATACACGGATGTAGTGGGAATTTTTCGCTTCGGTTAACTTATGAGCTTCAGCGGAAGTTTTCGAGGATGGAGTCTAACAACCGAAATATAATTATATTTTATTGTCAATGGAAATATTAAAACTATCACGAGTATATTAATGCGTAAAGAGAAAACTTTGTAGCCCTTTTAAAGCATATTGCGGGTACGTAGGTGTGTGAAATTTGGCGTAATTAAAGTTCATGCACGTATGGAAATGAAGTGCCAGATGCTAAAATCTATGTATGATATACTAGCCACCCGCCCCGGCTTTGCACGGACAGCAGAGTAAGATGAGTTGGCGGAAGATCCGGGCGACCTGTGTAGTCAATTTTCGTAACCTGGCAACACAGGGCGCGACGCCACTTTACAATAATATTGTAAAATTGGCAAAACAGATCGCCTAGGTTCCGCGCAATTAAACATAACATATCTTCCCCCAGATCCGGTCATAACCCAACTCACATTATATGCCTTAGTGTTTTTTTCTGTCGTAGTGTCGTATCAGCTTGTTGCGTCGAACATGTGGATTAGATTTCTTAGATTTAAAATTAATTAACGTAAGTTCGTTCTACTTGGAGTATTTTAAATGATTTTTGTTTCTAATTTTGTAAATATAAAAAAAAATAAAGAATATATACATAAAAACAAATTAAACTAGAATAGGAGAACACTGGTACATTTAGAATAAAGAAATTAATTTCCTTATCTAGCTGCAGCTCATCCATCGTAAGAGTGTCACGTACTTTAGCGGGATCCAGAGGGCCTGACAACGTGAAGGTGACTCGCTGCGACAGTCGATGTGATTCCGTTGACAGTTAATGGCTCGCGCGCCACAAGAACCATGGTTTTTCCGGGATAAAAAAGTACCCTGTGACACTCGCCAGTCCTTAATTTCTATGCGAAAAACGTTTCCGTCTATCAGTTGCTGTGCGAAAGAAGAACAAACCGACAAACACTCGTTCGCATTTAAAATATTAGGATAAACCATTTTCACGCTAACCACCTTCGAACTAAATTGATATTGACCACTTTAACAAAAGCGATATTCGTTCAATTATATTCGGTGGTCTGTTACTATTTCATACATTTTAATCTGACCTCGTTTCGATACGAGCGTTTCATTTGCATATTTGAAATTAAAAGCGTATTAATGAAAATATTTGAACGAATAAAGAAATTCATTCAAATAATTGATATTTCTGATATTAATTTGAATAATTTTTCAATTACAGCCTTAAAACCGAAGGGGATTCTTCGGTGATTTATTGTGAATTAGATAATTTGATCATATCTTTATGATTATTAGTATAAATATTTATTTATTTTATTTATAAGGTCTGCCAACGTTCTTACACCACAACATACTTAATATAGTTACAGCTCATCTTAAAAGTATAGTGCGAGAAAAATAACAGGCATACACAGTATGAGGAATACAGAATTAATTCTGCACTCACTTTTTGAACACTTGGTTTCAATTTTGTTTGAAGCGAGAATTTATATGATTATTAATAAATTTATAAAAAACGAGAACTGTACATTTATATGTAGTAATATTTTAAGTAATATTTAGGAATATTACTTAAGGAGTATTACTTTATTATTACACTAGCGACCGCCCGCAGCGTCGCTTGCGTAGACTACACATTCCTGTTTTAGGTAGTATTAACATTCGAAATGGTTTATACGTAGGTACTTTTTGCTGAAACTAATATTGGGTACACCCATTCAAACTTTCAATCTTCATTCTCCCCACTCCTTTAAGAAAACTAATACTCCCATACTTTTCACCTCCCATTTCCCACCCTTAAAATGTGGAAATCCAAAAACCCTGAAACACGTCATTATTTATTTATTTTAAAATAGTTGTTTCTAACTTTAAAGAACAAAGATTCTCATACAAAGCCTCTCCATCCCTCCCTCCTTAAATTTGAAATTTCCAAATATTCCTTTCTTAAAAAATTAATACTTAAATTTCAGCTTCCTAGACTTAGTAGTTTCGGAATTATCTACGCTGATAGATCAGTGAGGACAAACGACAGACAGCCACAAAAACTAACTGATGTCACTCTTGACAACCTTCCTTCACGTCTGCAAAGTTTCATTAAAATCTGTTCAGCTGTTTTGGAGATTAGCTCGAATAAACACATAGACGTACAGACAGACAGACGGACAAAAATTAGTGTATGTCACTTTTGACCACCTCCTTTTCATACCCTTGAAATTTCATTAAAATCGGTTTAGTCGTTTTAGAGATTAACTCGAATAGACAGATGGACGTACATACAGACATACAAAAAGTAGTGTATGTCATTTTTTACCACTTCCTTTCCACATCTGTGAAGTTTCATCAAAATCAGTTTAGCTGTTTTGGAGATTTGCTCGAATAGACAGACAGACAGATAGTATTATTTTATACATATAGCCTATAGCCTTCCTCAATAAATAGACTATCCAACACAAAAAGAATTTTTCAATTCGAACCAGTAGTTCCTGAGATTTGCGCGTTCAAATAAACAAACAAACAAACAAACTCTTCAGCTTTATAATATTAGTATAGATTAGGAATTTTATACTTCATGACACTAGATCATATTATTAGATATTCGTAACTATTAATATACGCGGAATAACAACACAGTAACTTTATTGTTTCAACAATCAAGTTAAAAGATGGATGGCAAGTTCGTACCTTGGATTGTGAAATTATAAAACCTTTACCAATACTTAGACGTGTGATTGTTTGATTTCGAAAATTCCTAGATGTGGCATTAAAAAATATTAAATCATGTTTAAGTTTTTTACTGCATTAACACAATGTGCATTGCAATGCATTAACAGTAGAATCTAGTGTGGTATTTGACAGATAATATGAAGTTTACAGTGTTGCGGATAAAGAACTTCTCCTCGAACATTTTAGTAATTATCTAATGAGGGTCAAGTTGTACAGGTAAATTAGTAAGTTGTATGTTCTTTGACAAGTGTCTTTAACACAAAGAAATTTTTGTTATTATTTCACAACTTGAAATAAATTCAGATACACCACATGTATGGGGACTCGCCGTTGTTATTTGGAGTATAAGAGTGTATTTTGTTAAAAGTTACTCTTTTATAATTTCTTGTTTATTAATACTAGATAAGATAAATTTATTTCTGTAATAACTTAGCCTAAGTACACAAAATCTGTCTTAATTAATTAGTGTTAGTGCATGTATTTATTTATTTATTATTTATTTATTTCGAAACAAATAGTCACATACAAACAATATTAAATTTTACATGGCACTGAACTGACCTGGAGTTTCCATTATACAAATCATTAACATTAAAGATGCTACAGGCTCTGCCCGCAGAAAATTACTTTCCTTTCATAACAACAAGTAATACATATCTACTTATTTACAAAAACACAATAACGACAAAGAAATATGAGAACTGACGAGTAATAATATAATGTACATGGGAAAGAACAAAAAAGAGAAATAAATCAACATTTACAACGTTATCTCCTTAGCTAATTAATATTTCACGTATAAAAGAAATTAAAAAAGTAATATTATCTAAACTAAAAATTATTTAATACCTAAACTAAGCAAATGTATTTGCATGTGTCTAACACTGAGTGTATAGTATAATTATCGAATTTAATAGTCGTTGCTTGAAGTGGAAATTAACTGTCTCATCATCAAAATATAATCTTAAAATTTTGCACGAAGGAATTTTAGGTTCGAAAAATCTAGAATCCATCGTATGACATGTAAGCTTATATACATACAGCACCGTCGTAACTCTACATAATTGTCATATAATAATAATACCTGGGACATTAAGCAGCAATTAATTAATTAATTAATAATAAATAAAAATAATTATAAATTAAAAGGACAGTAAGCAAGTATTATGCTTATATTACGGATACTAGACAAATGATATACATATTTAATTATTCTTTATAATATGTACATATATAGATATTTTTACATATGAGCACGGAAGAAATAGGACATGTTGATGCACACGAATTTCTTTCCCGGGCAGGACTCGAACTTGCGTCGTTCAGTTCTGTAGTTACGCCGTGTTTAGTGCGACGCGGATAACCTAAAGCATCCGCGTCGCGATAACTATCCGCCGTGCGTGTATCTACGTCTATTGTTTTTAACATTGTTCTTTCACGACAGATTCATCTGCGACGGACGCATGTACTAATCCGCGAGCAGACGGTCCGCGTCGCACTGAATATGGAGGATCTCGGCCAATCGGTCAGCTCAATCAAGCCAACAACCTACGAAATCTTACTATAATGCGTTTTCGACACGCACTCGGTCGATTTTTTTTCATGTAAACGTCATATCCATTATCGAGTTATTGTGCGTAAACGACGAATTAGTATTCAAAGCGTAAATTGAAGTCGGGGTGGCCAGGTGCAGCTCCCCACGTAGATGATGTTATCAAAAAGGTGGGAATATGACTAATGGCCCGTGTAATCGCTTCATACAAATCGCTGGATCACGTGACAGATAGCCATTCCAAAACAGAAGGTCTATTGGGACTTTGAAGCTTTTTTTTCAAAAAATATTGGTCCGTATCCCTCGTGGCTTTAAGATCGAAAATGCAGTAACAAATGATTTAATTAGATTTCTATACAAATTACTCGGAAATCATAGTCCATGCGGTTACGCCCGATCTCGTTATTATCGAACATCACAAAATAATGTTATCAGAAATGTAATTAATTAAGTAATTTCATACTTACTGGCTATAAGGTTTCATGCGCCAACGAATAATAATGGACTTGAAAGCTATTCATACAAATTCTATCGACATGAATCTTTGGAATCGCACTTTTTGTAATATTTTTATTATTGTAATATTAAATATTTTTTTCGGGGAGAGTAAAAAAAAAAATTTTTTTTGTAAGATTCCATCAGAATCATTGTACTATAGAGATAATCAAAACGTACGTTTTATTTATCGAGTGAAAGGGTATAAAATATATGTTATATAGATGTACATATAGAAAATATTTTTATTATGTTTTGGAAATTTATTACCTATAAGTACTATAAACTAATTTTTATTTAAAAATCTACAAATTTCGCGCTTCCGCAACTATCGGAAGACATTGAAAATGTACATTAAAAACAAAAACTTATGACACATTATTGTCAAACAATTTTGTTAAATTTATCGATGAAACTTATGGACCAATTCTTGAAAATTTATTATTTTAAATTATTATTTAAATTAAATTTATTATACTCTTACATCCTTTGACACTACTGCCGTTCCTTTATAAATTTCTGAAATATAGCCAAATCTCACTCTCCGGGTAACTGATCTGATAATCATTCAATGAAAAGGGCATCTGCCCGGCCCACAGTTTTCGACCGATTCCAAAATTTCTTTTTCTAAACAGTAGACTGTCTTCTTAGTGTTCATTTATATTATTGCGTGGCTTTTGTTTAGAAACAATCAACTTTTTGTCCGAGAAATCGGAACATTTCATCTTTTTTTTCACCATTTTCGATTTTCCGAAAAAAGTTACACACCGATTTTAGAAAATTTGGTATTGTACAATTCCCCACAAGCGTTAAAAAATTTAACACCACTATTTTTCGTCTATTATCATAAATTTCGTAAATATAACCGAATCACACTCCTCCATGAAAACAATCCGATAAACATTTCCAATTTTAATAAAGGATAATTAAGATCTATAAAATAAAAACTAATTAAAAACTAAAAGTATTTACAAATTAAAAAAATACTATGTGAATTATGATAAATGACAAAATTTTAAAGAGACGATGGGTTCAGGGTACCAAGGATGCTTGCCGCGTTGCCGCGCTGTATTGCGACACTGATCCTCTGAACAAGGTATTCCTTGCACATAGGATCCCCTGTCAACAGACACAGCGCGACACCCATATCGTAGACAAGTGATTTGGTATCCTTGGACCAGGGACCCATCGTCTCGACAGCAAAAGGGATGAAATGGTAGCGATTTATAAGTTCCATGTGCTTGGCTGTTTTCCTACGAGCTGCTGTCTCAGCAGCTGCTCCAGTTTTTTTTTGATGTATTTTTTATATAATAATATAATATAATAATAAAAATAAATTAAACACCATTTAAATAAGTTCAAGAATTTATAAATATCATGCATTACATGACCTTAAGAGAACATTGAAATACATATTTAAAAATCGATTGACCCTGCAGGCCATCCCTGAAATTTTCCGCATTTTCCGAGTTCAAAGCCCTCGAAAATTAGAAAGCTCTAGCTCTTCGAACTCAAAATATCGATTTTCGTGGTTTCTATTTTAAAGCCCAAAAACGGAATTCCTATAGGTACATTTAGATTTCTTCAAACTCAGAAACCTGGGATATATTAAAAAAAATGTTATTTCAGAAATATTTGAACTGCGATATCTTTTGCACCCTTTTTTTTGATTTTAATACAGTTTACGGCATTCTATGTAATTTTGTAAACACACAACTTTTGTGTAAAGTATAAAATCTGTTGGTTGTAGACTGCGATAGTTTTTTGAACGCTTCGTTTGATTTTAATGCAATTTACGGCATTATATGTAATTTTGTAAGCACAATATTTTTGAGTAAAACCAAAAATCGATTGATCTTAAAATCTCAAAGTTGTGATAAAAAAACACGTTTCCGTTCGTTCGATTTCGATATTTTTGGCGGCACTCGACGCAATTTTGTATGTACAAAAATTTATATAAGGTTTTAAGTAGATCGGTTGAAAAGTCCAAAGTTATTTTAAAAAAAAATTTAATTTTTTTTGAAGTTTATTTTTTGAATATTTTTGCAACAGCTCGACCGATCGACTTCAATATCTAATCAGATCTAAGTCTCAATGAACCCTTTCAAACGCCGTATCGCGGGTCTGAATCGGTCAATCCGTTCTCAAGATATATCGTACGACAAAAAAAAGTTACATACACACACACATACGTCTAGCCGAAAATGGTCACAATGGTTTCCCAGGACTTCAAAACGTGGAGATCTGATAAAAACTTAATTTTCGAACATCGAACCATGCGGGGGCATAAATAAAAAAGTTATTGATGAATTTCCAAAATTAAAAAAAAACCTCCAGTCATAAACTCATCTATATTTTGAGTCTTATAAAAGAAAGAAAAAAATTAAAAACAAGTGTATTATCGTATTTTTTTCCAGTTTCAGAAAGTTTTGATATTGACCAAAAAGATTCTCAACGATATAGTGCTTTTTATCAACACGCACATTTTACATGTTACACGTATCTATAATTCCAAAACTCTCGAATAATTAGGATAATTTCTTTGTAATAGCTGAGAATAATTTTAATTCTATTCCCTTTATTTAAACATACCACTTTTCGAAAGAGATCCAAACAATTACTCAAAATAAGAATACAAAGGCAGAATAATTACTGAATTTCAAAAGATTCCACCGAATAAATCCCAAGGAAATCGTTTAAGATTTCGCGTCATTAAGCCTGAATAGTTGCAGTAAATGCACCCGTTGCACCCTGGATTTCGTTAGCTTAATAATCACTCGAGATCAGCCCGAATTTAAAAGATACAAAATCTTGGCACAGTGTTAAGGGGGTGTGACACTTCGTTTTGAAAATACGGAAGAAAACGGCACTTTTGACGATACATTTGATGTTATAAGGAATACAAAAAACACAAGCTATAGAGAAGACTAATGTAGTAGTAGAAAAATAAAAGAACTCAAATTAAAAAGCAGACAGAGGCAAGTTCAACGGTTTTTAAGATTATTTGTCAGGTGTGATAAAAATAGACTTTGTATGTTTGTCTGCACTGGATAATTTTTACATCAACTTCCGAAATTCATTAATTATGACCTTTGGTAACAAGAATAAAATACGTACTTTTAATTTCAGTATCACTCAATACTAAATTTTTACCTAAGCATGGGAATGCGCGGGCGACTGATGAACGTGGCGGTCGGAGGCCGTCGCCGTGACATCACTCCCCGATACAAATGCGGTTGCCTTTTTCTCGTGCGTAGTATTTACCTTTGAATAATTAATCTAGCCGTATCGATTGTTCACTTGAGAAAACATATTATTTTTAAAAATGAAATCTTTGAGTAATAAATACCCAATGTCTATAAAAAAAGTGAAAAACAATCCTTGAATATCTTTTTCGTACTTCATACGACAGTTAAATTGCAATTTATACACATTAAATAAGTAGGTATGTGTTCATTTAAAAAAATAATAGATTTATTAACAGATATCATTTTAATAATGACGGTAATTTAACAAAAGTATGTCCAAATGTATCTTCAAATATTTGGGAAGACGAATTCAAAGAATTCTTTTTGGGGATAGGACTAACAGGATGTTATTTAGCATATTCATAAAACACTGGATTCTAATAAAGTAAAAAAAATTAAAGTACCTAACATAGACAGCTGAAAACTATTTCACTTAATTTGACATATTTAAAGATGGGCTCACATTTTGGCTATGTGCTTGGCTTTAGCTAAATCCAGGAATAGTTCGCCTCAAACTTTATGGCGGATCGGAATACAAGGCTTTATGCGTGCTTGCGCAGGTACAGTCATATACCCCTCGCTCCACTGCGTCCCGCTACACCTAAAACTGGTTACTGCGACGCGACTTGTGCCTATGTTCGGGTCCACCATAAAGTTTGATTAGAACTTTAGCTGCACAGAAGTTTCACATTTGTCCTTGTGCTAATTTCGAGATTAAGCCCGCCATCGACTAAACAATGATTAAGCTTCATTGAAATGTCTTAAACAAAAGCTTACAAACATTACGGAAATCGAATCTATTAATAAACTTTGGTTCGGTCTATGGGCCCACCTTTATTCTTATGTTGATTAGTATCGTGTCGCGGGTTTGATTCTTGCCCAGGATAAATATTTGTGTGCATTATCCTAGTTATTTGTTCCGTGTCTGGGTGTAAAACAACAAAAATATTATGTCATGAAAAATATGTTTTTCAATTGTATAGTACCCATAATACAAGATCTGCTTACTTTTGGGTTAGATCGCGCTGTGTGGGATATCTCAGGTATGATATTATTATACATATTCATTTTCAGGTTGAATTAGCTGATGTTTGAATTTTTGTTTAATTGATGTTTGAACCTGATGTTTGAAGAATATGCAGTTATTTTGTCTCTTCTGGTATACCAATATACTCTTTCTGTGTTACCAAGAAGCGGTCTGCCCCTCCTTTTGTATACTCCAGCACAACGGGGTCAGCATAGCGTTCGGCGATTCGAGTGCAGCAAATGTAAGTGTTTTAGAGCATTCCGTTTTGTGTATGGGTGTACTCTTGCAGAGGAATCGGGTCAGGTTTTTTATTGTCTCTTTTAAATGTTTTAAATGTAAGTTTTTAAGTTTTTATGTGAAAGTCAAATTGATCATACTTGCAATTCAGGGAAAGCTTAAATATTTTTGCTGTGTTCTTTTTTTAACTATTGTAGTATCGCAAATGTTACATATACTTAGAACAAATTTTTACAATAAAAACGGTAATATTTAATTTTTTTTTTTAATTTTGTTAATACTTATTTGTATGGAATATAAAATACAAGGCATAGCTTAAGCAAAAATTAAAAATGTTTTCCGGGTTTCAGCATTTTAAATACAACAAAGGCTTTTCGTTTCAGCGTTTTGTGAAAATAAATAGCGATATTTGCCTAAATTTCGTAATTAAGAGAAAAGTTTATGTTATTATAATTTAACTTTTATTGTAAATGAAATAAATATTTGAAATAAGCGTCATTTTGTTCTCAAAAATAAATGACGGGTCCATATAAACGCATGCAATTTTTTTACTGCTCCCGCCCCGCTTCCACTGTGATAGTAGCTGCGTCCTCCTAGATTACAGTCAAAACATAGATGGCAGTCCACGTGAATACGAATCATATGAGCCCAAACACAAGGAGCTGCTGTACACCGCTGAGGAGTTCCCCTCTCTACTGTCTACCTTATATCTTCAGTTCTTGAATTCATAAGACAATTTTCGCCCACTGCAGGGGCTTGGAGCTTAAATCCACCACGCTACTCCACTGCGGGTTGGGGATTGTAACGACCGCCATCTACTGACAGCGCCCGGGATCGTCTGGTTAATGTGCTCCCCAAGGTACTGAGTCAGTGATAGTTAGTGTACTTAAGTTATAAAAAACTCATTGGTACACGCCCGGATTCGAACCATAGCCCTATGGTCTTATAAATTTAAGACAAGTTTTTTTCGCTTTAGACTACCACGACTTCCTTATTCCGTCTACTTTATATGATGACAAATAATATTATATTTTTTATGAAGCTACACATACGTACCAAGTTTTATTAAAATCGATTAACAAGTGGTGGGTGAAATTTTCTACCCTTGAGGTGGAATAATTTGAAATCGAACCAATTGCGAGATATATCAGAATGACAAAATAGGAATCACTCGAATCAGTTTGCAACCGGCGGAGAGATCGATTAACATACAAACAAAAAAAAAAACAGTAGAATTGAGAACCTTCTCCTTTTTTGGAAGATTGTTAAAAATACGAATAAATTATTTATATGTATTTACTTATATTATAGAGAACCAATAGTTATACGTAAATTCAAATATTTAGCAGTGAGTGGTTAACAGTCAACCATTTTATACAAGTAGTCGAGTCTTTCTGAATCCATTTAGATTTTCATATCTGAAAATAATGTAAATATTTTTTGTAAAAACGGACGACAAAACTGAATAGTAGATATTTTATTAAAGTATTACGTATTCAACAATTCTATATCTATTGCTTGTAACTCCTTTATTTATTTAAATAAAATATGCATATAATCAGTAATTCATCTTAAATGACAATAAAGTGTAAGTTACATCGTCTATAAACTGTAAACTACGAAACTATTATACTACGTGCTTGGCCGTGTGCCAAACCTTTCCGCTATGACGAAACGTACATTCAGACAATGAGAGATCAACTGCCCGTTTATCATTAAGGACACAAATCCGAAAGGGATGGACAGATATTCAGCGACTTAATGTAATGCATGGAATTGTTTGTAAAATTAAATAATTTTGAAGCCTGATCTGGCACAATTACAGCATGAAACTACACGGAAAAAAACGTAGCAACTAGGACTAGAATTTCTAATTTTATTTGTGACCATCAACAGATAGTCATGTGTATAAATTACTGCAGCGAAATTATTGTTTCAATTACGAATTTAGAAGTAATCTTTACTTAATTTTATAGTAAATCTAACAATATCCTGGTAACTCGTATGGAACACTTTGTCAAATCAAATAAATTTCTCGTTAAATATACAAAATTCAAGTTTTCTTTGTATTCATTACAAATTAAATCGTTGTTTTAAAATTAGTTTCTTTTCAAACTTATAAAATTGTAGTATAAAACACTATTTTTCTTGCTAACGTTCTGGTAGTATTGTCATCCTATATTTTTTCCGTGTTTTAACGAGGATGATGCACCTTCCTACTGCACGGCATACAAAAATTGATCCACAAAGACATTACATACATCGTAAACGTGCACCTACTCCCAAACTAAGCAAAGCTTGTAATATGCGTACCAGACAACTGATATTCATACTTAAATATTCTTTATGATTGTATAGATATTTCACACCCAGACATCGAACAAAAAGACATGTAGACGCACACAAATATTTGTCCCGTGCGGGAATCGAAACCTCGAACCTTGGCTTCGCACTCTCTCTAACCACTCGGGCATTCGGTCAGTTAGGTTGCGTACACTTACTATTAGGTTTTGTACATATAGATTGAATACAGTAAGCACGTCGAAAATGCAATGTTGGAATATCCGTAAACTTATTAATAAATCAATTAAAAGATATGTCTCGATAAATAATTGAAATACCATCGTATTGTTCAATCTATTGAAGTGTCCGTGAGATCATGCTAATGTCACGGTTGAGTTGATCTCCTTTTTTAAGTGATCCATCACTTTCAGCAATAAATCACCGTGTACTCGTTAGAAGTCGAGGGTTAGTCCATATATCTGAAACGTCAGTGCACGTGCATGTGTCGTTTTCATTTGTGTCCTTTTGTCATGGTGAATCATGTCAATATTTAGCACACTCATTTAGTTTTATAGCTGTCGAAGGAGCAAAAAGAAAGGATAAAAGTAACGAATAAAAACAGGAAATAGAAATATAATTATAGACAATTAGCTTTACGCCCGCGGCTCCGCTCACGTGGACTACACAGTTGTACCGGGACCCCTTTTTCAGAGAAGAAGTAGCCTATGTCACTCTTCAGCTTATAAACTATGTCTATGCAAAAAATTATAGCGGCCCTGTCACAATTGTGTAGTCCACGCGAGTGGAGCCGCGGCCTGAAAACGAGTTTAAAAAAATACAGCTAATGTTACTTGATGACAAAGTAGCTTTCTATAAGTGAAAGACTTTTTAAAATCACTTTAAGTAGTTTTTGAATTTATCCGTAACAAACAAACCAAAAATGAATTCTTTTCGTTTTTTTTTTAATTTATTTTATTTGTATGGAAAACCAACAGCGCAATTAACTTACTGACTTATTAATTTATAACATTAAAGTACTTAATGATACTACGTACTGTCTGTCTGTCTGTCTGTTTGTCCGTCTGTCACAGCCATTTTACGCGGAGACTATTGTTACTATGATAGATGAAATTCGGATTGTTAGTGTAATCTATAAACTGCTATACAATTGTACCTTTACATAGAACAACTTTAAAAGCTCTTTCAAATAAAATTGGTTTGAATAAAAATATTATTGAGTGGTTTTTTTTAGAATTTTTTTTTTAGAATTAAATATTTGATATTTAACCATGAACGTTTATCCCGACTACGAAACTCTTCGTTATGCATGGCCCAACAAATTCAGTTGGTTTTTCACGTAAAGTGCATGCAGTAAGCACAGCTCAAAAAAATATATGCTAACATAAAATATAATTGAAATATTGCACAGAAAAATAAAATAAAAAACATTGTCAATTATTATTATATAATTATACATAATTCATCATGAAATACACGCAATAATTATATAGTAGTTAAAATGTGATATAATCCAAGTACATAGATCAGTGGTCACGACAGCTAGGTATATTCCAAATTTCATTCAACAAAGACAAAGAAAGGATATGAAAAAGACCCTGTATGACGATTCCGCATCAATGTAATAAATATATCAGTGATAAAGTGTAGGTTTAAAATATCTATAAATGCATAGATTATTTAAAAAAAAAATAAGTATATTTATCAGTTGTCTATACAACTATAGACTGTAGAATGGAACAACATTTCCGTGTACGGAATGTCCCAGATATTATTATTTTATTATTATTATCAATTCATTCGTTACAAGCTTAAATATACGTAAGCGTTAAACTCTACCACCGAATATTGTATCGTAAATCATCTAAAATTACGCCAAAAGGTGTCTTTCATAACATTCTGTCTCGTTTTAGTACTGCATTAGAACGAAACAAATATAATTCTCAAAGCTCTGTCCTTTACTATAGATTTCGAACAGATAAGTTTGCTTTTCGCTTGTAGTATATTGATTATAAGTAACTGCCATCGGCCGAAATTTAACTGATTAGAGACCTTAACTGCGGAGCTAAAGCTTGCGGGTTCGATTCCCGCCCGGGACAAATATTTGCGTGCGTGAACATGTTAATTTGTTCCGTGTCTATGTGTAAAAAGTATCTATAATATTATAAAAGGATATTTAAGCACGTATACCAGTTGTCTAGTACCCCATACTTAATACAAGCATATTAATTGCTTACTTTGAGACTAGATGGCGTTGTGAGGGATGCCCCAGGTAATTATTCCAGGTATTACCGATTGCCATTAAAAAATTAAATAAAGTTCTTTCTTCTGTATTTAAAACAATAGCATTTATTTTTTTAAGCTGTCAAACTGAACAAATGGACAAATTAAATTGTTCGATTTTTTTTCGTTCAACAAACATCCACTCGACCGCAGCGTGTCGTAGCGGTGAGGTATCAGCAAATCCCAATTACGCTTGCGTTTGGAATCAAGCCAAGAGCTCCGTGGACGTTGTTAAACAACCGTGGATTAGATTTAAGCTGCGCAAGCAATCTTCTATTTGAATTGGGTTATTGATCGATGGCTAATATAATTGATGTGCTTTAAAATTTTACACTCTGAATATCTGCATTACATTAAAATTGACATTGGGACGGTTTGCCAAGAAAAACGTTGCTGCTTAGTTCTTTCATCCCAGTGCTATAAAGCACTGGCATTTACGCATAAGCGTAAAAATGTGAGCAGCAAAAAGCAAAAATGTATGTATAAGCAGTATAAGTCCGTGTGTGGTGGCGAGCTTTGAGAAAAGCTTTTATCTTGCCGTGGAAAGACACGGGCTGAAAGTAATGAAGATGATGATAATAAGTCGAAAGTTTCCCGAATATGCGTAATATGTGTGAATCAAGTGAACTTTTAGATACTTCTTAAACGTTCCATGATCTTACATATAAAAAACCTAAAAAGTCAAGATCAGTATAGGCTATGCCCTTTTCTAAACTTCAATTACAAAGGCTGATAGGTTCTTAGACAGTTCTAAATGCCATTAGAAAGCGTAGCCTTTAATATAATAAAAATATGTTTATCTAAGACGTCTGTAATTTTGATGATTTTTTTGTATAACATTAATATCAATTCCGAACAGATTTTTAAATTATGAGTAAACAAAACACTGATTGACTATATTTTTATTATTATTTTTTATGAGAGAGTTTTCTAAATATATCATAACAGTGAAAGTATTTTAAAAACATAGTCTATATTAACAAAGTTATGAATGTTCAAAATGTCTTGTTAGACAGAGACGACAATACCGCACGGCGTACCTGTGTGTGACGTCAGGCCATTTACAATAATGTGAAATATCGTTTTGAGAGAAAGAGACAGACATATAATTTTAATAGCTTATAATTTCCATATTCTTCAACCAAATATATTTTTTTTTTTTATAAATTTTGTTATCTGATAAAGTGTATTATATTTTCTTGTTAAATATAATATATTTAATATTAGTCAAGTACTGTATTATGCTGCCCCACAGGGCAACATAAGTGAAGTGTTTTTCTGAAACGGCTAGGTTTTTGGTTCGACTTTTAACTTCCCGCTATCCAAGGGAAGTTATTGATTTGGATCCGATTTTCGAAAATCGAATTTTTATCACATCTCCACGTCTTGAGGGTCCTGGGAAGCCATTCTGATCATTTTCGGCTGGACGTCCGCATGTCTGTGTATATGTAACTTTCTTTGTCGTACGATATCTTGAGAACGAATTGACCGATTAAGATTCGCGTTACGGCGTTTGAAAGAAGTTTGTTGAGACTTAGATCTGATTTGATTTTGAAGTCAATCGGTCGAGCTGTTTCAAAAATATTCAAAAAATTAAACTTAAAGTTTTTTTTTCTATATTTTCTTAAATAACTTTCAGATGTTCTAACCGATCTACTTAAAACCTCATATAGGTTTTTTGTACATAAAAAACGGCGTTGAGTGCCACAAAAAATATAAAAATCGAACGACGTGTTCAAAAGATATCGCTGTTCGATTTTTGGTTTTACACAAAAATTTTGTGCCTAAAAATTACATACAACGCCGTAAATTGAAATAAAATTAAACGAAGCGTTCAAAAAATATCGCAGTCTACAAATTTCTTTTGAAATTGAGATTTTACGACCAGTAGATTTTTGACTTTACACAAAATTTGTGCTTACAAAATTGCATAGAATGCCGTAAACTGCATTGAAATCAAACGAAGCGTTAAAAAGATTTCGTAGTTCAAATATTTCCAAAATAACATTTTCTTTGATATGTCGCAAGTTTTTGAGCTTGAAAAACTCTAAATGTATGGAAATTCTGTTTTTGGGCTTTGAGAGCTCGGAAAATAAATATTATGAGCTCGAAGAGCTCAAAAACCATGATAATCGATATTTTGAGTTCGAAGAGCTAAATAGCTTTCTAATTTTCGAGCGCTTTGAACCCGAAAACAGCTGGAAGTTCCAGGGATGGCCTGCAGGGTCAACGGAGTTTTTTTACATATATTACCTTAGAGCAAGTACTATAGGCCGCCAGAGAGAGCTGCAGTCCGTGTAGATATCCACGGAATGACTTTTTAGTTATGTATTTTTTCATCATCTAAATAGTTAGTTTTACTATCGTGGATTTTTGTGAAATTCTTATACTCTTATGTTCATAACGAGACAAAATACAAAAACCGGCCAAGTGCAAGTAGGACTCGCACACGAAGGGATCCATACCACCACCGCACAGTATAAAAAGTATTTGATATGAATTTCATTTTAATATCTCTACGAGTTCATGCGGAAAGGGGTAGTACGAGTAAGTTTAAAATTATTACGAATATTTTTATTTTTAACTAAAAATGTATGCTTTTCGTAATTTTCCCTTTATCTGTGCTATAAAAACGTTGCTTTGTACCAAGTTTAAAAATTCTGAGTTCACGTACCCTGTAGGTTTTGATTCCCTTGCGAAATTAGAAAATTTGTAGCATAAACGGCTGTATTTTTTAATTGCGTTGTGTTAGAAATTCGATTTTTTCACAGCTCTAAGGGACAGACTTGAGTATTTAGTATGAATTTCAGCTTGATACTTCTACGCGTTCCTGAGAAAATGGGTCTTGACGAAAAAGCGTCCTTACAGACAGACAAACGTACAACAAAGTGATCCTATAAGAGTTTCGTTTTTTATCCCTTTGGAGGTACGGAACCCTAAAAAACAAGTTAATTTTTTTTATGAACAATGAACAAGAAACGATGAACAAGTTATCCTCGTTTTTAAGAACATCTTATATAAAAATGAGAATAACATAAGAAAAAATAATCAGGCAGAGCTAACTTTTGTATAATTATATAATTTCTAAATGGCACTTAATTTTCAACAGATAGAAACTGGGTAAGTAATACCATTGAAGTTTTAGGTACTCAAGCGAAGCTTTCAAACGTTTATGAATTTTTTAGGCATTTCTTTTGATGTATTAGTTTCACATCAATATCACTTCGCTTTTGTCCCACCACCCTCCTCCGCAGTATTTTTTGTTCGCGTATATAATTATTTCTTTATATTTGAAGTTGCTCATGGTATATATACATACATACATGGTATATAAAAAAAAATGGTTAAACTAAATGATTTATTTAATAGGTTGGCGGCTAGCATCACCTTAACTGAAAATTTCATAACTATATATATAGTTATGAAATTTTCAGTTAAGGTGGAAAATTTCATAACTATATATATAGTTATGAAATTTTCAGTTAAGGTGATGCCAGCCGCCAACCTATTAAATAAATCATTTAGTTTAACCATTTTTTTTTCATAGATTATTCGTGATAAGCCGTGATATGTGAGTGATAGCGAGCTCGCTTCTTGTTTAGGAGGCCGTGGTTTGAATCCCAAGGCTTGTACCAATGAGTTTTTTCTAATTTGTGTACATAACTACCACTGACTGTGCCTCGGAGAACACATTAAGGAGTTGGTGGTTGGCTTCGAGCTAATCTTCAAGACGGCTGATATTAATAAAACTTTGCAGAAGTTAAAAGGAGGTTGTAAGCAGTGACACAGGCTACTTTTTGTCTGTCTGTTAGTCCTTCTATATTTTTTTTTCCATTCCGGAAATATTTAAAACTTTTGCCTAAACTTTGGACATTGTAGAAACTATAGAGATATACTCACTAGTCACGAACTAAGTCATGGACGATCGCTGTACAATATAGTCATGGAAACAGTTAAAAGAACGGACAACCAAATAGCCTACACGGGCAAAGCCGTGGTATGCGTGATATATAAAATCGTTTGTCCTCACCGATCTATCAGCGTACAGCCGAAATCACTAAGCCTAGCAAGCTGAAATATAGAACTTTATAATGTTAAGGTTAAGGTTAAGAATAAGGTTTATTTTATAATGTTAAGAAAGGATTTTTAGAAATTTCCACTTTAAGGGAGGAAATGGGGGGAGAAAGAACAAAGACTTTCACATAGAGTACTATGTGAAAGTCTTTGTTCTTTAAAATTAGAAACATGAAAATTGAAATTACAGCTAGTGAGCAGAAATAAATAATGTTGTGTAAAAACGGGGGGTGAAAGTTTGTATAGGAGTGTCGGTTTTTTAAAGGTATGAAATTAAAAACTGGAATCGTAGCTACTCATTATAAATAACCAATGACGTGTTTTAGGGATTTTGGATTCCCATATTCAAGGGTGAGAAACTGGTAGTGGAAATCCGTATGGTAGCATCGATATTTTTAAAGGTTAGAAACTTAAAAATTGGATTTGTAGCTACCCCATCGTAAATATATACCTAATAACATGTGTCAAGTTTTTTGGATTGTTTGGGAGTGTCGGTTTTTTTAAAGGTAGGAATTTGAATATCTAAATTGTAGCTACTAAATAGTGACGTGTTTCAGGGTTTTTAGATTATAATATTTTAAAGGGAGGGGAATGGGAAATTTATATTGGAGTAATCAAAATTGGTTCCAGCAAAAAGTATGCATATACCATCTAGAATGTTAATAGTCCCTACAGAAATATGTAGTCTAGCAGGCAAAGCTATGGGCGGCCGCTAGTATATAACAATTGAAAATACACAAAATAGATCGAAAGTGATCTCTTCAAAAAACATATAAATAGCCTAATTAGTAAGAAGATGTAACTTCAAAACGTTTGAAATGTTACAACCATTCAAAGATTTCCACTCAATTAATTCTCGACCCAAGTGGTTTTGATCGCTCATAAATATTGAACTATTGTATTCTTGAATGGTAAAAGGAATAATTTTAATAAAATTATCGAGTCTTACCGCTTTTCAAATGAAATAATTTGTTTCATTGCAACGAATAAAATACGTTTATTTGTGCAATTTAAAATAATGTCAGTTTAGTAGCGTTTGATAAAAAACTCGTTTTAATAACAACTGATCCATGTTTGTAAATTTTAAAATCACATTTTTTTATATGGCTTCTACGTTTCGCATTATTTACTTTTGTAAATAAATAAGAACACTCGAAAAAAAATATACAATATTCTGAAAACAGTGGGCTCAAAATACTTACGTAAAATTTTGACAGTTAAAAAGATTCACTATTTCCTAAGCCTGAGGATTGAGAAGAAAGTGAATGCACAAACCAACAACAAGTAGTAAAGTAGGAATAAAGATTTAAGTATGTGAAATAAATACAATACTTGCTAAGTGTCCCAAGTATAGTATATAATTACGACCACCGAAGACGAGCGATGACCGCTTAGACTAATGGATAGCGACCCTGCCTACGAAGCTGGAGGTCCCGGGTTCGAATCCCAGGTCGGGTCAGTTACCGGGTCTTGGTTGTTATATGTATGTGGTGTCTTCGCTTGGTGACCAAAACACAATAAAAGTATAGAATTGGAAGTTCATAGAGACACCGCGTTGTGACAGCAAAAATGTGAGAAAAAATATACACACAGACTAAATACACACCAGCTGATGTTATTACATATTCCATAGGGCATAGAATTTTGTGTAATTGACGTGTAAAATTAAAAAGAAAAAAAAAAGAAAATATAGATTCTGAAATTACATTACAGATGTGATTTTACAAAATATTTGTTTAGAACAATAATGACGTATGGTCATCGTCGTTATCATTGTTTTAAACAAATATTTTGTTAAATCACATGTTACACTGATAAAAGTGTTCATCATCACTTGAGCAATGGATGACCCCTATAATAAAAAACAAGGATGTGTATCACTGGAAATTATGATTCCTGTAACGTAAATACG
Organism: Luffia ferchaultella; assembly: GCA_949709985.1. Lineage (NCBI taxonomy): Eukaryota > Metazoa > Arthropoda > Insecta > Lepidoptera > Psychidae > Luffia > Luffia ferchaultella. Next base: position 16,565,046 of record OX453256.1, read on the forward strand.
ATGACACGTAGTTTTTCTTCCTCGGTTTCCTCGTATTTATGATGACCTCGATCAACAATTGCTCTGCTGATGAGAAACCTTCATATTTTTTTAAGAACACACAGTGTAAGGTTCCGAGGGACTATATATATAACTCTATTAAGTGTATGTTAAAAGTACAAAAAGTTTGCCTTCTGTTTTAGTAGCAAATTTAAACTCATCCAACGTCTGTGTAAAATATATACGTTTTTCACCCAAGTACCCAAAGTAAGTCCTTCATAGAAACTTCTTTGTATTTGCCGTTATTCTGATTAAAGATTCACTAGTGAAAGAATTTATAGGAATCTATAAGCGGGCTGTCTCTCTCCAAGAGTTTCGACAGCGTTTCAGAGCTTATTCAAATCGCGACCAAAGTCGAACTTAAAAATGATTTATAAACGGGCGAGTGTCGAAGTCTTTGTCTTAAAACTTAGACTACAAATAAGCGCTTTTAAAGAACTACGGAATATTGAAATACGAAATATCCGGCAAGTTATTCACGTATAGTGGATTCCACGTTTTGATTGAAAACTGATCGGGTGATCAGTTAAGTAGTTTTTCAGTAACAAGTGATTTTCTGGTAGTCGTCTAATATCCGACTTTTGAGACGTTATTCAAACATTTGAGTTTTTGCCCCTCGAGCAATTTTTGATTTTCATCGGATAGCCTTATGGTTGACATTACTTAATGTTAATTAACGTTAATTTTCATTAACTTGACATTAATTAATTATCACACGAGTCGCTAGGTTAAACGATTCATTAGTTAATTCATTAGCTGTCGCATTCAGGTGTATAGCCAAAATGTACAGCGTCGTTCCTTTCCCACCAGATGAGAGTAAAAGTGTGAGATGGATTGAGAACATCGGTGAATGGAATGACTACAAGGGCGTAACGTCTGTCCGCGTGGGCGAACCCGTGAGCGGAAGCCAGTAGGTACATACTTTTTAAAATTTTGAGTCCAGCCATAAACGAAGAATAGGCTTTTGTAGGTATATATGCTGAAATGAACTGTTTTTTACACATTTGGTATAGTTATATATATTGCAAAATCTCGCTGTCCATTATTTTTCTGCTCTACTCCTGAAAGAGCTTCGTATTTTGATAGCCTACGTGTTGAATAAAGATTGCGTCTATGTAAAATTGAAATTTCGGTCGAAATGTCGATTATTATTATACAATAATGCATGGAACATCCCGCATAGCGCCATCAAGTCCTAAACTAAACAAGGCTTGTATTATGGGTACTTAGACTACTGATTACTAAAATATTTTTTACAATATATACGTAAGTATATAGATATTTTACACCCAGATATTTGTTCCGGCCGGAAATGGAACTCACACGCTTTGGTTCTGCAGTAAGGGTTTCTAACCATTCGGCCAGTCATTTATAAATTCAAAGAAGTTTATGTCTGTAGGTCATAAAAGTACGAATTGACAAGAAACCCTCTTCTGCGCTTACCGTCCAACCACTCATACTTCAGCTAGCAAGTGCAAGATGGCGAGTTTCAGTCTGAGTTTCAGTCCGCGAGGTCTCCGCGCGCCGGTCTTCACCCCCGAGAAAGTGCGTTTGATAGTTTCGACACCATGAAGTGACATTTCTAACTCTATTAAAACTAACCTCTGCTGTAAAATTTATATACTCTATGCTGTAGGTACATAGAACATAATGAAGAAAAATTTGAGATCAACAATGAATCCTATATACACACTTTTTTGTCTGTTTATATTGTATAGTTTGAACGCTTATAACTAATTTTTCAATACATTTGCTATATTAATAAGGTCTTTATGAGATCGAAACTTGTACCGTAATGTTGTATTTTACAGTACTAGGCATTTTTACTTTGCACCAATCAAAAACGAACATTCTGTTTGTAACGCATGCGTTAACTGCGAAAAGCAACCCGCTTGCGCCCTTAGCTCCCGCCTTTATTACATTTGAAGTATCTACCTAATTTTAATCGCAAATGTATTGAAAAACGTCGTATAATGCTCGTACTCAGTAAGCTGGCTATTATAGTCATCAGTTTATTATAAGCACTCGGCTTTGCCTCGTGCCTGTGAACATTTCGATTATAATATGCAGCTTACTTTACTTGCATCATAATGTAGGTATTATTATGTACATAACAATGAGAAGAAAGTGTTTTTTGCTATTCTCACATTTTATTCTTTCTTTTGCGAAGCCGGGCGTGTACCAATGAGTTTTTCTGACTTAAGTACACAATATCACTGACACCGTGCTTCGGAGGGCACGTTAAGCAGTCGGTCCCGGACGCTGTCAATAGATGGCGGTCGTTACAGTTCCCAACCCGCAGTGGAGCAGCGTGGTGGACTTAAGCTCCAAGCCCCCCTCCTCACCCTGGGGGAGACCTAAGCCCCTGTAGTGGAGTTGAAAATGGGCTGATGATAATGATTCTTTCTTTTCATAGATTACTAGTGAAGTATTCTTAGATTTGAGAAATATTTTCCGCAAATCAGATTTCGGATATGCAGAAACTATACTGGTGAGATCGTGTAATGAACGGATTTGGTTGGATTTAGCTTAGCCGACGGACGTAGCGAGACAAACGACCGAGTGACGACTGCGGCGGCATTAATCACAATTAGAGTCGCTTCGGTTCGAAGATGAGCTAAAATACTGTGGAGTCGATCGTATGCATCATAACGATAATTCACCGTTTCGACGTTACTAGAGTTTACTTGAAATGTAATTTATTTGAGTCGTGATAGCCCAAAGCGCAACGAACCTGTCTCAAATTTATATAAGGCCACAGGGCCATGGTTCGAATCCGGGCGTGTACCAATAAGTTTTTCTGACTCATTGGTACACGCTGTACAACTGTCACTGACTCCATGCATCGGAGAGCACGTTAAGCAGTCGGTCCCGGGCGCTGTCAATAGATGGCGGTCGTTACAATCCCCAACCCGCAGTGGAGCAGCGTGGTGGATTTAAGCTACGCGCTCCCCCCCACCCCCCTTCCCTGGAGAAGGCCTATGCCCCTGCAATGGGGTAAAAATGGGCTGATGAAGAATTTATCTAGGTACCATGTATATGTTCACTAACAGCTTCTCTATACTACCTCGTAGACCTTAAGGCCCGATTCTCGATAAAATTAAATTGAGAGAAGTTTCGCGGTGATACCCAAAGAAAAGAATGAAAACATTATGAAAAATTTGGCGCGTGCTCTTAAATATTTAAAATTGATTTTTTTAACGAATATGTATTAATTTATAGGTAAACCGATAAATAAAACAATTTGTCGCTTGAGCATTTTGTTAGCATCTTATGGTGTTATATATACCATTATATGGTGTTACAGTTTGATGACTGATTGGTCGAGTGGTTAAAGACCCTAACCGCAGAGCCAAGGGTCGCGAGTTCGATTCCCGCCTGGGACAGATATTTATGTGCATGAACATGTTTATTTGTTTCGTGTCTATGTGTAAAATAAACAAATTATATACGTATATATTATAAAGAGTATTTATATCAGTTGTCTGGTATCCATAGTACAAGCTTTGCTTGGTTTGGAAATAGATCCTTGTGGGATATCCGAGGTATTATTATTTTAGTTAAAATATGAATATAATTAAATCATTTTCATGTACTTACAACCTTTATCGATATTTAAATTATTCTGTCGTACTTTTATACTGCCATACAACATTCTTTAGCAAAAAAAAAAAAATAGTTTATTCATAAGTATAGTATCGAAGACACGTGTTATTTTCTTTTCATTTTGCAATTTTAATCTTGCTGCGTTGTGTGCTTTTTTTTAATATTGTTCTTAATTGTTTACCAAGCGAAGACACCACATATATATAACTATACCAAGACCCGGTACCAGTATCAATGTTCATCATGTAAATACTGACCCGACCTGAGTTTTGAACCCTGGGCCTCCAGCTTCATAGGCAGGGTGGCTACCCACTAGACTAAGCGGTCGTCTATTTGTTATTCGTCTGGGTGTAAAATATGTGATATTTAAGTATGTATATCTAGTACCCATATTACAAGCATTTATTTAGATGACACACTATTATTATGAAACCACAGTCAGCGCTAAACTAACACTGAAACAACAACACTAACAAAAACGTAGCAACGTTTGTTTATTTTAAAATAAATTTTAACTGCAAAAGCATAAAAAGTACGTATTGACTAGAAGCCCTCTTCTGCGTTTACCGTCTAACCACTCATACAATAGCTAGCTGGTGTAAGAAGGGGAGTTTTAGTTCGAGTTTCAGTGCGCAAGGTCCCCGCGCGGCGCTCTTCACCCCCGAGAAATCCCCGCACCCCGGTTTCACTTCGATACTGTCAACTGACATTTACAACACTATTAGAACCTCAATTAAAACCAAACACAGCTGTCAAATTTATTAACTCTAAGACCACTGTCATTCCAAATGTAACGTAGTTACTGGCAAATAGGCATCGTGTTTATTTACACAATGCGTAAGGATTATCATAATTATTTCTATAATCGACATAAAGCGTGCTCCATGTTTGTACATCATTTGTGTGTAACATCGGTAGCTAAAGTCAAGAGATATTAACGGTATGGATTCAATCGACACATTAGCGCGTTAATAAATATTAACATATGACAACAGAGTTCACTGTGACGAACCAAGAGCTAATGTTAGAACAACAGCGATATTGTTAATTATATGAAAGATGGTAATTGTGATAAATCGAGTTGGAACGGAGTCTGTGTAATAATTAATGTTCTCATATGTTGAAATAGAATTAAAGAACTATTTTTGATTGGTCGAGTGGTTAGACAACTGCAGAGCCAAGGGTAACGGACTCGATTCCCGCCCGAGATAAATATTTGTGTACATGAATATGTCTATTTGTTCCGTGTCTGAGAGTAAAAAGTGTCTATATGTGTATATAGTATAAAAAATACCTGAATATACATACATACATATAACTCTTGTCTAGTAGGTACCCATAATACAAGCATAATACTTGCTTACTTTGGGTATAGATGAATGTGGGACGTCCCAGGTAGTATCATAATTTTTTTTAAGTTTTGTGGCGTTATTTATAATATCGTCTGGGGTTAGTTATAATATCGTCTGGGGTTATAAAAAGAATATTACAAAGTCATCTACGATATGTCTTTACACCGGAAGTTTTATTTTAGAAAAAATGTAGGTAGATATCTGTTCTTAGAACGCCAAACGATAAATTTAATTAGGATAAGTGCATACAATACGAGTGTATATAATATCCATTGATATTATTAATTTGATAGAGGATTTTTTTATGAATTCCGGAAACAATTTGTGATTCCTATGGAAAACTGTCGTCCGTTTATAACTCTGGTGTTCGACTGAACGTAGTCCGCACTTGACAGCGTGTAGAGCTTACCGAACTAAACAAAAAGTTTAAAAAAATGAGAAAAAATTAAAATTTGTCTTTCTCGGTAACCGTTATTTTGCGCCATCTGCTCACTTGAAACTTTTTGTTTAGTTCGATAATCTCTACACGCTCTATAAGTTTCAACTACGTTCAGTTGAACACGAGCTATATTATACACGTGATTTTCGGCTGAACGTAATCCAACTTTAAACAGGTTCTTCTCGGTAACCGTTAGTTTGCGTTATATGTTCACTTGAAACTTTTGTTAAATTCGATAACTTATGCATGCTCCATAAGTTTGGACTACGTTCAGCGGAACACCCGGTAATGCATAAATACATTACTTACATACAATAATTGTGTATTTTAATTATAGATACTTTTCCAAAATTTTGTGCAACTTTAATATGTATTTGAAAACAACAAATAATTAATGACACCTTGATGCCGCAAAACTAGAGCAAGCTTGACAACAGATTATTCAGCTAATTACCGCCCTTAAAATAAATACCAGTGCCAGTTTGGGAGCCAAACCGCACCTGTCAAAACGTCACGGGTTAAAAATGAACTGTAAAGTGGTCGCAACCGCCGATCCATCCCTAATTACCTTCGGGCAATCAATCTTGTAAATTCGCGTGGTTTCGGTCGGCAGAACAAATTGTCATTGTTGGAGATCCGTTCATTAGTGCAGCTTGCTTAATTGCTGATACGTCTATCTCTATGGTTCCTTTATTTTATTTACTTGGCATTTTGTACCAACAAAATGTTATTAATAGATGGTCACTGATCAAAATTTATATGTGTACATGTTACAGGATTATTAACGGACCATTGGAAGTGTTTTCTATACGTTTCTTAGATTAGTTTATAATATTGTGGTCAAGATTGAGCATCTCCATACAAATTGCCGACAATGAGCGCGTCCTTTTCAACAAAATTATTATCTTAAGCTATTTCACACGCTAGAGTATAACAAACTGATGACTATACTTTTTGGATTTCGGGAAAATACCGATTATCACTGGAGATATAACAAATCAAAGTTTGTGTTTTTAGGACCCGCTCGTGACGTCACTCGGTGCCGCTACGTACAAATTATACAAGTTAGCTCATAGTAATGTAACCGAGAGACGTCACAGGACGATTTATTTAAAAAAAATGTATCTTCGGCGTTTTTGTAGATATCAATGAAATTCTTTCACTTATTAGTTTTTTTTTTGATAAACATATTTCTGTGAAATGTAAAAATGACAAGACTCGGTCATTGCAAGCATAACAAGGTATGCTTTGAATTTGTATCCATTAGTAGAACTCAACCAATAGGCCACTTGCCCTATATGCTTATATATTATATATTATTATACTTGATGTAAATAAATAAATACTGTATAAATATGTAAAAATTACTATGGGGCTAGCACCTGAAAATAAATGATTATTATTATTATTATAAACTTTGGAAGAATAGTAAATTGTTCACTGAGGGAAGAAAATAGCGGATCACCCCTGAGAGTGCCTTAGACACACGAAACGGAAATCGCACTTTCTCCAGAGTGATACATACTACTTTATACTACAACTACGAGGATAACTAAACAAAACAAATGTTTATGAATTACAGTTAATATTTAAGTAATTACCACAATTATTAAAACTTAAAGCATTGCTTTTCCCCGGTTTCAACAAATTCTCAATAACAGCTTAAGCAGCTTTTTTTAATTAAATTGAAGTCAACAAATCGTTACTATCGCTTCTAGAGGACATTTTTAATAAAATTATTATGTAAATTAAGCAATTCACATATCAAAAAAGAAATCCACTCGCTTTTTATATATAATTTGACGCAGTTTCACGGCTCTGACGTTAGTTTGCTTTTTTTTTAAATTGTTATTTAGAATAAAAGTAAATGGTCAGTACCGTTTTGCGTCTTCATATAAAGGATTTGTATTTTATTATTAGAAAAGACAGCGGGAATAATGGATTTTCATATATTTTTTTCTCCCACAGGATTAAAGAAGGACTTTCCGTCTTCTTCTTTAAAGAGTATTAGAGCGCCTTCGGAGCGGGTGTGGTATAAATATGCATTATGTTTAAGTTCTTTATCTAAATCTTTTAGAAATTGAAAATATGATATCAGTGACTTTATTAGAACAATATATGTTTTAAACATATAGGTGTTTGGAGATTTGAAATCAAGTTTATACAGACCATAACAAAATGCATTGACTAAAAAATTTTACGTTAGAGTTGATAAATAAAAAAAAACCAATTCACAGAAATTAAATATAACACAATAATAATATTAAATATAACATTTAAGATTATATTCCTCGAATAAATATGGCGACGATGCCGGTGTAATAAAATTCGATCACAGTGTTCCAATAATTTTAACAAATGATTAGATAATGAATAGTTTATCACTAATGAAGATTACTTTAGCTTGATAACCACGTTTGATTAGGTCAACAAGCCTAATCTGAGTACACAACATTTTTTCAGTGGACAAATAAATTAGGTACAGTTTATGTTGGCAAGGAGAACAACAAAAAAAGATGTTGGTGTACATATTGATTTTAAGTGCAGTTATTTTTACGAGTGCAGTGGAAAAGCATCGCTATGACAATCACACTTTGTATAGAATAATTCCTAAGAATCAGGATCAACTACGTTTGCTGAAAGATTTACATGAAACGAATTTCGATTACGATTTTTGGAAACCACCGAACAATGTTATAGATTTCGTAAGTGTGGTCTCACCGCCGGCTTTGAAAAGTGATCTCGAAGATATATTAAAAAAGCACAAAATCGATTACGAAGTTACAGCTGATGACGTTCAAAAGTAAGTACTTGTTGCGCTGTGTATCGTATTTGTCCGGTGTTTGACTAGCAAAACTCACGACACAGTCCTTACTCGTTTACTTCACAAATTATACCAAACAAAAAAATAAAAACTTATTTTTATTTTACACATGTTAGTCTGTTCAGTGGTTCAGTCATCTTATTTATTCTTTTCGACATAACCTTGCATTTCATATAACGTTTTAACACATTAAACATGCTGCTGCTGAAGAGCATGAGAAAGGCGTACTGCCTTTCTCATGCTTTTCAGAAAAATTCCTTAAGACCCAATTAAAGATAATTTCTTGTTCACCGAACTTTTTTGCATAAACTAGTAATCGGAAAATCATCGATATTTAGGAAGTGCCCATATACCATACCATCCATATACATATACCTTCAGCTCATTATTGCCAGACTGCAGGAGCTTAGGCCTCAGCTCGGGATGAGGGCGTTTGGAGCGTTATCCACCACGTTGAAGGGCAGGTTGGTGGATAGTAGCAACTGCCATCTGTTAATGGCAGCCAGGACCGAATGCTTAACGTGTTCTCCTAGACACAATATATATAAATGTATTGAGTTTGTTAAATATTGGAACAAGTTATACCCGGCTTAAGTTTGTACTATGTACCACTCTCTTTATTTTTTAAATTTCCATCCACTTCCGTGTGTATTTCCATTCTCGCATCTCATTATCCTGTATTGTATCTGGTATCACCTCCTTTTATAATATTCTTCATTATCTGAATTAAACGATGCTTGTGTCGCGCTGCGTCTGTTGACAGATGATCCTTTGAGCAAGGAAAACCTTGTTCAGAAGATCAGTGTGGCAACGCGGCAAGTAACCTTGGCAGCATGAACCTATCGTCTTTTTAAAATTTTCTCATTTTTCATTATTTAGATAGTATTTTTAATTTATAGGTTTTTTAGTTGTACTTATAAAAAATTATGATTGTTTCATTTGATGTCATGACAGTCATGAAATGTTGTAAAATGTCATTAAAGGTCATGGAAATCATGAAATATAATGAAAGGCTGCGAAACGTCGTGAAACGATGCTTTTTGAAAATTTTACAATTAAATAGATCTGACATTAAAGCTTCTTATATGAAATTTATATTTATTGTTGTAAAAGTGGCGGTTGTGTCTATGTGTTACACCAAGTCCTTGCAGAATCAAAATAGATTAACCGCAGCCCCAAACAAACAAAAAATATAACTACTCAAATTAACGGCTAATATTGTCAAGTAAAAATGTAGTTTTATAAAGATTTTATTCTCGTGGTTTTCAGAGCCATCGATGCTGAAACAACGGAGAGTAGATCAAAAAGAGATACGATCCGAAGATTCACATGGACTAATTATCTTCTGTTGGAGCAAATTAACGATTGGTTTGATGACTTGGTCGAACAACATCCAAACTTGGTGACCATTGTTGTGGCAGGAAAAACTCACGAAGGCAGAGATATTAAAGGTATCAAAATTTCAAGAGGCAGCGGTCGCAGAGCTTTCTTCCTAGAAGGAGGAATGGCGGGTGCTGACTGGATATCGCCAGTCGTTCTAAGCTATGCGGTAGAACAGCTCATCATGGGAGATAATGATGAAACAAGAAGGGCAGTTAATGATTACGACTGGTACATGTTCCCAGTTACCAATCCGGACGGCTATCACTTTTCCCACAGTGCGGTATATACATATTTTCCTTTTGTCATTGCCTCTTTTTTTGGAAAAGGTTTTTTTTTTAATATGTGTGGACGTGTAACAAATGCACTATAGGTTGGCAATACCTGTCTACTGTAACTGAATTTTCAGTGTAAGACCAAAAATAATAATAATAATAGTAATAATATAGGTTATTAGACAAATATTACGACATCGTTAGACTTGTTGTCTAAATGGTGTAGCAATCGCACAGCGCATTAGTATTTCCGTGTTAATTATATAGCGTACTGGTGCAGTGACATATACTTTCGGAAAATATGAAATAACTAGTTTAAATTTAACTCACTGTAAACGAATTCTCAGTGAAAAGTAACTAGATATGTCGGTGTTGCAGATCTATTATAGTACTTATTTAGTTTAGTTGATTGACGAATGCACTTTTGACACCTTTGATCATCATCATCATCAGCCCATTTTACCCCACTGCAGGGGCTTAGGCCTCCCCCAGGGTGAGGAGGGGGTTTGGAGCTTAAATCCACCACGCTACTCCATTGCGGGTTGGGGATTGTAACGACCACCATTGACAGCGTCCGGGACCGACTGCTCAACGTGCTCACCGAGGCACGGAGTCAGTGATAGTTAATCTACTTAAGTCAGAAAAACACACTTTTGATCAATGAATTGTAATATCGCAAATCACTTTATATTATAAACATGGTGATGTGCCAGTCATAGCTTCTAGAGAACAAATTCTGACAATTTGTTGGAGAATATACAGTAAAGATAGCTTTAGGGTTCAGTATGTTTGGGATGAAAAATGAGAACTTTTATAAGATCACTTTTGTGTCTGTCTGTCATTTTGTCACTACCTATCACAACCACAAAGGACAGAAAAAAAAATGGTGGAATGATCCAGTCACGTAAGTATAGTACAAATAAACAAATTCTCATTTTGAAGGTTAATTTTGGGAAGCAAAAATGAAAAATATATATTTATCAAGTGCACTACGGAGATATGTTGCACGAAAAGGCTCGTTATTAGAAAATAAGAATATAATTATTAATAAATGTATTTGAAAAGCATAGTCAAAAAATATACAATATAATATATAAACTACTCAGCCTAATATTTTGGAAAAAATACGGGATATAGTACTTTTATCATAGCTTAGAGAAAATCCTAAATGAAAATCGTAAGTCTGTAAGTATACGCGGGAAACTGAAAATTTTGATGATCAGAAAATTCATATAAAATATGCTGCCTTATTTCACTGTGGACTAATAAGTGCAATTGGTTCAATGATTAATATAATAAACTAATACGAAGGACTTGGATTCGGATTTTAGAAAAATTAGCTCAGAATTAAAAAATTAAAGTAGGCAACTCTGTGAAACCTCTCCAAACGAGTCCGACTCGCACTTAATAATAATAATAATAACACACACAATCACAACAACGTCTAGGTCCCAAACTAAGCATCAGCTTGTATTTTGGGTACCAAGCGAAGACACCACATACATATAACAACCAAGACCCGGTGCCAGTATTAATATTCATTATATAAATACTGACCCGACCTGGGATTCGAACCCGGGACCTCCAGCTTCGCAGGCAGGGTCGCTGCCCACTAGGCTAAGCGGTCGTCAACCAGTATTTAAGAATTCAGCCCCATTGGATTAGAATAGGCGGCTAATTTACTACGATACGAAGCAAATCTATAAATCTAGATAAATCTTAAACACTGCAACTAAATAGTTGTGATTCGTAGTTATCTAACATTAACCAATGGGCTCCGAAGCGCCTTTCTACAGTACCATTAATGTTTTTGCGTGCACGCTTACACTTGTCGACTTCAGTTCACTAAAGCCACAAAATTAAATAATGATTGTGCAAATGGCTGAAAAATATTGACTAATTTAATTTTAATATGATCACCATTTAATTCCAAAACATCTTTTATAGGTTAGAACATGGGTAAAAAGTCGAAGGCCAATTACCGGAACTGCTGCTATTGGAGTCGATCTCACCAAGAATTGGAATTCTCATTGGGGAAGTAAGATCTTGATATTTTGTCATACTTCGCAAAGCGTTTATGGATCCCAGTCATTGATATATTAGTACTAGCGGCCCGTCCCGGCTTCGCACGGGTAGTATTCGTTTCTCATAAAAATCCCTTTTTTTATCTCAGTCTTGTCTCATTCCCGTTCTTCTTTTCATTTTTTCGTTCCCACCGCAAAAATACTTTATTGTTTCTGTTCTTGGCCCTGGTGTAGCATAGTTTTCTTTTCCATTCTCATCAAGAATAACTTTTTTATCTCAGTCTTAACTCATTCCCGTTCTTCCCTTTCCCGTTTTCGTTCCCGCGACACAAATGCTTTATCGTTTCAATTTCTGTCAGTCGTAACTCATTCCCGTTAATTAAAATTAATTAAATAAAGTACACTTTCGCGACGTACATATTTATACAATAATTTAATTGAGAGTAAGTTATCCCCGCCACTATTAAAAAATAAGGGTTGATCGTAGAAGGGTGAAAATTGAGGATTGTATGTATTTTTGTATGTTGTATCATAAAAAAATAGAAATTAAAAATTTTGTCTAAAAAAAAAAAAAAATTTAGGGGTGGACTACCCCTAACATTTAGGAGGATGAAAAATAGATGTTGGCCGATTCTCATAGATACCGGATAAGCACAAAAAATTTCATCGAAATCGGTCAAGCCGTTTCGGAGGAGTATGGCAACTAAAACTGTGACACGAGAATTTTATATATTAGATATAGATACGGCATCACCATAGTTGCCCATGGTCCTCAAAAGTTTGTGACGAACCGTCACATGACTCCAGTCTAACTAGTCTTTATCAAAGCCTTTCTTTGTTTTTGTTTATATGAAAGGCCCATACCTAGCTATGGTGACAACCTATCTATAAATACGTAATATATCTATGACCCCACTGACTAATTAAATTCGTAGGTATGATTATTATAAAAGATGCAAATATTCAATCTTTGGGAGAATCGTTTACTTGCTTTCGTTGTACCGTGCTGTTACTCAGCATTTTAGATATTTGGTACCCAAAGCACAAAACGTAGTCCTATTTCTGTCGCTCTACTGTTCATTTGTCTGTATATCACGGGTGTTTAGCATATAAATGGAATGAGTTACAAACCTGAAACTAGAGTATTTTGTGCAAAATGTTGACCCATGACCGAATATTTAATTATAAATTATATTAAATATTTCTTAGGAGGTTCTGTATAAGGTGAGATTTTAGTAACCGGCCAAAATTTTTCTAGATGTTAGGTTTCACCAATAGACCTCATTGCGTAAATAAAAAATATGGGTTACATTTTCAAAATTTTATCTACAGTGTTATTTTATAACGTTAGGTTGCCTTCTTAACGCTATAGTAAACGTACGCGCCCGAGGCCTTGAAACGGAATGGGGCGGCGGGTATGAATGGTGACTAGAGTTATTGGTTTTTTCGGGAAAGGTTTGTGTAGTCAGATCTCAATATTTTTCTGTAGGATGATACTAAAAGGAAACAAGACGGCTATCGGTTTCCTAACAAAGATCATTATATTAAAATTTGGCTGGTCATTAAAACCTTACCCCGTATATGAAAAAGTAGTCAATTTTTCATATATTCTCTCACCCTAGCATTTGGAGTGTTATTATCTGCAGTTGACCAGTCTATCACAAAACCTAAACTAGTTGGGAATCTAGAACTTCAGTTTATTATGTACCATTTACTGTATTTAAATAACAAGTACTAAAAACGCTGTTTCGTAATGTAGTTAGTAAACTGTGACCAAAACAATTATTTTTTTTCCTTACACTGGTGTTTTGTTAAATGGATATCACACGTGGCAACAGGTATTAATTTACATAAAGTGGCACGGAACCCTCAACGTGCGAGTCCGATTCGTACTTTTCCAGTTTTTTATTTATTTATTTATTAATGTACTAATTACGAATACCAACCCATTACAGAGTTTGGGGGTAGTTCCACGCCAGCCAGCAATAACTACATCGGTATCGGACCTTTTTCGGAGCCTGAGACCAGATCTTTATCCAGTTACATTGAGACGATCAGCTCTGACCTGGTGGCTTACTTGTCCTACAGATCCTTTGGTCAGAGGTTCTTGATACCTTTCGCTCACACACTGGAACCTATGTACAATTATTTTGATATGGTTAGTATTATATTGGTTTTTAATTTGACCAATATTATAAGTACGTAGTTTACTTTTAAATAGATTTATTTTATTACAAGCGAACATGGCAAGGGCTTCAATGGCCTATCCGCGAAAGAAATAATGTTGCACCCGATGTAAACACTCTGATTGTCACTGTCGCTACGACTAAAAGTTTTGATCGTAGCGGCAGTGGCAAGCAGAGTGTTTACCGATTTCAAATTCAAGCAAGAGCAATTTTATTTTCATTAAATAGTAAAAAATTTAATTACCTTGAATATTGTCATTTAAACCTAAATATCCTTTATTTTTCAAATAATCTTTTAATATAACTTTCTTTTATATCGTAATGCCACTAATTTTTTTTTACAATTTGTCTTACTAGCCAGTGTTATTTATACTATTAAATAAATTGTTTAAATGAGTAATAATAATAATAATAACAGACACAATCACAACAACGTCTAGGTCCCAAACTAGGCATTAGCTTGTATTTTGGGTACCAAGCGAAGACACCACATACATATAACAACCAAGACCCGGTGCCAGTATTAATATTCATCATATAAATACTGACCCGATCTGGGATTCGAACCCGGGACCTCCAGCCTCGCAAGCAGGGTCGCTGCCCCCTAGGCTAAGCGGTCGTCAGATAGTTTAAATGAGTGTATGTAGGTATACTTGTGCCCCGACTTATTTCAAAACCATTTGAAAGATTTTGATGAAACTTCATTTAATGTTTCTAATGATTCTATAAGTATTAAAGACTATGTTTCACGGTTATATGCTAGCCGGGAGGTACGTTTCCATAACACGGCTAAGCTGATTTCGATGCGGTTTTTTACATTCCGTAGGTATCACCGTATAACCAGATAGGATTTACTGTTATAGAGCACCAGGGAGGGTTGCAATTGACATGTGTCTCTAACAGCTATGCAGATTTTGATACTGTTTTCTGCATTACATAGATATTACTTCAAAGTAGATTTTGAACATATTATTACTATTTTTTTAAATTTTATTTAGTAATCCTACAGCGTTACAGTTAAATAATACACATTTAAGCTTAATCCTAAATAAGGCCAAAAATGGATTATACTTTTAAATTTAACTATATATATTTGATTAGATATACTTAGACGAGGGAGTAAAAACCCATTTCACTCTCGCTCCGCAGGTTACTGATGACTGTTTTCGGTGTAGGTGACGTGGAAAGTAAATTTTCATTCACATAAAACGACAGTTGACTTGTTGATATTCAATTGAATAGTCGATTGAATATCATTTAATATATATGTCATTGAATATATATATCATTGAATATATTGAATATTCAATTGAATATCAATAAGTCTACTGTCAACTAGCTATGTGTAACTTTTAAGTGTTTTATATACTCGTTAATTCTACAACGATATTACTTTTTAGAAATAGCTCAAATATCTCGCCCGGACTAAGCCATATACATTACTGTTTTTTTTTTGACTTAGTAACTTTTATTTTCCTCCTGCTTACAACAGCCCGGTCTCATAAGCACCCCGTACATTTTCCCACTTTCAGTTTTAATCTAACTCCTACAAATTTGCCTCATGGCCCAGTTCCGTATTAATACATTAAAAGAATATTAGGTCGGGATATTTTGTTAGCTCTGTGATTAGACACAATTGAAGTAAAATTTTCCCATGTTTTCATCCCAAGAGAATCTTGAAATTCCGGATGGGCTGTATTTTATTCGAGGCTTTCCGAGTAAATTTTCAAATTAAGTCCGTTCAGTGTTTGAAGAGTAAAAGAATTCATTTAATTTTCACATTAATTAGAATCGTAATGTGAAACTGTAATCTCTAAAACAGTAATATAACGATAAATTATAACATGAAAGAAATTACCTTATTGTATTTTTTTGGGTACAGATATAATTACACGTTACAAGTAATGACATAATGAAGATGACTACAAGTAGTTAATTAAGTGAAATTAATTAATTTCATTTGTAAATATGAAGTGTTTATTTCTCATGTCTTTTATGACAACTTTAATATATTCTCTCAGGTAACTATCGGACGAAGAGCTATGGGTTCCTTGGCTGTCCGATACGCGACGCATTATATAGTTGGAACATCTAAAGCTGTGCATGGTATTATTTTCACATATATCTATAAATTTATATAAATATTTAAATAATATATTTATTTGTCCTTACTATAAACTACTATATATACTTACTATTAGTGTCGTGATAGCCCAGAGCGCAACGAACCTGTCTCAAATTTATAAGGCCATAGGCTCATGGTTCGAATCCGGGCGTGTACCAATGAGTTTTTCTGACTTAAGTACATTAACTATCACTGACTCCGTGCCTCGGAGAGCACGTTAAGCAGTCGGTCCCGGATGTTGTCAATAGATGGCGGTCGTTACAATCCCCAACCCGCAGTGGCGTAGCGTGGGGGATTTAAGCTCCAAACCCCTCCTCACCCTGGGGGAGGCCTAAGCCCCTGCAGTGGGGTAAAATGGACTGATAATGATGATGCCTTTACTAATATGATGAACGCGAAAGTTTGTACGTATAGATGTTTGCTACTCTTTCATGCAAAAACTACTTAATGGATTTTAATGAAACTTCACAATAATATAGCATATACATCAGAATAACACATAGGTTATAATTTACGAAGATACTAGCTTTCCGCCCGCGGCTCCGCTTGCGTGAACTAGATAGTGGTACCGGGACCGCCATGGTTTTTTACATAGATATAGTTTATAAGCTGAGAAGTGACTAGGCTACATTATTTCCATAAAAAAGGGCCCATCCACTCGCGTACAATCCACGCGAGCGGAGCCGCGGGCGGAAAGCTAGTATTTATAAATCATGAAATTTGGCAAAAATAAAAATTTTACAGCGCAATTAAAGCGATAAATCCAAAATTATTAATTTGTAATTATGTAATCTAAAAAATATAATTTTAATATTTTTTGGGTTCCGAACCTCAAAAGGAAAAAACGGAACCTTTATAGGATTCCTTTGTTGTCCGTTTATCTGTCTGTGTGTCAAGACCTTTATTCTCAGGAAAGCGTAAAGGTATCAAGCTGAAATTCATATCAAATACTCGGATCTACTATCTCTTGGAAATCAAACTAGTCCAGCTGTGAAAAATTAAACTTCTAAGCCAACGCAATCAAAGGATACACCCCTTCACTCTGCAAGTTTTCTATACTCGCAAGGGAATCAAAACCTACAGGGTAGAATACTTCACGTAAACTCATAACCTTGAAAATTGTTACGAAGCAACGTCTTATAGCACAGGTAAAGGAAAAATTGCGATAGACATACATTTTTAGTTCCATCATGTAATAAAAATGAACTTTCCTCATGAACGCGTAGAGGTATTAAATTGAAATTCATATCAAATACTCAAGTCTATAATACTTTTAAGCTGTTACAAAATCAAACTTACTTTTACTTATATACCTACAAGTTTGTACGGAACCTTCGGTACGCGAGTCCGACTCGCACTTGGCCGGTTTTTTCCTTTTAACTCCGGGACCTTAAAGGCCCCGATTGAAGCTTTATTTACGGCCGTAAGTGTGACCGAAAACAGATAAGCTCTTTTGCAATATAAAATATTTATTCTATGCAGATGGTGCCACTGGAAATGCAGCGGACTGGGTGAAGCAACGTTTCAACCCCCCAGTCGTAGCTACATTCCAATTGCGCGATACGGGTGTCTGGGGGTACGTTTTAAACGTGAACCAAGTGCAACCGTCGTGTGAAGAAACGTTTGACGCATTAATGGCTGTCATTAGAGAGGCTAGATTTATAAACGTATTGTGACTTCTGCTGAATTAATTCTGTGTAGTAGTTATTACATAGACACACTATATATGTAACCATTTGAGGTACCCGTCACTAATCTTGTTGACACTTGTGGGTCGAAATTAACTTTTTTTTGGTAAATTTTTTTAATTTTTTAGTCGCCGTGACAAAGAAATTGGGACTACTGACCCAGTAATATTTAAATTTTCACTTACGTCGCCGCTTCATAATTTTGTTACGAAATTTGTTTTGTTAATCTGTGATCAAAGTTCATTTAAATCAAAAATTGAAAATTATCACCAGTAACAGTGAAAATTATTTCCAGTAACAACACCCTTGAATTGGTACGTTAAAATTAAAAAAAAAAATTAAATCATTCGAAATATTTCCGTTGCAAACATGTCACAGCGTTACAAATAATTAAATGCAGTGAAGAAGTAATAAAGTTACTGCATTTAAAAAAATAATTCAAATACATTTTTCGTTACAGTGTTACTTAATATGTCGACCATTTACAAGCCACAAAACACTACGCAAAAACACAGTCAGAACTTAAGTTCTATTATGTGTCTTATTTATCTTGTCGATTTTTTTTTTCTAACGGCTAAAACACAAAAAGTTTTCATTGTTAAAAGATGAATATCTAATTCTTATATTCATATAAGAAATTAAATGCAAATAATAACCACAGACAAAACTGTCTACAAAAAACATTTTAGGAATAATTCAACATCAAGCCTATGTATGCATTTGCATCCCTGGTCACGGAATCATAGGATAATAAAATTATTCTTTTCACATGGACATAAATAATGTTTAATAACATTTATGTGACACCTTCACCATATCTTTACTCATATTTACACTAATCACATTGTAAGTCTACGCAAATGTTTACCTAATGGTGTGTACACAGAGCCAACACTTGGTTCATCAACATTATTGTACTGACTGACTGGAAGTGGTTATATAGAATACATTCACATTTTTACACTCACACACACACACACACCGTGTTTCCACGTACAATGTAAAATTGTTGATCATCGTTTTAAAGTGTTATTCCTAACTTAATGTTTTAGATTTTTGTAATTTATAAGTAACTAGCGACCCGTCCCGGCTTCGCACGGGTAGCATGGCATATAAGCCGTAGTGTTTTTTCTGTCGTAGTGTCATATCACCTAGTAGCGTCGAACATGTGGATTAGATTTAATTAGATTTATATGTAAGTAAAGTAATTTCATCCTAATTGGAATATTTTTAATGTATTATATTTACAATTTTGTAAATATTTGAAAAAGTAAAGAATATATACCTACTTACATAAAAACAAAAATAACTAAAATAAAAAATTAAACAATTCAAAAATGCCATGGTATGTGTTAAAAACGTGTAAAAATGAGTCAACTTCGAAGAAAAAAGGTACTGGCGTAACTTATCATCAGTAAGTAAGCAAACCATCAACTAAAATCAATCAAAACAAATTTTTGTCTTTTGCCGCCATTTCTATATGAAAATCATAGATTATGAAGAGTGAACCGTACAATTTGGATACGTAGGTATAAATTGTTGGGGAATTATATGGCTTAGGTGTAACTGATTACTTTTTAGTTTCTTTATTATTCAACCTATGCCATCTGTCTGTCTGTATGTCACAGAGTATTTTTCAGTCAGAAACATACTAAGCTAATTTTGTTTAAGGATAAGTAAAGTTTATATCACATAGCGACCGCCCGCAGCTTCGCTTGCGTAGACTACACATTTCTGTTTTAGGTAGTATTAACATTCGAAACGGTTTATACGTTCTTTTTGCTGAAACTAATATTGGGTACACCCATTCAAACTTTCAGTCTTCATTCTTCCCATTCCTTTAAGAAAACCGATACTCCCATACTTTTCACCTCCCGTTTCCCACCCTTAAAATGTGGAAATCCAAAAACCTTGAAACACGTCATTATTTATTTATGTTAAAATTTTTATGTTTCTAACTTTAAAGAACAAAGACTCTCATACAAAGCCCTTCCTTCCCTCCCTCCTTAAATTTTAAATTTCCAATTATTCTTTCTTAAAAAATTAATACGTTATAAAATAAACCTCTGTTTCAAATTTCAGCTTCCTAGACTTAGTTGTTACGGCGTATCTACGTTGATAGATCAGTGTGGACAAACGACAGACAGACACAAAAAGTAGCTGATGTCACTCTTGACAACCTTCTTTCACGTCTGCAAAGTTTCATTAAAATCTGTTGAGCCGTTTTGAAGATTAGCTTAAATAGACACATAGACGTACAGACAAACAGACGGACAAAAAGTAGCGTATGTCACTTTTGACCACCTCCTTTTCATACCCGTGAAATTTCATTAAAGTCGGTTTAACCGTTTTGGAGATTAGCTCGAATAGACAGATGGACGTACATACAAACATACAAAAAGTAGTATATGTCACTTTTGACCACTTCCTTTCCATATCTGTGAAGTTTCATCAAAATCAGTTTAGCCGTTTTAGAGATTTGCTTAAATGGACAGACAGACAGATAGTATTATTTTATACATATAGCCTATAGCCTTTCTCAACAAATAGACTATCCAACACAAAAAGAATTTTTCAGTTCGAACCAGTAGTTCTTGAGATTTGCGCGTTCAAACAAACAAACAAACAAACAAACAAACAAACAAACAAACAAACAAACAAACAAACAAACAAACAAACAAACAAACAAACAAACAAACAAACAAACAAACAAACAAACAAACAAACAAACAAACAAACAAACAGAAAAACAGAAAAACAAACAAACTCTTCAGCTTTATAATATTAGTATAGATATGTCTTAATTCTTTTTTTAGTTATTTTTTTTATGTTTACTTCAGTTCGCTGTGGACTGTCCGTAATATGAAAATTAATAAACAAACTTAACTATTTGTATTTACTTTTATTTCGTTTAAATCTTAAAATAATTATTTAATATAACAACAGTGACGAAGGAAAAGTGGCCACGCATCTATAGAGTTATACAATGAGCCTTACGTCGTCTCCCACCATCAATTTATTCATTAAGTTTAATCAGGGTGTAAAACATTGGAAGACCAAGGATACACTTGTTTTTTAAATTATGCAAATAGGCCAAACAAGTATTGTCTGACTCATAATATTAATTGTCCAGGTGAGATATATTTCGGGTTTATTCATTCTGAATTTATGTCATTAAAATTTCAATCAATAATTGATATTAATTATTTTAAATAAATTTAAAATTATAAACCATGCTGTTTGTTTTTCTGGTACTACTTTATGAGATATTAAAAACCAATATAATATAATGAAAGAGCCAGCCATAAATATGTCAAAAATAATTAATACTGTTCATGGAGCATTGCTTATGTACCTCGATCCCATATCGGAAAAAATAAGTTCAATATTTGGTTATTCTACGAGAGAATTAAATTTGGTTGAACAATGGAAATCATGCACTCTGTTATTCGTAGTGTATAAATAAAATTGTACATGACTTCTTAAATATATTTCTATAATGTCCCATTTTCCATTTTCTGCTAGCTATCGAGCCTCTACGTAAAAATTGATATGTAAGAATCTTGTTAGGAAACAATTTACCACCCTTAATATGAGAATCAATGGGTGCATTAAATTTGCATTACGGTGTAAAAAAACTACTTATCAACATTAATAAAAATACTAATCTCGAGAAGTCCCTATAGAGAAACATATAAGTCGCTGTCACTGTAAGTTGTTTACAAGTCGAAGATCACTATGCTATCTGTAGAATAAGAGTCTATGCGAACATAATCCACAATGAGAATTTTCACAAACAAAAGAACGATAAGCATTAACAGAGTCGATAAGATTAGTAAGCTGAAGTGGCAGAAGGTAGCACATATATGACACAAAAACGACCAATGAAAGGTTTTTTGAATGGAGACTACGACGTATCGATGAACGCAAGACCAACGACTTGGACAAAGGTGGGCGCTAATCTCTATTTATTTTCTTCAATTTACTTAAATTTTGTTCTCGTATCTTATAAAAAGTTACAGAATAAAAACATTTTGGAGACGAGTCCTGAAAATAAAAAATATTTTAACAGCTGTAACAGTCTTATTTAAAGAAATTTACTATACAAATAAACAGTATGGGAATATACCAAAAAATATTTATGGCTATCTAGCCCTCTTTTCCCTATCTATTGAGATTTTTACTTAAAGCATCTGCAAAATAATATTTATTTGAATTGGTCTAAACATGGCCAACTGATTAGTTCAATAATGTGTTGGCACATATTAGTTAAACATAATTATACTCAAAACAAATTCTACTGAATTTTTAAAACTTGTTTTATTTAGAAAACCATAATGTAAGGCACACAACTAAGCAACTTCGTTTATTCTTAGCGCACGATGACGCTAGTAACTGCAAAAACCTGCATATATATTATATTTTTTTAATTTTAGTATGATACACCACTTAATGAGTTTGTACGGAATTATTTTAAAAATCTTCAAAACAAAATAGCCAACTTAGTAAAATCACAAAATCTGTTAAATGCCAATACGATCTTAGAGTAAAACCTCAGTGTATGTTCAAAATTTACCCCTTAATAAGTTTAAAACAACAATGCAACAAGAGCAATCAAACGAATGTGTTCTATATACACTTATTATAAAATATCGCACTACCTACATGTTAGAATTCATGGTTGTAGATCGCTCGCCTATGAGTTTATTTCAATAATATTAATATTTAAAGACTTTTGTTAAAACAATTTTGTTTATAATTTTTTCCTAAATATTCTATCCCTCAGTTCCTTTGCGTATTCCTTCGAGAGTAACCAGCACTTTTTTGAATGCGCTTTTGTGGAGACGTCTGACCACAAAGTAATAAATTCACTTTTGTAACATATTTTAAGATTATGTTACATAACTACGAAACAAAGGTATTTGATTTTATTTGAATAACTAAAAAACATTAGTAAGAATACGTGCCGTTGTATATGACTTTATTGTTATTTCATTGTCTGCAAAGCGGATGGATTGATCTATGTAAAATATTGCAGCAATAAATATAGTATTGATTAGATTAGATTTTTTATTTATGGACTTATTACCTTCAGGTGTGGTATTTTATTTAATTGTATGTAGATCAGCAAAGTGTAACGTTTGAAATAATTCTGTGACTTATATAACTGTGACAAATTATCATTAATTTATTTTATTAAAATTTAAAACTTGAATTACAGTAATTATTTATTTTAGAAATCCATCAATATGAAGACACTTATTTACAGTTTGTTACTATTTATCGGATTGGTTCATGGAGAAAAGTTTCGATTCGATAATTATACACTATACAAAATACAACCTAAGACCATAGAACAAGTGAGGTTATTTCAAGAACTAGAACAAACACCTGGAATTGATGTTTGGGATACGCCAGTGGCTGCAGGTGATGTGATTAATATCGTCTTGTCACCTGCCCAAAAATCTCAGTTTGATGAATTATTACTCAAGAACAATGTGCCAGCAGAAATAGTATCAGATAATATTCAAACGTAAGTAAGATATACGACGGCAAAAATTTTAATATTAAATATATATAATAAAATATCATTTATTTTTTTATTTTTTAATAGTGTATTAAATAAAACAAATAAGTCGTTTTAACGTGAATTAAGAGAATTCCAGTTTTTCCTTTTGAGATGCAGCAGCCTAATAAAATAATGGAAATTTGAATTAGATTGTCATATTGAAAATTAAAATGTATTATTCGAACATCTAATATTTACTTTTAATTTTTTATTTCTATTCAATTTACTAGGCTGATAAATAACCAAAAAATCGGTACATACACAAGCGGAAATGCAAAAAGTATGGGATGGGACGCTTATTATAATCTGGAAGACATTTACCGCTGGTTGGATGATTTGGCGAATGCAAACCCTAATATCGTAACGACTATCATTGGTGGAACAACTTACGAAAACCGAGAAATCAAAGGCGTGAAAATATCTCACGGTAGAGGTAGAAAAAATATCTTTATAGAAGGAGGTATACATAGCAGAGAATGGATATCGCCAGCTACCGTTAATTATATAACGAATGAGTTAATCTACAGCGATGATCCTGAAACACAAGCAGCTGCGCGTGACTACGACTGGTATATATTCCCTATTACCAACCCTGATGGATATGTTTGGACGCACGAAGAGGTAAGAACTTTACAACTTTTAAAAGGCTTGCCACACCGGATTTGATCTGGATTAAAACATGAACTCTATAAAGCGACGGTAACGTCGTTGCAGTGAATCGTTATGTCGTTATTTAAACTCACGGGTCGCACGCATTCCAACTTGCCCCATGTGAATGCTGAATATTAAGTTAAATGCAAGACAAAGACGACTAGCGATCCATATCTTGAAATTCAGAATGTTCAGATCATCGGACTGTACTAAATCGCTTCCTGTTTGTTGAGGCCTACAATCAATGTAATAATACCGTTATTGGGATATGGGTGAACAGGGTATGGTGCTACGGTTTCAACACAAACTATACTAAAGCTTTTTTCGCTTTTCCTCCTTTCTCCTTATCGTTTCATATTTATACTCTCTAGTTTCTTTTCCCGTTTCTTAATTTCTCCATCCTCCCCACATATTACACTGCTTTTCCTTCCTCACTTTCCCCTAGTAGTGCACATATATCTCTTTCTCTCTTCTACCCGACAAGCTCCATCAAGTTCTCTGAGTCTCCCTTTCCCTCGCACATTATGCAATTCTTATTTTTATCTGCTATCAAATACCTATTTTTCTCTTCCAGATCCCCATATCTTACCACCATGTTCTGATTTTTTCGTCCCTTGTTTTTTTTCAGATAATATGCCTCTTGTTAACCCTCAATTTCTTTTACAATAAATGTTGGTTCCGGTATCTTACCAATTTTCCACTCCCTTTGCTTCTCTACATCTCGTCACTTCATAAATTTCTCCGTCTTCTCGCCTTCTTGTGTTTTTCTCTCCATCTTCTCTTTGCTGTTTGAAGACTCCTAGAACTTGGGCATTGGGCTGTTTTGTAAAATAAATAAATTAAATAACTAAAACGTGCGTGTCTAGAATTAAATGTCTGAATTCTAACCACGCAGGGTTTCGCTTTCTCTTTGCATGTCACATACACCTCATAACCCTGGTGGTAATTTATTGAATATTCACGTTGTCACAGCGGTACGTTACTACAATAGTATCCAGTCTTCCCTCGTGTTTAATTTTTTGATTACAATATTGAGGCTTTATTTACATTGTTTTACATGCAAAAGTTTATATCTTATTACTTTAAAAATCTAGAGAAATTTCTAAGAAAAATAAGTACAAATGAATAACACATATCTATTGCAAAATGAGTAAATATTTATGTACAAATGTGAGCGAAAGTACACATTAAAATTGTAACTTAAAGCAATTTTTAACTATGCGTATTTATTTTTAATTTATTTTACAGTATAGACTATGGCGTAAAAATCGACAACCATATGGATCTTCGATTGGTGTGGATTTAAACAGAAACTGGAATAGCAACTGGCTTGGTAACTTTATTTTTAAAACTTATATATAGATGAAGCTAACAACACTACTTTATTATATTGGAAGGATGCATTCCAATTGAAAACCAAAAACTTGAACCGTATTAGTTGTAGAATAAGTCAATGTCATCGAAGATTCATTTTGAAGCGTTAATCGTTGAAACTAAACATCCTAATTTTAAGCATGTCTTCTTTTGTATGAACGCGTTTTGCTATTTCGTAACAACTTAGGCTAGTCGTTTTTTGAGGTTTCAGAACGTCATGATGTCCCCATTTTAGTAGTTTTTAACACAACTTTTTTTAAGTAGCTCCTATGAGTACTTTTTTACAATCTGAATGATGATCAGCATAGTAACAGCAAGACCGTCTACAGCACTGATTTCGTTGTACAATAACTTATTTAATCTTTCATATAAAGCTTCGGGAGGAGCTAGTAGCAATCCAGCAAGCAACACTTTCGCCGGTCCAGGACCGTTTTCTGAACCTGAAGCTTTGACACTGTCAAGCTACATAAGAGATCTGGCTGATGATATGGAACTCTATCTTTCCTTCCATTCCTCTGGACAATTGCTTTTATTACCCTATGGCAACACAACTCAGCCACTGGATAATTATTATGATGCGGTAAGAAATAGTAGATTGTTGTACCGAGCAGAAAGCTCGCGAGGCCTCTAAAAAAGCACGAGGCAATATAAATTCTTTCTTTCAAGTATACTGCAATTAAATATAATAAGGTTAGTGAGATTAAATTTTTCTGTGAAAATTAGCTCTGTTGACGTTCCCGACTTTTTGCGTCTTAACATAAACGGTAATTTATTTATGGCCAGTTTTTTTAACTGTCAAACACCATATGACCGTCAGGATGGCCAACCAAACGCATGCGCGAATTAAAAAAAATTAAAACAGTGCACTAAAGGATTTCCATACATTTTTTCTACTGTAGAGCAACAAAGTGCCCCTTTGTGCACTTATGTTAGAATTGCAGCATAGTTGGGAGAAAAAACAATTTTCTTTTTCTCATTGATTGTCTCGAATTGTTCTTCATGCTAGAAAAACTATTGACATCTGTTAGAACTTTTGGTAATTATATCTTGTGATTATAACTTTGGTGTAGCGCGGTTTTGTTTATCATAACAGTTACATCTACGTTGATGATAGTTTAATACAAAATGTCCATACAAAATTATGTTCTCACAAGCGCAACCACATTCCTCTTATCATAAATTAATTTTTTGGACCATTTACGAGGCGATAAAGCGATGCCACCCTACTAACATTATAATTTACTCAACCATTTTGTATACAATATTTGGACATTTGAATCACTTATAATTTGTTTGACGAACATATTATTTACCAAAATAAAAATATTTTTAAGTACAATTTAAAACAATGGATTAGGTCATAATTTAATTAAAGAATTACAAAAACTTAAAGCTTAATTAATCAAATTAGTATAAGAAATATGCATTTAGATATTTCGAAAACTAAGACAGTTATAATATTTTGAAGTTTTTGCTTAAATAATTTCATTTTTACCGCACATCCACACGTTAGCCCAGCAAAACCAAGGCGGCCAGTACACATCAGCCTAATGCTTCCCTAGAAAATAGCCGAGCCAACGTATTTAGCGCTTGTTTGTTGTTCACAATTATACTATTTATTAAAAACATTAAATATACTTTGAAAATATAAAATAATAATAATTGTAATACAAAATCTATATGAACAATTTAAATGGCTGAAAATAACCTTTCATTTCCGGCGCACAAATATCCATAACGCTTGCGGCATCACCGCATTAATTAAATAATAACTCATAATATAGGTTCACTTTCATTTTATTAAAAAAATACCTGGTACATCTTACACATGGACATGTAGTCCCAAACTAAGCGGTGTCTGTATTATGGGTACTTAACAACTGATATACATACTTAGATATTTTATATAATATATACATATACACATTATTTTAGATGTACATCTATATTTTAATTATGCCAAGATGTAATTTGATGGATAAATTATTATTGGACACAAGCGTCTTTAACTTGTGCATAAAAACTGGCACTGCATAAGGTCTCCCAAAGCGCTGGTGAGCCGAGACAAGCTAAAGCAAGTCGACCCTCTCTCTATACGTTGGCGCTGCATTGATGCGGCCAACTTGTAAAGGAGAAAAACCGGCGAGAAACTCCTCCCTGTTTATTTTATTTAAATGTTAGTTTTGGTCATTATTTGTGCTTTAACAATATTATAATATCGACACTACAAAACTTATCCATTACAGATAAAAATCGGTAGACGAGCAATGGGATCTCTTTCTGTCCGCTTTGGTACACTTTACGTCACGGGCAACATTGCTGAAGCTATTTGTAAGTACCGAACTATTTTCATAGTTGTTGGAAAATCATATTTATTTTGTATTAGTGCAGTATTAGGTGAACATTTTTTTACTATTTTCAGGGCTTCGTAGTCTGACAAGGAATACTTATCCTTGTTCCATGTCTGCCAATGTAAAAAACATATTTATTTATTTTAGAATACAAACAAACAGAAACAAACAAAATACATTTTACAGATAATTTACCGATTTTGGAATCGACCTAATCTATTTTTTACTTTATACATCGATTTAAGAATGACCCCGTGTCGTTTATTTCAGATATAGCTACGGGTACAAGCGTCGACTGGGTGAAAGAAAGACTACGCGTTCCTTTAGTGTACTGCTATGAACTGAGAGATCGTGGACAATATGGGCATCTGTTGCCTGCCAACCAAATATTGCCAAACAGCCAAGAAGTTATGGACTCTGTACTAGCTCTTATACGGGAAGGGAGAGCCTTAGGCTATATGAAATAGTCTATAACGAAAAAAAGAGTCGTTTTGAATTAAATTTTTATATTGTTTTCTTATAAATTGTGATTTAGATTTTTTAATATATTCATCACTATTACAATGTCTTTTTTTAATTACACAAAATTATTGATATTTTTGCGATATCGAAGTATTTGATCTTATATAATTACCTTTAATCAGCACATAAATTGTATCATAAATGGGTGTAAAATTTTATTATTACGTATTGTACAGACATTAAAAAATATCCTTACACTCGATTATCATACTGATATGGTATCAATGCTATTTAAAAGATTATTTCATTTTAGCATAATATGTACTCGTCAGCGTCAATTTAGTATTTGTTTTGTAACGACGTATAATATAGAAATAGTATATTTAAACATTTCTAAAATAATGTTTATATTTAGATTAATATTGATTATAATAGCTTTTATATACTGCAATGCAGAAAAAGTTCGTTTTGATAACTATACCTTATACAATGTCGCGCTTAAAAGTCAGAAACAAATAGATTTTCTTAGAAAACTTCAAGATGACGGAAAATTCGACTTTTGGAACGACCCAAGTCTTCTAACAGGATTCGTGAATATTTTATCTAGTCCAGATGATAAAGCATACCTAGAAAAAGTGTTAAATGAAAACGATATCATTGCGCAAATATCAATCGATAACCTACAAGAGTGAGTTTAAATTTTAATATGTTTCACTATTTTGACTTTATATATATTTTGAATTTATAAGGCTCCATAGGGTCATGGTTCGAATCCGGGCGTGTACCAATGAGTTTTTCTGACTTAAGTACACAATATCACTGACACCGTGCTTCGGAGGGCACGTTAAGCAGTCGGTCCCGGACGCTGTCAATAGATGGCAGTCGTTACAGTTCCCAACCCGCAGTGGAGCAGCGCGGTGGACTTAAGCTCCAAGCCCTTCTCCTCACCCTGGGGGAGGCCTAAGCCCCTGCAGTGGGGTAAAAATGGGCTGATCATGATGATGATGACTATTTTGACATCTGATTCCCAACGAGGCAGACAATGACAATTGATTGATCACCACTATACATATCTACCTCCGCGTCGTCGTACGTCGCTATTGCTTTATATAACTTAGTCATTCGTATCCCCAGAGCATTGGAGTAGGTTAGAGTTTGCATGTAGGAGGATTCGCTGTCCCCTTCAGGTATGCAGTATGTTGCATACTTAAGACACATCTCATAACCTAAACTCTAAAATGCGACGTCATATTATACCAAAGATGTGAGTGAAAGGGATGAACGACTTAACTTAACCACTCTCTAAAATGATATAAATCTTATTTGTATTCGTAGAATGAGTAATTATTTTTGGGACACGTATCTCTGAATAAATACCGTCACGTGTTATCTCTAACCTGCTTCATTTTCTGTGTTCGTGTCATACAAATTCGTTGGTAGGTATCTGGTGCTTAAAATTTAGATCTATGCCCAAAATTTCCGCAAACATCAATGAATTTTATGATAATATAATAGAGTTTGTTTCCTTGTTTGTACGTTTTTGTGTAACATTCGTATATATACACGGTTTAACAACAAAGAAACTTTTTTTATGGTTAATTAATATACATCTTACACAAAAAAAAAAAAAATTTACTATTCAACCTTTTCAAAAGTGCTCGTGAAAAAAAATATAACAAAATCGAAAAATGAATTAGTACGTTTGGAGTACAAACAAAAGCTAGCCCGAAGTCATAATACGGAAAAAAGAACGAGTCCAAAGTATTTTTTTCACAATGGCGTGCAAAATCATTTTGATTGCATCGACGATAGCCTATATCTCAAATATATCTAATTAAAAAAGAATACCGAGTACCAATAAACGGAAATAAAATTTTAACTACTTAACCAAATATCAGATTTGTTTCTATTCTGTTATTGAATTGCTTTCATCAGAAAATGTCTCATTGTGTTTTCTTTATGTACGGCGAATAAACTTCAATTTTCTCATTTAAAGCCGTTAGGACAAATAATGCGACCAAATAAACAAAAACGATTTTTTCATTGTGCATTTTTAAATATCTTTCCTCGAGTCTTATTTTCAATAAATCTCTAAGTATAGGCTTTGCATAATAAACGAAAATTCTAACGATTTTTAATCAATTTTCCACGTAATTTTTTGTTTTAGTGACTTTTTCGTAAATGGATTTTTTAAATAGCTATGTTTCATTTTAAACAATACGTTGAGCTTAGAATATGGTATTTACGGCCTAGTCAATATAAACTGTTTTCCAACAAATCTAGAAACTGACTCAGAATCTCTGTTCAATCTATTTTTAAGGATATCTAGTTGAAAATTCATTTTGAAAGTAATTTTCCAAAAAGTAGGTAAATTGAAAAAAAAACCTACGTTATTGACGTATACAGGACATAACATTATGCTAAATTTAAAACAAAACAAATCAAGTCATTATCCTTACTTCGCAGTTATGTAATATAATCTTGAAATGCGTCATAGAGTGAATTTATTACCTACGGATCCAAAAAAAGTGCTGGTTTTTTTCAGAAATATAGGTACGTAAGAAACTGAAAGACGTTCATTTTTTTCTTAAATATATTTTAATATTTAAGTATATTTTAAATTGTTTTAACAATAAGTGCTCAAAGATTACGTTATTGAAAAAAAAATTATAAGCAGGCGATTTCCACTCATAGATTTTTATCCTCTACGTAGCCTGATACTTTATAATATGCTTTTCAGAACTTTGCAATTTAACAAGCTGTACAGTAAAAAAATATACGTATAAAGACCTCAGAGTCCCATTCAAAAGGTTTCGGAGTATAGGTGTGCATAATATTTTTATTAACTGCTTAAATTTTGCCTGTCTTTCTATCTGTCTGAGTGTTTATACAAGTTAGGCTTCGGAAAGAACAAATTAATTTAGACAATATTTACAACGATCAAAATGAGTAAGTATTCCTAATCACAATCTATATTTGTTTTTATGTCGTTATATTAAATGGGTTACGAAAATCAAATAAATATTATACATTATAGCGTAAATAGTGTTTTCTGAGCAGGAATTATGTCATAGAATGTGAAGGATAAAAATAAGTTTATGTTGCCATTGAAAAGGGTTCGCACAACAGATGTTCACGAAATTGTTAAATATTATAATACCTGTATGTCTGTATATAGTACAGAACAGTATCCGCAACGTACGAATAAATTACTATTAGTAATCATAGAGACAAACTTTCACAATCTACTTCTTGTTTTAAACTGAAATTTTAAAGAGATAAAAAGTTTAAAATTATGTAATTCATTCAGAGGTGGTAAGGTGAACAGATGAGTTTAGGATAAGGTTGCGAAGCTCTCAAATAGATGTACACAAAATTTCTTATGTTAAATGTTAAATATTTAAATGGTATAGAAGCTAAATTCTAAAAACGAAATAGAAAGATTGGTAGTATCGAAAAGGACTTGGCCTTAGATGGACACAAAATTGCTTAATGCTAAAAATGATTTGGATAGAGCAAGCGAGGGTTGGATGCAAAAACAACAAAAAGAACAAGGGGAACAAATCATGAGCGAAATAGAAAACTAGCTTTGTAATAACAATGAATACGTGCAGTCAACGCAACAGATGTGCTGCCAATCACTATCTAGGTTAAAGCCAGGGTTAAGATTTAATTTAGTAACACAAATACGTAAAAGACGCTAGAATACCCGCGAACGGAAAACTATTTCATAATATACTGTTAAATCATTCTAGGGTGATTGATAAGGAAGTTGTGAACAAGTATACAAGCAGAAATCTAAGATCTATGACATGGAATGCTTATTATAACTTAGATGATATTTACTCTTGGATGGAAGACTTGATAGCCAATTACCCAGAAGCCACGGAAATTATAGGCGGCGTGTCTTACGAAGGTTGCCCGATAAAAGGAATCAGGATTTACCATGGAGGGAATCGAAAAAAGATTTTCATTGAAGGCGGTATTCATTCTAGGGAATGGATATCACCTGCAACAGTTAACTATATTGTTTATGAGTTATTAACTAGTCCTATAAACGAAATTAGAAATGCAGCTAGAGAGTACGACTGGTACATATTCCCTGTCACAAATCCGGATGGATATGTTTGGACTTTTGATGGAGTAAGTGAATTTTAATGCAATTTTTATTCGAAATTTAAAAAATTATAAATAAATCACATTATTTAGCCATCCTACGCATCCTCAGGAAAAATAAAAATTATAGTTTAGTGGAATAGAAGTTACAGTTCATTTTATACACAAATACATTTACACACTAAACGTAGAATTATGATAAGAATTGACTGCATGTTTCGGGATTTTTATTCACATTTCTTCATATTTACATGATGCGATTACATTTGTAACACATCCAGCGTGATGGTTTAACTCGGGTGATTCCTCGTGGATACAAAAAAAAACATAGTACTGAATCCAAGTATTTCTATAAACCAATATACACGATTACATAGTGAATCTAGTGTTTGACATATCTCCGTTCAATTTGTTGAAACGATTGTATTTTTATTGTTTTCAGAACAGGATGTGGCGAAAGAATCGCCGACCGGTCGGTGTCAATGTAGGAATCGACCTGAATAGAAATTGGAACAACAACTGGTTGGGTAAAATGTTTTAATTTTCAAAAGGCGATTTTTATTCTCTAAAAATGAGCATTGCTGAAAAACTGTTTCGAGGAAACTGTTCCTTGAAACCGTTTTTCAGCAATGCTCATTTTTAAATGACAGCAATATTACCTACTGTTAAAGGAGTTTTTAAATTAATCAAACCTTTCTAGTTCATATAGTGTGAAAAACATACGCTCAAACCTCGAGCTTATGCATGTATTTTATGTATGAAATATATACAATAGTATAGTTTCGTCATTTGTTATTATTATACAATTTTTTTTCCATTTTATTGCAGAATTTGAACTTATGACACTACAAGATATATTTACTTCAAATCGTAATGTAATTTTTTATAAATTATCTCCAATATTTTGTTGATGTCATTGTTCCGTATTTGAAATTTTAAATATTATTTTTTATTTTTTAATTTAAACAGTATTGTAAATTATTTACTTTAAATTACGGAGTTATCAGCCACTGAGGTTTTGAACCATTTTATTATAACATACAAGTGTTTCATGTAGTCAAATTAAATCTATAGGTTTTTTTTATTTTGCTTAAGTTATATTTATTTTACTTAGACAAAAAAAAACAATAATTATAGGTTTTATTTGGTCGTGTCATAATAGCCCAAAGCGCAACGAACCTGTTGTAGGCGCGCTTAGAAATTTGAAACACACACCTACATAATTTGCGGATATCCATAGGTTTGAATATAAAATAATTATGTTTTTTGTTCAACGTCGACCTAAATTAAATTCGAAGGACCTGGCGGGAGTTATAGCAGGACAATTGGAAAAGAAGGGAAGTCGACAACCCACTTACTTGACAAGCAGCGCTGCCTCTCCTCAGTCCAGTACTGGAGCCGTCTTCACAACACCAAAAATGAAAGTTCATCCACACACAAACAGTTTATAATGTTCAAAATAGTAATTCGGCGGTATCACACACGTTATACATAAAATTATATGAGAGCGGAGGTTTATTGATGCGTTTCAAGCGCTAGCGGTTTTGCGAGTGTTTTTTTTGTAGCGCGGGTATATTGTCTTTTTTTTGATTGTGTGAGTTGTCTTGGGTTCCGGGACTTTAAGGTGGGAGAAAATAAGGTAATAATTTTGGAAAGGATAAAAAAAAAAAAAAGGATTTCGAAGCGGACTATAATTTTGGCGGCGACATGCCCCCGACCTTGAAAGGATCCCTTTCAACCTTAACAACTCAGATTAGCGAAATTGAGCTTGCGAATTTAAAGTAAGTAATACTATTTATAATTAGAAGCGAAAACAAAATAAACTATTTTACATTTAACCTACAATATAAACTTAGAAAAGAATAAAAGTATTTGTAACTAAAAAGAAATTAAGTTTATTGTAAAGGAACCGGGCAGAGTTTAACGATTGGACGTTTAAGAATGCCAGTCCCGGTACGTACATTAGCGACTCTAATTACTCCATCTCTTCCTGGATATACTTGTTCGATAACACCAAGATGCCATTTAAGTGGTGGTGCGTTGTCTTGCATTATTAAGACAATCGTACCTACAGTAATGGGGCGTGATGGAGTGTTCCACTTTTCGCGAGCTTGCAATGTATGTAAATATTCGATACTCCATCGACGCCAGTAAGATTGCACTAAGTTATCCAACAAATTATATCTTAATAGTAATGACAATTTATTGTCAGCGACGTCCGCCGCGGGTAACCATCTTAACGGGGTAGTATTCAAAAAATGCGCGGGAGTTAATGCGGACGGTTCTGTTGGATCAGGACTGAGTACCATTAATGGCCGAGAATTAAGCAAACATTCTAATTGAGTTAAAACAGTTATCATTTCCTCATACGATAAAAGTTGAGTACCGATCACTCGAAATAAATGGGTTTTAAAAGCTTTAACATTTATCTCCCAATTACCACCAAAATGCGGAGCACTAGGTGGATTTAGTTTCCACTCTATACGTTTATCTGCTAACTCGCGTGAAGTACTATCGATGTAAGTTTGCGAAGTTAAGAATTCACTCAATTCATTTAAATGAGCTTTAGCTCGAACGAAATTGCCCCCATTGTCGGAATAAAAACAACAGACGGGACCTCTACGAGAAAGAAAGCGTTTTAGAGCATTCAAGAAAGTTAATGCACTCAAGTCAGATGCCAGCTCTACATGCACGGCTCTAGTAGTTAAACATACAAAAATGCATATATATGCCTTTTGACTATGCACTCCACGCCTGCGTGTCAAAGTTATTGAAAGAGGACCTGCATAATCTAAACCCGTGTGAGCAAAAGGTTTAATTGCACTCACTCTACTAGCAGGGAGATCGGCCATGAAAGGATACGTGTTTTTAGGGCGCAACCTAAAACATGTATTACAATTATGAACTATTTTGCGAACTGTTTGTCTGACCGACAAAATCCAGTATTTCTGGCGTAATAATGACATTAAGAGTTCCGGACCAGCATGAAGATGCTTGCGATGAAAATATTCTATTATAAGCTGCACGATGTGACCTTTGCGGGGAAGTAAAATGGGATGTTGCTGATCAAATGACAATTGTGCGTTATTCAATCTCCCTCCTACTCTTAATATATCATTCACTAGTATAAGGCATAATTTTCGAATAGCGGGTGAACAAAGTTTAGTTTGTTTAATTTTTTGTATATCAGCGTAAAAATGTAATGACTGAAATTGTCTAAGAAGGCTAAGTTCAGCCATTTCTAAATCGTTTGAAGTAATAGCTCTATTACGTGGTAATTTTACATTTGATAATTGCGGTAACTCTATTTGGAACTTATTCCAAGCGTCGATAATGTATTGCGGAGGAACCGTGTCCCAATCTATTTTTAATAACCAAAGTTCCTTAATAAGTAATTTTGCGTAAAGAATGACCGGAGCCAAAAACCTTAAAACATCCCAAATTTTAACAATAGATGAAAGAATATTTCTTTTCGTAGGTGTAATAGTATTTTCCAGCGAAATGGTATATGTGAATAGGTCTGGACCCGGTAGCCATTCTAAGCCTAATATTTTAAGCGTTTCATCATTACCAAAATATATTGCTTGTGGTGCTCTATGATTCTTAGGAATCGCAGAAACGAAATCTGGCGAATTACTACTCCATTTTATTAAATCGAAACCCCCGACCTTGAGCAGTCCGACGAGCTGATGATAGAGTTGCAATACATGGTTCAGATCCATACACGAACCAGTCATGTCATCCATATAAGTTTGATTGTTTATTATATCTTTAGCTAAAGGAAAATTATTTTCTTCGTCGGCCGCAAGCGTTCGAATAGTTTTCATAGCGAGATATGGACTCGATTTTAATCCAAAGCACACTCTATTAAATTCATATGTCTTTAAAGTATCTGACGGCGAAAATCTATATAAAATTTTATGATATTTACGATTACATTCTCGCACGCCTATCTGCAAATACATTTGTTTTACGTCCACACTGAACGCTATAGCAAATAATCTAACATTAAGTAACGCAGTGAAAATATCTGCCTGCAAGTTAGTACCAGCATAGAGCGTATCATTGAGCGAAAGACCAGAACTCGTTTTTGAACTGGCGTCCAAAACTATACGAAGCTTAGTTGTGCATTTATCATTTCGAATAACTGGATGATGCGGTATATAGTAACCCTGAATTTTATTTAATTGATCATCTAAGACTGCGGACAAATAACCCTCTTCTAAATATTTTTTTATGTTGTTATCGTACTCTACACGAAAATTAGAATCTGATTGTAATTTTCGTTCAAGGGATAAAAATCGCCTTTTAGCAGAAGTGTATGAATCGCCTAAATGAGACGGATCCGTTTTAAAAGGCAACGCTACTATGTAACGGCCACTTGAATCGCGCGTTGTGTGTTTATTATATAAATTTTCACAACTAATTTCGTCGCTAGATTGCGGTAATTTAATATTAGAAACGTCTTCTAAAGCCCAAAACCTGTGTAAAAGTAAATTAATTGAATTATTTTCATTTACGGTACAAAAAGATAAAGTAGAGTTCGTGAGCGATAAGATGGGCGCATCGCCTGAAACTATATAACCTAACGTAGTTTCGACTGCGGGAGGGGTGCCGGGCGCACCGTATACGCGGCCGGTGCGTAACAGTGATGAAAATAATTTCGCACCGATAAGTAAGTCGATTTTTCCCGGCATGTGGAATTCCTCGTCTGCCAACGGTAATTCATGTAAATGGCTTAATATAGCCGAGTCGACTTGATCTGTAGGTAATTTGGGTGTTATGTTGTCTATCACTAGCGCTGTAATATAATACGAAACATTTTTATCGTAGCGAGATGTAAAAGTTAAAGAAGTGATTCCTTTTATTTGTGCGGCCGTACCTCCAATGCCGTTCACTATAGAATCACAAGAAAGCGGTTTAACATTAAGTGACAATTTGTCACAACAATTAGCACTAATGAAATGATTTTGCGATCCGGGGTCAATGAACGCTCGGACGTTGTGACGAGTCCCATGACAATCAGAAACATTTACTTTTGCGGTTGCTAATAATACAGTGGTATTAGCGTATATTTTATTATGCGAAGAGTAAATACACAAGGATACCGGCCTATCTTCAGTAGACGAACACGGTATACCTAATTGCGGGTTTATAGTATTTTGCGATTGCGAATTATGATTTTGCGGTGTATTGCACGGAGACTTTGCGAGCGGTTGTGAGGGTGTGTGTGTATACATATTATTGCGGTTTGGCGATGTGTGTTGTTTATTGAAATGTAAGTATGTATGGTGATGACCTTGACAAGTACGACAGCGGTTATTTGAATTGCAAGAAGATGTTTTATGTTTAGAGCTTAAGCAATTAATACAAAAGCCCTGAGACTTTGCATTGTGATATTTGTCTTCAGCTGATAGCTTTAAAAACATAGGACAATTATATAAGTGCTCGTGATATGTATTAGCGTTACACAATGTGCACATTTTATTTTTATCTGTAACGGACAAAAATGTTTGAGTTAACTTGATTGGTTGGCGGGTGTGTGAGTGCGGATTATGTGGATGCTGTGGTTGAGATTTAGTATCCCGCGGGTAGCTGGTATTCGTTCGTTCTAAAATTCGTGACTGTTCCTTAACAAAATTAATAAAACTTTCATATGTAGGCAATTCCTGTTTTCGAACTGTCAGTTCATACAAACGTGCAGTTTCCTTATCTATCTTTTTCATAGCGAGATATAATAGAATAAAATCTGTTAAATCAGTAATACCTAATTGTTTTAAAGATGCGACAGCGGAGCCAAAGCGGTCGGCAACTGATTCTAAACCGGAAGGAGATGCGAAATTTATAGATTTAATATCAAATATGCGGTCTAAATATGTTGTACCTAAAACGCGTTTGTTCTGGTACTTTTTAACTAATGTATCATAAATAATATCGTAGTTTTCGGCTGTCGGTGAAATACCAGAAATAGCGGACAGAGCTTTGCCAGACAGCTTACCAATTAAATAATATACTTTTTCAGCTTTGGTAAGTCGAAAATTACTATGAACCGTGTTATTGAAACATTCATAAAATAACGGCCAAGATTCCGGATTACCATCGAAACCCTTTAATTCTAATCGCGGCATCTTTAACGCACCACTGAACGACGGAACCCCGACTTGAGGTGTATTATTCTCACTTAGTAATTTATTCTGTGTTCTCTTAATTCTACAGTAAATATCCTCAAAGGCTAAATGAGGTTGATAATTAGGTACGTAATCTTTTTTTTGTTGCAATTCTAATTCATTGATTTTATCTAAAATATTTGAGAAATCAGATTTAATGTTATCAATGGTTTCAGCGTTACAGAGAAATTCTTCTTCCTCTTGTTTAGTTTTCATAGTTAAAGATAATTTGTAAATACTATCTACGCGTTCATAATACATGCTACGTCTCGCTTCTAACAATAATAATTGCGTGTAAACAGAATCCATTTTAGAATGATCACTATCTTTAGGCATTATTGCTTAAGTAAAATGAACGAACACCAACCGATATCGTATGAGGTTATGATATAATAATAATTATTATACAAATTGTATAAATTGTATAACTTCTATCCTACCTTGCGAGCAACAAATAAAAATATCAACAAATTATACATATGCTACTGGACTATTTTTTCAACTACCTACTTAAACAAAAAAATGTTACGTTTGAGATTGGCATTCTTTTGCGTATAAATGAATAATTTATGATAATTATGAAAACAAAATTGCGCAACTGAAGCGAATTGCGAATTGCTAATTCAATATCCGGCCGAAGGATCAAAAAATATTATGTAGGCGCGCTTAGAAATTTGAAACACACACCTACATAATTTGCGGATATCCATAGGTTTGAATATAAAATAATTATGTTTTTTGTTCAACGTCGACCTAAATTAAATTCGAAGGACCTGGCGGGAGTTATAGCAGGACAATTGGAAAAGAAGGGAAGTCGACAACCCACTTACTTGACAAGCAGCGCTGCCTCTCCTCAGTCCAGTACTGGAGCCGTCTTCACAACACCAAAAATGAAAGTTCATCCACACACAAACAGTTTATAATGTTCAAAATAGTAATTCGGCGGTATCACACACGTTATACATAAAATTATATGAGAGCGGAGGTTTATTGATGCGTTTCAAGCGCTAGCGGTTTTGCGAGTGTTTTTTTTTGTAGCGCGGGTATATTGTCTTTTTTTTGATTGTGTGAGTTGTCTTGGGTTCCGGGACTTTAAGGTGGGAGAAAATAAGGTAATAATTTTGGAAAGGATAAAAAAAAAAAAAGGATTTCGAAGCGGACTATAATTTTGGCGGCGACACCTGTCTCAAATTTATAAGGCCATAGGGCCATGGTTCGAATCCGGGCGTGTACCAATGAGTTTTTCTGACTTAAGTACATAACTATCACTGACTCCGTGAATCGGAGAGCACGTTAAGATGTCGGTCCCGGGCGCTGTCAATAGATGGCCTCCCCAACCCGCAGTGGAGCAGCGTGCTGGATGTAAACTCCAAGCTCCCCTCACCCTGGGGGAGGCCTAAGCCCCTGCAGTGGGGTAAAAATGAGCTGATGAAGTGAAGTGAAGGTTTTATTTCAATTAAGAATATAATATCTGAAAAAACACGGAGCAATGTCCTCGTCAATGAATTATATTGTATTGCATTAATGTAACTTTTGCGGTGTCTGTCGAATTCTTAGTAAGAATTTTGACAGCGTGAAAATAAAATTACTTACACGCGTAATATATGACTAGAGCAGCCCTTCTCGAATTAATTCCAAACCGGCGCTAGAAAACTGCAAGCAATAATTTTACATTAATAGAAAACACACACGAAACACACAGCAAATTAATCTGGTAACATTACAGTTGCAGGAGCCAGTGTTAATCCAGCGTCAGATATATACCCTGGTCCGGGGCCGTTTTCGGAAGTTGAAACCAGGACTTTGTCAGCTTACATACGAAGTATCAGTGATGGGTTGGAGTTTTACTTGTCGTTCCATTCATTTGGTCAACTGTTGCTGTTACCTTTCGGAAACACTACTGCTCCTTTGGCGAATTATCACGAAGCGGTGAATAAATAGCTAAAAGATATTAAAATATAAAGAGAAATTACCAGTAAAAAAAAAAAAAAATTTTTTTGTTTGTAATCTACTTTTAAATAATTTTGACATTTCGTTGCCATTTTAACACAACGGCCGTTGGTCAGAATTTGTAACAATTTGAAAAGTGAAAGGGGAAGCCCTTTCTTGATATTTTGATACTTCTAAGGTTAACAGAGACTATATTCTGGATTTGAACATTTGTCTATATTTTTTGGCAAAACATTTTATTATGGGTACATGTAATACCTTAAGACTTAAGTACATTAAATGTCACTGACTCCGTGCCTCGGAGAGCACGTTAAACAGTGGGTCCCGGTTGCGTCAATAGATGACGGTCGTTACCATCCGCCAACCCGCATTGGAGCGTGTTGATTTAAGCTTCAAGCCCCCTCATCTTGAGGGGAGGCCTAAGCTCCTGCAGTGGGGTACAAAAAGAGCTGATGGAATGGAATGGAAAATATGTAATACCAATTTTAGATATGTATATAAATTTATTCGATTTTATAATTTAATTACCACTGAATCAGTTGCATGAGAAAAATTGTGTTGGCAAAAATCTCGATGGGTGGAAATGAAATGAGAATTCTTTACATCTCTAAAGTAATAGGTACGGTATGTTATAGAATGCCGGCTACATGATTCAAATAAGTAGCTTTCTTATACTACAAAATTGTTGTCTGCCAAAAATTAAATATATAAATTAGGGCTTTAGTGTAATAATAATGGTGTACATAATTTTGTGTAATTAATTAACTATACGAGGTGGGGGCAGGACGCTGGATACTGTTGTCAAAAACTTGACTCAATAATGAGGTCGTTAGGTATGCTGTGGAAAAAATATGGTTACCCTATTTGTTGTTTATATGTATTGAGTTTACACAAATAATACAATTTGTGTAAGTATAAAATTTTATCTTGAATATATTATTTTCTTTTCAGATAAATATCGGTAGACGGGCTATGGGCGCTTTGTCAGTTAGATACGGTACACAATACGTCACCGGGAATGTAGCTGAAGCTATATGTGAGTTACTTTAAATCATTACTACTGTGTACAGTAGCAATCAAACTTTATAACGGGTCCGAAAATAGGCACAAATCGGGTCGCAGCAACCCGTTTTAGCTGAGCGAGGAGTGCATGACTATACCAGCGGCAGCGCAAATACGCTTATAGCGTTGTATTCAGATCCGCCATAAAGATTGACGCGATCTGTACATTTCAGAAAATTCAATCAATGAAATGAAACCGGAGACCTTTGATTGAAAACTATCAGGACTAATATTTGAACAGCCGCCAGGCTATGAGTGAGTAATGAATAAGTCAGAAAAGTTTTTAGAACGCTTCCATTTTGAGACCCTTCTCAAAAACGGAGGCGTTCTAACAAGCCCCAACATTCATCCCACTTCCCCAAGTGGGATGGATGTTGGCGCTTGGCGAATGTTCACCTATGGCGTAATATTATCTCAAAGATATTACCTATTACCTCGAAGCAATAAGCAAAACGATTTTCTTGGCTTACAACAAAGGAGAATAAAGAATTCGGAAGAATGTGTATTCTAATATCGATGTATTTAATAAATTGTAAGATTTGGAAGGTTTTAATTAGATTTAAATTTCAAATATCAATTGTATTCAGTATCCAATATTAATTTCCAATATCGGTTCAACGATTAAAAAATATAAAATAAAAAATAAAAACCGATTTCAAAAACATAAACTAAAAAGTTAAAAATAAAATTTTCACTTTAAAGAAAGGAGCATTAACAGGCGGCATATAGTTAATGAAGTCGGTGCCTACTCACTCAGACACTTCAAATTGTGTTCTATTTTTGTTATTGTTATAAATATATCATTGTTGTAATTGTTATTACCTGGTAAGTACCCATTTAAAGTGTCTGAGTTGGCACCGACTTCATTAACTATATGCCGCCTGTTAATGCTCCTTTCTTTAAAGTGAAAATTTTATTTTTAACTTTTTAGTTTATGTTTTTGAAGTCGGTTTTTATTTTATTTTTTAATTATTTTATTTTTCAATTTTTAGTTGAACGCATCTGTAACTTATTTGTATTTAGTATAAATGGGGCTACTAAACGCGCTACTCTAATGAGACAGAACCACGATTACGCAACGTAAATTCAGTGTCAAATTGACGCATCAGCATGCCTAGTAGGCAGTGTTATTCCTATGTAAAACTTCAATCTTAACTATTATTTTTGTGCGAACTGAACATTTTGGCATATTCAACCGTATGAAGAAAGCTCAACAAAAAGTAACTGCTGTAAATCGCTGAAGAATTCCCTCGACTGTTTATGGTCTTCATCATCAGACCTGTAATGGCACTTATAACCCATATGAGTGCAAAGTTCTCTTCAATAGAAATAAATTAAGTCCAAACACCAGGTAATTGCTGTAAATCGTTAAGGAGTTCCCTCGATTGTGTATGGTCTCCATCATCAGATCTGTAATGGTACTTATAACCCATATGGGTGCAAAGTTCTCATTAATAGAAATGAATTAAGCCCAAACACCAGGTAATTGCTGTAAATCGTTGAGGAGTTCCCTCGATTGTGTATGTTCTCCATCATCAGACCTGTAATGGCACTTATAATCCATATGGGTGCAAAGATCTCATCAATAGAAATGAATCAAGTCCAAACACCAGGTAATTGCTATAAATCGTTAAGGAGTTCCTTCGACTGTGTATGGTCTCCATCATCAGACCTGTAATGGCACTTATAACCTTTATAGGTGCAAAGTTCTCGTTAATACAAATGAATTAAGTCCAAACACCAGGTAATTGCTGTAAATCGTTGAGGAGTTCCCTCGATTGTGTATGTTCTCCATCATCAGACCTGTAATGGCACTTATAATCAATATGGGTGCAAAGATCTCATCAATAGAAATGAATCAAGTCCAAACACCAGATGATTGCTGTAAGTCGTTGAGGAGTTCCCTCGACTGTCTTTCAGCTCCATCACCAGATCGACTCCCGACCTTTATAGTACTATTAGTCGTACTTTATCAAAATACTTAAAATACGATACTTTAAAATACGATTTTCGTAGGTGCCCCTCGATTTCTCTAGGATGCCATCATCAGATCCTGGTTTCCTTATCATGGTACCATTTCGGAGATATCTCCCTTTCACAAAAAAAAATCATCCAATTCGGTTCATAAACAACGAAGTTATCCCTGAACACACATAAAAAAAAAAAAAACATATATACGGTCGAATTGAGTAACCACCTTCTTTTTTGAAGTCGCTTAAAAAGTAAATAAAAAAA
The DNA here is from genome assembly GCA_949709985.1 of Luffia ferchaultella. Classification (NCBI taxonomy): domain Eukaryota; kingdom Metazoa; phylum Arthropoda; class Insecta; order Lepidoptera; family Psychidae; genus Luffia; species Luffia ferchaultella. Next base: position 16,608,921 of record OX453256.1, read on the forward strand.
GAGAGTAGTATTTTAATAATTTTACTTAAAATAAGATTAAAAGCAGAAATCTAATTTAATACTTTATACGTCTATTTCAACATAAATCATACAACTGACGACCGTTTAGCCTAGTGAGTAGCCACCCTGCCTACGAAGCTGGAGGTCCCGGGTTCGAATCCCAGGTCGGGTCACTATTTATACGATGAATATTAATACTGGCACCGGGTCTTGGTTGTTATATGTAATGTATGTCGTGTCTTCGCTTGGTACCTACCCAAAATACAAGATAATGCTTAATTTGGGACCAAGACGTTGTTGTGATTGTATGTGTTATTAATATTATTATTATATTATATAACTAATCGATATTTAAATATTTCTTACTTTGAATGGGAAATATTAATTTAAATGTCTCTGAAATAATTTTAAAATAAAGCAATGCCAAAGATCTTAAATGTACATACAAAATTAAGTAATTAATAATAATAATAATTTAATCAGCGTAGAAACGAAAACTGTGACCAGGGCAACGTGAACAGTATTATGAAATATGTATTTCTTTTTTCATTTCAGATCACGCTACTGGAGGAAGCATTGACTGGGTAAAAGAACAACTTAATATTCGTCTAGTTTACTGCTACGAATTACGAGCCAACGGCACGTTTGGGTTCCTTCTACCAGTTAACCAGATATTACCGAACAATGAAGAAGTAATGGATTCTGTTTTAGAACTAATCTATATGTCCAAAAGAATAACAGGTCACAGCTCTTCGGATAGATCTAGAAATTCACTGTTACTAATCGCTTTAATCTTTTTTGTTAAGTATTTATTTTGAACTTGTGTGTGAAGCAAACTATTATTTATAAAAAAACATTAGACACGTCCCTTAAATTGTTTATCCAATAAATAAAAATCAAGTTGCCACGCCTAACCTGAGCTGCTAATCGATTTACAATATTATTTATTTATTAATTGAGTGAAAAATATCAGAATCAAATTAAATATATAATGCGTGCCAGCACAGTATACGACAAATACGGTACGACAACAGAGACAAGTCAGTAGTAAAATTTTGAGGCCTAGCTTCTAGAAATAATCTGATGTCTAATCTTTTCATTAAATTTTTTTTTTAATGTTTGTTATTGCTATACACTCACTCAATAGTAGTCAAATCAACAACATCTCAGCTTCTGATAAATAGTTACTCACGGATAAATATTAATTTCTTTTTAGTAATTGAAGATACGAGATTGCATTCGCATTCGGTGTAAATTATTTATATACGTATATGTTATGAAAAATATTATAATTATTTATTATTGTTTAAAATATAATAAATTAACTGTATAATTTGGCTATTTTATTTTTATTTTATTAATTATTAACTGAAATAAAACTAATCGAATAATCCACCCCTCGTCACCCCCGACGCAAAAGTGCCCATGATACTCATCACAATGCTATAAATTAACTACACAAAGTGCAATAGTTAATTATATATGAAACAAAGTAGAATAAAGTAAATTTTTATAAATAATATCGTTTTGTCATATATTTGTATAATTTCGTTTCGTTCTGATTCCCACTGAGATTTTCACGCGAAATTGTCTTTTTATCGCTCAAAACAATTTTTTATTAGCAACGTTTATACGTTGTTTGACGTACGTATAAGCTTGTTCGAGGTTTGGGCATCTGTAACGGATTGCTTGTCTTCTATATACAAGGTATATATTAATAATAGATGGGACATCCCATATAGCGCCATCTAGTTCCAAAGTTAGCAAGTATTAAGCTTGTATACCTACTAGACAACTGGTATTCATACATATTTAAATATTCTTTTTTAATAATATGTACATAGATACTTTTTCACACTAAAATACCGAATAAACAGACATGTTCGTGCAACAAATAATATTTGTCCTGGGCGGGAATCGAACCCGCAATCCTTGGCCCCGTAGTTAAGGTCTTTAACCACTCGGCCAATCGATTCGTCTGATAAATTACGATTTCCTTTCCGTTGCTAGGTGTATAAAATAAATTACTATGATTCAAATGACACTAAATAATTTTAGTTTTCTTCTTCTAGTTCTCTCTAAGATAAGACTCTGCAAATAGAAGTCTACTTTCGTGATTAAAACTCGGCAAGGATAGTCCATTGACTGCGTGGTTTTGTAAAACACTACGTGAAGATTTCGCTCCCGGCCATTAGGTTATATGAGGAATGGTCAGCGGCTGAATGGTGGTATGCCTGAATGTAAATTATGTAATTATTTTAAGTTCTATTTGATAATAACAAAATACAAACTAAAAAACAATGTATGAAACATTGTTTTTAACATTTTTAACATTATCCTTAACATTAGTTATATGCAGACGGGAATGATAATGATAATAATATTTGGGAAATCCCACACAGCGCCATCTAGTCCCAAAGTAAGCAAGTAGTATGCTTGTATTATGGGGTACTAGACAACTAATGTATATACTTAAATTTTTTTCTAATAATAAATACATATATAGATGCTTTTAAACCCAGACACGGAACAAATAGACATGTTCATGCACACAAATATTTGTTCCGGGCGTGAATCGAACCCACGACCCTCGGCTCCGCAGTTAGGATCTCTAACCACTATGATATGTACAATAAGATATGTACTGTAGAGCTTTTCAGCTTTGCAAAGCCAGGTGACCCATGTACAGACTCAGACCTGGGTTCTTTAACAAAACTTATGTGTTCCTCTAACACAACCTTCCTTCTTGAGTCCTCATGTGTTAAAGTTTTGTCTTTGCGTCCATCGAAATAAAGGCCGAATCAGTTATGCTTGTAAAGGATCCCACCACCAGCCCATTATGCCCTACTGCAGGGGCTTTAGCCTTCCCCTTAGGGTGAGGGGGCTTGGAGTCTAATCCACCACGCACTCCAGTGTTGGTTGGTGGATTTTAACGACCACCATCTGCACCCGAGACCGACTGCTAAACGTGCTCTCCGAGACACGGAGTCTGTGATAGCTATGTACTTAAGTCAAAAAAACTCATTGGTACACGCCCCGGATTTTAACCACGGCCGCATGGTCTTATAAACTCGAAACAGGTTCATTGCGCTCGGGCTATCACGAGACCGGGCAATTAAATAGTGGGATAATAAAAATCATGCCATATAAGACCAAGTATTATGTTAAAGTCCCGTATAGCTTGAGGCTCAATACTAAGTATGTAAGTAAGTATGTATGTAAGTAAGTAAGTTATGTATACATACTTTATATTAAGAATTTTATGTAGGTGTAACTACTTGTTCATGGTAGCCGAAAAGGACTGAAGCAAAAAAAATTTTTTTCATACATTGACCCATCCTAATGCACAGGGATAATAACTATCAGAATTAGAGAAATGTCGCGATAGTTACGACAAACAGGTAGCTGACGTGATGATTTAACACTTCGACAACTAATATTGTTTTAAATTTTCACTTGTATACGTTTCTTTTAATTGATCGTTCAATTTTCAAAAGATGTAAGCTAATTTGTACCCAATTTCTGTCAACAAACTTTGGAATGTTTTAACTGTAACTAAGATGGGCATGGCTATAGAATAAACGAAAGACAAATTTTATTTTCAAAGAAAAGACTACAAACATCAAACACATAGAAAGGGAACATGAATAGCGAAATAAGTAGAAGATGTTGTTTTGATAATGTACCAAAGCTTATTCAGTATGAAAGGTAATACGTAAAAATCTATATATAATATCTGGGACATCCCACACAGCGCCATATAGTCCCAAAGTAAGTAATATGCTTGTATTATTGGTTACTAGACAACTGATATATATACTTAAATATTCTTTTTTTATAATATATACATATATAGATACTTTTACACCCAGACACGGAACTAATAGACATGTTGTCACCTTGACATGACAGTCAGCTAGTCATATATAGATCGTAGACGTCGATCATAGACGACTGCTTGGCCTAGTAGGTAGCGACCCTGCCTACGAAGCTGGAAGTCCTGGTTTCGAATCCCAGCTCAGATCAGTATTTATATGATGAATATTGATACTGGTACCGGGTCTTGGTTATTCTTCTTAGCTTAGTTGGTCTTCACATGATACCCAAAACACAAGTTTGGGACCTAAACATTGTTGTCATGTATACGTTATTATTATATATGTACAATACGCGCCACCAATGTAAAAGGCCGCCGGCTGTACACTTCGATTTCACCCCCATAGCGCTGCCTCTGGCAATTTCAAAATTTTGATTTTGAACTCGCCTCCGATCGACGAGTGTGAACATACAGTGGCCTTTTACATTGGTGGCGCGTATTTTACTAATTATTAAAAAAAAATTTAAGTGTGTATATAGTTACTCATTCATAGCACAGGCTCTGTCTAAATTGAGATTAAATAGGCGTGTATGAGATTTCACAGGTTATTATTACTATTATTATTCTAACATTCGACAATCTATAATTATTTTGCTTTTTCATTTATTTCATATAATTAGTCCGTAATAGCTAAGTATTTTTTTTTTCACCATTTTCGACAGTATACTGCCGATTAACTGATGATGTATCGAGTGTCGACCCTTACTGCAAAGTCAAAGGTAGCCGACTCGATTCCCGCTAGGGACAAACATTTGTGTACATGACCGTATAAGTTCGTTCCGTCTGAGTATAAAATGTATATATGTATTATACATATATGTATTATGAAAAAACATCTAAGTATGTATATTAGTTGTCTAGTACCCATAACACAGGCTCTGTCGAGTTAGGGACTAGACGACCGTGTGCGAGACGCACCAAGTTTTATTATCAATCTAATGACCTTTACGTACAAATAATTCATTGCTATATGAAATTAAAATACATCATCTGCTTGTTCTATCTTGCATATCCCGTTCCCGCGGTCGGAGCTCGTACCCCAGCATTATCGCGATCTCTTTGAGGCCCAGAGCTGTCTGCTGGTACCTTGTACGAGTACTATGTGAACATGATAAGTTTGTTTATAACTTGATAACATATTCACTTGGTACATTAGAAGAAAATGTTTGCATACAAGCATCGTTTGTGGCTCTGCCCGTGTTCATTTCTTGATTCGTAATTTCACTGCTATTCCATTAAACAACTCGAACCGTTGCTCCCTGTTCATTTCGAATTTGAACTAGTCTTGTATGCTGCGGGAATTATAGACCAAAATAAACAGCAGCCTACGTTGCTTTTCGTTTCTTCACCTATATCCATGCAAAAAACCAAGTGCGAATCTTACTCTCGCCCCAAAGGTTCCGTACTGTTATATTTTATGACACGTTTATCACTACTAACCACCAGATGGCACGAAAACGCATATATCAAATTAAAAAAAAATTAAAAATCATATGATAAACTACAAATTAACAATTTTCGAATTCTTTGTAATCTTGTGCTGAGAGACCTTCTTTCTTGCCAAATTTTACAATTCTAGGTCAACCGGAGGTACTTTATAGGTTTTAATTCACTTGCAAGTATCTAAATGTCTTGATAGCACGAGCGCAGCGAACCTGTTTCAAATTCATAAGGTCATGTGGCCGTGGTTCGGATCCGGGCGTGTACCAATGAGATTTTTCTGACATAAGTACATTAACTATTACTGACTCCGTGTCTCGGAGAGCACCTTCAAAAGTCGGTCCCAGTTGCTGTCAATAGATGGCGGTCGTTACAATCCGCCGACCCACATCGGAGCAACGTGGTGGATTTAAGCTCCAAGCGTCCTTATCTTGATGGAACGCCTAAGGCCCTGCAGTGGGGTATAAAAGACGGCTGATGGAAAAAAATGGAATATCTAAATATTCGGCACAAACTTTATTTTTTTATTGGGTTAACTTCAAAGCTTGGTTTTCATACTGCCCCTTAGGGACCGTAGACCTAAGTATTTGATATTAAATTCTACTTTATACCTCCACGCGTTCCTAAAAAAAAGTATTGATCGACAGACATAGTCTGTCTATGAAATGATCCCACAGGATTGTTCTTTTCCTTCTGAGGTACGCGACCCTAAAAATCGTAAACGACAAAGAAACATATACACTTACATTTAAAATATTCAAGTATTTTTTTTGGTTAACTCACACAGCGCCATCTACTTTCAAACTAAGAAAAGCTTCCAGACAGCTTATATAAATATTTAAATAATCTTTATAATATATGATAATAATAATAATAACGTTTACATGACAACAACGTCTAGGCCCCAAACTAAGCCTAACCTTGTATTTTGGGTACCAAGCGAAGACACAACATACATATAACAACCAAGACCCAGTACCAGTATCAATATTCATCATATAAATACTGGCCCGGCCTGGGATTCGAACCCGGGACCTCCAGCTTCGTAGGTAGGGTCGCTACCCACTAGGCTAAGCGGTCGTCAATTTACATACATTTTTAAAATTTTTTTACACAGACACGGAACAAATAGACATGTTCATGCACACAAATATTTGGCCCGGGCGGGAATCGAACCCGCCACCCTTGGCTCCGCAGTTAGAGTCTCTGACCACTCGGCCAACTGATCATCAAGTAATGATGAATATTTGTTTTTAATTCTCTAAATATATGAAGTAAATAACGCCTTCTAAAAACGCACAAATTTTACAATGGTTTCAATCGAACCAGAATTCTATGCCTTGCAAGCACCGGTACAATGACATTCACAAACACTTACTATGGGCGTGCCTCTGCAGCCAGCGTTCGTCATAAATCTATAATAATAAATCTATAACAGTGTGGTGTGCGCTTGAGCATAAATACATATTTTTAGTTTTTTCATCCGTTTATATCTGTTTGCATTTTCGTTTGAAAGCTCGTAAGTTAAAAATTATTACACCGCTTAGCCTAGTGGGTAGCGACCCTGCCTACGAAGCTGGGGGTCCCGGGTTCGATTCCTAGGTCGGGTCAGTATTTATGTGATGAATATTGATACTGGTACCGGGTCTTGGTTGTTATATATATGTGGTGTCTTCGCTTGGCACCCAAAACACAAGCTAATGCTTAGTTTAGGGCCTAGACGTTGTTGTCATATATGCGTTATTATTATTATTAAATAAATAAAATCATTATAAAAGGTGCATTACGCTGTGATTTTTGTTAGCAGGGCAGTGAGATTAAAATTAACATAGAGAGGATTTTACAAAATACATCACAGAAGGAATAAACAATTCATTTTAAGTTATAAAAATTTGCGTCGGTTAAGTACATAAAAAAGTTCACAAAGCGAAAACTAGAATAAAATAATGGGGTTTTCAACATGTAGCTGTATATGAATCGACTTTAAACCTTTTGCGTTACATGCGACATGTTTGCTCATGTTTGTTTGAGATTACCTAAATCTCCTACTATTAAATTAAAATATATTTATTTACACACAGTTTAATATTTAATTTCATTCTTTCAAACCTGCATATCATAATAAAAAACAAGGACAACACATATATTAACAATGGCCTATGCCTATGTATAAACACGTGAAGGAAAAGCTTTCAATTTCTTCTTAAGCATACTAAGCGATACGGAGGAGTGTGAGATTTGGCTTACTTAAAGTTTATGTGGAGTGGGAGTGCAGAAAGCTAAAATTTATAAACAGGTGAGTTTTTGAGATGGGACTTTATGGTTAAATCCTAAACTATGAGAAATAGCAAAAAGAGTTCAAAGTGGTCATGAACTTGATTTTTGAGAAAACCAAACTGCATATTTACATTTTTGATTATTTTTTTACTTTAACAGGGAATCAAACCACTTGATTTGTTAATCTATATATTAAAACGTGAAGAAGAAACTTTGTACCCCTTTTAAAGAATATTGCGGGTACGGATGTTTGTGAGCTTTGGCATAGGTAAAGTTTATATGGAAAAGGAGTGCCAAAAGCTAAAATCTATATATACCTAATATATGTTACAAATACTGTCAACCATAGGAGTTAATAGTCTGTCGTTTGATGCAGTTTGAATGTCGACCACTGAGCGACCACTGTTTTGATCAAATTGGGCCTAAGTTAGTCACAAACGCCATAGCGTGGCCAATTTTAATATGCTCGTTGTGTATACAATCACTATACAATTGACAGTTTTACATAATACACAGAATACCTATCATGGTCATCATCATCATCAGCCCGTGTCTCTCCACTGCAGGATATAGGCCTCTCCCAAGGCTCGCCACCACACACGGTCCTTCGCCTTTCGCATCCAACTACCCCCGGTATGGTGCTTCAGGTCATCGGTCCACCTGGCCGGGGGGCGTCTAACGCTTCGCTTTCTGGTACGTGGCCTCCATTCGAGAACTCGTCTACCTCATCGGTTATCAGTGCCTATCGCTTTTAGCCAATCTATCTGTCAATTTTCACACGCCGTTGCATCGATGTGAATTGTTAGACATACCCTTGAAGAAACCTCACTGTTCTTATATTACATGCACTTGACAGGTCCGTGTCTACACTTATAGCAACGTTCTCGTCAGTAAGGCATTTTTCGTCTAATCTACGATTCGTATCTATGCGCCGTGGTAACATAGCCAAGTGTAGATCAAAAACACCGTACATCCTGCCGCATCCGAAAACGGGCCAGTCATAGGCGAAACGAAGATGTTTGAACGATAATTGTTAATGGCATCCGAAGTGTCCGCCGCCCGCGCAACCCGTTACAGATGAAAACAAAAAATCTATACGAAAAAATAACATTAACGCGCTGAACGTATCTCTGCATCGATCAATTACGGTTGGAATAAGAACATTTCTTATCAATAATGGATCAATCACTGTGTTGTGCCGCTCGTGGATTGCTCGTTTAAGAAGAGTTTAAAGTATTTGTTTTAAAATCCGACCAAGTGCGAGTCGGATTTGCACAGGAAGGGTTCCGTACCACCGTACAGTATTTAAAAAAAAATTATTGTATGGAGACTCTCTTTAATTTTTAACTTAATTTAATTTTAATTATTTTTTGTTATAGCGGCCACACTTGACGAAAATTTCATGAGTAAGCAATGATCTCACAACCTCCAATAACCAAAAACGTCGAACGAAACACGTTTCTTTTATGGGATTTCCTTTTTTTAATTTTTTTTAAAGTGTCTACTTATTACGGTTCAGAAGAAACAATCCTGTGAAAGACAGACGGACTGACGACGGCGAGACAGCGGAATTTTAGTAATAGGGTTCCCGTTGGTACCCATTTACGGAACTCTAAAAAGATCTAAAATATATGTTATTTTTTAAGAAAGAAATATGATACTGTACACAAAAAATAAACTTGCATCCTATCGTTACAGCTAAGCTTTGATATGAAACCGAAAACTGTATTTCAAAATATATACTTAGACTTCTGGAAGTAAATTAACAGTGCCACTAGTCCCATGGGACTCCTGGAACTGAATAGTGCCAGTTGACCCAGCTTAAGACCACGCATTGGGACTAATGGGATAGACGGATAATCTGAGGGCTTTCATACATACAAAAGAGTATCTCTCTTTATCATCCATATTAGTATAGATTTTAGTTTTATTTGTAGAATGTCATTGGAAATATCTGATCGAGTAAGATATGACTGTATTATTTAATATTTAGTAACTTTCCATAATATAATAACAACCTGTGACAATGAGACAAAATAGTGAATCGAAAAATTACACTTAAAACTCTGCACTGTTATTGCAACTGCTACTACAACACTATAACCAATTTTGATGATATCACATTAAAATAGAGAATTTGTGGTACAAATTAAATATAATATATGTCTCATCACCTCATCATAAGGTTATCATTGTTTTAAAGAAATATTCTGTTGAAATTCAAATTCAGAGTGGTTTTCTTTTCCATTAGGAAATTAACATGTTGGTCGCACAAAATTAAAACTTCACAGTAGATATTTTAAAACAGCAAGTGGCGTATATCTCTCATATTTTTAAAGTTATATCTTTATGTGCATCCATGGATATACCACATATATTTTATAAAAAATATATAAAATTTACTAAGTATCATAAGTTGTTACTAAGACGTGTAAACTTCATAAAACTAAAATTGTTTTGGCAACGATCAGAAGACATTGAACGGTTCAAAAACATGTTTACGACTCCATGGCCACGAAATTGAACTGGCAAGTGAAATCATATTGAAAGTTCCACGAACAATGTCCATATAACACCCGAACTTTAGTATTCATAAAGTTTTACTGACGATATGAGACTTCCATTAAAGGACTGGTAACTGGTCGGTAAAATGTTTTGTACCGCAACCGGAAATTTCTAAACCCGTTCGTTTTTTTAGAATTATTTCAATGTGTTAAATTTTTGGGTACAAAACTGTTTATTAGCGAAAAAAAAAATTTAAATAAATTTCATTTTAGTAATAGGAATGTTGTAAACTGTTAAATAATATCTGTTACACTTTAGATATTGCTATAGTTTCATTATAATCGACCGCTTAGCTTAGTGGACAGCGACCCTGTCTGCGAAGCTGGAGGTCCCGGGTTCGAATCCCAGGTCGGGTCAGTATTTATATGATGAATATTAATACTGGCACCGGGTCTTGGTTGTTATATGTATGTGGTGTCTTTGCTTGGTACCCAAAAATACAAGCTAATGCTTAGTTTGGGACCTAGATGTTGTTGTGATTGTAAATGTTATTATTATTATTATTATCATAATCTAGTAGTATCATATCTGAACCCTAAAACTCATCTACAATTTTCTGCATATTTAATTAATAGTATATTTGTAGGAGAGTTTACATTGAGAGCCGGAGACAGCGCTATGAGGGTAAAACAGAAGGCTGCCTTCTCTCTGGCCCTCGCCTCCGCTCGGCGAGTGTGTACAGCCGGCGTTACCTTTTAACCACTCATACTCTAGCTAGCTGGTGTAACTGTTTGGCGAGATTTCGAGTTTCAGTCCGGTTTTAGTCCGCGAGGTCTCGCGCGTCAGCCTTCACTCCCACGAAATTGCGTTTGCCAGTTTTCGATACTTTGAAGTGACATTTCTGACTCTATTAAAACTAAACGCCGCCGTCTTTGTTTACTCTATGCAAAAAATACTATTAAACTGATTTTTTATGAAATTTTCACATGAAATTATGATATATTTGTATGTGATGGTACATTAAAAGCTAAAAGTTCCGAATCTATTTCCTACGTATTTATCATATATTTGCCTTAATTTTAGTAAATAAAGAGTATTAATATTTGTTTTTATTATTAATATAAATAGTTTATATAAACGATTAAAATTAATATTAAACTAAACGGCCAATCCGTGCAACCTGTATTTCGATATCACTATCATGAATAACCAAAACCGTTCATACAATCCAATCAATCGTTTCGGTTGAACACTCTCTGGAAAGTATTGAACTATTTATTATACTCGATTATTGTATGCAGTATTACTACATTCCTGTTAAAAGCACCTGCATGTCATTACAAATGTTCGCGACTTGATATTCTTGTTTATTACGAGTTTCTTGAAATGCACAATACTGCTTTGATGTCGATGTATATAAATAAAAATATATTTGGTTGTTTGTCACTCCGTCACGTTTCGTGGACTGAACAGAATTAAATTTAATACACGTATATAGTTCACATACCGATAAAACTAAAAAACAAGACTCAATGCAAAATACATTATACGCAAGTATGAATACGTGAACCGGAATATATAGTCGGGGAGCCCGTGATCAAAAATTTTAACTATTTTCTGAAAGCTGACTTAAATTGATAGAACATATCAGTCCAGTTAGTTTATCAGTTACGGGTGCAATAAAACACAGCGCCCATTAAACATATAAAATTAAAATGAAAAACAATTTTCTTAAACTTATTTTTCGTTTACCGCTATTTTTACGGACCTAAACAATGGGTGTGATGCAGTCCGTCAAATGTATCTCGGTGTTTGAAGAGTCAGCCGCGATTCAAGTATGTAATAAATGTTACAACATAGAGCTTAAATCCATTCCCTAAAAGCTGGTGTGACTGATCTCACGCTTTGTGTTCATGTGAAAACTAAGAATATATGTTATATATTTGGTTTTACTTAATGAAAAGTGCGTCGTGCTGCAGCTGACTGTCTGCGGTCTTCGAACGAGCACTACATGAGAAATCACACTTATTTAAAACGGACTATTCATCGTCGTTCTATTGTTTATTCTATTGATAGAAAAGATGGAAAAAAAATTTATCTTTTCTACTGAACACGGGTGTACTGTACTACTTGAACAGATTGGAAAATAATTCATCATTTAGTCAACTACTTGGTATTACAAGATATCACTACCAAATTTAAAAAAAAAAATTCTTGGTTATATAGTCCGAGACATTGCTACCAATTTTTGAAACTTATATCTTCCGAAATGTGCACCTAAATAAAAAACACTAAAGAACATTCATTGTATTTTCAATGATCTGTCTAATGATAGTTCATAAAATGGGGTGCGCGAAAACTGCGTAATAAAAATAATATAAATAGTGAATTATGTTCAAATCTGTTCTACTAGTAAAGTACATCCGTGTCAGTATGTAATAGAAGAAATAACGATTTTTTTTCTCATTTATTCTAGCTATAGATCAAACAGTAGGACGATGGTGAAACCTGAAAAACTTTGTTTAGAAAATCGTTACAATTTTTTGTCACAGGCTCCCGGCTCAGTGTCAGAGAAAGGGATTAGAGGTCAAACTGCTTAGGAAAGCAATTGAAAGCAGGAGACTACAATGGAATATTATAAATAATACGGAGCAATTGAAAACATATTAAAATGAGTTTAGTCAATAATAAAAAAAAAAAACTGACTGTCTACACTGTACAGGTGTAACAAGAAATCGGCATTTATTCGAGATAGTAATGCAGTGAAAAAAATACCGAAAGTACCATTTATTCGTTTACATTTGTCCAAATTTTTTTTTTTGATAATTAATTATTGTGACCATGCTTTATAGAAATTTAACATTTAAAGATAGATAATTTATAGTTTTGAATTTTCCTCCAGAGACAGAGAAATTTTACTGCGTTTTAAAAAACTCATAAAAGCACGAATTGACTAGAAGCCCTTTTATGCCTTTACCGTCTAACCACTCATACTCTAGTTAACTGGTGCAAAATGGCGAGTTTGCGCGCGCCGGTCTTCACCCTCGCGAAATTGCGTTTGACATTTTCGATACTGTAAAATGACATTTCTGACTCTGTTGAAACTGCTGCCAAACGCTGTTGTCAAATTTATTTACTCTATGATTCAAGTGCATTCTACTGTTTGTTTATATTTATGTACAATATTTGAAAAATTAGAAAAGTGTATTTGTTTCTTACTTAATATTAGTGTATTGGTAATCGCACGTACATTCGAGGCATATATTTTTTAATAAATGACCGATCTCAAGCCATACCACCATACCATATCTCTATTATGTGTCACTGCAGAGGCTTAGGTCTCCCCTCGGGACGATGGTGATTGAAGATTAATCCACGACGCTGCTCTAGTTGTTAAATTGTTGGACTAGTTGATGGGTTTTGACGACTAGCGTCTAATGATGGCAACCGGGACCGACAGTTTAACGTGCTCTCCGAGGCACGACATAATAATTATGTACTTAATACAGAAAAAAAACTCATTGGTACATGCCATGGCGTTCGAATCACTTTCGCGACGATTTGCATACAATTTTCAAGCAAATATTTACCCAATTTCAATATCTATATTATGCTATGTGTAAATAAAAAAATATTAAACTCCCAGAGGTGTTTCTTTTAGATATTGTATTTGAATATTCAAGTAATATGATAACAGCAATTTATTATATTCGTAAAAAACATTTCTCATTATTACTGTATGTCCATACGTCACGAGTACATGTGCAATCACATAGACAAAAAAAATTGTTGAATACATAGAGTGTTGTAGGTTAGAGTTGGTATTGACTCAGATACACTGTTCCTTTTAAGTATGCAGTGGAACGCATAGTTAAGACAGATCTCACAACCTTAATTGTATCTCACTTGACTTGCACTCGACAAACTCAATCGCAGAACTGTAAAATGTGTAACATACATAACATATATATACAAGGGAAATTATGGATGAAAGACTTAAGGGGATAGTGTTTCTGTCCACGGCTTTGAATTGGCATCGCTATCTCCGTTTCAATCCCTCTTGCTCGATCTATTCCTGAGTGACAGAGTGACAAGAGAAAATTCCCAAAAATACCTATAAAATACCCGTCGAAACTGCTTGCGGGACGTAACTGTTTCCACCCCTGGAATGTCTATGAACTGGAACCAAAATTTGCAGGGTCATTAAGAAAGGATATCCCTAGCCCAGGACCTAAAATCGAATTTACGGCTCATTATTTTGAAAAACGAAAAACCGACGGAAACCATGTTTTTCAAAAATTCATTCTTATACATCATCATCATCTTCATCATTATCAGCCCATTTTACCCCACTGCAGGGGCTTAGGCCTCCCCCAGGGTGATGAGGGGGGTTTGGAGCTTAAATCCACCACGCTACTCCACTGCGGGTTGGGGATTGTAACGACCGCCATCTATTGACAGTGACCGGGACCGACTGCTTAACGTGCTCTCCGAAGCACGGAGTCAGTGATAGATAATGTACTTAAGTCAGAAAAACTCATTGGTACATGCCCGGATTCGAACCATGGCCCTATGGCCTTATTAATTTGAGACAGGTTCATTGCGCTCTGGGCTATCACGACACTACAAGTAAACAAACATTCTTATACAAGTAAACAAAATATCAAGAAAATAAAATTATACCATCTTGTATAATTATATATTTTTTCTGTAAATATTGATACAGAATTACAGCGAGGATTAGAGACGAGCCGAACCCTCTTTTTTGTATGAATAGCTTACTTTTTTTAACCGCTTTCTAAAATTAGACAAATTAGAGTCAAATCTATTTATGTATGCGTAACATTTCTACTTATTTTCATTGTCTGAGTAATTATTTTTGGGACAGTATCATTGAACGAATACCGTCACATGGCGCTTCTAACCTGCTCGATTCTCTGTGGTTGAATACTTATATTTTATTAAATTACATCACTAAAAAGTAAATTACTATAATACCAGACTTTCGTAACACAGCTGATCGCTAAAAAATTACCGTAGGTCAAAATTTGAATCGTGTATTGTTTCATTGACATCAAATGTAATAAAGACTTTCTCACGGTCATTAGGTTTTTTTGACGTTTGACGGTTTAATAACGACGTAAAGGTCAATCCACACTGTGAATAGGATCATACATACATACATATACACCCACTTGAGACATTTCTTACACGTATCCTTTCGCTTCATATATTCATAGAGGCTCGTCATCTTGCTCTTCTTTAAGGTCATTTTATACTTTAACGTGTTGCATGTGCAAGCGACCAACGATCAGTATAGGACACGCTCGACCATCGCGCTCTTGAAATATAAAACTACCAATACCTTACCATACCATCCAGTTTCGAGCTCACACGACCGGCGCGGCGACTCGTTGGAGTATAAAATGGCCTTTAATATGACGCCAATTCAGTCCATACGCATTTTTTAAGAAGGCCGCCCCTTACCGAACTATCCACCACATTCATCCCTTTTATATGTTTACTACATTAATCTTCTTTCAGTCAACTTTACCGTGGTTAATTTAAACTGCCTCAACATAAATTTTTATAGTTCTGTACCTAAGGAGTAAAATGGGACCCTATTATTGAGCCTACAATGTCTAGACGTCTGTCTGTTCCAGGTCTAGGCAATTTTTTTTCAATTTGTGTGATGGTGGCGCCGCACCACGAAAAACAATAAAAACGCTAATAAATTTGAATTCAAGGGATTCGCCGTATACAGATATAATTAAAATAATATAATTTAAACATTACAAATAAGTACCAAAGTAACGTGTATGAATTTTTTATTTTTTTGGTAAACACATAACACAAATATATTGTGTTGTGATATGGAACGCCCGGTCTGTGAATTTGCCCATTTTTTTTACTCTAATCAGACATGTACTCTCCAAGTATAGTGTGATGATTCTATCATATTTCAAAGATGGTTCTCCACATATAGCTACTATGCAGTGATTGCATATTAATTATAATACATGGGACTTCCTATACAGCGCCATCTAGTCCCAAAGTAAGCAAGTATTATGCTTGTATTAAGAATTACTAGACAACTAATATACATTCTTAAATATTCTTTATAATAAATGCATATATAAATATTACACAAGACACGGAACGAAATAAACTAGTTCATGCACACAAATATTTGTCCCGGGCGGGAATCGAACCCGCGACCTTCGGCTCCGCATTTAGGGTCTCTAGCCACTCTGCCATTCGGTCAGTCGATTATTTACATCAATTTGTACTTTGATGCTTGCAAACATACATTAATACATAATAGGATTGTCGTTCATTAAAAAAAACCAAGTTAAACCCTACCTTCTATCATCTATTAACTATTATTTAAGAATAAAGTAACAATCTATTTCATTCACTTTAGATAAATTTCATATAATTGTTTACAATAACAAACGAAGTTCTAAACCTACGGAACAAGTAGTTTTGCAATAGACCTCATCAAAACAAAATGATGCCTCTCAACTTCAACTACGATACGCTGCTTACCTCAAGTAATAATGCTACAGTATTCGGATGGAGGTAATAAAATGCCTTTCGCCGTGGTAATTGCATTTCCCTAATGTTTGAATAACGCGTCATTATTTGTGGCAACGTTACAATGGACTTCTCGGCTGTTGAAAACAGAGATACTACGATGCAAGAAAGAAAATAATATTTAAAAAAAATTATTTTGTTTTATTCTATTTCGTTTTTTCATTGACTATTTGTTTTTAAGTTTACAGAGAAAGTGCATGGAAATCAGAAGAGCCTTCTGTGCTTTCTAAGGTCCCTACTCAAAGGCTGCCAAAGAGAAAAATAGCAAAAAAATAATTCAGGCAGTCCTTTTAAAAGAAATGAATTTTTTGAAGTTTTTTTGGTATTGCTTTGGCATAAGAACGGTAATACATTATGATTTAGCACAGAATCGAAGAAAATGATATATTAATAGTTTTTATTATATTTTGATCCACTAAACAATCGTAAATTAGTTCACTGCTTGAAACGTGCAGGCGAACTGAGCACGAAGCGTCCACGTACCTCATCCACTACAAAATTCACATATTTTTCGTACATCCACTACAACTGCGAATGTCGGAAAGAACGGACAAAAGATTTTAGTTGAAAGGAGCCACTTGAGTTCGTATTTGTGTAACTGGCGGCCGTTCCGTCGGTTTTCACTGAGTATACGTACTTTTTAAAATACGCAAGCTACACGGAACCAAGGACTCGTATCCGTTTGGGTTATGCATGAAAATATTTTTCGGCTTATATTCTAACCGGTATTTTTAATACGTAATATCGTAAAGGCGGTCGTACACTTTAGGATTTGCATGACAGATAAAACCGTCAGCCATGACCGAGTTTTATAGAGCACGCACATCTAACGGAAGTCCTGTCGAGTGTCTCAGTTTCAACAATTGCCCTTCCCTTTCGCAAATAATTTTGAGCGAAGAGTTGTTCAGCGAGACTACTGCCACACACATTCAATTTTGTCTGAAAAATCGAATAGCGCAGGCGCAGGCATAATTAAGTATAGTATGGTCAAAATACTTTTAAATTCGTCATACAGTACAGTTCTAATTCCCCCGACACAAATAACTAACATAACTAATATAGGTTTGTTCGTTGTCTTATGATTTTTGATCCTTAAAGGCGTCAAAGACAGCTAAGTAAACTTAATATACTTAATAATTAGCTGTCCACGAGGCTTATCAGGATCAAAAATCATTTGAAAATGAAAAACCTTGTATTATATTAGACTTTTTAAATAAAACTAAATAAAATAAAATGTAGGTAAATAAAATCTACAGCACTTTGAGCTGATATTGTCAAGGTGCCGCCGTAGTCCTTCAAGTACCAAAGATGACAAAACTTGGTAGCAACTGCTGACACGATCATGATCCTCAGAACAGATAGAGAAAAACTAGACAAAGTGTGTATTAATATCTTATATCAAATCAAATCGATTATCAGATAGTGTTGGTAGCTTCGTAGGTATTTTTTTTTAATTCACAAATTAATGTTCAAAATAAGTGACATTATAAGAAACATAATGTCATTAACTTATTTAAAAAATCCTAGACTGTTTATAAACAAAATCATAAATAATAAAAAGGATTTTTCATATTCTTTAGATCGCATTTCTGTACTTATTTTAGAAGAGTAAATTTTGTGAATTTCTTTAATGTATTCATGTGGCGCCTCACGAATTCTTAAAAATTCCAACCGTAAATAAATCTTTGTAAATACTAACGAATGTAACAATTATTACCTGTCGGAATAATTGTGGTATGAAAAGAACGACATATATTTATTCTTAATCAATAATTTTAAATAAATTTATATTATTTTTTTTAGAGTAGGTACCTCTAGCTGCGTGTTCGTGAACCCCTCCGGTAATGGCCAACTTTTAAGTGAGTAGAAGTGTACTAAGTTGGCGGCTTTTGCTCGGATATTTATTTGTGTGTGATAAAGTATGCCTTCAAGCTGCATTCGAACCTGTAGTAGGTTGTATTGACTTTATATACCTAGTAACTTCGTTGTCTGTAAGCAATTTCAATTGAAAATTTGAACCTAATCCTTAATATTTCTGAAGCCATGACAAACAAGTGTCGTTTCATTGTTAGATATATATTACCTATAGTATAATAGAATGGATTTTAATCCTATGAAAAGGCTTAAAACTTTTCCTAGTTTTATCGCCATTGTCAGCCACCAATGGTTTTAAGCCAGTGTCAGCATAAATACACAGTTAATTAATTTCGGTTTCCCTTTGGCTGTCCCTCTCAACTATAACAGAAAGTCGTTCAAAAGCTCCCATCGTAAGCTATGAAAGCCCGATATTATATCCATGGTACACCGGACCGAATTCAATAATTTTCGTTTACGGCCAAAATTTGCATCGTCCAAGCTAAACTTAAGACAGCCATTTACTCTAAGTAATTGCTTAGTACCGGACGTGTGGTTAGATATCCAATCAAAATTGATGTAGCGGACTCAAAGACTTCGAAATTTGTTTTATGATTTTCAACCTTAACTCAAAGTGTTTAAAGTCGAAAATTGATTCAGGGATATCTTTGTAAAGACAGCCAATTTCCAGTGGATCTGAAGGAAATACCGTTGGTCAGATATCGGCCTAACCAGGTAATTGAATAGGCGTCATACTTAAATGACCAAGATGCTGCTGGCTTACTGGATTCAAATTTTACTATAGCTACTTTGTCTTTATTTTGCTTAAAATAAATTGATAGAACAGTTATAAAATTTAAAAAAATAACAAACGATAGAATTTTAAAGTCACAAAGAAAAAATAGAGGAAAAAAGGACTAAAATTTTACATAGGAAATCATACCGATTTTGTAGTTTGTTACTTAATTATGTTTTACGGTTTTTGCTACAGAATGCTTCCAAAACTTTCAAGGTGCCGTAGTCCTCAAAGTACTAAACCAAAGGTAAACTTGGTAGCAACTGCTGCTTGGCGATTGCTTGACGACCGCTTAGCCTAGTGGGTAGCGACCCTGTCTACGAAGCTGGAGGTCCCGGGTTCGAATCTCAGGTCGGGTCAGTATTTATATGATGAATATTGATACTGGTACCGGGTCTTGGTTGTTATATGTATGTGGTGCCTTCGCTTGGTACCCAAAACACAAGCTAATGCTTAGTTTGGTGCTTAGACGTTGTCATGATGTATACGTTATTATTATTATTATTACGATAACAGAATTTACTAACTTGACTCTAAATTGTTAATTAAATTGATGTATAATGAAATATCGTTTGACATGTAAATAATATTTTAACATAGGTAAACTTAAGTTCAATGTAACTTATTCGTATTTTAAATAAGTTTTATATAAAAGTAAAACGTTAAAAGATAATTAATGGTAAAGAGTAAAGTCGTCATTATGTTTTATTGTACAAAAGGTTAGGACATATCAAAGCTTAGTTACTTATAAAGGTTTCTACATTTATCATATCATAAATAAAATAAGTTCCATAGAGAAAATAGCAGAACATGAAAATACCATGAAAATACAGTTCGTAACAGAACCAGAACTATCGAAGCGTAAATACCTGATTGCGCTTAAAAAATCGCTCAACGTTTCGTTAAATAAGAGCGGTCAAGAGGGAAACAGTTTTTATCTTTGGTAGTTCTTATTTTAACTTACATTATTCGATATCAATTTTAAAATTACAATTACCAAATAAAAAAACTATTGTCCTTCTGATAATTCTTATAACGTAACCTTAAGCGATTTTTATATTATGGGTCATCCCACACAGCGCCATCTAGTCCTAAAGTAAGCAAGTATTATGCTTATATTATGGGTTCTAGACAACTGATACACATACTTAAATATTATTTTTTTCATAATATATACATATATGCATAGATACTTTTACGCCAAGACACGAAACAAATAAACCTGTTCATACAAATATTTGATATTTGTCCCGGGCGGAAATCGAACCCGCGACCCTTGGCTCCGCAGTAAGGGTCTCTAACTACTCGGCCAACCGGTCAGTCAATAATAAAATTGGTATTTCGAAAAGAAATTGAAAGTTTTATACAACGTATTAATAAAAAAGCGCAAAACCTCAGACACACCAACTTATTTTTATTATAAAAGAATTATGTACTTAAATTGTTCAATTTAATTTTTGCGGATTATTTACAATAAGTATCAGCTTTTTTTGTTTTCTTGTATTTGTTGCAAATTAATATTTAAAGTAATTACGCGCGATCTAGTGCCACGTTGTCGCTTCGCGTGCCGCCGCAATTTGCAGTCAAACACATTGCAACGTTGCCGCTTAGCGCGCTGTCCATAACAACGCCCCTCGCCCCGCACACTTGCTATCTCTTTTTTACACATTTCTGGAAACGTAATGGCCTTTCACACGCTGATTGCAAGAATCGAATGTGTGCATGAGGCTTTTAAGTGTGTTAGTAACTAATGTAGATAATTCATTCGCCTCTAGAGTTAAGTAACGATCACGTAACGATTAAAAACGGTAAATTAAATATTCTTTTGGTTAAAATTTTACCACTATTTTTTATTAGTGGAATCGATTCTACTCTAGATTCTAAACAAACTAATTTCAGGTTTTGCGCTTTTTCATTAACACGTATATTGACACTAAATCATAAGGTATTTCATTTAGGTACCTACAATGTTAAACCATAATATTAATAATATTATAATAATTATTATATTGTATATTTATATTATTCTACACAATATGTCATAAGGTTTTTATTTACAATATTAACACATGTATTATTCTATAAAAATATTTTCTTTAATTACAAATCAAATTTAATGCCTTATTATAGTTCGGATCATACTTTCGCATCTGTTATAAAGAAAATACATATTCGGTTTTTTTTACATACTCTCATGTTAAATGATCCCCTAAAAACAAATCTATATGTTACCAGGTCGAAAAAGTGGAAGAAAAATGATTAAACATTTTTTTTTAATTAATTGCAAAAATTGTTTATTATGTTCGAATTAAGGACAATTTAAAGCAAAAAAGGTCTCTTGCGATTTTATTTTCTGAAGTTAATGTTACTTCAGATACATTAATTATTTAAAGTTCAAAAAAATGGGAAAAGTAACCATTTTCAACTATGAAAAACAAAATGAAAAACCAAAAATTTATGTCGCCAATGTTTTTAAATAATATTCAAACATCCCAACAAATTTCAAGCATTTGCCCTAAAATACACATTAAAGATTATTTTCCTTTGTAAGAACGGAATCCCAAAAAAAAATTGTTAGAATATATACCGACTCTCGGAACAGAGTAATGGACCGAAAAAACTATAGCAATTACATATAATTTATATGGAAGTAATGTTGATATTAAGTAGAACTAAAAAAAGCAGCATTGTGCACATTCACGCGATGCAGGAATGGTACGGTGGGTCAAAGTAAACCATACATCGATCTAGAACGTCAGTGTCTAGAACTGATAAGTCTGCAGTAAATAGTGCATCAATGTCTAAGAACTAAGAATGGTAACCAATTGGAAATTGCTAACCTACACCTGCCTGCTGTAAAACACTTTAAAAATAAGAACGTACTAACTATCCGCCCGCGGCTCCGCTCGCGTGAATTACAGAATTATACCGAAACCGCTAAAGGAACGCGACACTCCAGGAAATTGTGAAACTTTCTAGTAAATTCTGAAACTTAACTGCCAAAGTAATCTCTATACCAAATTTCATCAATATCTGTTTAGCCATTTTAATATAAAAGAATGGATATCACAGTATGTTATTCCAAACCTTTATACACCTTTGTACCTTGTAAATTTATACTGGACCTTTCTCCGGAGCAAAATGTAACCTATGTCACTCTCCAGCTCATGAATTATATTAGAGACGAAAAATCATGTTGATCAGTTGATCCGTTGCAACGTGATTGACTGCCAAACATTCAAACACTCAAACTTTTATACTTATTATATTAATTTTATCTTGATAGCCTGAACAGCTAACCTGTTTCAAATCTATATGGCCATGTGCCCGTGGTTCGAAACCGTGCGTGTATCAATGAGTTTTTTCTGACTTAAGTCTATCACTGACTCCGTGCCTCGGAGAGCACGTTAAACAGTCGGTCCCGATTGCTGTCAATGACGGTCGTTACAATTCGCCAACCCACATTGGAGCATCGTGATGGATTTAAACTCCAAGCCCCCTCATCTTGAGGGGTGGCCAGAGGTGGTAGCCTTGGGGTAATGGGTGCAGTGGGGTATAAAAAAGGCTGATGGAATATAATATTAATATGATGGGATAAATGTGCATGGGATAATAGAATGGAGTTTAAAACATGGATTGAAATGATAAGTGGCTTCGTTCTTTTTCAAACCAGGGGCTAGCCAGATCAAATAAGTTCGTGCTGCTGGCCAGGTCTGTTTGTCATGAAATGTGAGTGGCATCAAGACCAGCGCAAAGAAAAAAACCGGTGAAGTGCCAGTCGGACTCGTGTCGAGAAGGTGCCGTACTGTCATTCATCGCATTACTTACTATACTCTCTTAAATCTACTTAAAATTTTGCCAAGAAATTGAACCCGACTCCTTCGTATAAGTAGGTTACCTTAGTAACCACTACACCCATTGCTTTCATTATATCTTGGTAAAATTACACAACACATTTTATACGCATTATTTCTTCACATATATTTTCTGTTTTCCAATTTGCATACTTAGCGCAAAACCACACTACGTTGCGTAATGTAGCCTGTACCCATAAAAGTGTGAATTAACTAGAAGCCCTCTTCTGCGCTTACCGTCTAACCACTCATACTCTAGCTAGCTGGTGTGTACCCGCTGCGAGATGGCGAGTTTCAGTCCGAGTATAGTCCGCGAAGACCCCGTGCGCCGGCCTTCACCCCCGCGAAATTGCGTTTGACATTTTCGATGCTGTGAAGTGACATTTCTGACTCTATTAAAACCAAACTCTGCTGTCAAATTTATTTACTCTATGCCTGGGCCTTAAGATTTTCGTTTAAATTTTTCTGTGAACTATAAGTGAAGCTCTATAAATAATAAAAATGTTTTCAATATTTTAGGCTTTAGTTTCGGAGATAAGATAGAGAATAGTAACATTTCGTATATTGTCTTTAATATATTTTAACCTCTTAACTTGTCATCAATCATTCATTATCAATCAATTGTCTCTGTCGATTAAATTGCTCGTGACCTTGGATCTAACCCAAATGGGTTAATACGTAGTACCTGGGTTAAACTATATACCGTTTTATTCAAAGTGTCACTTGATGCACTTGCCGAGATTTTTTTTTTGTTTTGTGACGTGCTCCGCCAGAATTAACTTCAGAAACTGTAATTGGTTTATTAAAGATTTTCCGTGATAGTACCAAATTTCGTCTTTTTTTCTAGTAGATTTGGAAAATATAGAGTGTGACAGACATACGCCGATTCTATCCTATAAGAGTTTTGTTCTTTTATCTCGGAAAACGATAGCCAAAAAGAAAATCATGAACAAAAAACATGCTGAAGTATCATTTATCGACGCGTTAGACAGCAATTAACACAAACGTCAGGTAATCCAGAAATTATCTTTTATATTCTAGGTCGGGTTGCTAGTGTTATAATAATAAATGGCGCGTGAAGACATTGACCAAGTGGTTCCGTTTCCTCATTTGATGCGGACCACTGAAAATATACACGAAATAAAGAAAAGACGAAGAGTGTGTACATTCAACCCACATTACCATATGAATGATAGTCTCTAAAAAAGCCCCCAGGTGGCGCGCGCGGCCCGGAAATAGGTTCTAGCGCGGCTTCCGCACCCCGCGAGCCAAATGTACGCCATAGAGAGTAACTTTGCGCGTTCCGGTTGGAAGAAAATGCTAAAACTATTTTGTAATTAAAATAATCCATCTAGTCTAAAAGTAAGCGAGTATTATGCTTGTATTATGGGGTACTAGACAAATGCTAAACTAGTTGCCATAATTTTGAAGACACTAAATAAAACTAAAAATGTATATACGTTACTAGGTTAAGTAATTTTAGTAATTGTTGTCTTTTATTTTGTCAGTAAGCATTGTTTTGAAATGTTATAAAACAAATACTACTTTAGTCATATTGAACTTATTTAAAATATACTTATTATTACTTAAAATATTAAATAAGCAAGATATAAGTATAAATAAGACTTTCGCCAAGTAAAAAACGACAAAAAATATTACGAGAACTGTCATGCAAACAATGAATGGACACTCGGTCAAGTTACTGCCCTAGGATAGATGTAGCTCTAAAATAAGGATGCGACAGCAGATAACTTTGGCAGCGGGGAACCCTGTAAATTACAAAGACCCGATATTTTGGAAGAGAACAATTAACTAGAACAAAATATTTTTACTTTGAACTTATTTAACAGTTATTCTAATATTATGAATTCAGAAAGTGTGTTAGTTGTTGTTTGCATAGATATATTTTATAAGCTGAAAAGTGTCAATTAAGTAACTTTTTATAAATAAGTTTCGGTTCCTGAGGGATAATTTTTCTTAATGCTAAACGGATGAACGCACTTTAATGAAATTTTGTAAAGATTACTTTGGCAGTAAAGTTTCAGAATTTTTCTAAAAAGTCTCACAATGTCCTAGAAGATCGCATCCCTTTAGCGGTCCTGGTACAACTATATAGACCACGCGGCGGAAATCTAATAGTGTATATTAGTATCGTTTGCTTGAATCACGGTGCGCTTTAAGATGTATTTTAAAAGATGATTTTAATCGAAATGTATACAGTCTAACTTACTGCTGTAAACACCAATTTCATCCTGTGAGCTTATTGGACTGAAATCCGGTATTTAGGAATTACGTAATTGCATAAACATAAAGAATAAATTACAACAACACAATAATATCACCAATTAAAGCCCAATATAATTTTCTTTTGCTAGGAAAGTTACACGCTAAACCCATAGACTGTCATGCGGCGCACGTTCTGCTTCCGGAATAGAGGCGGCCACGTTGATTCTGGTCTCTTTTTGCTTTGCCAATGATAGATAGAGCAGTCGATTCTTCTATTAGACGATACCATTGAATTCCTTTTAATGGATTCTCTTTGTCCACAAAATCGATGTCGTGGGCAGGCGTTAAGTTCTTTCCTTTTAGTTACTTAAAAATAAAACATTGAGTGTGTTAGTATTTAAAACAAATAGGATTTTTATCTGTTAAAATTTTGAACCGTGAAAGGTCAGTGTTACGTATAATATTAATATTATATAATATTATTAATATTATAATAGTACATTAAGAGGCAAGTACGGTAAGCTGCGTATTATAATCCAGTTGTTTATGGGCGCGAGACGAAGCCGAGTGCTTATAATAAATCGATGCCTATAATAGCCAGCTTACCGAGTAAGAGCATCATATGACGTTTTTCAGTGCATTTGCGATTAAAATTAGGGAGATACTTCAAATGTAATAATGGCTGAAACTAAAGGCGGGAGAGGGCTTCTTTTTGCGGTTTAAGCATGCGTCACAAACCGAATGCTCGTTTGTGATTGATGTAAAGTAAAAAGGCATAGTACTGTAAAATACAATAAATACGCTGCGTGGGATGTCCCAGGTAATATTAATATTATTATTGTTGTATAAAAAATTAAGAAGCAGTAGGTAACATTTGTGTCGTGATAGCCCAGAGCGCAACGAACCTGACTCAAATTTATAAGGCCATAGGGCCATGGTTCGAATCCGGGCGTGTACCAATGAGTTTTTCTGACTTAAGTACATTAACTATCACTGACTCCGTGCCTCGGAGAGCACGTTAAGCAGTCGGTCCCGGGCGCTGTCAATAGAGGGCGGTCGTTACAATCCCCAACACGCAGTGGAGTAGCGTGGTGGATTTAAGCTCCAAACCCCCTCCTTACCCTGGGTGAGGCCTAAGCCCCTGCAGTGGGGTAACATGGGCTGATGATTTAGGCTAAGTCCAAACAGACCGTAGTTTGAGTTAATTTTTAACATATTTTCGGTTACTTGATTTCATTCTCCTAGGCTATAAAGAACTTATTTCTGACGTAACATTTCCGTTGTCAGGTAGGTAGATGTTAAAAATGAGACTGATGCCGTGTTGAACTCAATATGGCGAACGAGTCGGTTTGATGTCCTATGGTCTAGACCAAAACTCAATGAACTATATAATAATAATACTAATTTGACATAAGCTTTTGTTTTTAGTTAATTTACTATTATTGTATCATACAGTTTTTCTCCATCCCAGCAGCTCATAATGACCCAACTGCAGGGGCAAAGGCTTCCTCCATAGTGAGAGGGCTTGGAGCTTAATCCATCACGATGCTCCAGTGCGGGTTGGTGGATTTTAACGACTGCCATCTTATGATGGCACACGGGACCGATGGTTTAACGTGCTATCCGAGGCACGGAGTCAAGGATAGTTATGTACTTAAGTCATAAACAACTCATTGATACACGCACGGATTCGAACCATAGCCGCACGGCCTTCTTGCTTTAAGTTAAACTTGCTTTAAGACGACCGCTTAGCCTAGTGGGTAGCGACCCTGCCTACGAAGCTAAAGGTCCCGGGTTCAAATCCCAAGTCGTGTCAGTATTTGTATGATGAATATTGATACTGATACCGGGTCTTGGTTGTCATATGTATGTGGTGTCTTTGCTTGGTACCCAAAACACAAGCTAATGCTTAGTTTGGGGCCTAGAAGTTGTTGTGATGTATACGTTATTATTATTATTCTAAACTCGACACAGGTTAGCTGCGTCGGGCTATCACGTCACAATATTATACAGTATTTTATATTTTGATTGGGTATTTAAGTTATCAATATTTCAATAAAATCTTCTAATATATAAAATTCTCGTGTCACAGTTTTCGTTGCCATACTCCTCCGAAACGACTTGACCCATTTCGATGAAATTTTTTGTGCTTATCCGGTATCTATGAGAATCGGCCAACATCTATTTTTCATCCCCCTTAATGTTAGGGGTAGTCCACCCCTAAATTTATTTTTTTATTTTTTAGACAAAATTTTTAATTTTTATTTTTTTATGATACAACATACAAAAATACATACAATCTACAATTTTCACCCTTCTACGATCAACCCTTATTTTTTAATAGGGGGGGATAACTTACTCTCAATTAAATGTTAGGCTCAAGAGCCTAACATTTAATTGAAACTTATTACATAGTAACATTAGTATCAAGACAGTTTATTCCTGCTGTAATTAGTGTTACCAGTGCTTGATTTTTTAAATTTTCCGCGCTTTTTCTGGATCAACACTCATTTGCCAGCATTTGTGTCGCGGGAACGAAAACGGGGAAGGGATGAATGGGAATGAGTTAAGATTGGGATAAAAAGTTATTCTTGATGAGAATGGAAACGAAAACGAAACGACACCAGGGCCAAGAACGGAAACAATAAAGTTGGTATTTTTGCGATGGGAACATGGGAAATACGGGAAAGGATGAACGGGAATGAGAGGACTGAGATAAAAAAAGTGATTTTCATGATGAACGAATACTACCCGGGCGAAGCCGGGACGGGCCGCTAGTATTTCAATAAAAATAAAAACGTTTGCTAAGTCAACCATCTCACGTATTACAAAGTAATTACTCGATACATATATTACGTTCATCTAGCCTAAGCCTTAATCTCGTATCTTAAAATAGGTATAGTTCACCTCAAACTTAATGGGGGATCGGAATACAATGCTATAGGCGTGCTTGCGCAGGTACAGTCATGTACCCCTCGCTCCATTGTATCCCGCTACACCTAAAACTAGTTACTGCGATGCGACTTGTGCCTATTTTCGGATCCGCCATAAAGTTTGATTGGAACTATACCTACTCAAACATAAATGAAACTATTGACGTTATTTTAAAAAACGGACAAATACCACCTGAAATCTTAGGGCTCTAAACAAAACAACAAAACTTCATAATTAAATTTCAGTCAATCATCGTTAAATTCTGAAAATTTTCTCTCGGCTTAATCAGACAAATTAAATTCATTTCGGGAAATTAAACGTTGAAAACTTGACGCCACAGGAACTTATTCAACAACAACCCTAAGGAAATATTTTTGAGTCCAATTTACATAAAAGTGGCGTACAGTATTTACCTACTATACCTATTTAAGAACGCCATAGGTAGGTACTTACAGCAAACTATGAATAGTTCAATAATATTTGCATAAAGACAAGAAAGCTTCGTGCATCTGTGCGTTACTCCACGTGGACTAACAATTATGTCGATATTCTTTTAGCTGTGTACAATTTTAATAAAATGCGCTACCCTTTTCGGAATAACAATGGCGAGATCAGCTTATTAATAAGTTACACCCACGACATAACTAACTAACACAAGAACTACTTTGGTTACTATTATTCATGAAATCTTGATTAACTAACCTGAGTGTTTTTTAATTCTATTAAATGAAAATCAAATAATAAAAAATTAAGAATTATAGAATGAAGGGTGAGCACTTGGAAACCTATAATTCAGATTTAACCTAGGTTCAAGTTTTCTACAATAAATTACATTATACTGCACCTGCTCGGAAAGCGCTCTATACTCTTTAAAGAAGAAGACGGAAAGTCCTTCTTTATCCCCGTTGGAGAGAAAAACGTATGAAAATCGATTATTCCCGCTGTCTTTTCTAATAATAAAACACGAATCCTTTATATGAAGACGCAAAACGGTACTGGCCACTTACTTTTTATTCTGAATGAAAATTTAAAAAAAAAAACTAACGTCAGAGCTGTCAAGCTGCATCAATCTATTTAAAAAAGCGAGCGGATTTCTTTTAGTAATATGTAATTGCTTAATTTACATGATAATTTCACTAAAAATGTCCTATGAAAGCGATAGTGACGATTTGTTGACTCCAATGGAATTACATGAAGCCGCTCAAGCTGTTATTGACTTCTTGGAACCGGGGAAAAGCATTGCTTTAAGTTTTATTAATTATAATAATTTAAATATTAACCTTGATTCATAAATATTTTATTTGTTTCATTTTCACCGTAGGTGTAGTATAAAGCAGCATGTATCACTTTGGAGAAAGTGCGATTTCCGCTTAGTGTGTTTAACACTCAAATGCACACTCAACAGTGATCAGTCACTTCTTTCCTTCGGTGAAAAATCTACTATATCTTGCCATAAACTCGTATACCTATATATGCCATGCTTTATTAAAATTGTAGAGGAAATAAAAATCTAATTATCAATATCATCGATATCATCATCTTCAGCCTGTGTTTCTCCACTACAGGATAGGCTTCTCCCAAAGCTCGCCACTTCTTCTTCGGCTTTTCATCTGTCCATCTGGCCGGCGAGCGTCCAACGCTTCACATTCTGGTACATGCACGCGTCCACTAGAGCACACGTCTTATCCATTGGTTGTCGGTTCTACAGCAAATATGACCGGCCCATTGCCACTTACTAGCCCAAAGCACAACGAACCTGTCTCAAATTTATAAGACTATAGGGCCATATTTCGAATCCGGGCGTGTACCAATGAGTGTTTCTGACTTAATTACATAACTATCACTGACTCCGTGGCTCGGAGAGCACGTTAAGCAGTCGGTCCCGGGCGCTGTTAATAGATGGGGGTCGTTACAATCCCCAACCTGCAGTGGAGCAGCATGGTGGATTTAAGGGGGAGACCTAAGCCCCTGCAGTGGGGTATAAAAATGAACTGATTAAGTGAAGTGAAATTGCCGCTTACACCACCCCGAACTGAAGAAGCGTGGTGGATTACGCTCCAAGCCCCATCAGCCCGGTAGGTTTAGTCTTCGACGGATTTTAGTGCTCCTGATTTTATCTATCAAAGAAAAACAAAGCAAAACTCGCTCCATAGCGCGCTGACCGACTTTAAATCATTATCATAATAATCGATTACTATTATCACATTAGTTGGTATCGTCCGCAATGTGGGGACGTATTCTTATCTTCTTATTAGCAGCCACTGTAACCAAATTCAAGCTAGAATTTTTCAATTTACGCTACGCTATGACTGAATTATAAAGTTATATGTTATACTAGCGACCGCCCGCAGCTTCGCCTGCGTAGACTACACATTCCTGTTAAAGTGATCTATTATTAACATTCGAGATGGTTTCTGTGTACTTTTTGCTGATATAAATTTTGGTTACTGTCATACAAACTTTTGACTCCCACCTCCCTGTTAAAATTTGAAAATAAAAAACTCTGAAACACGTTGTTACTTATTAATGATTAGCGGTCGTGCCCGGCTCCGCCCGGGTGGACTACAGAAACGTTCCCCATCGCGTTCTCCCTCTCATCCCCTTTCCTAACACTCCATTCCTAGGTAACTAACATATTTAATTTGATAAGGATTCATATCATGTTTAAAAAACATTATCGCAAATAGTGAATTACGTTAGAATAAATTTGATTGCTATTAAAAAGGTTATAGTAAACCAACCTTAAAAGATACACATATGCTGCCGACGACTTTTGGTTAGAACTTTTAAAGGGGAATAATTCCGTCATACATGATTTTTGCTTAACATCAACCGTTTACGCAGCGCACGCAACGAAAGCTCTCAAAAAGAATATTTTTTTCCGTTTTTGCAACATTTTTCGATGGTGCTCTGCTCTTATTCGTCGTAGCTAATATGATAATAGCCTATAGCCTTTTTAGATAAATAGACTATCCAACAAAAAAAGAATTTTTCAATTCGGACCAGTAGTTCTCGAGATTAGCGCGTTCAAACAAACAAACAAACAAACAAACAAACAAACAAACTCTTCAGCTTTATAATATAAGTATAGATTTATAAAATATTATTATTTAGTCTATGACATTTTGTAGACAAACAGTAAATATCAACATATTTCCATTTATATCGATTGAAAATGCAGATCACTTTCGACGAAGAGCGCTTGCGCTTATTTCCGAACTAAAATACATACTTTAAGGCATTATTTATGTTCTTATTACTACGATAACTTAGTACCAGACTCTTTACTAACTTTAATCGGATCAGACGGACAAACATTCTTAGCTACATTTGACTTTATATTATCGAACCCACCCACGGCCCTTTCATAAATAAGCATAGATTAGTAAATATAATCTGTAGGAGATCAAACGGATTGGTAATGGAGGCACATCACCGCCACTGGAAGCCCAGTTTATAATGCTTACTGCTCATCTAATGCTAGTCATAGGGTAGTAAATAAGTAGAGGTTGATTGCAATGTGGCGAGACTTCGATAGTGATTAATTTTAATAGAGTTTTAGTTTAATAAATAATAATAAAATATATTAAATTTATATCTATCAAGAGGAATTTGTAGTTGCTAATATTCATACAAACGGCGTTAGCGGTTGCACCCTAATAAACCTTAACCGATTAGCGCAAAAAAGGTATATTATTCGACATGTAACTAATTGTTATTTTTACATTTTGTGATATACAAAAAAAATTGAAAAATAATCCCGCGTATTTAAGATTTTTTTTATAATATATTTAAATTTTTAAAAACTTACAAGCCTAGTTTTTGATGATCTGAATACCATATATTTTTTTGTGCCAATCGGTTAAGGTCTAATGAGATGCAACCGCTAACGCTCTTTGTCACTACACACTCCTTTTACATGTCTCTGTTAAAACATAACCCATAGACTTCAGTGAAAAATAGTATATCCATCTTAATGATGAAAATAAATAATTCAAAACGTGTAGTGTTTTTTTTTTAAATTGTTAGGAATGTAAAAAAAAAACTGAACGGAATTCTTCTTATAATCACCAATAATACAAAATTTTTGTTCGTAACTGGAAAATGTCTGTGTTTTGATAATTGGTAACGTATTTTAAAAATCAAATATGTAGTTGTTTCATTGATTTTAAATTAAGAACACAATGCTTTTTATCCCAAGCGGATAGAAATTATAATCTCACACTATAAGTACAGATTTAATTTTTATTCCAAATAACCACAATTTAATATAAATTTCAAAACTTAAATAACTTGTTTTTTTTTAGATGAACGAACATTAGTTATTGAGATACGTGGAATTTTAATAAACATTTTCATTTGATGGTACAAGATCACAATGTACCTAAATATATTTTTGAAAACTTCTTGTATTTAAACTCTCACGTGGCTTCTGTTGCAACAGTCCTCTACACATACACGTCACTTAAGCGAGAGAGTAACTCAAACAGGCGGCCAGCTAATGTGTTTACTACTTTCAGTTTTAAAATGTTGGATTTTGGTAAACAAATATTTTACGAGTTATAGTAGTGTTCCCTTGCATCTCCCCTGGACCGATGCGTTGTTTTTGAAACTTTTTGTGTTCGCAGTATTGTGAACATTTATAAATATAATTCATTTAATTTATAATAAAGAATATTATAACAATAACATGTATCATAAAAACTACATGATATAGTATCTGTCAAAAGTAGAATGGGTAATAATATTTCGTATCAAATTAAAAATATTATATAGTTTTTAATCCTGTTCGAATTTCATAATTTTTTTAATATGTCATCTGAAATTTATTATTACTTAAACAATTTTCTCCTAATATTTAAACACACAATGAATTTTAAGATATATCAACATGAAAATATTAACGAACGACATTGAAAAGCTCGTGATATATAGTTGAAAACTGTAAAAAAAAATTATTTCAACACAAATGCAACTAAAATATATTAACCAATAAATCGAACTGTACCATCATTACGTAAGTCATTATACTTTTTTTGTTGTATTTATAATTTAACGAAATATTTTTACAAAAGCTTCAAATTATTTAATGTTTCAATTATTTTTCGTTTTAAATTCTAGTACTCATTTTCAAAAAAATTCTTACAATAATGATACCTCTAAAAACATAATTACAACCTCATCCATCAAGCCATTTCCCATGTAGATTTCTTCCCATTGCAGTCAACTCTTTCGTCGGAATATATCTAGCCACAACTCCGCTACCGTCGCCACCCGCTCCCGTTTATCGGGACGATAAAATAAATCAGACCCGTTTAAGGAACGAAGAAAATGTAGAGTAGGAATATTAACTGTTGTCTAAAAGTAGAATGAAAATTCCAACAATTTTAATGAATATTATGGAATAGCGTACGGCCGTGCATAAATTTGGAAAGATATATTATACAAACATAAGAAAGGGAAAAATTAGTTTTGTTCACGGCTTAGTCCAAGTACATGCCGATCTAAAATAAAACAAATATTGATTTATGGCACCCTGGATGGTAGTGGGATTCAATGTAGGCAAAGTACTGTGGGATTTAAGCTCCAAAACGTCCTCCTCACCCTGGGGAAGGCCTAAGCCCCTGCAGTGGGGTAAAATGGGCTGATGACGATGAAAGTACTGTGTAGCACTCTGGTGTCTAATATCTAGTAACAGTATCATGTAAATTTGTTGATAAAAGTCCATTTCTGTTTCTCATTGTAATCATTCGGTGTTCCACCAGGGAATGTTCCAGTACACCATGACAGGTTATTGATTTTAGAAAAAAAAATCTTTCATTACTAGATAGATAGGTGAGGTTACTTTATGTAAAATAAAGAACAAACTAGATACCTACTTTCTAGAATCTCTATTAAATAACTTTATCAATAAATACATTATACTTACTAAATGTATATATCTATGGTTGACGTATGTTAAGAATACTGTTACTAATAAATTGACCATTGTTTTTTGATATTAGATTAATATAAAAATGTATTACCAACAAGTTATGACGTCTACACTTATTATTTTAATTTAATAATTTGGTATCCATATAAAATAAATTAATTTAAAAATGGAATACATAACATGAGCGTCAACTAGTCCCCATATGACTGAACCCTATATATTTTCCACTTAAATCTCACACGAAGAAACATGTAATAATAATACTGCCCAAACCTTTTATTATATATGTTTGGATTGGATGGACCCTTGCAATACAACAAAAATTACACGCCATCTTTTACATACTTATGTGTGTGACTCAACAGACTACATACTCTCGCTACGCCATGTTAATTATGTACCAACCAACCGTCTTTGTGGGCGTGAATCATAACTGAACAGAATGGTGATATTTTAAACTACTTTTTTTGACGTCGATTTTTTATCCAGACATTATAATCAAAAGGAGGTAAAATAACTGTTATGTAAATCACAGAAAATAAAGTTTTTATTATATTATATGATATTCACTTCTAAAACATGAATAACTCTACGCGATAACAGTGCGAAGACAGTAAGCGGCAGTTGTCACGTCGTCCGTGTTTCGCCGGAGTTCTAATCTGGCGGCTCTAAATAGAGCGGGTGGGATGTTTCCGAGATTCTGTGCTCAGTTTGAATGATTAAACAATTCAAAACTTATTATTATAATTCGTGTCTGGATTCCGGCGATAGTTTTGAAATACAATAACGACATAACATTGAATCCACTTACTATTTGCAAATGTTGTTTGTTTTGGTAGTACCTAATTTCGTTGTCTATTCCGGTATGGGGATACACACACGTTTATATAAACATGGAAGGAAGAGCGGCTGTCAAAACAGCAATCAAAACCAGATAGCGCGTGTACCTCGAGGCGATGCTGTACAATCAAGAACCACAAAACGTGCCCAAACGAGCGTCGCTACTGTCGACATAGAAAGATGCTAGATTTTACTAATTATCTTGTCGACTAGATCACAACAGTCGAAGACGACGACGATAAGACACGGACGATAGTCCGTGTTTGCTAATGTTGTTTAAATTACGTGCATTTTATTTGTAATGTAATGAATTTTTATGATAATTCTAGTTCGATGAAATAACTCATCTACAAATGACCATGCCGAAATTGGTGCTGAATAAAAATCGATGACGAGTACCGGTTTCGGATTAGTAAGTTGTCAAGTGTAGGTACCACGCGCTTAAGTAAATACGTACAAATGTTGTATGTTAGTGGCAATTATAAAGTTTGGTTTTGAATTGCCCTAAGCAGCTATAATGGAACTTATAGCTCTACACAAAAGAATATTTCACCCTTTACAGAAAAGAATCTCTTTTAAGATCTTCTAAGATCTTTAATCTTTTTTAATCATTTTTAAGGTGAAATGGTAGCAATATACAGGTCTCTTTTCTCCTAGAAGAAACTTAATGAGGGATATCGTCGTATGTCTTGACTGAAAACCTCTTGATAACACTCTGTAGAACCTTAGTCCGACTAGATCGCTTGTAATGAAACTTCCAGTGCAAACTAGTGCAAATGCGGTTTTTAACTGACAGCGACTTTGAATACCGACGAATATTTGAGTAATACACATTTATATACAAATAATATAACTGAATGGGCTGTCCGCGTTCTAAAGTTTCCGCACAGGAAGTCATCCAAAACGTAATAAGTCCACCACCCGGCTTTTAGTCAGTGTAATGGCTTAGCGCCGAATAAACGTGCGCTATGCCGATTTGTGTCGTAAAAATCTATAAAACTACTCGTCAACGACGCAAAAAAAAGCTGAATATCGTATTTGTGGTAAATAAACATTAAAATTTAACATGAGTGTAGACAGTTATTATTTTTAATTAATTTGAACATTATCTCACGATTTAATTCTCGTCACATTCCCGTAAACAATGTGACACGTCCGACCCGTAATAAGTATTTGCAAGTACTGACGCTCACAACGGCGCCGGGCCGCGGCCATATCAGTCCACGTACGGTGCGGACGCATTTCGTTTTTGTTTACCGACTACAAATCCTTAAATATTATTGTTGATGGTAATACATATTGATGGTAATACAATACAAATTAATTACTTCAATATGGTCTACGTATTTAATTGAAGATATCTTAGATATTACTTGAGCCAACTGTTAGACCGAGCGGCCGAGTCATAAATGATTAACTACTTCATCGAGTTCTCGCGTCAACTTTATAATTACGTAACAGAAATGTCACTTGTCCTCGTCATATCTCAGGCAGTTATGAGAATGAGAACATTTTTCATTTCTTTTGAGTGCACTTTTACGTCATAAAGTTGTAAACATTTTAGTGATAGTAACTAAATGAGAACTTAGTATCATCCGAACCATAATGATTTGTGACATAATGAATTGTAAGAATTTTTGTGACTTGAGAGATAAAATTTGCGGTAGGCTTGTAAATCATAAAAATATTGACATAGCATTGAAAAAGGGGGACGGCATTTGAACTCGTGACCAGAGTGTTTCGCCGGCTAGTCCATGATACCACGGAGCCATTTCGTATCAGTAAATTAAACAAAGGACAGACACACAGATAAACATTGTGTTTTATAATTTCCGAAATTGCGCATTAGACAAGTACATTTAGTGCAAAATATCTATATTTGTATGTATTATAAAAACATGTGCATGCATGAACATGTCTACTTGTTCCGTGTCTGGATGTAAAGTATCTATATATATATATATATATACTTTATTATTATTAATTATTAAATAAAAGTATATTTACATAAATTGTATGTAAATGTACCATATTTATCAGTTGTCTTGTACCCATAATACAAGCTTTGCTTAGTTAGGGACTAGAGGGCGCTGTGTCGGATCGGATGTCCCAGGTAATATTATTATTGTATATAAGTAGGTATATATATATCTCAGTTAGTCAATAGTACAAACCTCTGCCTACTCCCAGATATTATATTAATTAAAAATTCATCGTGTCTTCTTTCTTCATTTATTTTGTTGTTTAGAGCGAACATATCGCTTTGGGAGATCAACCTGGTCATTGTTCGCTCATCATGTCGCACACCCATATTAATTTACTACGTTATGTTTCCCAGGCCCTAAGGCACATGTGCCTAAGGACTCCAACAGAGCGACGCTGTCGGTCGCGGTTGAATTTGATATCATAAGACGCGCAGACGTACATTTGACCGCCATCAGCGTCGCTCTGTTGGAGACCTAATTCGCCTGGATTCAACTATCAACATATACGTATATGACATATTTGAGTGGTCACGTATTTACAATACACTTTTTCTAACAGTAAAGTTTGATTTCTAACATACAAGTAATAACCAAAGCAAAAGTGAGGTCGATTGTGTGTTTACAAAATAAAAATAGCATTTCTGAATACATCTTTTTCTAAACGTGCACAGACTAAAAATTTTAGTATATATAGACATTTGAATTCCTTGCAATATTATATGAATTATAATATTTTTTCACATTAATTGAAAGTAAGTGTAAATATAAATACTTGCAGTTATTGATTAGGAGGTAGACGAAATTCTCGGACAATAATTAAGTTAATTTTTCACAAAGTTATAAGTATGCAGAAATTAATTATCTACCGAATATCTAAAGCAATATGAAATATTTAAATTGAATAAATGAATATACTTAATTTCTTCCCGAACGAAAGTACCCATTAACCTAACCAGTGGAATGCGATACCCCAAAAAGAAGCCTGAATGTGAGTCCAGACCCCCCTCTTTCTGATGGCAGCTCTTTCTTCTTTTTCTTCTTCATTTTCACTGAAAAAGCCTTCGAACACCATTAGCCCGTCATCAAGTCATAAGCTGTTTATTGACTAAAACTTAAAAATAGATATTTCTTAATACATTTTCCATTTACGAAAGCCGTAATTTAAAGCGATATCTTCACAAGAGTAAGCGATTACCTCCGGTCTGTATAAAGAAGCAAATTACACCACAAAATCTCACTTAACTTATCAAAGGGCAGTGAGCAATCAACCGACAAGATCACTCTATAAATCTGAGAAAATATTCAAGATAAACACGAGAGCGGTAACGCTAAAACGCCCCCAGTGTGCACCAAAGATGTTCAAAGAAGTGTATTTGTGAAAAGATAGGGCACTTTTTTTGAAAATATAACATTTTGCTAAGTTATCGAACGACCGAATTCATATGTGAACAATTAATTCTAAACCTATATTATTTTATATTTAAAAATTTTTTTCGAAGCAATTATTATCTAATTTATTAATTAAATTAGAATCGATTTGAAAATTAAAAACATCTAAATACAAAAAAAATATTATCCAAATATATGTATGTATACGAGTAAAAGACATATATGAAAACTCAGATACTTCAATTTTAATTTTAATTATTAATTGATATTCGTTTTTTTGTAATTAATTTTATACAAAATTATTTATTTTATTTATCAACGAGAACGAAAACAAACCTCCACTATTGATCGTAAAATATTAAAAACCTGATCCTCTGGGCGAAGGACTGTAGCGTAAAACCTGAAAGGCTATAGCGTACTTCAGTAAAAATACGTATACAACAATGCGGTCACCAACACGCACTAAAGAAGCACAGTACTAAAAGGTTAAACCCACTCTAACATGGGCACATAAAGAAAAGTCCCAAAGCACCGGCGGCGACCCCGCTGTGCCTGACTGGGAGTGCCATACAAGCACCCGTCCCAAAGAGGAGTCCACTGCCTTGCAACGACCGATCTAATCAAACAAATCCGATCATGAAAGTAAGGCGCCGTTATTTATAGATGTGCTAGCAATCTTAGGTCATCTATGGTCGGCATCTCGTATTATATATGGTAAAAATAAAATACTAGTAATTACTTTCTTCATTAAAGTACGAATTGACTAGAAGCCC
The DNA here is from genome assembly GCA_949709985.1 of Luffia ferchaultella. NCBI lineage: Eukaryota > Metazoa > Arthropoda > Insecta > Lepidoptera > Psychidae > Luffia > Luffia ferchaultella. Next base: position 16,648,203 of record OX453256.1, read on the forward strand.
TTTTCTGCGTTTACTCATAATCTAGCTATCTGGTGCGAGATGGCCAATTTTTGTCTGCGAAGTCCTCACGCGCCTATCTTCACCCCCGCGAAATTTGACACGTACGTTTGACATTATCAATACTGTGAAGTGACATTTCTGACTCTATTGAAACCAAACACTGCTGTCAAATTTATTTTCTTTACGCTTTCTTCACTAACATGTTCTTTGAAGACGTTTGCACCGACTTAATTAAATAATATTATTGTAACGTAAGTCTAAATTAATTAAACTTAGAAACTGAAATGTAGTATGCGTATGTAGGCATCCACTAACGAAGGGTTCCTCCAAACTCAACTCTTAACGGGTTGAATGACAATTACATTTATTTGAGACTTTGCACAAAACAACCCTTATACAGCTACAAGCTCGTGACACCAAAACTATACAATTGTAACTTATGGCATGCGGACGAAGTAAATAAAATAAGTTCTGGTTATACTAGAATCTACTAAAACGAGGTTGGTCATATTCCTCGATTTTTTTCTCACATTTATGTCAATAGAGCCCCTCGCGACAGCGGCCAATCCACTATAGAGCCTTATTTGCATAAGATCTTAAAACAGCAATCGGCTGATCGCTACATTTTAGCCCCAAGTCAACATTCAGCTACTTCTAAAAGAAATATTTATTCTAGATTTACAGTATATGCAATATAAATAGAAAAACGAGTCCACTTTTATTTAGATATTTTTTTGGGAAATCATATATCGTAAAATTATTAAGCATTTAGTATCTTTGGAAAAGAAACGCCATTTATTATTTCTCAACTAAAGTAAATTAATTAGTCTTACAGACGTTAATGTCTAAAGTGTAAAATTACCAAGAAAAATATATTTATTTATTGAAAATTATTTTTACTCGTGTTTTCCTTTCTGCTATGTAATAGGGAAATCATGAATGGCTTTACAATATGACTCAGGGGAGCAGGCCTCAACAAAGTTCGTGAAGGTCATTTTTACTACTTCTTGGGAACATTATTTTATTCCATGAAAAATTTTTACGAAATGTGAAAAAAAAAATGATAGTCAGTTGGAGGCTAAGTCCGGAGAGTACGGAGGGTGACAGATAATTTGCAATTGTAATTCCTGTATCGCTGATACTGTTTATTGTATACAGTAAACAGAAAAAAAAAGAAATCTGTTATCAAGAAAATATAGTTTTCAATATATACAAATACCGCATATTCTTGGACCAATGCAATTTGCATTGATATAAGGATTCTTTTTTTTGTGTATACACATCAAGAAAAAGAATTCATATATCAATACACATTGAATTAGTCCAAGAATATGCGGCATTTGTATATATTGAAAACTTTGAAAACTATATTTTCTTGATAAAAAAAATTTTTTTTTCTGTGTATAAAGGTTTTGCCATATTATAAAAATAATATTTTAATGAAGATCGGGTGACTAATAGGAGCTGTTTTTCTGTTTGTTCCACCACCATTATTTGAAGTTCTTGATTTTAACCTTCAACCTAACGGCTGGTGCAGTTTTCCAAAATTTTATTTATTTTCATAAAGGGGTGTACATTTTTTTTCAGGATCCTCACAGAGTGCGGTTGTCATTGGAAACTATCAATCTAAAGCGTTGTTAGCGAATCGTTAGAATACTTGGGTTTCAATCTGAAATGAAATTTTAAAGTTTAACTTCATATAAAATCAATATCTATGTGTTCTATAAATAAGTTAAATTCATACATATACCTGACAGTCGCTGGTTGCCACGCCATGCCCGCAACAACTTTCCATGTAATTAAGATATCAACTTCTGGTGCCTTGAAAGCCACCCCAAACCAGGCTAAAGTGCGTAGGTGCATTTTGAAGACTAGTACATACACGTAAGTTCTAGTGAGTCCTGGTGAATTTGTAATTTGTTTTGCCAAATTGAGCATAATAAATTACATAAATCGGCTCATTAGATTGGCAGAGTCATAACACAGGTATTAGCCAAAGCCCTAAGTTAGTTTTTTATCACCTGCAGCTACCCAAAAAATAGGTGTGTTATAAGTTTAAAGCGGTTATTGTCTGTCTATATGCTGCATCTGACATGGTAAGTCCTAAACGGATGCAACGGTTTCAATGTGATTTTCCGGTTCATAGCTGATTCTCAGTCGGGATAGTTCTTAGTTACATTTCTGTCTGTCTGTCCATGTGTTCACCATTTGTCCTGCGGTACCGTATATGTGTCTTTATTAGGTTCTTTGCAAAAAGAAAACTTATTACACAACTTTTCTTAATAAACAGAATTGTCTAAAGTTATCAAAAAGTATATTCTAAAATAAAAATATTTGCAGTTAATTTAATAACTGGAATTTAAAATATAATTTTTATTTTTAAAATACTCGACGCATAAAAAACTGAATTTTATAAAGTCTCTTAAAATACATGTTTATCAATTGATTTTGGTCCATATATATCGGGTGGGAAAAGCTCTAAATAAACTTATAGTTAAATAACTATTTATATGATAAAACATATGACATACTTTATTATTATTATTTAAATATTAAATTTAATTAAACTAATAACTTTATGTCTTTTAAAACATCACAAAATATACGAAATAAGCTAATTATTATTTTTGTGTCCATTTATTATTAAAATAAAACGTGTATATTGTTTTACCATAAATAATGTGATTTTCTAAGTGCCTTAACAGTTTCCAATCAATAATAGGTATTGTTCGGTTGCGCGGTACAGTCGATCCGTCAAATTCACCCTTTCGCGTGACCTGTCATGCAATGTCGTGTTCTGGCTGTCCTCTTTCATTAAAAGCCAAATGGCATTTGATTGTACTGTGTGGCCCATATCGTTTTGACAGACGGCACGGTTATAGAGGATACTACAGACAGAGAAGAGTATATTATTCGTTTAATATCTTATTTATTACGTTATACTGTTATAGATAGGAATTCATACTATTATAAATCTTATATTTTTGAAATCTATCTATACATATTTAATAAAAGGTTTATTAAAATTAAAAACAAAAAAATATAGTCACTTGGCCAATATTATTGCAAATATTATTTCATTAAAATTAAAACAAAACTAAATAAATATCACAGACATCATAAATAACTAAAAAACTAAAATTAACTACCTATTAAATAAACTAAGATTAAATAAATAACTATCATAAAAACTTAAAATTAAATATAAACTAAAATTTACTAAAACCTTAAAAGTAATCCACCACACAACTCATTAAAATTAAATATTATTTGTGTAAAATTAATTTTTTTTTTTATTCATATTATAGTATTATTCATTTTTAACAAAAAGTGGACATAGCATGAATGTACACTACCAAAGATATTTCATAAGTTTAAAAATAAACAAAATATCTGAAATTTTACGAGGCTTTATCTGTGTCACTTAGAAGTCTGTATGTTAAATGCAAAATATTCCGTATAATACTTTAACTATCTAGCGCTTACCGATCGCTGGAAGCTGTAACATGAAGAGCGGAGCCAGTCTTATCTTGTGTTATAATGACAGTCTTGGAACGTCTCATGTATAAAAACGTCCCATTAAATATTTCTGTTAATGGTAGTGCTTAATAAAAGAATTACTGAAGTGAAATAATTAAACTATAAAATTTATAATAATAATATCTGGGACATCCCATACAGCGCCATCTAGTCCCAAAGTAAGCAAGTATTATGCTTGTATTATGGGGTACTAAAAATCAAAATAAAAAATAAAATCAAGACGATCATGATTTCATTGATTGTATGTATGTATGTATGTGAGAAGCAACATTGAATATAAAAATATTACTGAAGTAACAGATTTAAAGAATTAAGTTGTCGCAACTTAAAATAAATTTTTGGATTTTTAATTTTTGTATTTAATTATGATTTAATTAAATAAATGGTCATCATTTTCTGTAAAAAAATCGTAAAATTTAATTTTTCATATTACCACATTCGGTTCCTATCGTAATATTGTCTTTTATGCATATTACTTGCACAAACTCGATGTTTGACATCAGCCAGGCGTCCCATGAAGGCTCACTACAGGTTTTTTACTTTACATCAATCACAAACGAGCATTATGTTTGTACGCATGCACAAACCGCCAAAAGCAACCCGCCAGCGCCCTTAGCTCCCACCATTATTACTTTTAAAGTATCTACCTAATTTTAATCTCAAATTTTAATCTTCAATACAGAAGAACGTCGTATGATGCTCGTACTTAGTAAGCTGGCTATTAAAGTCATCGGTTTATTATAAGCACTCGGCATCTCCTAGTGCCTGTAGACCACTCGACTACAATATGCAGTTTATCGTACTTGCGTCATAATGTACTATTATAAACGTCACAATATAACTAAATTAAAATTTAATTGTGGAACCTATGGGAATATGTGCGTTCCAATATGAAAACCGGTTTTTAATGTAACTTACCACGGAATCGATGAATGTTCTAGATCAAAATGTAAAAGGCAAGCACAAAATAATTTACATGCGAAGTAGGTACGTTCAATTTACATCTATAGAAAACACCTAAACTACATGTTGTATACAATAGCAAATTTCTGTCCGTACAGCGGCACTCTAATCTTTTAGTACCTTGTAAAGAAACGCACAGTACACTCAACAACATTTTCTTTCTATAAACTTCAATAAATCATCCGTACGAAGAGGCACTGGGAAAATAGAAAGATTTCTAATGCTTCCCGTTGCCCGGGAAGCTATATAGTTGTAAAAAACTACTAACCCGGTTCTCAAGACGAGGGACAGCAACCACCTGGGTAAAAATAGGTCTGCTCCGCTGCGGCCACCAACCTACACTAGCCAAGCGTGGTGACCGACGACAAAACCACCCTCAAATGATCTACACAGGCAAAAGTGGAAGGCATTGGAGATCTGAGAAGACCTATGTGGATAATGAAACTTGAATAAGTAACCTAAACATACGACATGATAAATATTATTAAATTCGTAACGCTAATTAGAGAAACCGTCGGAATTTGATTGAGTGATTTCACTTAACCTCCCTATATCTAGGACCTCAAATGTACTGTGTAAGTATAAAATACGTGTAGTCATCTATTTTACTCATTTGTCACGTATTGAAGCGATTGTATCGGAATAGTCTTACCAACTGCACCCCTCATCGACTGCTACAATTTTCTTATAATAGCCAATCTAATGGATTTGTATCGCTGTCTGAGACGTTTAAATACCAAAGTGAACGAAAGTTATAACCAACTTATTTTCTTCGATTCGCGATTCCCAAATACATCTTATAATGCCAGCAAGGTACTATGTATATGCTGTGCGAGATATACTTGGCAATCTGCTTCACAAATGCGTCTCGCACTGTATCGTATACTCGCATACAAAGAGCTTGTCCGTCTGATATGCTTTGCTTAATTTTTATTTGTTGTTTTACTGAATCAGTTAAAGACGCACAGTACTGACGACTTTTATTATATAAGCATACGTTGTCAAAACAAAAATTACAATAAGAAACTTTAAATTAGTTTTCAAGGATTACATTTCCTTAAGTGACCGATTGGCCAAGAGGTTAGAGACACTAACTGCGGATCCAAGGGTCGCGGGTTCGATTCCCGTGCGGGACAAATATTTGTGAGCATGAACTTTATCTATTTGTTCCGCACGTAGCGACTTGCCATCGAAACGTTTTTACTCTCAACCTATTATTAATTAGACGCTATTAGACGTATAACAACTATAATTTAGTTTCTTTGCTTCGACGACGACGTGAAGATAGGACAAACGAACATTAATAAATCACATTAGAAATTAGTATGGTATTCTTAACACTAATAAATGTCCTTGTAAATTATAAATATAAATTGTAGTCGAATGTACCCATACATTATGTAATGCGTACCGCAGTTAGCACTCCCTGTATGGACAAGTATAAAGTTCTCGCAAACGAACCGCTAACTCTAACCTATAAATAAGTACAGACGCTATCGATGCAACAACAATGCTAAACTCAGAATTTAAAATAAGGGTACTAGAAATCCAGGGTTGAACTTAAAAACGACGAAAAACTTTTAAAATAATAATTTTAACATTAAGAGTATTACAGTGGTATTCGAGTGGTCGGAATCTCTAACTGTAGAGCCAAAAGTCGTGGATTCGACTCCGGTCCGGGCTAAATATTTTTGTGCTATATCTGGGTGTAAAATATCAAAACACCTGTAACATCCCATACAGCGCTATGTAGTCCCAAAACAAGCATCGTGCTTATATTATGGGTTTTACACAAATGATATACATACTTAAATTCTATTCTATCAGCCTTTTTTATGCCCCACTGCAGGGGCTTAGGCCTCTTCTCAACATGAGGGGGCTTGGAGCTTAAATCCACCACGCTGATCAAATGCGGGCTGACGGAGTGTAACGCCGCCATCTGTTGACAGTGACCGGGACCGACTGTGTAACGTGCTCTCCATGGCACAGAGTCAGTGATAGTTAATGTCCTTAAGTCAGAAAAAACTCGTTGGTACACGCCCGGATTCGAATCACGACCACATGGCCTTATAGATTTGAAACAGGTTCGCTGCGCTTGGGCTATCACAACACAACATACTTAAATATTCTTTATGATATACACATATACATAAATATTATACACCGAGAAACGAAACATAGACATGTTCATGCACACAAATATTTGTCTCGGGCGGAAATCGAACCCGCACCTTCGGTTTTGTTGTTAGGGTCTCTAATCACTCAGCCATCGGTCAGTCAGTAATAAGAATATCTAAGTATGTATATCAGTGTTCCTGTAACCTACTTTGGGACTAACCGTGTGTGAGATGTACCAGGTATTGGAACATGACCATTTCATATTAGAATTTGCTTCAACTTTCCACAACACTCGCGTACTATCAATCTTGCGCACTTTGCCTAGTGCAAGTAACCTTGTATTAATAAGTTCCGTAAAAGCTGCGTCGGTTAAACAAAACTTTCACTAGATTTGCCAAGATTGACTACATTTGTATTCCGTATACTATTATCCAAGTAAATCACCCGTATAAAGATAATTATTCAATTATTTTCATTGGAAAATAAAATTCCAAAAAATATACATTTTCTTTTTAAATCAAACAATTTAGATGTTGCACATTTGTAAATATGAATACAACAATATAAATTTCAAATATTACTAAAAAAAAGTCTAGTGAACATGTCATTCCCTACAATTCCCTTTATCCCCGAGTATTATCCCTTATCTACATTCATTCACAAAAAATGGGTTTTATATCTGGGAATCAATTTACATGTCTTAGAGGCAATTACTAAAATGGATTCGCCAGTGTTCCTTGCAAATAGGATCCTGTATGGAGGATCCAGTGCGTCGCAACTCTTCATTAATCACGAGCCAATCAGTGACGTCAAATCAATACACTATAAGCCATTCTGCGGGATTGCGTGAATAGTGTTATTTATGGATAGGTATTCATCGATATTTTTCGATGGTTTTAAAAGTTAATTATATTTGACTATGTATTTAAAATTGTGAGAACAAAACGAACGAAAGGTTTGTTACGACTTCGAGAGTTCCGTATGCGTTCAGTGAAACGCACAGCAAGTCCTCAACAGATATTTTCACTTTACAAAGTTCGCATGCAGTGAAATATTTCAGATATTCATACTTTTGTAAAATCCGCACGTCACCTTCTTTCTTATCCTTTGACTGTCCATTTGAACCTTGAACGACGTTGTCAAGTGTGTAGCTTCTTCTATTTTAAAGTTCTGTCGTTCTCTCTTCTCCCATAAAACTCCCATCGAATCAAATCATTTATTTTTCAGTGTATCTGACATAAACATAATGATGGGGAAATGTGATTGATGTAGAGGACGTGCTCGTAACAAGTGGGTTAAATGGAGTGTTTATTTTAAATACAATTGTCCATTCGCTTCAAAAACAGCACAGGAATACAAACTTAATTATAGAATTTACTTAGCCTAGTCTGTATGAGACCAGAAACTCAATATTTTTAAATACCGCTGGTATATTACTCATATTATGTTGGTGTGTTAGCTTGTGCGTCAGTCCGAGGTGATTTGATGGAAAGAGGATTTCATTATCTGGTTTTTTTTTGGAATTTTTTGAAACTTGGCACTATGAGCTCCATTCGACGTCTAGTTTTGTAAATACTATGTTAGAGGTGATTTAGGATTTGGAGAAATAGAAGATATAGTAAATTTTCGAAGGATTTTTTTATAACTTGGCTCTGGATTTCCCTTTGTCATCAAGTTTTGCAAGAACAATTTTGTACCTGATAGGATTGAATTGGAGGATTTTGAACCTGTAAGTCTTAAGATCATGAAATCAAAAGTTACTTAAAATCATTTTATGGTCATTTACACCAATAATAAAACGTTTGGTCAATATGCAGTGAGCCTAAATCTCTCATAGTCCATATTAGCTCATTATACCCCACTGCAGGGGCTTAGGCCTCCTTTTGGGATGAAGGTGCTTGGAGCTTAATTCCTCACGCTACTTCAGTGTGGGTTGGTGGATTCTAGCAACTGCCGTTTCTTGATGCTACCGGAACCAAAGACTTAATATGCTCTCCGAGCTTTGTCTCCGAGGCACGGAAATAGTGATGGTTATATAAGTAAAGTCGTTATATAAGTAAGGTTATATAAGTAAAAATTATATAAATTAAGTCAGAAAAAACAAATTGGTACATGTCGGTTTCTGGAATTGGAACCACGACCTTATAAACAAAAAGCGGGTTTGTCACCACTTGGCTGTCTTGACATTTACAGTAATCTCGCGAATACTATAATATTTTCAGAACAAAAATCCAGCAGGCAAATAAAAACAGTATTCGAGTTTGAAACGTTTTCTAATTTAGACACACTAACAGTATTGCATCAAAGCTAATCAGTTACTTTGTAGTTTTAATGACTTTCTTAATATCTCATTTGACAAGTTCACTATAAAGTTTAAAACATACTTAAAATGCACTTAAAAGAACACGTAAGGCTGTTACGCCATTATGTCATGTAAGCTTCATGTACTATCACTAAGTGACTCAGTGTAAAACCTTGCAGACTATATATTTTTCGCAGTATTGAAACTTCTTTGGAGTATAATACTCTATTCGGTCAGAAATGATTCACTATTCGTTAAAAGTACGTAAGTAACTGAAAATTTGCTAATTTGTCAGTTCCAGAAAGATCTAAACTTTGATTGCCTAAACTAATCCTAAAGAAGTAACAACATTTTAATAAATATTTTTGCAAAAAAAAAAAACAATCATTTCAAATATCACTGACGCTTAATATCACACAGTCTATCAGTTTTTATTATAATTTTTGTGTCCATTGCTAGTTTAGTTATCAAATATATGGACTGCAACCAAAGTTACAATGTAATGCAATTACAATTCACTATGTAGTAAAAGAGATTGTTTTTATAATACAGGTATCTAAACGGGCGATATTGAATGTTGACGTAGTTTCAAGCCCAAGTGGCACAAGGCATTTCTATTATATGTATAAACAGCTATTTAGATTTCTATGGACTTAGTGTGTGTGTTTAAGTATATATACTCTAATTCATTAAAAAAATATTCACTATTTATTGGAAGTATGTAAATGAAGATTTGCGAATTTGTCAGCTGGTAACCCTTCTCTAAAATTTTGGCAACTATATGACAGCAACTGATCCTTGATTTATTATAAACACTGAATTCGTCGAACGACTTGATTTTTCAAAGAACCACAAACTAACAATTTAAGGACATGTCAGTTTATCATTTGTCATGGTGTAGCGGATTCAAATGTTTCGGGTAACGTGTACCCTATCGGTACACCATTACGACACGATGTAGATGCGATGTTTTCTACATTTTTTTTAGGGGTTGGTGTTCTGTAGACTTTCTGGGATTTCATCATACAGGTGTCTCTATTTTCATGTGTATAGTCAAATACATTCTAACTTACAAAACGAGGTGCATAAAATTATTGTATCTGTCGGAGCGCGGTCATAAAGACGATCCCGAGAGAGCATGAACAAGTTCAGTCTCATCGCAGTATCTTGTACGCAGCTAATTACCCTCTATCCGTCTCAACTGACGTTCTTGTTTAAATTAACTATTAATCGTGTAACAATTACTCAATCTCTTCGCGAATATTAATTTGACCAAATTAATCTACTGCAAACAACCACAACCTGAGATAGATGCAAAATCGAATTAAATGGCTGTTCTCTGTTCCTTATTGGTAAGCGGTCAAGCCATCACTTCCTATATACACATATTTTAAAACTTATTTACTTATTTTTTCTACTTTTAAAAGGTGACTTGATCAAGATTATTTTTAGTTATATTTCAAAATTGATTTAGTCTTTTGAAGATCATCAGCTCTCTTCTAGCTGATGAAGGGACGTAAGCAGCTTCCACAGCTCTGGTCGATTCGATACCAAATATATCATGGTGATACCACGATACAATAATACCAAAGTATCAATGATATTGCATTAACATGGTAATGATGATAACCTTGACCTGATATGTTGCAGCATCGCCTAAAACCTGCAGGATACTAAACACCTCATCAACTTACAGTAGAGCTAGTTTTGGCTTATTGGAATGGCTTCAATGCGTAGGTTAACTGATGATCAGAATCTGATGATGGAGCAATAAAAATAAATGAAAATTGGTGAAGAATTCTATGCTTTTTTCACTAGTTCACTCGCTGTGAAGTGTCGGTATACAATGTAGTAGTACCGTTTAAAACTTATATCTAAGAGCCTTTAACCAAATTTTGTTATGATGTGATGTAACTTAACAAAAGGCAGGAGCTGAGGTCGTAAGGTTACTTAACAGTCATGAACGCCTTTATGGATCAAAAATGATTTGAAAATTAATAGACGTGTATTAATTCCGACTTTTTAAGTGATTTTTTTGTGTCGGGGTTATTTTACTTTTTGATTTAATTTTCCTTATGTTAAAACATCAAAACTTATCCAATGTCATGAATTCTTATAGTGCAATCTATTCAATTGCTTTCATTTTATTGTTCTCTTTAAACGTCTGCATTGGTATATGTTTCATGATAGATGGTGCCTTTCTTCGGTTAGTTTCGCTACTAAATGATTGCTTTGCCGCAATGACAACTCTATGGACAATCGCTCATTGGTGATAAATCTCTTGGTAAAACCACATTTTTAGAATTCTATAGAAATAATTGTAAAGCTGGAATTTGATTTTAATTTCTGTGTTAAATTAGAAAAAAAACAGAGATCTACAATCCAGATAATAATTATAGGGTTACAACAACCTGAACAATTATGAAAGAAATGTTTAAAATATCGATATTTTTTTTTTGAAAATACATTATTATTTTTAAGATTTCGTGTACTTCATAAATCGTAGAAAGTATGTTTTAAACGATACAAGTAAAGTTTTTTTTTTAATATATAGAATTTTTATGTGAAATTTAAAAAAAAAATCTATGGAGTAACACTAATGAAACTGGTTATATTTCCATTTATGTGCATGGTATCTGAATGTAGTAAACTGAATAGATTACGTCCACGTATTTTTTTAAAAAAAGCACAAAAAGCACTTAAGTTTCTTGATTAGAATAATTGAAAATAATTTGGTTATTTTTTCTTTGAAGTGTGTTCATCCCTGATGCGTGTAGCAATTGATTGGAGCCAGTCGTCACGGTGGGAAAAGGCGCTCGGCAAATGCGGATCGCGCTAACTGGATTATCTTGATTATGATTAGTGGGATTCAATTGTGTGCTAAAAATACAGCTCAAGGTATATTTAAGACAACCAGATTGCATCCAAAACATTTTTTTTTTAATAAAGTAAATTTTTACAAGATTATTTGCTTTGGTTCTTCAAAACATTCTATAAGCAATAGTTTTTGTCCGCGGGTCTGCCCGCTTGGACATAGATATCTAACATAACGCAATTTTGTATCCCATTCTTCCCATGGGATACAATCGGGTATCCCATGAAACAAACAAACAAACAAACACAAACAACAACACAATAACACAATAGCTAATGTTAGTAAATAACTTTCTGTGATGTTTGTTTGAAAAATTTAAAAATACGATTCACATAGAATTTTCATCGGAACCGTGTGCAAAATCTGTATCTTGTACTCCGTTCGCAAACAAGCTCGCAGTGCTGAGTTTATTTTTTGACAAGTGCCATCGATACGCCGCCGACCCCATTGTTCTGGGACCGCCGTCAAGGCTTGTTATTCGGGTTTAGCCATAGTGGTTGCGTAAAATACTTACTATTCAAAGTTTGAGAATAGAAATTTTTTTTTTCATTATTTTCGATAGTTCGATATTTTAGATTATTACCTTATTGTTTTAAAACTAGGACTTAAAATATCATCTATAGTGACAAGTTTAACGAAATTAATATAATGACATTGCCGTCTCAATATACATTTCAAAATATGTACGTAAAAAAGTTATTGTATTATTAAAAAAAAATTGTACAAAACACAAAGATAAACTTGCTAACCATGTCAGTCGTATCAATAAAATCACAAAAAAAAATTTAAGGGCATTGTATACGCTTTTACAATAAGATTTCAGTTGAAATTCAAGATCAACCGCTTAACAAGTTTAAAACTACAATAAAACGAAAGCTTTATGCAAAAGCTTATTATAAAGTACAGACTATTTTGAAGATAAAAATCCATGGGCGTAAGCCACTCCGCTCGCCTATCAGTTTGTATCAATTATATTAATCTATAAACACTTATTGTTAAAAATTGTTTAAATGATTTTGTTAAAAAGAGCGTTCCTCAGCGTTCAGTTTCTTGCTCATTATTCTGAGAGGGACCAGCACTTTTCTGAATGCGCCTTTGTGGTGACGTTTTTCCACAAAGTAATAAATTCATTCTCGTGACGTATTTCAAGATTATGTTATATAATTACGAAATAAACATATTTGACATTGACTTTGACATCGATTTATCTATAATAATCATTTGATGAGCTTTTACCCAAAAATTTAAATTTACGCTGATGATCATTTATTTATTTATTTATTTTCTTAATTGGAGATAATACAGAAACAATGAATTTACAATATATCCTGTTATAAACTAGGGCATTTTATTTACAATTGTTTAAAATGTAAAAGTATAAAGTTCTAGAATAACTTCTCAAAATATTGTTTTTTTTTCTTTTTACGAATTTGCCAGATACTTATGAAAATTCATTCGACGTTAAAATTGTCCCTGTGACGTCATCTGGACGGTTTAGCTTATTGGCGCTACTTTCTACAGTAATATTTCAAAGCTAAAACTACACAAAAACATCAAGGCAAGGTCACTACGTCAAATAGAATTGTAATTCTCACAAATCAATAAACATACTATGACTTTATTTAATATACAATATTGTAAACATCTGTCTGGTTAAAGTCGCAGGCATAAACCATTAAGCAATCTTTAAAAAACTCATAAAATTAAATATTACTTTTTTAATATTTCAAGGGAAGGTTAAATTGGTCTATATTTTGGGATGAAATTACAAAAACTATGTGTTAAAAACTTTGTTCCAAGCCCATTGAGAGCTTACTATTAATAAACCGGATTCTATCAGCGATTTGCACCAAAAAAACCACGTAAACGTATATTGCATAAAGTAAAAACTGACAGCTATACTTCGATTGGAACTATGATGACTTCCATGTCTGCTGCAATAAAGTGCTGACATCGAAGTCATCGTGGTTCTGATCAAAGTGTATTTGTCAATTTTTACTTTATCGTATACTTTGATATAATTCTCTTTTGGTGCAAGTCGCTGTTAGTGACTACGTAAAACGTACAGCAAGTCTTTTCTTCGTTTATTTCACTGTACAACTATGTAAACCTATGTAAGAATAACAGCTTTTTAGTACCTACTAAGAGTATCTGAGTTAAAACGTGGACAAACAGACTTGGCGAAACTATAAAAGGTAAATTCCATGGCTCTGCGGGGAAAAATTTTTTCTACGGATCACATGTTTCATAAAAACTGCAGAAGCCTACAGACATCTAAGTTTAGACAACAGAAAAATCTAGAACTAAAATATATGTCTATTATGGAACAGCCCGTCAACCGAATCGACGCCATTGGCGATCGCGGTTCGATGGAATATTTTTGACGTGTTCGATTTTGGTTTCTTTTTTTTGGTCTTTCATTCCACCTGTGCGTTTATTTTACCTTTTTATTCTGTCCGATCCGAGGACATTCGCGAAGCGTAACGAATGAATTGATTTATAAGGAATGCATGATCAGTTGCGCATTGAAAATCATTTCGATTTCTTACTAGTTAGGTACTTGTTGTTGAATGTGTTAATAAATATTTAATACTAGCTTTCCTGGCTTGCCAGTTCATAATCATCATCAGCCCATTATTACCCCACTGCAGGGGCTTAGGCCTCCCCCAGGAAGAGGAGGGGGGCTTGGAGCTTAAGTCCACCACGCTGCTCCACTGCGGGTTGGGAACTGTAACGACCACCATCTATTCACAGCGTCCGGGACCGACTGCTTAACGTGCCCTCCGAAGCACGGTGTCAGTGATATTGTGTACTTAAGTCAGAAAAACTCATTGGTACACGCCCGGATTCGAACCATGGCCCTATGGGGCCTTATAAATTTGAGACAGGTTCGTTGCGCTCTGGGCTATCACGACACACGACAGTTCATAATAATGACACTAAATTAATTTAAAAAATTGTGACTCCCATTGTTTCAGGTTCTCATAAGTCATGTCCTGTTTGCAGTCAAGGTCACAGAATCATAGAATACTTAAAATGTAAAGAAACGTCTCCAGAGCTCAGAACAAATGAAGCCTTAAAGCTTAAACTTTGCTTGAACTGCCTTCGCCGAGGGCACGAACTCTCGCAGTGTCTCTTCCGCGTATGTAAGATATGTAAGGTAAAACATAATACATTATTACATAACGAATATGACTCACCTTTACACTCATTACCTGTGGCACTATCTGCGGTAACTACAAAACAAGTTATACTTTGTAATACCTTGGTGAAACGTCCAAACCCTGAAACTAAAAAAAACTTACGTGACACGTGCTTTGCTAGATGCCGGCAGTCAATCGTCGTTCCTTACCGAAGATATGAAAAGTAAGTTAGGATTTATGTACATGTCATAACACAAAACTGTTTTGCATATCTAGCATAAATAATGTGCAATTCAATATTTCAAAATCATGTCAACTACACATAAATTCACTACATGATTCGTTTAAAAAAAGTCTTAAATTTTTTATTGTGCCACTGAATCTACCTAAAAACATACAGCTGGCTGACCCTTGTTTTTATCAACCGTCAAAAAACGAGTTATTATTAGGAGCTGACATATTCTTTGAGAATATTATCGCCTAAACAAATGAAACTAGGTTCTAATATGCCAATATTACAGAACTCTAAATTAAGTTGGTTGATTGCAGGACCGAAAGGGGGCTGCTTCGTCAACATAAAAAATATGGACTATGAAAGAAAATTCATTGCAATTTCAGTAAAGAAATAAATAAAAATTTAATAAAATTTTAGGATCTCGAAGAGCTTAAGAAATCAAAACTTCCTTTGTCCAGTGAACATGAGTTTTGTGAAAAACATTTTCTTGAAAATACGAAACGTTTAAATAGCGGTTCATTTTCTATCATGATGCCTTTGCGTGAATCACCTGAAACATCACATGTTTTATTACTTTAGAGAATAAATTAAACAGAAATTCAGATCTTAAAAATTTATATTCAGATTTCATACATGAATATAAAAAATTAGGTCACTTAACAAGAATAGACATGCCTGAGTTTGGGTACTTTATGCCACATCATTCAGTTCTTCGCAAAAATAAAGTACAAAACTGCGTGTAGTTTTCAATGCATCTGCTACTATTAGATCGGTCAAATCCTTGAATTATATACAGTATATAGGACCTGAAGTTCAGGATGAATTGTTCGAGATTCTTTTAAGTTTCGTTATCACTGGCGATATTCAAAAAATGTACCCACAATTTCTCATTGACATTTCGCAGCTGATTTTAGGGCGTGATGATGAAAACAAGAAACTTGAAATATGTAAGCTCAACACTGGCACATATGGGACAGCTTCCGCACTTTTATCAAGCACAAGGTGTTTGTTACAGTTAGCTACGGACTGTCTGGACCCAATATATAGTGTCACAAGTAATCGAGCGCGATTTTTATTTCGATGATTTGTTGACGGGCGCTGAAATGGAAATTGATTTACAGCACATTTATAAATCAGTAGTTGATGTTTTAGCTTCAGCTTGTTTACCTATACATAAATTTCGCACAAATTGTCCACAAATCTTTTCTGTAATTGTTTCGGTCACCAAATCGTAAGATTTAAATAAAGAAATAAGTGTATTAGGCCTTCTTTGGAACATCGAAGACACATCTAAATATCCTACAAAGAGGTCAATTTTGTCTATTGCAAGGTTATCGATCTGCTTGGTTTACTCAGTGCATGCACAATAAAACTTAAAATATTACTTCAAAAACTGTGGATAATTACATCTGGTTGGGAGGGCCCTGTAGCTCTAGAAATAAATAAAATTTGGCAATCATATACATGTAAATTTCAGTGTCTAGTAATAGTTAAATCAATAAAATAAATCACTTTAAAACCAAATCTCGGAGTACCTATTTAACGCTCCAACAGTCGAAAACTGTAGACTGGACAAGTGCCCTTTCCATTGAAAGCTTATCAGATCAGTTCCCCGGAGAGTGAGATTCGGCTATATTTCAGAAAGTAACAAAGGTAGACGAAAGGCCGTAGTGTCAAAAGATGCAAGCAATCGCGTGGCATCGTTTGGTACTAAATTATTAAAAATTAAATTGGTCCATAACTTTTTTATTTTTGATGTTAATTTTCAATGACCTCCGATAGTTGTGAAAAGCGCGAAATCTGTAGATTTTTGAAAATATCATCGTTCCTTTACAATGTAAGCATTACAAAATATTATTCGATTTTTCTCGAATGCGCGAGCGCCCTTTATTCGGTTAACATAAATTATTCTCGGTCCCCTTATAAAATGCATTGAACAATTGTTATCTTGCTGCACATACATGCCGCGATCCGCAAAATTGCTGGACATCGAGTGTTGAATGTAAAATGTAACATTATAAATTTAAAACAGAAGGATCGTTAAAATATCAAGACCGTGGTGCATATAAGGAATCGACACATTATTATGTATGTTGTGAAGTAACGAAATGTGATAACTTATATCAGTAGGAGCTTTTTTTTGAAATTAAGGATACAGTTCTTAAGCCTTATCAAGCTTTTAAATATGTCAGTACTATGAAAATTAATTGACCATTTATTATAGATGAGATAAATAAGTGCCAGTAAAACGACCGAACCTTAAATATATAAACCAGCTCATTTGACAACTGGCTGGTAGTGTCAATGTCAGGATATAAAAAGTATAGTTAAAATGAGAGTAAAAACGACAGTAAAGCGACATGGTCAAATTGTAAAGAAAAAAACAGATGGCGCGTAGTTAGTTGTCAAGACTTACGTGTAAAATATTTGAAATTTTAATCTTAAATCTATGAAAAAATAACCATTTTGGTTTTGGTGAATAAAATTGGTAATAAAAAAGGTCGATATAACTGTTCATTAAACATCTGCTATACAATAAAAAAGAAACTTAGTACATTTACTTTGTAACAACTCCAAACAAAGTTCTGAAGGCGACAATTTTGATACTCGCCATGCATTGTACGTATACCCTCTTTACAATTGAAAGTTTTTAAATGCTTCAGCATTTAGCAATGTTGTGGAGACATATGGATAGAGCTTTTTCAAACGGTATCCCGAACATATTTTTCTGCCCTGCCATCTTTTAGATAATTCGTTGTCAGAGACTCCCTTTGAGCTCAATGCTCATGGAATGTGTACTATAGCCGCTATAACGACAAATAATAAAAATAAAATAAAGTAAAAAAATAAAGGGGGTCCCCATACATGTTTGTTTTTTAAATATTGTACGGTGGTACGGAACCCTTCGTGTGCGAGTCCAACTCGCACTTTTAATACTTACGTTCATGTTATAGTGATTGACTAAACCATTTTTGTTACCAAAAAGCTGTAGGTGGAAGTATATTTTAACCAACAAGATATCACGAGCAATTTAGTATTTTATTTTATTTTTTATTTTGGAAAACAAACAGAAATAGACAAAATACATCCTACAGATAATTTAAACTAATAAAATTAGATAGCTATCTATTTCCTAACGTTTTCACTAAGAACATACGAGAAAAAAAACTATAAAAGGCATCTAACACAAACAGTATGAACCATTGAGTAATAAAAAATAAAATACTCTTACAAGTAGGTACAGCAGTAGGTACACAGTAACTTGTAAAAAATAGCAACTTAGGTAGTGGTGTAAATGGATTATCTAAGTAATTATCTACTTTTATAAAATCAAAATACTACTCATTCATAGTCAAAGCCGAGCCGAAACCGCTGTAGCGAATAATACCTAATTTGTATATTAGCTTTATTTTCTGACATATCCAAGCATTCACTATGAAAGGATTTTTCGAAATTCTATCCCTAGAAAACAGAAATAAGGGTTGTTTTGTATGAGAATCCGTAATTTTTTGAGTTGAACGTAAGAAAATTTGTATTTGCCTATTGGGTCAGAAAACATATATGTTTAACATTTTCAGTAATTTAACGCTTTAGGGAGCAAAATAGGTGATGAACTTTTGTTGTTATAGTTTCAAATTTATTATGTGGCTTTATGGTCAGAAACAAAGAAACACTTGTTTTAGCATTTATATAAATTTAACCGTTAAAGGGGAAAAATTTCTGAAATTTGTATTCAACCTTTTAGTTGGAAATTAATAATGAATAAACTTAATGATATTGTAAAATAACCTTTGATAAAAAGCTTATACACTGTAAGCCATGCGAAACAAGCAGCGGGCATTAGCTAGTAATACAAAAATCGTTGCTTAACAGCCAACGCTGAATTTCTAATTAATTAATTTAATTAATTATTTATTATTATTAATTAATTAAAGTAAAGAGTAGCGTCACAGTAGAAAAAATGGGTGTAGAAAAAATAGAGAGCGGGCCCCACCTGCCCAAAACATACTCACTTCTATTTCAGAGCAAACTAGAAGTTTGACGCAATCTATACTTGGTAGGCATAATAAACAAGGATCTATGTATTCTAGAAACAAAGAAACTGTAACATTCTATTTAAAAAAATCTTGTTTTATTACGCAGGAACTATAAAAATACTCCAAAAGCTACAGGTGACTTATTACTAAGCAAATTAAATTCTAAGTCTAAGGCAATGTAAGTTTTGTTAAGTGAACAGTTAATTTTCAATGTTACTAAAATTATTTTTCGTTAACTAAAAATAACTTGAGAATAATTTCAGTATATAGCATTTTGTAAAAATTTTATTCAATTGTTGCAATAAATATTCCTTGTGAGGACGCAAACGAGAACTGAAGTTCTAAATTCAAGACGGGATTAACACTTTGTGAGACGATAATCCTAAATAACGATTATTGAATTTGGCGAGTGGGTTAAGGCCAGAACCCCGTCGGCGAACATTTTTATTTTGCCATATACACCTCTCGGATATCTACGTTTCTGTACTGATAGCAAATACACTTTCAAAAAATATTACAAATTTAAATATTTATGAGAATCATCACAAAAAAAATATTAAGGACAACAACAATTTCAGATAATGTCAATTTTATTGTTGTTATGCTTACTCTATTTTGAGTGATTTATAATTCATCCGGACTTTATCTGGTGTAATGTATATACTTAGTGACTTTTTTTATCGTATTTGCTAAAATTCTGATAGTCCACTCTATTCCGTGCTTCCGTGATTTTTCATAAAAAAAGAATACAAAAGTATCCATGTGCAGTACACACACACACAAAAAAATTTTCAGTTTCCTTATTGCATATGTATCAAAACAACGAACGGCCTACGAAGTATTATTTAACTTTATCAAGGCACAGTCAATACCTTCAAATAAATCTTAGAACATTTTTGCTGTCGCTACTGCACGCGCTGTGGGTAGGCCGCTCGGCGGGCAAGTATAATGCGAACCGGTCTCGAGCCCACCAAAGCTTATTCAATACGATCCCCGATATAACATATGCTGGCTGCAAAAAGCAATCGAAGCTGCGTTATCGCCAAAGCTTTAACTTCTACGCTTTTATTTTATTATTATATTTTTTCTGTTTGCGTATTCACGCGGTGTAATATTACGGAAGTGGAGAATGAAAGTATTTTTTTATTGTGGTCATAAATATGTAGGAAGTAAGTTTCGAGATCATGATGCTGGTATTTTCTTTCGGAGTTTATAAATATTAATTGGATTTTTTTCTATTCTACATAGTTTTCCACTCTCGGTTGAGATCGGTTTCCAACTATCTAAGTTCACAGCTGGGGTCACATAAAAAAGTTAATATTTTCAGATTTAGGAGGCGTATACACGTATAACAGAAGCACTGCGTGTTTTTCTGTCGGTTTCCTGGTTTGAAAGAACAAATGATGTTTTAGTAAGGACTACATACTGCATGGCATTCGAAAATTGATCCCCAATTCATCATCATCATCAGCCCGTGTCTCTCCACTGCAGGATTATAGGCCTCTCCCAAGGCTCGCCACCACACACGGTCCTCCGCCTTTCGCATCCCCAATTACATACATACTTATATCGTAAGCGTATACATATATTATAAAATGGAATGTGTAATATGATACGTATATGGTACAGAAAGAGATAGCTATCTGTAAGGATTTATGCTTGGAATACGCTTAGGCAAGATAAATTAGAAGGAAAGGCCAATAGGCGACTAAATAAAATCAACCTAATTAGGTGAATTTCAGTCCTTCTTATCTGCGCGCTAGTACCACAGCTACGTCTTTTAATACATTTAATACCAGGAAAAGATGGATAGATTGTGTAAAGGAGGATATGGTAGCGAAAGGAGTGAGTGATGAACTGACGAGTGACAGAGAGGAGTGGAAAAAAAAACATGTTGGGCCGACCCCACCTAGAGTGGGATAAGTGCAGGAGAAAGAGAGAGCTTAAGAAAACATTTCTAAATAAATTCGAAATCGATTTTTTGTCCGTCCTTTGTCATATAATATAATAATAATATACCGTATACATCACAACAACGTCTAGACCCTAAACTAAGAATTAACTTGTGTTCTGGGTGCCAAGCGAAGACACCACGTACATACGTGTATAACAACCAAGACTCGTTAATTATTCATCATACCTACCTACTGACTATACCTACCTGGCTACTGACCCAAATACCTACTGATAAATACCTACTGACCCAACCTGGGATTCAAACCTGGTACCCCCAGCTTCGTAGGCAGGGTCGCCACCCACTAGGCGAAGCGGTCGTCCAAAATTTGTCGTCCATCGTTGATAAATTCGATCATCAAACGAATATTTTAAGACAACATTTAGTTTTTTCTTTTTTTTTTACTTTGCCTTAGCGTATACAATCATGTAAGTAGACTAAGAATTTCAATTTGCCATAGAACTCAATGAAATATGTAATTCTGTGAATAGATGAAATTCAAGTTCGTAATATGAATTCAACGATGTTATCTGGGTGGGCTCCTGACAAAAATTACACATCGAATAAAATGGCTGGCAATTTTCCATCGTTAACTGCCTACGGAGGATTTATAAATGCATCTACGGACGCGTATCGCGGTAGGTGGCGCGAATACCACACGACGCTACTCAGACTACTCACTCTACGACTTGGAGTGAATCAATGAGCTTATGACTCACGCTCTCATGTAAAATATTTTTATTCATTCTACACTAGTGTTCGTGTGTGGCTCTACCCGCCTATCCGCAGTGGAGTCGTATTTTTTACTCATAAAGCTATTTACCTACTCTTATGGTTGTACGTTTTATAGAAAGCGTGATTTTGTTAAAATCTAAATATATTACAAACTGTCCTTTTTTTACGGGTTACTTAAATACGATTATTATTATTATTACTACTAAAATACACTTACAAAACTACAATAAAATTTCCTTTTAATCTTAATATTAAAATTCTAGCTCCCCGAAACAAATGAACCTTCTTTTCTGTACGACAATTTTTTTGTTTTTATTTTATATTTGGCTTGGCATTTAAAAAGATAATCTTTGTAATATGAAATCTAGTAAGATATTCATTATCCGTGCATCCGTGCACGAATGTATGAACTCAGTGAGCCTATCTCTATGTGCTAACTGATTTCACCCCGAGTTCCAAGGTTTTCACGATATTGCTCGGGGTTTGAAAATTTATCCGCGCAAACATCTAGATTATTATAAAACTGAGTGTAAAATTGGTGAAACATGATACAGAAAAAGACATCAGCGACCTGTAATTGAGCTTAAAATACATCTAGTCAACATAAATTAAGAGGAAAGACGAATACGCTACTTGATTATTATTTTACCTATATAAAATAGTTTTCTAAATATATCATAACAGTGAAACAAATTAACAAAGTTATGAATATTTCAAATGTCCTGTTAGACGGCATACTATGTGAGACGTCAGATCATTTAAAATTATGTTAAATTTCGTTTTGCACGAAAGAGACAGAGATAAAAATTTAATAGGTTTCTAAGTTCCAAACTCTTCAACCGAATATAATTTTATTTATAAATTTACTTATCGTCTAAAGTAAATTTTTATGTTTTGTTGATAAATATAATATATTTATTAGTAATTCAAATACCTTATTGGAGGAATTTTATCTCCATGCCACACTCCGCAAAAAACTAACGCCCACGATTTCCCTTTTTAGAAAATGGTTTGTTATAGATGTTCTTCAAATCAAAATTATAAATATATTTAGATTTGCCTTTTCGTGTCATATTTCCTTTGATTATTTACATGTGTAGTGTAGCTACGTGATATAATGACAACAAGAATGACTGGCCAGCTTTTATATTTGTGTGTGTGACTATAATGTTCTACAATCCCACAACACTGTACGAACCATCACCGCGTGCGTGAATTATAACCGAACAGTTAGGTGATATTTTATGTGCGTTTTTTGAGAGCGAATCTTTAGACATATACATAATCAAGGATTATTTCAAACTTTATTTGCTCCTTAATTAAGTAAATAAATTGTTTTAGTTGTTGTTTTCAACAATAGGTAGATACTTGTTGCAATTAGGTATAATTTTTTTGTGCTTTGACATTAAAATTTTAGTCAGAACATTTACTACCACCGTGCACGGTCAATATAATAAGAATGATAGGTATGTAGTATGAAGTAGTCGACTTAAATGTGTTATACCGACTAAGTACATATTAACGTATGGACTATGCTTTCCATTGTGTTAAAATACAACTCAACACGACGTAGTTTATTTTCGAACGAACGAAAAATAGTTGTGTTATTACAAAGAAAATTAAAAGTATATGCTCTTGTGTGTATAAATATGTTCAGAAGACTAACCGATTGGCTGACTGTTTAGGAACCTTAACTGCAGTACCAAATGTGGCGGGTTTGATACCCGCCCGGGACAAATATTTGTGGTGTACATGAACATGTCTGTTCGTTCCGTGTCTGAGGGTAAAGTATGGATCTATATGTATATATAATAAAGAATATTTAAGTATGTATATCAGGTGTCTGGTATCCATAATACAAGCTTTGCTTAGTTTGGGACTAGATAGCGCTGTGTGGAATGTTCTAGTTATTATTATTATTATCATCGTTCGCTGCTCTTTTTGTTATGAATTTAAACCCTTACTTTTTCAATCACGCCAAACATTTCATTCTTATAACGGTGTACTTACATAGTGGGTATAATCTAAGAGGTTCAAGCAGCGCCCGGGGCGGCCTCTATCGCGAGATCTCAGCTGATTAATAGCAAGTCCTTTATCGGGTTCGAGATCCACTAATTAATTGCACCACGTCGGTTAACCGGGAAATATCTTTATTTGCGATGTGCACTTGACCACGAACGATATTAGCATGTGTATCACTTTTAAAAGTACGTGAAATCCTCTCTTTTATTCTTGAAGTACCAAATTGGTTTACAACGGCATTAAAAATAAATATTTATTTCTACACTAAAGACTTCACTTCTTTACCACTATGCAAAATAATTGAAAAACAATTTTTGATGTCTTAGATACGTATCAGAAACGACTTTCACCCATCTGTTTAATGGATGAAAAGTATAATATTTTAAATAAATTATAGTGTGTTGAAAAATATATCACAAATGGTTTGGAAAATTTAAACATCAACCGATCGATCGATTGATCGATCATTTCGTGCGACCTTCAGCCAGACGCAATGTCTGAAAGGGACTAGGCCCGATACACCAAAGGAAAGTAGTTATAGGACGAAGTGTAGATTGTAGTTTAGATTCGGAGTGACGGAAATGAGAGCCAACCGGTATTCGCGCAACCTTAAGCCAGGAAAGGGAGCCAGGAGACGTAATAGATATTATAGTGTGTTAAAAAATAACAGTGGGGAGCATAATTTGTTCTGTCAGTTTATTATCTTGGGCGTTCTTGCTTCTTAACTCATTCTTCGTTTTTTTTTCATTTGATGCATGGCTTTCTGCGTCTTTTTTTTGGGAGTTTTTATGAATAGTTGTGAATTAAATAAATGGTTAAGAAAGTTGTTTTTAATTCCGATCCTTCTTCTAATACTACAAATTTGAATCATCTAGTAAAGAAACCGAAGTTAACAAACGGGGAGTGAGTGGAATGTTGGCAACGAAGCTCAATTTCAAAAAAAAAATAAACTAATCAATCGTAACAATCGTAAATATCGAAATAACTTCTATTCTTTTAGAGATCAAAATAGTGAACGTATTTTGGTGTAAAATCTTGAGTAGCGAAATAAACGTAGGAAAACTCACCGTTGGTTTCACTGAGAGCCAGTAGGTAGTACAGAATCCGGCACTATACCATAATTATATTAGTTGTTTTAACTATTCATATTATTAAGTAACTCTGGTAATTTATAATTTTGGCTTGTTAGTTTCTCCGTCCGTCCGTTCGTGCGTTAGCGGCGTAACTTAGTTATTTGTAATTTTTTTTTGAAATTTAGTACATAGTTTCCCTATGACCTCTGGTTTTGAAAGTACCATTTCGGGATTAATGGAAAGAATTGGAGGATTTTGAACCTGAAGGTCATATCATAATATTGCATTGTAATAAATAAATGTAATAATTGCAATGTAATAAATGTAAATAATAAATGTAATAATACTAACATAACGCCTTGAATCTCATATGTTTTGCGCTGGTTACATTACTATATAAGAATGACAACATTCACAAAGAGCCAGCTACAAACCAACAAAAGATATTTCCAGTGTGTTTTTACTAGAGGACCGAACCCAGAACCTTCGACATTGCAGACAGTGTATTTGCTCCCTGTGCTCCTAACGCGATGTTTTTTTTTTTATACTTCAAACTTTTTTCCTATAACGTCAATCGTAAAGAAGAAAAAATAGAAGAACTTAATTTGTCTACACCTTACCATACCTCAGCCCATCAATGCCCCATTGCAGGGGCTTCCTTAGAAGTGAGGGAGCTTAGAGCTTAATCCACCACATTGCTGCAGTGCGGGTTGGTGGGTTTAAACGAATGCCCTCTACTGATGGCAACCGGGACCGACGACAGCTTAACATGCTCTCCGAGGATCAGAGTTAGTAATAGTTACGCACATAAGTTAGAAAAAAACTCTTGGGTATATGCCCTGGGATACGAACCACGGCCTTCTAAACAAGAAGCGTGCTCGCTACCACTCGGCTATCACGACAGTGAATTTTTCTATACTTCAATTATAATTATTATTCGTCTAACAAATAAACCCATCATTTCCTAAGTCAATATAATTTTATCTCCATCGAATCTGCTATAGATCACGTCCGTACCGACAAGCGAACTTCCCACCTCTTTTGTTTTAATCTCGGCCTAACGGCACTTGACTCCCGGCCGCTAAGTAATTCTGCTAAAACATAGATTTCTATCACACCACCTAGTGTCAGACCGGGCCCTATAGAGGTTAAGTTATACTTAATTAGTGCTTTTAATAAATATGTATAAGTTGTTAAAGAATCGTTTATTTTGAAATAGTGTACCTAAAGCTCCTGTTACTGTTTTGTTATGTTATTCGATTTAATGATAATAATAATAATACTATTGACCGGTTGGTCGAGTGGTTAGAGACCCATAGTGGCATTTATATAATATCCCATACTCCGTACTTTGGGACTAGATGGCGCTGTGTGGGATGTCCCAGATATTATTATTATTGATAATAATACGTGAGACATTCCACACATCACCATCTAGTACCAAAGTAAAGAAGTAATATGCTTGTATTATGGGTTATTAGACTGATATACTTACATACTCATTTTTTTTATATTATATATATATTACATTCAAACACGAAACAAATAGACATGTTCATGAACACATATATTTATTCCGGGCAGGAATCGAACCCGCGACTTTTGGTTCTGCAATTAGGGTCTCCACTCCAACCGCTCGACCTACCGGTCAGTTAATGTTCATGTATTTAACTTGTCACCGATATTTTACGAAAAATATATAAAACATTTTTGTTTATTGCCATCGTAGTTTGGTATTTCTGTGTGAAATCGTTTTTGCATTCAAATTGAGACGTTGAGAGGTCTTAAAGGATGCTAATGAGGCCGTTGGTCGGTCTTAATTTTTGCATAAAAACGTCGCGAAACCCCGCTCTGGGGCGCACCGGCGCGTGGGAGGGGAAATTAAATTTTTTAGTCCTCCGAATAAGAGCAGTTTTGGGACGTGTTTATCCAGGGTTGACAAAAGTTAAGTAAATATTATCATGTTTACATATACTTTCGTATTTTTGTTTAAATAAAGGTAATGTTGCATTTGCGGGTTCCGTATAATTCCATTATAGGATCATTTTGTAGTCCGTCTATCTGTCATTCAAAGCTCTTTCTCGGGAACAACTTGATGTATATCAATTTGAAATTTAATATCGAACACCTAAACTCCCATTCACAGTCTTGTAAAACATTTCAGATAAAAAAAAAACTGCGTATGTGCTTATGACCACACGATAGAAGTAAAAACTATACAAATATTCATGTATTATATTAAACTACTTTCAAATGAAATATTATATTAATTGCAAACTCTATACACACACATTATTTACACTTGATTATAAACAAAACCGACTGGCAGTCGGTCGGTGGCTGTCGCTATCTAATAAGGAGTGAGTCGTTCCAAAAATTACGTTTTATTATTATGTATTGCAATTCGCGTATGTTTTGGCTATAATCAAGTGTAAATAATGTGTGTATACAGTTTGCAATTAATATCGCGGAGTAGGCCCGATTCGACCCGATTCGCCGTCACCGATCCGAGCACGTGACGGTTCAGTTTCGTCCACTGTTCGCATAGAGGATTTTTCACTTCAAAAAAATGTCATCACTTAATTTATATGAAAACGCACAGTTTTTTTTTAACGTATTGCGTTTATGGAACTTAGTAGATGATTAAAAAACTTTACCATAGTTTATTTCTAAGGCAGAAATAAAAATGGACATTGAACTATTTTACTACATTACCGCGACCATCGGCACGACACATCGCTAGCATATCGTTTCCCATACATTTATTTAACCGTCTTGTCACGTTACGAGTGTCTTAGTAGAGGTGTGGTGGGTGCTCAGAGATCGCTATAGTTCCAATCAAACTTTATGGCGAATCGGAATACAACGCTTTATGCATGCTTGCGCAAATTCAGTCATATGCCCCTCGCTCCACTGCGTTACGTTACACCTAAAACTTGTTACTGCGACGCGATTTGTGCCTATGTTCACATCCGTTATAAAGGTTGATTGGAACTGTAACCAGTTTGGAGTATGGAGGGGGGTGCGGTGCGGGTGCGGTGCTCGGCGCACTCGCCGCCATTCTGTGATCCCATTCTCTGGAATGTGTTTGTGTTCCTGTGTTCTGTGTCTGGTGTTATTGTGTTTATTTTGTACTTTTGTCTGTTTACTTGTTATTATTGTTGATTTTTAATTTTTTTACGTTTATTTTTGTCAAACATCTGATTGTGAAAACACTGAATCTGGGAATATTATGGAGCCCTCGACGCCGTCAACTACGCGGGCGTTTAAGGATTTTACAAGTGGATGATAATTAAAATATAAAACAAAATTTATTTTGAATTAGGTAATTTTTTTTCTTTGGTATGGTATTAGTATTACATTCTAATGCATTTTTGATACTTGAAAACTTGAAAATTACATCAACGAAAAAACTGAAATAATAAAAAAAATACTTAACTAAGTATATCTTTTTTATTCTTTCTCCAACAAAAAAATGTACGTCAGCCAATTTATCCATTAGTAATAAAGTGATACCTTATTCTGTGTCATTCATTTTATTGCTCATTAACACAAAAAAAGATTACCTATATTTATAGTGTTACGAACATACAAAGCAACTAGCGCCATCTAGCGTCAACCAGTAAAACCACTCAAAGAACAAAGACAACACGAAACCCCCTACTCAATACTGGATGGCGTTAGAGGAACTACTATAAAAGTATAGTCTCGAAAATCGAGTACATGCGTGAGACTTTCTAGATTCATCCAACCCGGTCGCTCGCGTTCGCGAGTCGAGTACGTTCTGGAATGATCTCGAGGCTCGTCTCGGCCCATATAAATAGCCGCAGGGAGTTGAGCCAGTTCAGTTCAGTTTTGGGCTACCTTCAAGGCGACTTCTAAGTGAAAACTAGTGATCAAGAGTGATACAAGTGATACCTACGACTTGGCTACGACTTAGGACATCGTTAGTGCTTAGTGTTTGGACCTAGTGCTTTGTGTTGGACCTAGTGCTAGTGAATAAAGTCTTCAAAAGAGTCAGCAGGTCTTTCTCTCCAAATACTTCGAACCCTAACACGTAGCAATAGTTTATAGCACTTTAAGTAACCAATACAACAACAGGATCCTACAAATAAGTCTAATGTGTTCGTACAAACCTAGTCAATTTGTTAATATTTTATGTATATTCCATTAAAAATTATTGTTAATAAATCACATAACCAATAAACAGGCTATCATTAAGTACAACAACACACATTTATATTGTAAAATACGGTAGCTGGGTGTGTACAAGCAGAATATTTATCGTCGCTAATAGTTTAATTTATTCATCAATTCAAGTCCTTAATCCGAGTTTAACTTCTTAATTAAGACTTATCCGGATCGGACGATGCATTCAGCGCAGTATACCTTTGACACTTAAGTATAAATGCTGGTATTAACAATCGAAAGAGTGCATAATCTCATATTTTCAAAAGGCTACTAGACATGTCGCAAGCGCAAGTGTCCTTTGTGGCATTGTTAGACGTGGGAATGCGATGCCGAAGTCTTGTTTTCGCGATGTTTACGAGCCCGTTTGTTTGCGTGACGATGTTAGGATAAAAGGGTAATGCGTTTAACGATACGTCAAATGCGATGCTGACATGGAAAAGGATTTTACATTAAGGTTTTGTATTTAAGTATTTGTATAATGTCATTTATATTTCCACCAGCCCAATATGTCTCACTGCAGGGGCTTAGGCCTCCCCTAGGGTGAGGGGGCTTGGAGCTTAATCCACCACGCTGCTCCAGTGCGGGTTGATGGTTTTTAATGACTGCCATCTGTTGATGGCAACCGGGACCGACGACTTAACGTGCTTTTAGATACACGGAGTCACTGACAGTCACCAATGAGTTTTCCTAACTTAAGTAAAGTCAGGAAAACTCATTGGTATACACCCGGATTCGAACTACGGCCGCACGGCCTGCTAAACTTCGAACAGGTTTGCTGCGCTCGGGCTATCACGATGTTATCATTTATATTTGTGTAATATCCATCATTCGCGTTTAATCGTGTATAAACTATAATAAATAATAAAAGTTTATGTAGCTTTAAATAATAGGTTTTCCTATTTTTGGAGTTCCAATGAGGAACCCCTACCATTTCTCCACATCCGTTGGTCCGTTTGTATGTCACAGATATTGTATTCAAACAATAATAGAATTAGATAGCTGGAATTTTGCGTACCATAGGTGAATAATTTTTTAAAAAAAAACCTCGATTTTCATGTAGGGGAAAACATTTTCTTTATTTAACATAGTAATACATACCTACAACATAACTATATTAAATAAATAAAATCTCCTCTTCTACATAAAAATTTAGATTTTTTTACAAAACGTCTCGGTCGAGTTCTCAAATCGTTGATTATTGTTAAAACTGCTATGAAGTTTTTTTAGCATTTCTTATTTGGTTTCATTTACAGAATATGCCGCTCAAATTGTTTTTTTTTTCATTTCGTTTTTTATTTGGCTCCACGAAGTTTGCTAATTTACCTTGATGTAGATTGTTGACGAGTTTTAAGATTCAAAAAGAATGAGAAAGCAGGCGTCACATAACAATCGGTAAGTACATAAAGGTTGTCACCATAACTAGGGCAAAATTTCTTTCAAACTAAAACAAAGAAAGACTTTAAAACTATTTATCTTGGGACGATTCGTCACAAGAATAAGCGGATCAAGCGCAACTGTGATGATGCCGCATCCAGTTCATAACGTCTTTGTTTTAATATCAAGACCGCCGGACGCCCACGTGGAACCCTGCATACAATTTGACTTAACGATATGGTGTAATTACTGCGTTACCACTATAAATAAAAATTAAGATTTTCTTCTGAAAAAGGACTTCGCATATGTAAGGCGTAACGTAGTAATAGCCGAGTAGTAGTGACCCCTCTTCTAGTTTAGAAGGCCGTGGTTTGGCTCTCAGGGCATTGAGAGCATGTTTCCAATGAGTTTTTCTAACTTAATAACTGTTAGTGACTCTGTGCCTCGGAGGGCACGTTAAGCCGTCGTTCCCGGTTGCCCTCGATGAATCGCAGTCGTTAAAATTCACCAATCCGCACTGGGGCAGCCTGGTGGATAAGGCTCCAAGCCCCGTTAACCCATCAAGGCCTAAGTCTCTATAGTGGGGCACTAATGGACTATCCAAAAAGTTAATACGAACGACGACGGTGGTAACTGTAAATTAAACCGGTGCTAATAGCTTGTTCTATGGATTATTGTGACTTCGTGGTACACCATTATGAACGAATCATTCATCGTTCCTGGTGTGATTTATAAAACTGAGGATTTTTAGTAAGTTTAATGAACATTATTTTGTGTTTGCGCGCGCGGACGCCTCATAAGTAGTAGAAGGTATGACGTAGGTAGCCGTCGTGTGTTTACGTTTCCATGGTTTGCGTTACGTTACGCGTGCGCTGTACAGGGTTGGGTTGGGAGACTGGAAATTAATTATTTTTTTCATGTTTTTCATGTACGACATTTTTTCTTGCACCTGTTGTCTAAAGATCAAGAGAACAATCTGAACAACCTGCTGATTTTGGGACAAACAAATGATGATATCCATACTGTATATAAAATTTCAAATCGCAACATTGAGCACTATAAAACCAATTAAAGAAACATATTCGTCATTCATTATATTGAATTTCATGAAATTGCAGCTTTTGCTATAATAATTATTCATAAAGGAAATTTCTCCTCGAGGAGAATTCTGGAGCTTTCGACCGTGGTAGGTAATTTCATCTACTGTAAAAAATCCTTTGTGCATCGTACAGGTTGCTTGCAGGCAAAAATGCACCTAGCTTTGTGAGTAGAGTGCAGCGCAGATGCATTTAAATTTATACCGCATAGTTTTAATCGAGTGCAGAAAACTGAAGACCATGGAGAAAAGTTTATATAGTAATGCCAAAGGTACTTTAAAAAAACCTATGTAAGAGGTCCATTTTATTACATTTTGAGTACCATATCAGCCCATTATACCCCACTGCAGGGGGTTAGCCTTTCCCTCGGGATGATGGCGCTTGGTGCTTGAACCACCACGCTGCTCCAGTGCGGGTTGGCGAATTTTAAAGACTGCCATCTAGTGATGGCAACCGGGATCGACGGCTTAACGTGTTATCCGAGTCACAGAATCAGTGATAGTTATATACATAAGTTAGAAAAAAATCATTAGCACATGCTCTAGAATTCGAACTACGTACCTACGGCCTTCTAAACAAGAAGTGTGCTCGCTATTAGAAAAAGATATGTGCGCTCCTAATAATAATACCTACATCATGTCTATCAGAACAACACTTTATCTTGATAATTTGTTTTTGACCATGAACCTAGAAATACTCAGACGTAGCATTGCAAAGTAACTACCGATGTATTCCTACTAAGTCAGTAGGGTATGTACGCACGCGTCAACTTGAACACACTCGTACCATAGGAAGTCTGTGAAGTGAAGTTCCACTCACTCATACTTACGAGGCCGTCATTGCAGTGCTTCATTGGCTGTTCGATGACAGGCAGTCTAGTGTTTTATTACGTATGTGTTTTTGACAATTAACGGTCATTAAATATGACACGGCTTCACAAAGTTATGTCGCGCCTAGCGCGATAAAATTTACGTTGAAACAAACATCGGGACCGTTTACGAGCTAACATTGTAATGCCCTATCCAGCGTCCACCTGTATTATATTTATAACGCTATTTCCGTCTATATTTCGGTATTATATAAAAGCTTTGCCTCAGCTTTTGTAAGTATCGCTTTAGTTATGTAAAAACCGTTTATAACATCAAAGTAACTACCTAATTCCACCGATAATAGAGCACACATACGTAGAATATTGAGCCAGGTTCTCGCCACAGCTTCTACTGAGACGATTATCTATTCTATTCGAAGGAGCTCGATGCAACTCGATAACGGTAATCGAATGCGAGCTAAATTTATACGACGAAGTATCGGCTTAAGGGTCGTTTAGATATCGTTTGCGAATCGAGTTCCGATTGTGTATGCAATTTTACGTATTATTTTAAAGACTTTAATGTGCGATAGTACAGTTGGTGTGGATCGAAGTGATCTGAGTGAGACGTTTTATCTTTTTATATGTAGGTATATTTATTATAGCTGTATAGTCTGATAAGTGTCGTGATAGCCCAAAGCGCAACGAACTTGTCTCAAATTTATAAGGCCATAGGGCCATGGTTCGAATCCGGGCGTGTACCAATGAGTTTTTCTGACCTAAGTTCATAACTATTAGTGACTTTGTGGCTCGGAGAGCACGTTAAACAGTCGGTCCCGGACGCTGTCAATAGATGGCGGTCGTTACAATCCCCAACCCACAGTGGAGTAGCGTGGTGGATTTACGCTCCAGGCCCCCTCACCCCGGGGGAGGGCTAAGCCCCTGCAGTGGGGTAAAAATGGGGTGATGAAGTGAAGTGAAGAAGTCTGGTAATATAAATTACGCATAGGGTAAGTTATTGGCTTATCCATAATATAGTAAACACAAAATGAATCGAATATAATGAGTGAGAGAAGAAGGTGGTTGAAGTCGGACACAGAAGTAACTACGATAACAAAAACTCTTTTTCTTAAAATGAATCTATTGTTATTGCAATTTAAAGTTACAGAAGGATTTTTATTTTACGTAATAATTATAAAATGTTTTAGAGACAAATACTCCCTAAGTACAGTGCTCTAGATACTACTGTCCTTTGGAATATGTTACCCGGACGATGTACTATTTTATTTCTATGTACATTTCTGTTTCTACAATAATATCCTCGTGGTTAATTAATTAGTAAACGGCTTCAACAACATTACGAGAATTTGTTCAAAACAAAAACATATGAGATGAATTTAATTAACATTCCAGCTGAGACAAACAAATACTTTCTGTCCACAGAGTTTTAAATAATATAGACGTTTTGAATACCTTACCAGGCGGTGTATTACGATTAATTTATTTTTTACGTACATTTCTTTATCTACAGTAGTATAATTATGTCATGTAATGTAATAATAATAATAATAATAATACATGGGACTTCCCACACAGCGCCATCTAGTCCCAAAGTAAGCAAGTATTATGCTTGTGTTATGGGTTACTAGACAACTGATATACATACGTAAATATTCTTTATAATATATACATATATAATTTTTTTTTTTTTTTTTATTTTTTTATATATAACAACCAAGACCCGGTACCAGTATCAATATTCATCATATTAATACTGACCCGACCTGGGATTCGAACCCGGGACCTCTAGCTTCGTAGGCAGGGTCGCTACCCACTAGGCTAAGCGGTCGTCTAATGTAATGTAATGTAATCTAGGTCAACAGCGTGACTCAAGTTCGTTTAAAACCAAAACGCATGACACGGATTTAGATTTTTTAAATTATTCACATAATCTTTTAATTTAGAAAGTAATAATATTATACAGTATTTTATGTTTATTTATTTATAAAAGGAGAAAAAAACTGAACTAAATATAGAAAAGCAATTTACAGAAAACACACTTAAATACTAGAGTTACTAAAACTATGCTCATTAAACTTTTTCTACGAGTAAAGTATTTTCTTACGAGTAAAGTAATGACTTTAAACTATTATATATTAATAATTAATATTATTATGATCAATTAGGTACTATTAGGCACAAAATTTCAAAAACAGAGAAAATATATTATTATTCCATAAATTATTAAATAAGTATTTATTTCAAGAAAGTCTAAAAGCCCCTTAAGATTAGTCTCTGAACTAACCGGGTACCGTACTACGTGCTCAAATAACTGTGCTGCATACAGTATAACGCGATTTTACTGTGGCAAATATATAATAAATGTCGCATAATATTATATTTAGTATAATTTGGAGCTTTTAAAATAAATTATTTGATAGGTTAGTCAAAAAATATAAAAGTAACATATTTTAGAGGTATGTACTTTCGGTGTAATTGACTGTTTATTTCCTCCTTTTTTTGGGACATGCTATATTTAATAAACAATTTTTTTAGTTTCTATAAACATTGCAAAATTAAAATGTGAACGATTATTAAATGTATTTTAGAAAATCGGCAATAATTACAAGATGGCTTCTAATTAATGTTGTCAACAATTTCAGGAACCTATGCTAAGGCGTATCAAAGCATTGGACTCCCGGTCACTGAACAACTAATGAAGCACTGTAATGGCGGCCGCGTAAGTGAACTTCACGTCGTATCGGTAGACTTACTATATATGAGTGTTTTCAAGTTGATGCGTACGTACATAGCCAGCTGACTTACTAGCGGTGCATCGGTAATCGATTCGTAATGCTACATCCGGGTATTCCAGGTTCATGAGCCTATATTACTAAAGAACGATTGCGTGTTTTTTTAACGTATGTGCAGGATAACCATAACGAGAACAATCTGGAACGAAAATCATGCGTTGTTATCACGGAGCATTAGAGTAGGTTAGAGTTGGTATGTACTCAAATACGGTGTACAGTTCCAATCAACCTTTATGGCGGATGTGAACATTGGCACAAGTCGCGTCGCAGTAACCAGTTTTAGGTGTAACGGGACGCAGTGGAGCGAGGGGCATATGACTGAACCTGCGCAAGAATGCATAAAGCGTTATATTCCGATCCGCCATAAAGTTTGATATTCAACTATAAGTCTGATGTCATAACCTAAACTCTAAATTGCGATACCAAATCATACTATTATATATCGAAGAAAAAGGGATGATCACGTAACTGCTTTTTATACTGAGACCATAGAGTAAATAAATTTGACAGCAGCGTTTGGTCATAAATGTCACTTCACAGTGTCGAAAATGTAAAACGCAATTTCGCGGGGCTGAAAGCCAGCGCGCGGAGATTTGGCGGGGGTGAAGACCGGCACGCGATGACCACGCGCACTGAAACTCGGCATCTTGCACCATCTAGCTAGAGTATGAGTGGCTAGACGGTAACCGCAGATGAAGGCTTCTAGTGAATTCGTACTTTTATAACTGAGATAAATGAAAATAAGTTTTATGTGTCACCCGTGAGCAAATTTTTTTTATTTTTCGTTCTTTTGAATGTCTCACTACTCTTGGA
The DNA here is from genome assembly GCA_949709985.1 of Luffia ferchaultella. Lineage (NCBI taxonomy): Eukaryota > Metazoa > Arthropoda > Insecta > Lepidoptera > Psychidae > Luffia > Luffia ferchaultella. The sequence goes on from OX453256.1 coordinate 16,684,296, forward strand.
TTCTAACTTAGAATCACTCACTACATAAAGTAGGACATTAAAATTACTTAGCTACATTTTCGTTTAAAGTTTTATGTAATTTCGCATTTTCTTAAACAGCGAAGAAGAAAAACCAGAGGCTTTAAAAAGAAAAATGATATGTCAGCATTTGTCTTTTGGAGCTCAATCCTTTCTGCTTACTTCAAAAAGGAAAGCATACAATAATAATATGCACATGTTTCCATCATATTTTAAATTTTTCATTTACGTTTTACAATGACATTACAAAATTGTGATGCACTTTGTTTTAGCTTATCATCTAAAAGCATTCCAAGTCATATTACATGGAATTTTTACGATATTTTTACTTAACCAAGTACATTTCATTTTAAGATTGTCTACTATTTCTCGTTAACTTGTACAGTCTAGTTATGATAGTTTTCTATTTACCTTCATTATTTATACTACATACTGTCTTGAATACTTTTCGCATATCCAAAAACAATGGTTTGGTTAGTAGGAGGGGATTAGGGGGCAAGTGGCTATAACAAAAATGACCACTTTATGGTCAAGTTCCTTGTCAGTTACTACGGAAACTTAACAACAGGTTAAGTGCATGTGACAACATACGCACAAGACTAAAACTAAAAGAAAATGATGTTTTGCCTTCATCTCCTGAACCTTAAAAAAATACATTTTGTACGCATATGGTAAGGTCACCTGCTATTAGCTTTATAAAGTAACAGCCATCTAATATTTGTGACCAAGAAAACAACTCGCTATCGACAGCTAACTCCGAAGCAATACCGAAACAATTTTCAATCAAAGTACGTAACAGGTAACAAGGTTGGCGAGAGAAAAATTCAATAAAACGGCTCAACCAAGAGCACAACGGAGAAGTTCTTGGCTATCCGAATCGATACGAACTCAAATAGTAAATTTTCCTGTACGACAAAAATACAAATAACACGAAAAATTTAATAGGTCCATGTATTTTTTAAGACGTAAATAAATTAAATATTTACAACTATAATATAAATGAGTAATAATATGATTGTAAATATCGTAAGATTCTGAAAATATAAAATAAAATTACATAAGATGATCGATTTCAATAATTTTAGGATCAAATAAAAGTAGAATAATATTGTAGAGCTTTCTTCTATATCTATACACAGACCTTCAAAAAACAAAAATTGAGTATGGGTATGTGATTTCGACATATTTGTTTCTTATGCTCATGTTTATTTGCACGTAATCTAAAGTCAAACACACGTTTTACATTTTTTGTCTGGCTGTTTGTTTGTCTGGGCTAAAGCCGAAACGGCCTAACTAATTAAATTTACCAGAAAAAAAATAATTTGTGAATCAAGAAAATATTGTTTCATATATACCGTAGAGGTTTATTTTTTCAAAATCAGTAAATATATTGTAGTCGCAAAATTCAAAAAGTTTTTATTAGATATAAGATGTTTACACCCTCTTATTGAAAGTCAAAATGAATTGATTAGGTACCGGTTCAAAAACTAGAAGGAGAAGAACCGACAAGAAACTCCTTCCTGTTTATTTTATTTAAATATACGTTTTTCTTAATTCTTTTTTTTTTAATTTAAAATGCTTACAACTATTACAATGATCTCCTTATTCCTTATTTAAATATTCAGTAATACATAGTAAGCTTTTTTCACAAGTTTTATGAATTCATTTTTCACAGACAAGTCAACCTTATAGACCACGCTTTGACAGTGAGTAGCATTCGGCAAGGCTATGTAGTTACACTACATAACTACGTTTCTTGTGAGCGGTCAGTTGTAAGCACGTCGGAAGCCATTAAATTGTCAATTTTGAACGAGCCAATGAAAACTAGCCGACCTCTCCCCGCACCCCGCCACTTTTTGGCGATTTCGTTTTCGTACTGACGTTTATTAAAACGTGGTCTATAGGTTGACTGGTCTGTGCTTTTTTCATGATTTGGACTTTAACTCGCTTTGTAAATTGATTAGAATTTAAATTCAACATTTTTTAGAAATTTCATTACATAAACGGATACAATTTCCAATGAAAGAATTATTAACCTTTGAGAGTCTGAACCTGGGTATCGATAACATATGCTTATGTCTTGTATTTAAGTTGTGGCCATCACCCACCCTAGAGAAAGCATTTATGTACATAAACTATACGTTAGTTACGACAACGCAAGACATTTTTGTTTGTCTGAAGAAATATTTGCTTACTTTAAGAGAATATCCTCTTCGTTTATTATTAAATAATAATAATTTTCTTAGTTCAAAAAATATTTTTTTTGTGAGTAGACTACATTTTAGAGAATAATATAAGTAACTTTTTCTATAAAAAATTCTATAAATTATGAAAACCAAGCGTTCGCTAGTTTTAAACATAAGCTAGAATCAAATGTCAGCAACCTACAAAAAATAATTAACACTTCCCGTCTTTTGTATGTGGCTAAGGTACATGGAGATAGCATGTTAGTTACGAAATATACGAAGATATAGAAGTTCGAATTTATTCTTACCATATACTTAGTACCGTTCTTTCTATTAATAGGTATACCATGATGTACTTAGTTCAAAATATTTAGTTTATTTGGCCTCACTACTACTGTACTCCAATTCTCTCTGAAATGGTTTTTTTTTTGCTGCAGTTTCTGGAACGAGATTAGTGATAGGGAAGGGTTTGTGATCGGCATCAAGGATATACATGTGACGAAATATTTTCATTTCAAAGAACATATTTAAATTGTAGTTAACGTTACACATAAAATTGTCTAAAAATTTAGTCTATTTTAAACATCGCATGGCGTGAAATGCAATCCAAATATTCCTATCTGAACAGTTTAATATTTCAACCTCCTACAGAGTGACCGGTTTTCATTGTACCTACCATCACAATAAAGATATAAATCAAGGTGAACTGAATAAAATCGCTAGATCTCGCCCGTATCGCGCTGGCTCCTTCATATTTTGTTAATAAACAAGCCGCAAGCAACGTTGCTTCTAGAAAATACTATGTGTTTAAAAATAATGTGGTAAAAAAAAACGTGATGTGAATAAATTTGGTAGACTTAGTCAAAGTATTCTTGTCGTGCAGAATAAGCATGCAGTTTTCCAGCTTGAACATTTCTGTTGGGAGTCAAAACGCAAGATGGACGTATGTGAGATGATTTATGTCTATGTCACCAGCAGTTAAGTCACTTAAAAATTTATTATTAATATCTTTGAATTTATTTATGTGTTTAAGTTCCATCTCGAGATGAGTAGCTGTAAATGCGGCAGCACGGAACCCTCAGGGCACAAATTCGACTCGCACTTGGTCAGTTTTTCTTACATAAGGAATGTCACAAACTAGTCAAAAACTAGTCAAAATTGTCTTACTTTTTTAAATTGATAGCTTCTAAAACAGAGATTTCACAGCAAAAATTGCGGACCGAGTAACCTTGTGGGTATATCTACTGCGTATAAAGAGGTGAAATTCTTTTAAATTATTCTCCGTCGTGTCATAAAGCTCTCAACTGGGGCAAGATTGTATTCTTCTCTTTACAGGTAGCAAAGATGGCGCATCGCGATTAAGATGTGGCTCAGTTTTTTATTAAAAAGTTCATGTTAACTACGGCATTATATTAAACATATACGTGTATTAACGATCGACCTGAATTATTTACTAAGTTTTTGCTGAGAGAACTTTACTCGCATAAAGCTTTCGGGATCAAAAGCTTTTTTTTCTTGATATATTTTTTAAAAGTTGTTCGATAAAAAAATCATCTCGAGATTATATTTATTCGTATAGATACATATATGCAGCTGTATTTTTTATCAAAAATATAGGGTAGGTATTTCGACGGCTGTTTTTACGATGTTTTAGAATACAGTCCCAAAATAGTTATTATGATGTAACGTATATATTTACACTTAACACCAAAATTTAAGTATTTGAATTAAAAATGCCTAATAAACTTTGGATGAATAATCTCAAACGACCATAATGTTTAATAATAATAATATCTGAGACACATCCCACACAGCGCCATCTAGACCCAAAGTAAGCAAGTATTGTGCTTGTATTTTGGGGTACTAGACTAGACAACTGATATACTTAAATATTCTTTTTTTTAAATAATATATACATATATAGATACTTTTACAAGCAGACACGGAACAAATAGACATGTTCATGCACACAAATATTTGTCCCGGGTGGGAATCGAAGCCGCGACCCTCGGCTCCGCAGTCAGGATCTATAACCACTCGGTCAACTGGTCAGTCGTTTGTTCATTTGGATATGTTTATGTTTTATGAATTCATTTTATTTTATTTAAAGTGATAAAGTTTTACAATTGGTATCACATTATTATTAAGTATTGCTTGAAAATAATTTCAGACACATTATAAGATTTTTTTGTATCTTATAAGAAATTTATTGTTTGAAATCCAGTGAAGTAAATAATATTATCATGATCTACATATTACAATTGTAAAAAAATATCGCATATCGTATCGGCTTCGATTATAGGTGTACCTAATGCCTACGGAGTGTATAAGTAATGTTTGAATAGAGTCGGCGTCAAAAAACGTAAATAAAAATATCACCTAACTATTGGGTTATAATTCAAGCAAACAGAGGCGGCTTAAACATGATTAGTATGGCGTAGCGAGTGTTGTGTTCTGTGTCACGCACACAAGTATGTAAAAGTCAGCCTGTCGTTTCTGTTGACATTGCATTACGATGGTCCATCTGACATTATATTATAAAAGGGGGCCATAATAAAACTAACGCGGCTAAGTTTCTAGTGACATTTCTTATAAGATGTAGGAAATATCTTGTAAAGTGCAGTAAGACTAACTACTGAGTTTCTTGTCGGTTCTTCTCAATACAAAAGTACTATTTAGAAACTAACAAACTTACGTAATTTTGGAATATTATTACCTATTCTGAGGTGCTTTGGAAGACCTACTTAAGATTTCACTTGGTTCACTTTAGGTTCGTTCTCTGTATTCGCTCCTCAGATAGGCGACTTAGCTACAGAATAAATTAGCAAGAAAGCACGGCTTCTTACATTGACATTCCTATCACCTACATGATAGATTCCAATGATTATTATAATTTAAAAAAAATGTTAGTTTGTTACAACAAAAACAACTTATGTGAAATATTTACAAATTAACTAATTTTATCCGTGATTTGTGCTGAGTTCTTTTACCTCTTGCCAAATTTAACAATTCTAGGCCAACGGGAAGTGAATCCTTACCCTTAAGAGTGAATCCTTAAGAGTATCCTTTCTATAGGTTTTGGTCAGTTTGAGAGTAACGAAATAAGTTACAAAGTTATGATTGTATTAGGTTAGGAGCTTGAAGTTCTTATACTTCTAAGGAACCGTAAGCCTTGGTATTAATTTCAACTTCATAACGATACTCCTCTCTGATAAAAAGAGTCTTGACAGACGGACAGATAGACGGACAGACGGACTAAAAGTGATGTAAGGATTACTTTTTCTACTAAACTAAAAACACTATAATAATAATACCGAGGACATCCCACGCAGCTCCATCTAGTCCCAAAATAAGCAAGTATTATGCTTGTATTATGGGGTACTAGATAACTGATACAAACACTTAAATTTTTTTTATAATATACACATACATAGATACTGTTACACCCAGACACAATAATAAATAGACATGTTCATACAAATATTTGTGCGGGCCGGGAATCGAACCCGTGACCCTTGGCTCCGCAGTTGTCTCTAACCACTCGGTCGGTTAATGATCAAGAATTTATTTCAAATACTAAAAGACCCACTTTTAATAGACGTACCTACCTCTCCATATCAAAGAGATCGTAATAAAGCAATCCAGTCGTGCCTAGATCCGGTGTATAGTGAAGTAAGTCGTGTTCACGAGCGACGTACATTGATATTGTAATATGGTTATTCTGGAGCGTTGGAGCATGAGGGTCACACTTCCTTGAAACCCCTTACAAGGTCCGGAACTAGCTGAGATGCTGTACATCTCACACAAATCATGTGAAATCCTGCTTTAGCTACACGAATAAACGGAGAACATTCTAGAGTGCAAAGCGTCGCTAAATCCTAATTAGTATTATAAACGCGAAAGTGTGTCGGTTTGTTCATTTGTTTGTCATTCCTTCACGCGTCGGAACGTAGCAACGTAACGACGAGATTTATTTACAAAGACAGTTTGAAAGGACAGAAAGTAATAAAGTCTAGTGTTTGATTTGTATATACTTTTAGGTTTTTTTTAAATGTATTTTTTTTTTATTTATTAAAAGGCTCACCAACACTCTTTACATTTGCAATTTATAATTAACATTGTAATGAATTGCGATTTATATTCATTTTTCAATATAAAAGGTAAACACAACATGCATTAATTAATAACAAAAACATGTAATAACAAAAATTATAACTAATTAACAATTAAGAATGAAACACTTAAAAAAATAAGAAATAATGATACAATGATTAAACAAAATAAAAGAAAATCATTTCCAAAATAATATTTTAGGAAAAAAAATACACAATATTACAATATCAGAAAATCAGACATTACTCAAAAATTCAGAATCTAGCGGAATTCAGTTAAGGAGTCAGCGCATATGTCTAGCGATCTGACTTTTGATTATTATAATAAAGTTTGAAAATTTTTTATTTACTTATTAAATATATAATTAATTTACTTTTATTTACTTTTGTTATAATGGGAAAAATCTTAGTTTAATTTTCATATAAAATCTAAGCCAAAAAAATCTATATTTAATATTTCAATCAATAGCTACGTTTTTATGATTAAACCTGTTTCTGAAAAAAAACCTCAAATCGTGGCATGAAATAGTAATGGGAATTGAATTGAACATAATATAGTAAAATATCGTTATACCTTTTATTATACAATGTTCCTCGCAATACAATGTCAACAGAACTGACAGGCCAACTTTTACATAGTTGTGTGTGTGACTCGACAAACCACATACTCTCATTACATCATATTTATTATCTACAAACCACCCTTACGCGCGTGAATTATAACCGAACGGTTAGGTGATATTTTCATCTACGTTTCTTGACGTCGACTCTCTTTCCTGATATTATAAAATCAAAGAGGTATAGGAACGGTAAAGTATTTTCATGTTAATAAAAAATGAAATAATTGTATTTATAAGTAATATTGCGAACGTAAATAAACCAATCGAATCATTTTTATGATTATTCGAAGTTGTTATAAAATTATTTCAAAATAAACAAATAGGATGATATATATAAAAATATATACGGACAAAAATATAATTTCGAAATCTATATCTAAATGTCAAAAAGTAAATATTTAAAAATTGTTTTAAATAATAACGTATACATGACAACAACGTCTAGGCCCTAAACTAAGCATTAGCTTGTGTTTTGGGTACCAAGCGAAGACACCACATACATATAACGACCAAGACCCGGTACAAGTATCAATTTTCATCATATAAATATTGACCCGACCAGGCACTCGAACCCGGGACTTCCAGCTTCGTAGGCAGGGTCGCTACCCACTAGGCTATGCGGTCATCAAAAATGACACTAAATATTAATTAATATTTTATTTAACTGGAAATTCGACGTGTTGAAAACGATATTTACGCACACCGACAGAAAGTCTCGAGTTACAGTTGACATAAAAAATAAAAACAAATCCCTTCAACGACGATTGGAGCGTTTTGTTTCAAGAAGTCCCCGAACGAAATCGAGAACAAACGCTTTATGCCAGAAGATAAATAAACTGTCACCTTCAAGTTCGATATTCCCAACGGATATTTATAATTTCCTATCGCATAAAAAGAATAATTAAGAATAAATAAGAAAAGAATAAAGAAGAAAAAATAAATAAGAAAAAAAGAATTGGATATTTTTTAATATATAATATTAACATGCAACTAGTATTGCTTCATGCTTCACCTATTAGCACATATTATGCGGCTCGACAAACTTCGTCTCTCGTCGTAATACTTTGTGTAAGTTTTATGAATTTAAATTCAGACGATATTTTTATAGATTTGCTTTTAAATTTTCTTATACTATTTCTTATAAAATAAAATGAACCGAATTCATAACACACGATGTTTTACGACGAAAGACGAAGATTACCGATCTGCAGAATTTATTCCGCACTAAAATTAACTAAAAAAAAGTAAAACTAAAGAAACTATACTAAAAAAAATTTTATTAATAAATATATAACCTGGAAAATCTAACACAGCGCCATCTAGCCCTAAAGTAAGCAAGTATTATGCTTGTATTATGGGGTACTAGACAACTGGTAAACATACTAAAATTTTTTTAAATACATATTAATATATGGTTTTTACACCTTTTTTTATAATTATTTTTACGAAAAATTTAGTAACATTGTTTGTCAAAAATGTGTTGTTTTTTTTATGTTCATTTTCAATGTCCTCCGATAGTCGCGAGAAGCGCGAAATCTGTATATTTTTTAACATTTTCAATTTGTATTTTCGTGACTTTAAAAACCTGTAATTAATAAGAGAAAATCTTTAATTATCAATGCAACAAACAACCGGTCGAGTACAAAACAGTTCGATACAATAGCACCTACATTCACAAGCGGTGCGGATAAGGCAGCGTGTGGGTAGCTCATTGTGACCACATCTTTTGTTGGGGCGGGTTCACAATGGCTTCTGTGTTAAACGCTCCTGCTTCACGGATTTGCTTTGAAAAAAATCTAGTGTTTCCCCTGTTAGAATCCCGTGGGATTCTTACTTGAATGCCTTGTACAGGGACGTGTGTTGGGGAATTTTATGGGAACATCAGCGCAACCAAATATTCCGTTTTTAAAAAACCGGAATAAAATACTATTTACGTGATGACCGATTGATCGAGTAATAAGAGACCCTAACTACCAAGCCAAGGGTCGCGTGTTCGATTCCCGCCTAAGACAAATATTTGTGTACATGAACATGTGTATTTGTTCCGTGTCAGGGTGTAAAATATCTATATTTTATTACAAACAATATATAAGTATGTATATCAGTAGTCTGGTACCCATAATACAAGCTTTGCCTAGTGTTTAGACTACATGGCACTGTGTGGGATGTGCCAAGTATTGTTAATTATTACTGTTTTTAAGATGATATTAAGTGAGACTTATTAATACGGCTTTGTGTATGTATGTGGCATCAGACTTGTAAAAAAAATATATTTTCTAAAAAAAGTTGCCGCCTTTTAAGTCGCTTGGGCGCTAATGGACTAACTGACCGATTTTTAAAACTTACAGTATTAATATTTCCGGTTAACCAATTGCACCTTAAAATTTAGCACAAAGGAACGTCATTCTATAAAACTAACTCCATAAATTGTCAGTTCAAGGCAGACCATAGCTACGGATTTCTACTTTAGTACATATTCAACACTCAATTGATTGGCCTTTAATTTTGAAAGAACTTTTTTCCGTTGTATTCAATATACTTTCGCGTGACTCTGCTCTTTTTGTAGATTTTCTTAAAAAGCTTTAATCAATGATTAATGTTTCCAAAGTGTTGAGATAATATTTTTGTGACACTATCAAAAAAAAACCTGTACATAATAAATTTTTAAAATTAATACTGTACATTAAAAGCATTTAAATAAACATAATAAACCTCGCATGCATTTTCTGAATATTCCATGAAAAATCATTCACCGCAGACTCCCGCAATTAGGTCGAACAATGTCGACTTGGATTTTATTGCACACTAAATAATACACTGACGTCTTTATGTGGCTGGGATAATGCGCGAAATGCCGACAGGTCCACGTATATATGAAAACGTATTCTATATGTTCAGTTTACCGACGCGACGCCTAAAACCTGTAATAAAATTTACAACATTTATGAATGACTGGTTGACGCACTTTCGTGACTTAGCTAATATCTACATATTTTGTGCAAAGCTAGATATAATTTAACTTACCATACCATCGACCCATTAATGCCCTACTGCAGGGACTAAGGCCTCCCCTAGGGATGAGGGAGCTTGTAGCTTAATCCTTGACGCTGCTCCAGTGCGGGTTGGTGGATTTTGACGATTTTAGCAACCGGTACAGAGTCAGTGATAGTTATATACATTAGTGACTGGTTTTCTTAATAACTTATTTACTTGCAATTATCCGGTTGTCTTAAATATTTAATTTAAAAATAGCTTTTTATTTTCGTTTCTCACCATAACCAGTAACCCGAATTTTCGATACTGTTTATAATAAAAAAAAATAAACGATTCCAGTAGCTATAACGGATCTAAAAATTAAAACTAATAAAATGTGATCATAGAAAACTTTAACAAAATCGGTATATCTACGTAGGATAAACATTCCATTTTTATGGCGTAGTAACTATAAAAACGCGACACGCAATCACGGATGCTGTCATAAATCAGGCGGAGTGGACGGACAGACGGACGCGCTTTGTTTATTGCGTCTCCCTGTCCCTTCGTGTTTCGAGATCGGCTTCTTGATGTGGGGATACGGGAAATAGGTTAAGGTTCGGTTTCGGGCTTACATTTCTTATGTTCAAAGATTTTTTTGTAAATTGTTGTAACAATTATTAGTTACAAGGAAGAGTAGAAGGCATACAATTAATTTAGAATTGCTATGAAATATACTGACATATATGTAAAGGAATTCACTGGTTTTTTTTAGATATAATAATAATAATAATAACGTATACATCACATCAACGTCTAGGCCTTAGCTTGTGTTTTAGGTACCAAGCGAAGACACTACATACATTTAACAACCACGACCCGGTAACATCATATAAATACTGACCCGACCTGGGATTCGAACCAAAATATATTAAGAAATTGTTACTCAATCAAATTAATTAATTGCTGACTTACATTTAACAAATCTAAGCAAAACACTACACTACACTACACAGGCTTTAGGCAATAAAAACATCTGCATATGTTGGAAAACACGCGGGTACTGCTTCAATGATATTAATTACTACATAACATACTTTAATTAACGCAACGAACCTGTCTCAAATTTATAAGGCCCCATAGGGCCATGGTTCGAATCCGGGCGTGTACCAATGAGTTTTTCTGACTTAAGTACACAATATCACTGACACCGTGCTTCGGAGGGCACGTTAAGCAGTCGGTCCCGGACGCTGTCAATAGATGGCGGTCGTTACAGTTCGCAACCCGCAGTGAAGTAGCGTGGTGGACTTAAGCTCCAAGCCCCCCTTCTCACCCTGGGGGAGGCCTAAGCCCCTGCAGTGGGGTAAAAATGGGCTGATGATGATGATAGTCGTCGATCGCTGCGTGTAGTAGTGACGTCACATTAATGTTTCACGTATTCTATTTATATCTCATTTATTACCTATCCATATACGCCGGTAAAAATCATATTTAACAAATCTAAGCAAAACACTACACTACACAGGCTTTAGGCAATAGGAACATCTGCATATGCTGGAAAAACACGCGGGTACTGCTTCAATGATATTAATTACTACATAACATACTTTAATTAACGCAACGAACCTGTCTCAAATTTATAAGGCCCCATAGGGCCATGGTTCGAATCCGGGCGTGTACCAATGAGTTTTTCTGACTTAAATACATTAACTATCACTGACTCCGTGCCTCGGAGAGCATGTTAAGCAGGCGGTCCCGGACGCTGTCAATAGATGGCGGTCGTTACAGTTCCCAACCCGCAGTGGAGCAGCGTGGTGGATTTAAGCTCCAAGCCCCCCTTCTCACCCTGGGGGAGGCCTAAGCCCCTGCAGTGGGGTAATAATGGGCTGATGATGATGATGATACTTTAATTACGTTTTTGTATAGAAAGCTATGAAAAATAACTAATTATTCTATTCTAATAAATACTAACCAATTATTTACAAAAATGTGATAGTAGAAAATATGTAGTTAAAATAGGTTAGGTGGACGTGGAGTTGCCGCGTCGTGACCTCAAAAAAGTGAACAAAAAAATATACGTCGTGAAGTATACATCACTTTATGTTTCATAATCCACTGAAAAAATGGATTTTTAGAGTGACTGATAAGTAAAATTCGTAATGGAAAAACCAAGTAAAAACAAATAAAGTACTTTTTTTTAAATTGTTTTATAAGATAGACATACTTGTACGTATTACATAATCCAAAGATATATAACACAAGACGTTTCATAACAGCAATTTGTGGTGTCCTCATTTATCTTTAAACACTAAACTGGCAAACACTTAGAATACAGGGCAAGTGCAATCCACTCACTGTTTCAGTAATGAATTGAGTGGCAAATGGATTGGAAAGCAATAACGCATCTTAAAAGTCACTTCTAAGGTAGCGTTGTTCCTTAATAGAATTATAAAATAATTCTTATAGGAACATTTTATTATCGTAAACTTAAGGCGATTATGATCGTAAAGATAGCACCTTCTTAGTTTTCAGAAAAGGGTCAAGTAGGTTTTCCACTTGCGTCCAACTTAAAATATAAAATGACCAAAATTTTTATAGTATTTTTTCATATATTACATTTATAAAATATTATTTAATATATTACATTATAGTATATATTATATTATAATATCAAAATATCATTGTGCTAATGGTTTTTTTCAATAGTGCAGTTTCACAAAAGTCACTTAATTTCACATTAATCATTTTCACTTTCGAAATAATATATCTGTCACATGACTTCTTGCGGCTTTATTTTAATATTTTTTTTAGCTATTTTTCCAGGCCCACGCCACGATTTATTGTATAAAACAGAATATTTATAATTTATGTGTTGTCATAAAAAAAAATATGCAACGGGCATCATTCAGAATTTTGCAACATGGTTAATTAATTTTTTTATACTGCTAAGAAAAGTGTTCCAATTCAAAAGAAAAAATATGATTTTTACCGGCGTATATGGATAGGTAATAAATGAGATATAAATAGAATACGTGAAACATTAATGTGACGTCACTACTATACGCAGCGATCGACGACTATCATCATCATCATCATCAGCCCATTTTTACCCCACTGCAGGGGCTTAGGCCTCCCCCAGGGCGAGGAGGGGGGGCCTGGAGCTTAAGTCCACCACGCTGCTCCACTGCGGGTTGGGAACTGTAACGACCGCCATCTAGTGACAGCGTCCGGGACCGACTGCTTAACGTGCTCTCCGAAGCACGGTGTCAGTGATATTGTGTACTTAGGTCAGAAAAACTCATTGGTACACGCCCGGATTCGAACGATGGCCCTGTGGGGCCTTATAAATTTAAGACAGGTTCGTACGACAGATCGACGACTATACAACAACTGAAATACGTAGAACTTCGTAGTTGTAAATAATAGTTGTGCTGTTATCAGCTAAATATTTAAACAATCGATTATGCCTCAAAAGTCCATATATAAGTTAAAAAAAAATGAAATAGGTACTCCGAATTGTCTATATTTTCATTAAAATTATTCAAATGTAATATTTTTTTTGTCAATGCCCATTGCTTTTACAACTAAAGACTTCATAACTAGAAGCACATTTACCAATTTAAAATAACCAAGCATATACACCAGCAAACATACATGCAGACACGTATTGCACTGCGCAGCGTACCTATTTCAAATGTAAAAGCACAAAAAATTTTCGTGTTCAGTGTACAAACGACTGCAGCTAGTTATGTCTGTCTGGTACGCGTGGGCCGATCTGTTTGTCGCGTGTCGTGCAATGTCGCAGCGATTTATCGTATGTAATAATGTGAGATCGAGTGCAATTGTATAAGTTAATGTAAATCTTAATTAAGTCGCTTGAATAGTATATACGTATTTTATTAAACGGATATATTGTCAAGGCTCCGGGATCTATCCACGCTCTGTAAAACGCACGGCAAGTTCTTTTTGAGTTTATTTCGCTGTCCATCCCTTTACTGTGAAACAAATATACTAATCTTGACGTCTTCTCTCACGCTGTTCGTACGTCACTTTAGCACTGACAAGTCCTTCATTTCTTTTTTTAACTAAACCTTTTTTTAAATCTAATCTTGCCGTCTGATTCCAACTGACAATGATTATAATAAAATGGTGGTTCCCTCTGTGAGCGCTTCTTCGTGAATGATTAGTAGTGATATCCAAGTGGTGTCGAGCCTGCTATTTGTTTAGAAGGTTGTGTTTCGAATCCCAGAAACCAACAAGTTCCAATGAGTTTTTCCCGTCTTAATTATATAACTGTCATCGAATACGTGCCTTGGAGAACAAGTTGGTTATTATCATTACCATTACCCCAATTAAACGTATTAGTTTGCAGTGGAATTAATTTTATTCGAGTTTGTTTTTCACGGATTTCCGTTTCCTGTGGGAATTGGAATATATTACTTAATTTAGGTAGTTAGCTACTGATGCATGAAAGAGTATCTAAGCAAATAAATCCCAAATTGTGACGACCGCCATCTAATAACAGCAACCGTGACCGACTGCTTAACGTGCTCTTTGAGGCACGGAGTCAGTGACAGTTAATGTACATAAGTCAGAAAAAACTCATTGGAACTACGACCACTTGGCCTTATAGATTTGAAACAGGTTCGCTGCGGGTCGGGCTATCACGACACGATATCACTGGTACCTCTTACTTAGTTGAATATGATTTTTTTTTCGATGTATCAAAATAAGTAAAAAAATAAAAACGTTCGAATCTAGTTTTCGCTGATCTGAATTTTACTGGCCATTTTTTTGGCAAATCAGTTAATGTTTAATGGGGTGCAACTGTTAACGTCGTTTGTAAGGAATTCGCCACTACATGGCAACTACACATCCTCTTAATATACAAAATATGCATATTGGCAGCGTCTTGAGAGTGGCCAAAGAATATTTACCGCCACGTGGCCATACTTTATCATGACTTACAACCCACGCCTAATTTATTCTGTCGTACGAAACTATCAGAAGTTCCTGGCTTTTGTGCCACCTTATTTGAGTGTTACTGTAGTACTGCAAGCAAAGTCATTTTCGTTAATCTCCTGAACGAAGTCAGAGACTGGTTTTTACTTTATATCGCCCATTCTAACGATCACACTATATATCTTCTTATTAAATGCTTCGGTTCAACAATAAAACGGTAAAGGTCAGCGTGCGTTTATGGCTACTACAGCGTGTGAAATACTTGGACACGAAGTGGGCGTTTTCGAGCCTCCGTGCAGCAGAATAACGCATCATAAATATGAGTTTAACGTTTCACACTATCATACAAAACTTCATATTATAGTTTACATTATTAGAATTCTTATCTGTAGATCGTGTGACCGATTAGCGGAGTGGTTAGAGACCCTAACTGTGAAGGCAAGGGTCGCGGATTCGATTCCCGCCCGGGACAAATATTTGTGTGCATGAACATGTCTAATTGTTCCGTGTCTGGGTGTAAAAAAGATATCTATTATATGTGTATATTATAAAGAATATTTAAGTATGTCTATCAGTTGTCTGGGACCCATAATATAAGCTTTGCTTAGTTCGGGATTAGATGGCGATGTATGGGATGTCCTAGGTATTATTATTTTTATTATCTGCTTCCTATCAGATTACCAAACCTAACAATGCACGGTATATTTTATTTAAGTAGGTATGTACCAATCGACCAATAAAAAATCAACATTATTTCTCATCGACATAACGATTGTTTATGGTTAGTTATATGTTTCAAGGGAAAAGGCCCCCAACTTAGATGCTAACTGGCACAATATTCTAAGTCAAACGAAGCTTATGACCGCCTAGTTTAATGTACCGGTTTTTTTCCTTAATATTATTTTGTTTAATCGATATTCTATCATATGTACCAATATTGTCCATTGATAAACGTTCGTATACGAACTATATAAGGACGACAACAATCAGACATGTCCAGTTAATTGTTTTCCGACGTGTTGGTCAAGATGCATCAGTATCTAATTTTAAAGAAGATGACTTCAACAAACCATTATTTTATCAATAAGTATCCAAACATTCCTGAAAGATTAAGTATCGCGAACAATAGCTACATAAGAGATCCTTTTTAACGAAGTAAATTAAAATTTCCAGTTCTTTGGACTTGACTGTACGAAACTACCTGACTATGATAATAGAAGTGAAGTAATTTTTGAGTTGTTGTATTTTAAAAACACAGATAAACAAGTTGTTATTCATATGGGTAGGTAGAGACCGTAGATCTTCACTTGATACAGTCCATACATACGTCTTTCGATTCATCGAGATTAAAGGCGTGCGGTCGCTGAAAGCTAAAAAGCCATTAAAATTGTCGAAGATTTTTTTTAAAAATAATAAAGAAAAAACAATGATAGTGCCAGTAAGATTATTTGTATTTCTGCTTCTGAACTTCCATCACACATTTCTAATTCGGCATTTACTAACCGGATTTTTTTTGATAATTTTAACCAATACTATCCGAGACGCTTTGTAAGTAGGTACGTCAGTCTTTTCAAGTCTTGCGTTTTGACTTAAGGCTGTCCTTACGCATAGAGACACACCACACTTTCAATCATCTCTAATAATATATGTATCTTAACGTTTTTTAAAAGACATAAGATATTACTAGAGTGAAATTCGTTAAGATTAGCTTGCGTGTATGCAATACGTTGTAAATGTCTAACATATCTATTAATTATAACTATTGTTTTATTATCGCTTACGTTCTGAATTTTGACAACTACTGTTGGTTTTCAAGTTTATTTAATTATGTAATTGTATTTAATGAATAATAATAACGCATACACCACTACAATGTCTAGGCCCCAAACTAAGCATTAGCTTGTGTTTTGGGTACCAAGTGAAGGCACCACATACATATAACAACCAAGACTCGGTACTAGTATCAACATTCATCATATAAATACTGGCCCGACCTAGGATTCCACCCCGGGACCTCCAGCTTCGTAGGCAGGGTCGCCATCCACTAGGCTAAGCGGTCATCAATATCAATTTGTAAGTATACGATATTATATTATAATAACACGAAACGTCCCATTGGATTGAAATCATAGATAAAATCATGCCCAAGTCTTTGATCAACCGCACGCCACTTATCGACATTTATCAACTATTTGGTTCGGTCGATTTCGTTTGCTTAGAATTCGGTCCTAATATAATATAACCGATTCCTAAGACGTACGTGTCTCTAGAATATTATGTATCTTAGAATTGACATCGCTATCCCCGTTTCAATCTCTCTTCCCCTACCTATTCCTCAGTGACAAAAATGGCAAGAACAAAGTTCCCAAAAAGACCTATAAAATACCCGTCGAAACAGATTGCGGGCCGTTACTATTTCCACTCCTAAAATATGTATGAATTGGAATCAAAATTTGCAGGGTCATTAAGAAAGGATGCCTCTAGGGCGGCAGGTGTTGTTTTTTTTTTTTTAATTCACTATAACATCGAATTTACAGCTCATTATTTTCAAAAACGAAGAAACGACGGAAATCATGTTTTTCAGGAATTTATTCTAAAACAACTAAACAAGATATCAAAAAAAAACCTATTGCCTTGTGACAGCATTTTTTTATCATATATATGTTTCTGTATATATTCATACAGAAATACAGCGAACCCTCTTTTTTTGTATGAAAAATCCTTCTTCCATTCTTACTTTCTGATGACTAATCCACCATAATATATACACCTTTTTCCGCGCTAATCTACATTTTGTTTCAAACCTACATTTTGTACTTATCATCATCTTCTTCCATCTATCTTTTTCTTAAATAAAATGAACGATTGACACATCTTCAGGAATAAGATAACATAAAATTTAATAATTTTATTCTCGCTGAAGATACTTCGAAGATAGATATAGTTCCAATCAAACTTTATGGCGGATCGGAATACAACGCTTTATGCATGCTTGCGCAGGTTCAGTCATATGCCCTTCGCTTCACTGCGTCCCGCTACACCTAATACTGGTCACTGCGCCGCGACTTGAGCCTATGTTCACATCCGTCATAAAGGTTGATTGGAAGTCTCGTTGCAATGTCTAAATAATACACGCTTTCCTTTAAAACGACTCCTCACTTTCGATAATTATCATTACTGAATTTTATCATTGCATCATCCGAACAAGGAGAAACTTTTTTATCACACATAGATATAAGATAGATTTAAATACATAAAATTAATACGTTTTAGATAATAATCGTGATAACAAAAACATTTTATATCGAAATCCAGTAGTTCGAGTCCGATTAATACGGTACCCATATTTCAACTTTCTCAAACTCGATTTAGTATAACTATCGATTTATCAAAGACTCGATTATCGGTACAGAGAACTATTATATCGTTATTTAACAAATTACCAAACGAGTTTTTTTTTTAGTTTCGTTTAAGTTGTGGCTTTCGGGAGATAGTTGTGGGCAAACGTTTTATAGGTAAGAAAGAACACTTCCATTAATATAATAAAAATCTACAAGTGTGTGCTGAGAGTGTGTGTGTGTGTGTACTTGAGTGATCGATTGGCCAAGTGGTTACAGACCCTAACTGCGATACCAAAGGTTGCAGGTTCGATTCCCGCCCGGGACTAATATTTGTTTAACATGTCTATTTGTTCCGTGTCTAGGTGTGAAATATCTATATATGTAGGTTTATATTATAAAGAATATTTAAGTATGTACATCGGTTGTCGTACCCATAATACAAGCTTTGCTTAGTTTGCGACTAGATGGCTCTGTGTTGGATGTCCTAGGTAATTTTAATATTTTATGTACGCGCGTTAAAATTTATACTTGATGGGCCTGTTTGGAAAATTAAGGTTTACAATACATTCTAAAATTAAAATAATAAATAATAAAAATAACTTTTCGTTGCTAACTTATATTTTCAACCCCCGACGCAAAAAGAGGGGTGTTATAAGTTTGACGTGTGTGTATCTGTGTATTTGTCCGTGGTATCGTAGCTCCCAAACGGATGAACTGATTTGGATGGGGCTTTTTTTTCACTAGATGGTGTATACTTTTCGTTACATACCAAATCATATGTTTGTGATCTTGTCCTTCTTTTGCAACTGAAGATAATTCTAATTATTTTTGTTTATCCTAGCTTAAAAAAACTGGCCAAGTGCGATTCGGGTTCTTACCCTGAGGGTTGCATACTGTCTGATACAGGATAAGATTTTAGTAACCATCAAAAAAAATTCTAGATGTTAGGTATCACCAATAGACCTCATTACGTAAATAAAATTATAATTCAAACATTCATAATCAATAATTATATCCTATATATTTTTTAACAAAATTTGGCTACCTTCTACTTACATAGGCGAAAGGGCGGAGCATGGGGCATGTGGGCGGGGCATGTGCACGTGCACTGGTGCCCTCGTAAACGGTGACTAGTATATTGGTAGTTTTGGGAAGGTTTACGTAGTCTTAACTGAATATTTTCCTATTGAACGATACTAAAAAGGAACAAGACGGCCAACGGATTTTTATCAAAGGTCATAATATTAAAATTTGGCTGGTTATTAAAACCTCAACCTGTATATAACGTGTTTATTGCTTCTCAATTTCTCGTAGCACGAAACCAGGATAAATTTATAAATAATTATTAATTGCAAAAAAATTAGCTGCCACAGATACAAAATAACGATTTTCGAATTTTCCTTTTTACTTGCATGTGCTGTGAGACCTTGCTTTTTGCCAAATTTCATGATTCTTAATCAACGGTAAGTATCCTATAGGTTTTGATTTATTAACGAGGTCAGAATATGCAGCATACATGGTGTTTACTTCGATTTTTTTTTACGAATAAGTAAACCAAAGTATTTTCTATTAATTTCAACTTGATACCTCCACGCGTTGCTGAGATAAAAGGGTCTTGATAGACGGACAGGCAAACAGATAGACGGACAGCGAAATGATTCCATAAAGGTTCCTTTATTTCTTTTGAGGCACGGGACCCAAAAATAAGCTACTATTTATCTAATTTGAACGTTTGCATTGGATAAAAAGTAATCAAAATCTTAAAATAAAATAATTTCGTGATAAGAATCACAGACGCGTGTCTTAACGGAAAATATAAAAAAAATTTAAAGTTTTGGTTATATAATGTACAGAGTGTATATTACACTAACTTGCATAACAATCACAGAAATTAGGAACATTACTAAAAAATATCCATCTGTAAAACAAAAACAAATATAGTATAGTCTGTATTTTTTGGTGAAATATAGAAAATTTAGTATAACTTGAATGTAGCTAGGCATGTATGTGAATGTAACTAGACATAAGTACGACTAAGTTGATGTCATGATAGCCCAGAGCACAACGAACCTGTCTCAAATCTATAAGGCCCCATAGGGCCATGGTTCGAATCCGGGCGTGTACCAATGAGTTTTTCTGACTTAAGTACACAATATCACTGACACCGTGCTTCGAAGGACACGTTTTAAGCAGTCGGTCCCAGACGCTGTCAATAGATGGCGGTCGTTACAGTTCCAAACCCGCAGTGGAGCAGCGTGGTGGACTTAAGCTCCAAGCGTCACCCTGGGGGAGGCCTAAGCCCCTGCAGTGGGGTAAAAATGGGCTGATAATGATGATGAAGTTGACGTTGGACCCAGACAACCCAGACGTCAATTTCTGGGACAGTTTACAGGTTACACAAAATCACAACAATTTTCATTTGTTTAAAATACATACATAGGAACAGCTCAAATCATATTTTAGGTAATATTTTTTTTATATAATATAAAATAATTTTACATATTATATTATTTGTGATTTTCGCAAATATGCCACATTCATTAAAAAAATTAAAGTACCTACGTATTCGACCCACACTACAATTTGAGTAATAAAATGCTTAAAAGGACTTTTTAAGCTTGAAATATTCGCAAAATCGATGTAAACAGAACGGCGGTCGTAATCGAGTATATTTATTTTCATGCGTCTCTATTACACGCCCACATTAACCTGGTCAGGGTATGTTTTGTTAGGCTTTGCGGTACTTAACCTTTGTGAGGCTGAAACTTCACTTCAAATCCATAAAATTTAATATTCGTGTATAATGTAGATTTTATAGGAACCACTAGCTTTATCCACGACTTTGTTTGGATATTTTGTCCGATCTTATTCGCTTTAAACGAAATTTACCCGGAAAAAAGAATATAACATTTTTAATACAAATAACGCGTGTAACCAATTAAAGCCTTGTGGGGGTTAAAAGTGAAGTATAATCTCATACGAAGGCGACTTAAATAAAAAACTTATATTCGAAGCTTCACATTTCACGTTAACAGAACATAAAATGTTTCAATAGAGCTTTCGCGAATTTTAAGTTACCTTAGTACAAATATTTGTTTTCCATGTAAATTGGCACAGACGTAAGCTTTTAATAAAGAAAAAGGCTATAACTGTGTCGGACTATTTTTTCTTAAATAATTGCTGTTAATTAAAATGACGACCGTCGTCGTGTCGTGATAGCTCAGAGCGCACCGAACCTGTCTCAAATTTATAAGACCCCTTAAGGCCATGGTTCGAATCCGGGCGTGTACCAATGAGTTTTTCTGACTTAAGTACACAATATCACTGACACCGTGCTTCGGAGGGCAGGTTAAGCAGTCGGTCCCGGACGCTGTCAATAGATAGCGGTCGTTACAGTTCCCAACCCGCAGTGGAGCAGCGTGGTGGACTTAAGCTCCAAGCCCCCCTCCTCACTCTGGGGGAGGCCTAAGCCTCTGCAGTGGGGTAAAAATGGGCTGATGATGATGATGATGAAGATGACGACCATTTGGGTTAAAAATATGCTCGGAAAAGGCTATCATGTAACACCTAATAAATATCTACACTAAAACAAAGTGTTCTTCAAAAAATATGATGCTTCACCACCAGTAGAGCAATCGATGGTTGAGATCATTATTATTACAATCAATCTGTATTACTACACATAGTACAAGTTTAGTATATAGTTACCATGGTTGTGGAACCTTATTCGTGATATACTTGGGCCGTATTTATAAAGCATTTACCCAAAAATAATTAGGGATAACACCCTATCCAATACTCATTTTCAGTTCTATAAACCAACCTTTAGAATGATTTTTAGGGTTCCATACCCAAAGGGTAAAAACGGGACCCTATTACTAAGACTCCGCTGTCCGTCCATCTGTCTGTCTGTCCGTCTGTCACCAGGCTGTATCTCATGAACTGTGATTGACAGTTGAAATTTTCACAGAATTTCACAGATGTATTTCTGTTGCCGCTATAACAACAAATACTAAAAAAACAATATAAAATTAATATTTAAGAGAGCTCCCATACAACAAACGTAATTTTTTTGCTCGTGTTTGCTCGATATTGATAACGGCCACAGGTAGACGCTTGAAATATTCATAGAATATTTAGTAATATATTCACTTTAATAATAGATAATTAAATTAAAATAAAACAAATACTGAAGGCGGGTTCCCATACAACAAACATAATATTTTCGTTCGTTTTTTGCTCGATATTTTATTTTGTACAGTGGTACGGAACCCTTCGTGTGCGAAGCCAACTGGCTCTTGCCCGTTTTTTTTTAATAACTCGTGGTAACTCTACGATCCAAGCACATGGGAAAAACCGCGAAAGTAATTATATTATGAAAAAAAAACCCTATTCCGCACAATATCTTAGTAACTTATAGTTCACCTGGACATAATTATTATTCAACAGAGCATCTTTCTCATATCCATTCATCCTTTATCAATGCAGTACACACTGCACTCCGGAAATAATGCATGTTGTATGCGCAATCGCGCAGTTCCCTCTCGGTTAGGACGCGAAATAAATTGTTTCATTATCTTTTTACGTTCGCATAAATTAAACGGAGAAACAAACACGGTGAGCGATGGAGCGATGAGCATCGCGGTCCAATGTGTTTGGGTATAGTGCATGTGACGTAGGTTGGCGGTTTAAGTTTAGGGTTGTGACACACTGTGTATTTATTAAGTTTTTCGCTTACATTTATAAATGTTTTATCGAAAAGTATACTAAATAGTATATGCAAAAGAATAGTAAGTGTATCGATCGCATAAAATTTTATGAATATTTGAGAAGTATATGTAACAGTTGTCTAGTATGCCATAATCACAGACCAGTCAACCTATAGACTACGCTTTAATAAACGTCAGTACGAAAACGAAATCGCCAAAAAGTGGCGGGGTGCGGGGAGAAGTCGGCTAGTTTTCATTGGCTCGTTCAAAATTGACAATTTAATGGCTTCCGACGTGCTTCCAACTGACCGCTCACAAGAGACGTAGTTATGTAGTGTCACTACATAGCCTTGGCGAATGCTACTTCCTGTCAAAGCGTGGTCTATAAGGTTGACTTGTCTGTGGCCATAATACAAGCATGATACTTGCTTACTTTGGGACTGGCCCAGGTATCATTTTTATTTCAATTTAATTCTACCGTTGTGATGGCTTACTTACTACTTTTGTTTTATTCGGGCTTTAACATAAATTATATTAGAGTAAATTAATTACTTGCGAAGTAAGTTTTTTATTAAAATTAGTATTTTCATCTTGTCTCCTTTCACCCACCTCTGTTTAATTTTCTCCTTTTTTTCCTTGCACTTTCCTAGTCTCTATATTTTTCTTTTCCTGCTTTTATTTTTATAGGTACGATTTCTTCTTCTCTTTAATGTTGTCTACTACCTTGAGAACTTTGGACTGCAATAAATAAATTCAATAAGTTGCTAAGCTATCTTTCAGAGAAATCAGTTAGTTTCAGATATTGTATCAAATAAATTAATTGTTTTTGAAAGGCTATTTTCTTTCTTATTCCTATTAAAAGTAACGTCCGTAACAAATTTCAAGTTGCTAGCAGCAATAATTTTAATAAATATTAATAAATACTTTATTTTAGATGTTTTTATTTCACTACTAAAAAAAAAAACTGTAAAAAACTATTTTTAATTTACCTAAGCTGCCATTTATGTAGCACTTAATTGTTCGTAGATAACTTACTTTGTGTTTGTTTAGTTCGTATTTTTGCTTTTCATGTATTGTAGACATTGATTTATTATTACATGGATACGCCATCATCATAGTTGCACATGTTTCACTGATTTTTGGGATGAATCATCACATAACTCCATAGTTGTTATAATCTTTTTGATAGCCTTTTTTATATTTGTTTTCGAATTTTTGGAAACTATAAGTATAGGTCTATGTAAAGTTTAATTAAATTCGTCTTCGTCGTCGAAAATTCGTCGAAAATTACTACAAATATTTTTAATATGTTGAATAAATTTCTATTGAAAATTATGTTTAAGATTTACCGACACTGCTGAAATGATAGAGATGAATTCTAAATTTACATCTGTATGAGTATAATTTGTTAGCAAAATCCACTAAAGCATTGTTAGGGTATTTCAAATTCGATTAGGTTCCAAACTAAAATATTTGTCCTCACTAGTGTAACTTTATTGCAAGTAAAATGCTATCCCACCGCGCATAGCATAATAAACGACCAGTGACTAACTCGCAAGCGTAGGATGTACACATCATCCCTTTATTGAGGCAATTCGCGGTACCACGACATGCAGTTATAAATAAAAACGGTTCATGTTTTTACTTATTGATAATTCTATTTCGGTGAACTATTATTGTGGCAATGGTTGGACTGAAAACGTCACTAAAGATATAATGCAGAACGTAGGCCTGTCCTGCCAGTAGCAGTGTTAAGTGGGAGATGATTCGGTGTTGTCTATTGGTTTAGTAGATAAAAGATGACCAATAAACAACACAGAAACCGCGCAGCTACTGCCGGGAAGGTCATAGTTATGCAGTAGACCTGTATTTATAATGCTATGGATAGAATGCAATAAGCTTCTGTATAGTATAGTCGTCTTTTTCATCCTAGCATTCTAACCATTCACCTAGGTCGTTTCATATTTTTGGTTGAAACACTAAGAAGAGATTAAAGGTATACATTGTTCTTCAAAGTTACCAGACTTCCTATTTGAACCAGCTTTTGATTCGTTAAGGTTTGCCACTCTAACCCCTATTATTCTGAGAGTCCGTGACCAAAAATTGTCACCAGTTTCTAAAGTTTGAATTTTTCGGAGGTGATGTAATATGCTCACAGAGTGGGTACATTATATATTTCAGTCAGTTAATTGGATCTAAAAGTGTCAAAGCGCGGCGCCCTTACGAATAGATAAAAATCAAAATAGTAGAAACAGAAATCTCAACTTTTGTATACTGTTTATTATTACATGATAAGTAGAGTGTGGTACAACTCCGTCCACCATATCGGGTATACATTAAAAAACAGGGCGTCAAACTATTTTCTAAAATCTGGTAAAACTGGTACGGCTAAATCGTTTGTATGTGAAAAATCAGTTTTTAGAAAACAACGTTTTTTAAATTCATATAATACTGTCGAAGTATGTGAATTAGCTTCAACAGGGAAATCTAAAAATTTTAAAAACCCGTGACAATTTTTGGTCACGAGTTCCTCGACTGTATTATTATTAGTGTTGTCATAAATAACAATGTAAACTTTTTTGTTATTGTTTTAAATTGGTGAATTTCTGTTTCATGGCTGGTTGACATTAGCTGCGTTGACACGCAGACACTTTGAAATCTGTACGACCACCTTGATTTAGTACAAACATTTTATTGATCGCGGACGTTATAAATCATATATCGACGATACGTCTCTAGCAAACGACGGAAGTATGGGTAACAGGTACACGGTATTATTTTTCACCACATTTCTCCAAAAACTGATTCCATATCAAAATCATTCCCTTGATATAATGTCTGGATAGAGAGTTGGCGTCAAAAAACGAACATGAAAATATCACCTAACTGTTCGGTTATAATTCATGCACACAGAGACCGTTTGTACATGATTAGTGTGGTGTAGTGAGAGTATGTATGATATTTATGTATGTATTAATGCATCTACACATACATATGTATGCATCACACACAAGTATATAAAAGCCTGCACAAGTATGGACGGGCCTGTAATTTTTAATGACATTATATCACGGGGGTCCATATAATCAAAGGAAATATGAAATGTAATAATTTTAGTAAAATAAATTATATCTTTTTCTAGAGAGATGCATAGAAATTTAATTGTACGTATCTAAATTGGCCAAATATAGAGTTTATAGCTAATTAAAGAAATTAGTTCATTCTGCAATTGAATAAAACTCTTGTGGCTTCAATAATATCACAGTTGCGGTTCTTAGTATGTGGATGGACTTAGTGTGAACAGTTTCATACCATCTGAATGTAGAAAACATTTATCTAAATACTACTTCAATTTTAATATACGAGGAATTAAAACTCTAACATTTAATATAGCAAGATACTACTTCATCATCATCATCATCATCAGCCCATTTTTACCCCACTGCAGGGGCTTAGGTCTCCCCCAGGGATGAGGCTTGGAGCTTAAGTCCACCACGCTGCTCCACTGCGGGTTGGGAACTGTAACGACCGCCATCTATTGACAGCGTCCGGGACCAACTGCTTAACGTGCCCTCCGAAGCACGGTGTCAGTGATATTGTGTACCTACTTAAGTCAGAAAAACTCATTGGTACACGCCCGGATTCGAACCATGGCCCCATAGGGCGAATGCTACTACTACTACTACTACTAGATACTACTTCGCTACGCCTAAAAACAAGATGATATATCCAAACTAGGAAAAACTAGGATTAAAGGGATGGTCTTTCTCTACGCGGCTTCGAATTAGCATCGCTATCTCCGTTTCAATCCCTCTTCCCCGGCCTGTTCCTGAGTGACAGATGATGAGGTGAGTTCCTGAGTGATGAAAACAAATTACCAAAAATACCTATAAAATATCTGTCGAAAAAGCTTGCGGGCCGTGACTGTTTCCACCCTTGAAATTTGCAGGGTCATTAAGAAACGATGTCCCTAAAGCTGAAAGTTTTGTTTTTAAATTCGCATTAATATCTAATTTACGGCTCATTATTTAAAAAAAAAAACGAAAAACCGACGGAAATAATGTTTTTCAGGAATTTATTCTAAAACAACTTACCAAGATAACAAAAAAAAAAACAAAAACATAATGCCCTGTAACAATATTTTTCGTATCACATTTATTTTTTTTTCTAAATTTTGATACAGAAATAAAGCAAGGATTTGACCGATCTTATTTTTTGTATGAAAAGCCTACCCCCTTAACTAGTGTAAATCTTATACAGTCTTATATTACTAAACGAATAGAGACATGAATTCTCGTAATTAATTCATTGATTTCTCCAAAACTAAACATTCAAAAACAAGTGTTCACATCCGACCAGACAATGCAGCGTAACGAATGCTCTATAAATAAATTAGGAGACAACTGAACTAATTGCATCTTACAGGGGGCTCGCGTGCACACTTTATAAGTCCCCAACATGAAAGGCCGCTATAAATATACGGCCATGCAAATCATCCACCTCATCTACTTGATATTCTTACTGACGGGACATAAAATGTAAATTATTGTAGAGGCATGTTTAGTTAAACAAAAAGTATTAAATAAAAAAAATTATAGTAGATGGAAAAATTATACCTAAATAATGTGTCAATACGAGTATTTTTATTCCGATTATGTAAAAAAAATTAAATTGGTTGAAATGATGGATTGAAGATTGAAATGAATGGTTTTCATGAAAATTATACTCTATATTCTATCTTTCCATTTCTAGAGAGAGTGCGTCATAAATTAAGCCATTTCGTAAAGCGTGAAATCACCATGTATGAGAATAAATCAGAGTTCAGCGACCATTGGCCTTAATAGTTTAATGGTGTTTCATCATTCGCTAAGAGCCGGTACGGGAGTACGGAACGACACAACACTAGCAAAACGTCCGGTCGAATGCACTAGCCACGGAAGTGGGAACCTGCAAGCAGAGCCTACAAAACCCCTACAACATGCAGCCAAGCCTACCTCCCAACCCCACCTGTGGAGATCCAACTCTTTCACTCTCGTAAAAACTCTCGATCTATCTCTTTCCGTCCTCAGAACCCCATTCGGTCGTTTTCGTTTAAACTCGGATGCAATAGCCGGCATGCCCCACAGCTAAACTTAATTCACCAGCCAGTCGCTCTCCGACCGGCGGAGGGAGTGTTTTGTCGGTTGATTTGGCCCAGACCGCATCGGGCCGACGCGTCGTGTTTGCATAGGGATGTTTGTATCCAGATAGTGATTTGAGTCATCCGCGTTTAAAACTAAAGTGTTTGTGAACTACGCGTGATTGTGTCGTGTGAGTGTAAAATTGGGTTGCACGACTACGTAGTGGAATGGACAAACCGCAAAGCTAGGAGCGACCGCTTTTAACCGCTTTCGTTTGTCGCAAACATTAGACGGAAATTAAAAAAAAAACTGTATATTACTCATTGCGTAAGTGCACGCATCAAAAATAACGACTAACATTAAATAATTTAGTTGCACTGAAATGTTATGACGCCTAGACGGTCGAATGATAAATTTCGCAATACCCGTCACTTTGAAATACGTAACGGGAGCAAAGCATACGGAAACGGCCGACCCGCAAAGAAATCCCTTGGTACGACAAAGTAAATCTAAAGATTCCATTAAATCAAATCGGAGCTTTTAAGGAGGGTAAAGAATATCAACGTTCAACTTTTAAAATATAATCGC
Organism: Luffia ferchaultella; assembly: GCA_949709985.1. Lineage (NCBI taxonomy): Eukaryota > Metazoa > Arthropoda > Insecta > Lepidoptera > Psychidae > Luffia > Luffia ferchaultella. The sequence goes on from OX453256.1 coordinate 16,712,925, forward strand.
TCTCGAGAGAGTCAAAGGAAACTTTTTATACCAATAAGGAAGGATCTAAATCCAGTTATCGTCACTAAATCGGCATACTAATTGCGTCAATTCACAAAGTATTATTTTCGAATTTGAAATAGGTATGTGGGAGGAATAAAGGACAACAATGAGGAGGCAGTTTTGAGTGCAACAAGTAACGAAACAATTCATTATAACAATAGTGCATTGTTTGTGGTCGAACAAGTTTTTTGTACGTAAATTACGTTTTATCGACGTAGGACGATGTTTGGACGCCGTGGGCAGTGATCCTTAATTATATCAATTAATGATCAAGAGACGTTGCTTTGTAATAAATCATGGTCAATTATTGATTAGATATAGATAAAATAATTAAATAAATTAAACAAATCCATTAAATAGAACCATGCAAAGAAATTTAATAATGCAAAATGTTGCCACATCGTCTGTAGAATAACTTCTACATAAAAGAAAAGAAATTTAAATATTTTAAACATTCCATTCGAAGTCGTGCAACGTATCTCAATAATATGCGTAAAAATTTAAGATCCTTCCCGGAGACGATTTACGAATTTATGAGAATTCATAAACAGAAATAAGAGGAACAGGTGTGAAAATTTGAGGAAAAATGAAATTTTGTACGGCCATCGATCCATCAGCGCAATAACGACATTACAAGTAAGTAAAATTAGTGCCAGCTAAAGTTCATTGTTTTTTGTATGAAATGTAGATAAAAATTATATCCAATTTGTTAATTATAATGTGGTCCGTAAAAAATAGATCCTTAGTTAAAAAATAATTAATTGAAGTTAGAAAATAAAATCGGTTATAAATTACCGAAAAACAGAAATCTCAAAAAATAGTATGGAAAAGTTAATATACTTGAAACACTCACTGGCTGGACTCAAAAAAGAATTTTATCAGTTTCTCGGCAAGTGGCTTCCTACAATAAAAAAAAAAAGTATCGAGAGAAAGCTCCGTATATTCATCATAGGCAACCGTTCGCCTTTCAAGTCGAACAATTCTTAACAAATGTAGCTCTCGCCGACGGAACGGACCGACCGACACACTGAACTGATTGTTTATTATATTTTATATTGGTGATTGGTTATATCAGTCGTACAATTCTTAGAATAAAAAATAATCGTTTGTAGGTAAAAGAGTTAAAATGCTTTTTGGTTTAAACTTTTAAAGCTTTTCGTGCTTTACCATGGTAACCACGAATTATATGAAAACTGTGCATTGTATATCAATTATACTTTGTTAAATTATATTTAGGAATAATAACTTAATTTTTTTATATAAAACACGATTAAGTCTAACCGACAAGTATTTGTGCAGTAATCGGTTGTTTCCCTTTCTATGCAAATATTTTTGGTTTACCTTTTTATTTACGTTTTACCGTTTAATCACAATGGGCTTTTCTCGCCGCACTCAGATTCAAAGGGGCTTGCTTAACATCAAAAATAGCACCATTGTTTTTCTGTATTGGGGCAAAAAACATACTTTCTTTAAACTTACACCTCGGTGCAGCTTCCCGGTAATGTATTCTATGGTACCTAAGTGAAATAAAAAAGAATAACAGGGCAGCCATCTCGAGGAGCAGTTCCACAAAGCCCTCCGGAGCTCAAAGAAAAAAAAAACGGTGCCAGTATCGGTTTCTTTTCATTAGAGATCATTAGAGTTTCGAGGATGAAAAATGAAAAATAAATAAAAGAAGCTCGCGAGGCGCAAGGAGACTTTGAGAGAATTTTGTCGGCTCACAACGTTTTATAGAATTCGCGTCGGCGTCGATGCTCTGTATTTGATTTATTTCTCTTCGCCGCTATACCACTTCCATTTTTCGTGTGTTGTGACTAGTCACTTCTTCGAGGCACTCTGTATAAGTAGCCGTTTATTGCCCTATACAGATGTTCCAATTGAAACACAAACAAAATGAAACCTCAGTAATATTACAATAGATTCATATTACCTGACGTGATCTTTCCCCTATTTTCTATCAAAGCCAAGCCGTTAATATAGGAACAATTTTTATTTTACAGAATAGAAATGCATATGCTTCATATGTGCGTGCAATCTGTAATTTAGGAGCTCACGTATCACTCATAGATCAAGTCATAGAATAGACACGAATTTATGGATAAACGATTTTATTTGATTTTAATGAGGCACCGTCAGTGTCTATGTAATAAACGCTTTTATAACAAAATAATTTAATTATACAAAAAAATTGAAAAAAAATTGTAATTAAATAGTAGAAAAAAATAGAGATTGAAAAAAATAGTACCAATGAGTTTTTCTGACTTAAGTACACAATATCACTGACAACGTGCTTCGGAGGGCACGTTAAGCAGTCGGTCCCGGACGCTGTCAATAGATGGCGGTCGTTACAGTTCCCAACCCGCAGTGGAGCAGCGTGGTGGACTTAAGCTCCAAGCCCCCCTCCTCACCTTGGGGGAGGCCTAAGCCCCTGCAGTGGGGTAAAAATGGGCTGATGATGATGATACAAAAAAATTATACCTACTAAACGTGCAACTTGTTTGGCAATAATAACTTTATAATTTGTCTAAGGCTTAAAGTTATACTACTAGTGGGAACATTATGTTGTTGAATAACCACTGAAGTCTTTGTCCGTTCTTTTTAGTAGAATTTACTTATTCACCGACTTCCAAGAAAGGAGTAGTATGCGCTCGATATATTTGCCAATTGTGAACCGATTTGAGTTCTTTTTCGTCAAATAGGTTATTACCCGAAATTGATCCCATTTGAATTTGAAGAAAATATTTCACCTTTAAAAGTGAATTAGAGGAATCTACTTTATTTTAAATAAAATATTGTGGTACCTAAAGCTGTTCTGATAATGGACATGGCAGTCACCGAGGGGAACTCGTCAACAGTGTACAGTAGCTACTTCTTGTTTGGGATCATATGACTCTTTTTGACGTATTTCCATATGTGTTTTTACGCGTACATTGTATCGAGGAGACTGAAGCCATGGGCAGAGCAGAGACTGAGCTTGAAAATTAGGACAATGTACGCAATCGTATGGAGTCGTCATTTGTTATGCTACTGCTCCGCTATCACTATATTCATGGCTGCGACCAAGCACCCAATCCCTAAACTATTGCATGTCTTTAACTATTTTTTTATCGTCAATTTCCTACAAATGGCGCTGTCTCATTAGAGCAACGCGTTTAGACCTATCCGTACTAAATGTTAATAAACTATAAGTAATTGCTTATCACTGAAAAGTAAAAAATGAAGTAAATTTTACTACAAAAATAAATATCTACTTCAATACTTTGTTTACAAAAACTTTAACTAAAAAGTTTAAAAAATATTTTTACTTTAAAATAAAAGAGCATTTTTTTTAAAATTTATTTATTTATTTAAATTTATTTTATGAAGTCGATGCCATCTTAGATATTTTAAATGGGGAACTTACTATGCTAAAACAAGTAGAATAATGATAATATTTACAATTACAACAAACTATTATAACAAAACACTGAACACAATGTAATGTGGATGACTTGGCACCGACATCCTACATTATATGCCACCTTTAAATGCTCTCCTCTTAATGAGTGCAAATATTATTTTGTACTTTTTAGCTTATGTATGTATCTATCTATAGACAAAGTTATGAAGTCAGTTTAAATTTTTTTCATAATTAAATCTGCAGTAGCTTGTGCTTATTAACGCCTAATTGACAACGACAGTATAATGTATACGTATACATAACAACGTCAAGGCCCCAAACTAAGCATTGGTTTGTATTTTGGGTACCAAGCGAAGACACCACATACAACCAAGACCCGGTACCAGTATCAATATTCATCATATAAATACTGACCCGACCTGGGATTCGAACCCGGGACCTCAAGCTTCGTAGGCAGGGTCGCTATCCACTAGGCCAAGCGGTCCTCAGTTTAGTGTGAAATTTATTTTATCCTTAAAATTAAATTTCGTGAACTCTGGTAGTTAATTATAGATATTAAAATCGTTACGTAATTCCATGGACTTATTCTTAATTCAAAGAAACATGCCCGCAAATTAGAAAAGCCCATATGTTTAAATTTTAAATAGTATTGTCTAATCAATCTCTATCTAGGAAAATAGAAATAAACAAGTTCGACTTTATTCCAAACGTGTCTAAACTAGATTTATCCCAACTCCCAGATCTGCACGACTTTACTGCTGGTAAAGCTAGCATTTCTATTATCGATTCCGACACTTTAATATATCGTATATATGTTTATATAAAATTAAAAGAATATTTAAAACTCGAAAAATCTTTTTTAATAACTTGCTAATTTTTCCAATTTTCATTTTGATAACTTAATAAGCTGTCTCATCTTGACATTCGCGAAAGCTTGATCAAAAGATATTTAGTGGCATTTCAAAGTTAATAGCAAAGTTTAAACTTTTATCACATTTATCAATCACTAGCCACCGCCCACGGTTTCTCGGACTCCATCTTTGTATGTATCGTAAGCATAGTTATTCACTTCATAAGAGGTTAAGAGGCAGATCCGTTTCCTGTCGTCCTCTCTTATAACTTTCTTGTCCGCCTTTCTATTGTCATTTCAAAAGTGAAAAGTCTTCTGTCTACCATTGAAAGTCCAAAAATCGGTTCAGCGATTCCGGAGACTATTCCGGACAAACGAACAGACAAACAGACGCGATAACATAGCCTAAGTACATCCTGAAGGTTCATTCTAAACATAGCTGAAAGAATTTCTTAATCCAGTTAAATAAGTTTCGGAGATTACCGCCTACATCCAAACAAACTTACAAACTGTAATAATTGTAGATATAAAAATGTTATATTTTAATTTATAGATGCTAGTCTTTGTCTGAAAATATCGCATAGTATATTTGATTTATAATTCAGTATTTTTAATATCAGCAGAATTTGTATCATAGATTTATATGCCGACGGTTTAAATCTTGTTCGGGATTTCAGACATGCGCGGGCGTCGCGTCGCGTCGCTTATTTGAATAGATACTATAAAGTCTAAGATAATGATGTGAAGCTGGGCACTCATTAAAGGAATCTCATCGACGGATCTTTACCAAAGAAAACTTAAATACAAAATTAAATAAAATATTTTACTTAGGTAAGTAGGTATATTCGTTTACAAAAAAAGAATATGAAACAAAATTAGATTTTATTACTTTCCATTTTTATTATTTCTGAAATGTAAGTGAATCTCAAGTGTGCTACCAAAACAGATCTAAAAAGTTATTATTATCAAACATTTAAATAACTCTTGGAGTCGCAATAAAAATGTGGAAAAACAAACTTTTGAACGTATTTTTATGATTTATTTCGTCATAAAAGTCATAAGGGTTTTGAATTTAAGCTTTTGTAATGTTATTATAGTATAATGTATCCGAAGGTAGGCATTTTGTTCTATCTAGGACAAACTAGCTATCTACCCGAATGTCAGTATTTATGAGTTTATTTATTTTAAAAAACCTCTGACGATCATATTCACATTGAAACAAATAAAACGCAAACAATTGTACTATCCACGCTTACATTTCTATGATTACTTAGATACTGTAATATACCATACCATCAGCCCATTAATGCCCCACTGCAGAGGCTTAGGCCTCCCCTCGTGATGTGGGTACTTGTAGCTTAATCCACCACGCTCCAATGTGGGTTGGTGGACTGTAATATAATTTGTTATAAATTCACTGAATAATGTTTCAAATATAATTAATACATAAAGGATAATTCGTGTAGCACGTATATGACGTCATCGATGTTTTTTTTTTAATGATAACTCTATATTTTCGTTATGGTATTGACATCCGAAAAGATAACTAAATGTATAACTAGCTCATACAAAAAAAAACAAAGAATAACGATTTAGTAGTTTTAAAATGTTTATGTCAATAATATATACATTAAAAAAAAAAAACAAAATAAAAAGTTCAAATTGTGCACCTTTGAGACCATTTGATGTCGTGACAGCCCAGAGCGCAACGAACATAATTGTATAAATTGTATCTTTGCTGTGAAAGCCAAGTTTTGACTCATCAGTCTGAAATAGAAAAAATAAGATATATGTCTTCTAGTACATAACTCTGAACAGTTATGCCAATAAAATGGCATGCCAATATATCACAATATGTGTTTATATATGTCCATCATCATCATCATCATCCATTTTTACCATCAGCCCAATTTCACCACACTGCAGGGGCTTAGGCCTCCCCCAGGATGAGGAGGGCGGCTTGGAGCTTAAGTCCACCACGCTGCTCCACTGCGGGTTGGGAACTGTAACGACCGCCATCTATTGACAGCGTCCGGGACCGACTGCTTAACGTGCCCTCCGAAGCACGGTGTCAGTGATATTGTGTACTTAAGTCAGAAAAACTCATTGGTACACGCCCGGATTCGAACCATGGCCCTATGGGGCCTTATAAATTTGAGACCGGTTCGTTGCACTCTGGGCTATCACGACACACCTGTTACATACCTATTATATACCTATAACTATTATACCATCCACCATACCACCTATTACATATGTATAATACTTTAATACGTCTGAAAATTTTGCACTGGTCTTATAAACATACACATGAGTATCGGTGACGTACCACTTTTGTGGATATTTGTTTCGCAACCAGGTCCTTGCAATGTGTTCTTGGAGTGAAGTTTGAAACGAAAATCTTCCATACCATACCATAAGGTTATCAATGTCCCACTGCAGGGGCTTAGACCTCCTTTCTGGATGAGGGGGGTTGGAGCTTAATCCACCACGCTGCTCCAGTGCGGGTTGGTGGATTTAACCATTAATAGATGGCAACTGGGACCAACGTCTTTACGTGCTCTTCGAAGCACAGAGTCAGTGATAGTTATGTACATAACCTAGAAAAAAGTCATTGGTACATGCCCTGTGATTCGAAACAAGAAGCGGCCTCGTTCCCACTCGGCTATCACGACGTTTTATATCTAATACAAATTCTCTACTGTAGCCAAAATAAATGGGCTTTAATCAAATTTTTTAACACTTTTTAAATTTTTTGATAAAAATACAAATCTATTCATGCCTTCCCATTAAAATATAAAAAATAAGTATTTAATTCTTTTTGGTAATTTTTTAACAAAAGTTGTATGTCAATGAAATATTCCTGTGATGTCAACTGGACAGATGCTTATTAATTGAATTATCTGGGACTAGACAACTTCATAATATTCTTATTGGTTCACGAAGATTACAATTTTATTTGACGTAGTGACTTTACTTCAATATATTTTTATATTATTTTAGCTTTGATTTCTTCACTGTGGTATTCTAGTACCTTATTCCTTTTAATTGAAACGACCATCGACGCAGCTTTCAAATTTTGTTTCAAGTCCTGAAATGGAATGAATCATTTGTATGCAAACTTTCGACATTGTTAAAATACATCTATATGTAAGAATTACATACAGAAATGCGTAGTGACAAAATCGGTTAATACGAATGTTGCCAGTATAATACGAGTGATATTAAATCGCCGATTCCGCGAGGGAAAGCTGCGTTCCGTGTTAACATAAAACTACACAAACATTTACTGGATCCGGTATGAGCTTTGTAAACTTTACACGGTCTAAAATTAATTCTTTTGATCTAGTTAGTAATAGAACACGTGTGATGAATGAGGTATTTCAATTCTGATAAGTCATGTCTACAACTTTTATGGCTGAATTGTGTTGTAAACTATGTTAATTATCTTTATTGAATTTTTTTAAGAAAAATTTTTAAGGTCTTTATTTTTCTAGATCTATGCTAGCTTAATAGGTCTACATGAATTGGACGTCATGGGTTGATTTTCGGCCCGCTTGATTTCGTGTCTCATGAGAGAAATTTTACGTAAAACGGATTTTCTCTAACAAAACTTAAACCTGTATTCTCGAAAAATTCGTATGCCTACTATAACTTTCAACTAACAACGCTTGATAATTATTGAATGATGGTTGTCATTCGAAGCCTGGAATATAAAATAAATATCTATACCATCCTATCAGTTCATCAATGCGTGGTGCATGGTACAGGGGCTTAGGCCTCCCTTTGGGATGATGGAATTTGGAGCTTAATTTACCACGCTGCTCCAGTGCGGCTTGGTGGATTTTAACGACTGCCATCTATTGATGGCAAACAGAACCGACAGCCTAACGTGCTCTCTGAGGCACACACAGTAAATATCACCCAATAATATTGAAATGTGTTCGTTTCACATATTATTTTTTATTATAAAAACAATTTTTTTTTCTTATGTCATCTTATTACGTACGCAAATAAACAAGCATACATTCTCGATTCAAATAAAGTTCATGAATTATTCAACTGTTTATGTAAGGTTTTGGTAAAATTTAACTTTATGTATCCATTCAGGGATGTACGTAGAGATACCGCGTCGTGAACCACAAAAATTTGAACAAAAAATATACGCCTCATACTAAATACATGCTACTTAATGTTTCTGCATATTCACTGTAAAGTAGAATTTAGTGTAGATGTAACTACATGAAAAATTTGTACTGAGAAAGCAATTATACTGAAATTACTTTACACGTGTAATTTAAAAAAAAAATTTAAATGTGGTCTCTCTAGTCTCTAAATCTGTCATTTGTTTCGGATTTTTCATCTTTTCATAATATGAGATGCTATATTTTGATGATCCGCTATCTAAGCATGTGTTATAGAAATAAACAGGATTAAATAATTCAAAATAAATATTTATCTACCCCCTGACATATTTTGTGAAACCACGTTTCATACAAATTTCGTTCTCACCGCTTGTTCTACTTATTAAATTACCAAATGTTGTTCTATTTAGGTAGGAACGTTATATCAAAATTAGTTTTGAATGTTTATTGATTATACAAACAGACATGCAAATTAATTTTTCGTTTAGTAAATTTCCTTTAATGATTCCTACGAACATGCATTAACCCCTTAGATTCTTTAACACATTTTTTTAGGTATATATTAAAGATAAGTAAGTCTACCTATGATACTGAAACTCAGAATTTTGACTGATTATCCTACAATGCATTTGAATACAGTAGTCACGAAAGCATAGCGGAGATAAATTCTAAAACCATGACTGAAATAAGTTGTTTTAATTGTTACATGTTATAAAAAATAGCTAAAGGAAAAGGTCATAATTCAATAACAATACTGACACTGTGTTTTACTTTTTTCAAAATGTCATGATGGCCGAGTAGTAGCAAGCACGCTTCTTGTTTAGAAGGCCGTACGTGGTTCGCATCCCAGGGCATGTACCAATGGGTTTTTTCTAACTTGTGTACATAACTGTCGTTGACTCTGTGCCTCGGAAAGCGCGTTAAGTCGTAGGTCCCGGTTGCCGTCAATAGGTGGTAGTCGTTAAAACCGATCCGCTCCTTAGCAGCGTTGTGGATTAAGCTCCAAGCCCCCTCATCCCGAAGGGAGGCGAAAGACCCTGCAGTGTGGCCTTAAATTAGTTGGGCTGATGGTATGGTGACATAGTCGCCGAAGCAAGGTATGTAAGACAAATATGGACCAAAGACAATGTAATTTTTTTTTCATTTCTCATACTCAGAAAGTAGTGTTGTTTTGATCTGATTATTGGGTAGAAAATGCTGCTTCCTTCCCTAGAGTGGGAAAAACTCATATAAATTACTTTCCACCTAAGGGCCGGAATGAACTTTAAAAATAGAACTGCTGTCAGCTGTGAAGAGTTTTGTGTAAAAAAAACTAATTAAAAAAAATGCTGCGGCCATGTGAGTTTCTAAACAGCCAGTGTGAACTTAGCGCAAACTTCTTTGAGCGGAATAAAAAATCGCGGCGTAAAATTGTAATCAAAAAATATTACCAACAATTTTATAACATGACTTTATACTTATCATTTACTTTTAACTTAATTGACATTTAATTTATATAGATTTGACGTAAATATTTACCATCATCAATGATAAAAAATACTGGCTGGGTACAATTACACGGAAAAAACATTTAAAAAAAAGCGAGAAAGCGGCAATTCGATCTTCAGTTGTTTTGTCAAGTACTGATAAGTTACATAGACAGATATTTCTATAAAATGAGTTCATCAAATTCAGATATGGATTTAAACCTTTTTTTTACTTCCCTCATATTCGTAATGAAAAGCAGTATGTTTACCTCGGGTGAAAGACCTATTTAGGCACTCGAACTATTAGCGCCCTCGCTACGCTCGTGCGCCAAATCATCTCGTGCCTAAATAGGTCACTTTCACCCCTTGTGTAACAATCTACTATTATTTCATAGCCAAATGGCAAAAAAATTAATCTTCGCCATCTTTCAATCAATACTGCTTAAATTTACAACCAGACATACGTTTTACTAACATACGATCTGCCGCCGCGCCTTAGAATTCTGTAGAGGTATAATGAAATTAGGGATGTAACGATACATAATTTTGTCGATACGATACCGATACCGATTATTTTATGAAGTAATCGGCGATACCGATGCCGATACCGATATCAATGACTTTGTAGATGAAACATCAAATAAATAATGAATTATGTGTATCTCGGGCGTTTTTGTATCTATATTATGCATAAAAGTTACGTATGTTTAACAGAGACTTAACCTTAAATGAAAAATAAAAATGTCAACCAATATTCAAAGAAAAAAAAACATTTATTTATACTTTATGAATGAAAAATTAGAAAAAGAAACTTCCATTCTAAACTTTTTACTTTTTTTAAGAAAGTAGTAATTAAAAAATTTACATTAATTATCAAAGTCAGTAATCAAAGTTTACTTTTGGTAGATTTTTATTAAGGAAACAAAGTTTATTCAAATTATTTGCAAATTATTATGTTTTGCGAATCGTTTTTTATGAGGCCTGCAATTGAAAAATTAAGTATTTTTGCGTTAGTACCTACTTTTAAATTTGGGTATTTATTTTCATTGCGCCAATAGTTGCAACAATAGCAACGTAGTGCGCGCGTCGTTAGTTTCGCGCGCTTTTTGAACTGTTTAATATCGGTATATTATAATCGATGATGATACCGATGTATCCGTATCGGAATCGTTACATCCCTAAATGAAATCTAAATTCTTTAGCAGTGGTTCTTGAACTATGGTTTGAAAAAACAGTTTTTTGCGCACCCCATTTTGTGAGGTATCATTAGACAGATCTTTGAAAATGAAACGAAGTGACTATTTACGTGAATACATTGCAATATATGAGGTCCTAAAGTAGTTAACAACGTGTCGCATCTTTTTACTTTTCAGCAGTGAGATTCAAAAATCAGGAAAGTTAGCATTGAACATTTGCATTAGCCTTGCATGACGACCGCTTAGCCTAGTGGGTAGCGACCCTGCCTGCAAAGCTGGAGGTTCCGGGTTCGAATCCCAGGTCGGATCAGTATTTATATGATGAATATTAATACTGGCACCGGGTCTTGGTTGTTTTGTTATATGTATGTGGTGTCTTCGCTTGATACCCAAAATACAAGCTAATGCTTGTAATGTGTAATGTTTGGGACCTAGACGTTGTTGTAATTGTGTGCGTTATTATTATTATTATTATTTTATTATTATTATTATTATTATTATTATTATTATTATTATTATTATTATTATTATTATTATTATTATTATTATTATTATTATTATTATTATTATTATTATTATTATTATTATTATTATTATTATTATTATTATTATTATTATTATTATTATTATTATTATTATTATTATTATTATTAGAAATTGGCATTAAAAAAACGAAGAAAATTGTTTAAGAGAAGACACGAAGACATTTACGCAATTTTCAGTGATATAAGATTTGCCGAATTTTGCGTAGGCAGGTCTATCAAAGAAGAATTTTTTTAGCAAGTTAGCAATATTATAATAATATTGCCACACTCACAAGTGATTTATGTTCGAAATGGAACACGAAACCAGTCTTTAAATTTCGTTTATGTCAGGTGTTTACGATTTAATTATATTTCACGATTCTCATAATGAGTATAATTTTATTTTTCTATCATAACATTAAAGTTCGAATATTAGAAGCGGTGAAATCAAAGTGAGAAATCGGCGAAGTTAATCACTCAATCAGTTCGTGGCGGATGCGTTGTAAAATATCCGATGAGAAAAAAAGAACCATTATAAATAGCATATTGATAGTTTTACGACGGCATAGATCCGAAATCAGGTATTTATTGCTATAATGTGGAGACTAGACGTTGAATGTTTTAATGTTATATTAGTAACGGGCTCTTGTTGACGTTTTATTACTTACCAGCTCTTTCTTGCCTGCGGCTCAGGCTGCTTGGTCCTACCTTGGTTCTTCGACAAATTTTCCTCATTAGCCAAACCTGTAACATTTTGGTTCATACTTTTGATTATCCCCTTGATTCCTTATTATTGGTACTAATAGACCTTTTGGAAAAGTTTCGTCCAAATCTATTCGGCGGTAATCAAAGTTGCACCTGTTGATAGTCAAAATGAGTACCGATTCGGAAAACTAGAGGGAAAGAAACTGAAAAAAACTCCTTTTTGGTTATTTTATTCATATACTAGCTTCAGCCTGCAGCTCCACTCGAGTGGTACGCATTTCTCATAGGTTTAAATTTTTATCTCAATCTTATTTCGTTCCGTCAAACAAATACTAGCCCAAAGTGGAGAGCATACGAAATCATTGCTGTATTGTATTGCAAAATCATTGCATGAATGATATTCTATATAATATTATACATCCATTCATTTCATTAATTCGGACTGATCGATTGACCGAGTGGTTAGAGACCCTAACTGCGGAGATAAGGGTTGCGGGTTCGATTCCCGCACGCGACAAATATTTGTGTGCATGAACATGTCTATTTGTTTCATGTCTGAGTGTAAAATGATCTATATATGTATATATTATAAAAGTATGTATATAAATTGTCAAGTACTCCATAATACAACCATAATACTTGCATACTTTGGAATGTCCCAAATATCATTATTATGTTATTTAATAAAATTTTAAACCATGACACTTATGTTCTGACGACCGGCATTTGTTTCCAATTTCTTACATACATTTTGTATGCAAGCGTCCGTATGCGACGGAACGGCAACGACAATGTCAACGGCACCAGCAATAGTATCGTTGGCAAACAATTTTTGCTGTGCCGTTGCCGTTGCCGGTACCGGTGACGTTACGTTCCGTTGCGTACGGATCGAGACAAACGGCACGTCGTCGGGCACATTGATGGCGCGCTCGCAGCGGGAGCACGGGTGACGCTATTTTGTATACTATTGTGTATTAAAATCCGATAATAATCGTTCGTTGCCGTTACGTAGTGTGTGGGTGATGTATTTAAAAATGCCGTTAACGTTTTCAATACCATTGCCGTTGCCGTCTGCCGTGCCGGTCGTCGCGTGCGGATCAGATTTTAGTGGTGAAATTTGCAGTTGCGGTGATATATCTGCACTGAATGGATGCTCTAACGCAACTACTCTTACTTGTGTTCTTTTTACAATAAACAAAAGGTTATACCTATTCTTTAATTTAATTTAATTTTTACTTTCCTTTAGCTTGCATTGCAAGGTCGACGTTATAGGATAGGTTTTTAGAATTTTCCACATTCTGGTCAAAAATGATTTTATGTTTCTTGTAGTAAAGACAGATTAATTCACGTTCAAAGCCAAACCTATGGAAAATTTTGCTTACTATTAGAGTTGAGGAAAAAAATACTGAACAATTTCGTTTTAAAATAACAGCGTCACCCTAATGCTTACTTGTTTGGGTATTTTACTACGTAGCACCAGAGAAGTAATAAAAACTCTAGACTGCCGCTTCTGAACAACTAATGAAGCACTGCAATGGCGTCCGCGTATGTGTGAGTGGGACTTCGTAGCGTACTGGTGGTTGGTAGGCTTACTACGGTATAAGTGTGTTCATGTTGACTTACTAGGGGTGCATCAGTAGTTAATTCTCAATGCTACGTACTAATTAATATTCTTAAGTTCATACATACCTAGCACCTTTATTTTTATATAGAATATTCTGGTGACATAAAACGCGAAACCTTGATCATCTGGACCACTATATATATTTTATTAAAAAACTTTTCCGCATCTCACTTCCCCCCCGTGCCAATTTGGCTCTTATATTAAATATTTTTGTCAGACGCTCCCATAGAAAACTTAGTAATGTGTCCCTCGAAGCGTGATTACTTAGGGTGGAAGTAATGAATTTACAGCTGCTACTCATAATTAAAGGATATTATTACTAGGCAGACCACTATACAAACACATTTATTCCAAAAAAAAACTATTGTAGAAGAAATAATTAACTTAAAAGAGAAAAAAAACCGTCTAAGAGCGAGTCGGACTAACACACAAAAGGTTCCGTACCACTGTACAATATAAAAAAAAACACGCTTCTTGTATGGAGACTCCCTTTAAATTTTAAATTTATTTAATTTTTATTATTTGTAAGCAATGATTGCAAGTTTAAGCAACAAAACAAAGTGTAAGCATTGATTTCAGAACCACCGATCAATAAATACGTCGAAATAAACAAGTTTAATCTATAAAGACTTCTGTTAATTTTTAATTTAATTTAATTTTTATTATTTGTAGTTATAGCGGTCATTGCAATACACATTATTTACAAATTTCAAATCTCTACCTATTACAGTTTAGACAAACAGCCCTATGATAGACGAACGGACAGTGAAACCTTAGCATAGGATTTCTGTTGGTACTATTTGAATACGGAACCCTAACTATTCCCTATTCTTTGGTTTTTTTTACAAATATTACTTCAATATTATAACGTATTGCAGACGTGGACAAACCAATTACCAAAATATGTTAGTTGTTGATGTTTAAATAAAAATCAATTTTAATTTTTACAAATATGTTTTGTAATTTATGATTGTTGCAATACTTTTATAACATTCGAATCATATTTATATTAATTTATATATATCAAATTAGCTTATTCAAAGTAGCTTATTGTACTTGGTTTATTGTACTTGGTGTATACATATATATATATATCAATGACAATATATTTTGCCAAAGACACAAGAAAACCAAGTACAATAAGCTACTTTGATCGTGATAAACACTTCAGAGTAAATTTTTAAGAACTTAAAGTAGCTTCGTCGCGTTGTCGTTCCGAAGTTTACTGCATTGCGAATTGGGGCACGATTTGGAATATTTCGATATTTACATTTTTTGCTTTTGCGTGGTTTTATGAATATCAGTACAGGCTTAGATGAATCTTGTTACTGTATCCAAATTTCTTTTAAAAAGTATTGTAAAAAAATTACTTTTGAAACTATTGATCACGGGTAACGAGAAGTGGACCACTTACGACAATAACGTGCGAATATTGTGATCATAACAAGGACAATCTCCACGACCGGTGGGAAACCCGGCTTAATACGAAAAATGTGGTTGGAAAGATTTATTTAATTATAAAATTAAATAAATTATTTACTTAATTTTATAATTTAATTAGCGGCATTATAAAAATTTACCAGCAGGAAAAACCATTGATTTTGATCTGTATTACTGGTAACTGATGAGATTAAAACAAGGTCGGACTACAAAAATATTTAGCCACTCCGCAAAGGTAGAGATCCTTTGGCTCGGATGAAGTATTTATAGTTGATCTCTGACGTTGTCCTCTCAGATTTCCATCTGTTTTAATCACTTCAGAACTCTTCGAGTAACGTAAAGTTATTGTACTTAAAGTAATAAAGTACCAACAAAACTATTTATTGAAAGTTTAGGGCCAAAGCTTTCGGAATTTCTAAAACTTAAAGATCATGAAACTATTTATAAGATGGCAACATGTTATCGATCAAACCGGCACAAATTTTTATAAGTAAAATTTTTATTCCTGCATTTAGATAATAATAATATCGTATGCATCACAACCAAGTCTAGGCCCCAAACTAAGCATTAGCTTGTGTTTGGGAGGCCAAGCGAAGACACCACATACATATAGTTATCAAAACCCGGTACCAGTATCAATATTCATCATATAAATACTGACCCGACCTGGGATTTGAACCCGGGACCTCCAGCTTCGTAGATAGGGTTATTACCCACTAGGCTAAGCGGTCGTCAAGAGTCGTTAGGTAGAAACTACGAAGACACTTTGTATCCCCCTAATATAAAATTACGTATAAAAAATCTCTTGTATACAATGAAAAATCAGACCACACAATTTACGCGGCTCATACGAATAAAATAATTGCTAGAAATAGGTAGAGAATCAATAAAAGTGTAGAATGGTTGACATTGATTAATCCTCTTCGACCTTTGTGAAGCAATAAAACAATTTACAACGGGAAGTGGGCCCTTTCTGTAGCCAGTATTTTATAGAGTGGCTTCTATTCATTAAGTCCTTACTAATCAGGAAGTGTTAATAGATGCATCCTCCTTGACCTAATGAAAATAATTGGTAAAATATTTGTTTTGAAAAATAAGTATTGTGAAGGTTTTAGTATATTCTGTTGTAACTACACTGATTGAAATGTTATGAAGATCATTTCTGTTGCACTAAGTACTCTTAAAAAAGTATTTTATACATGTCAAAAAATGTTGTATACATGTCAAAAAATGTTTTATACATGTCATTCTTAGTACGCGTTCGTATAATTTGTAATTTTGAATTATACTAATTCTGTGTATAAGCAATTGTTTATTTTATCCAATTTAATTTAGATTCTTATATTTATAAATTTTTGATTTTTATAGATTTTACTATTTCGATATGTTGCTGTTCGAAAAGTTGACAAGTATTTAATCAAAAAAGTAAGGTTTACTTACAAAAAAAAATTTTTTAATTGTATTCCACCTAGGAGTATAAAGTAATTTTATCGACAAAGGCATTAAAATGAACTACGCAATTTATTGTTACTGATTTTATTATGTTATTTATTGTTATTTATTTTATTATGAAATTATGGTAATTTTTTAATTTCATTACTAAATATTCTAATACACAGAGTAGCATATAACAAAAAATATTCACAAATTTACGAATTTTATTTTAAGCATAAATTTTAAAGATATGCGTAAACATAGAATTTTAAAAAAAATATATGAAAAGGAATGCTTGGTTTATAAATAAATTATTTTAATTACATATCTGTGAACAAGTGACGTTTGTATATAGTGTAATCTAAAAATTAGTCTTTCCTAAACTTTATTACGGTAAAACACATGAGATATGTATAATCACGCTGTTATTTTTAGGAACAGAGCAGTAAAAAGAAAAATAATATGAAGCGAGGGTCTCGTAAAATAGATTAAATGTGCAAAAAACAATTCACCTCAATATATATGTGAGAAATGTGAATTAATATATTATTATGTAGACAATAGTATTTTTAAAACCTTGTGGACGAAATACAACGTAAATGATAACGAACAAGAAGTCAATATTTATCTAAATATGTTTCACTTGGACGTTTCTTACCATTAATACTTCTCTTTTTCTATCAAAGAAATATAATTTATTCAATTTAGCAGCAGTGCATTAGCGATCGTGCGCTTAATGCTTTGTACTGTTAACGTCTTAATACCCACATGGACAGTTTCCCTATAAAAGCAAAAAGTATAGCGTATAAGAGCTGTTACCAACGTTATGGCATAGATACATTTGCAATGTATTTATTTTTTGGTCTGATATTTCTCAGTTTCAAAGTACATATGTATCCGAAAAGTAATAGGAATCGGTTGACATCGGACGCGCAGGTTTGCCCGAAGTCATCCAACGAAATAATTTTAATAAGAAAAAGTCATAAATTATAACGAAAACACTGTAAAAAAAACTTTATTACTAAATACATTTGGTTCAAATTGTCTTGCAAATTGCAAATTGCTGGTACGTCCTGTCACATTACTTTTCTGATAGATCTGTACGCTAATTCGTAAGGGAAACCAGACAGAAGAACAAAATTATAATATACTGTCCAACTTAGAAGCGTTTATTTTATCCAGTTTAGTTTAAATAGACTTATTATTACGGGCTGGTACTCCAGATATTGTTTGATACACGAAAACTTCGATTTAATTTTTACTTATACTTTATTACGAAACAAATCACAAACTGTTTTCACGCTTTCATCACACTCGTAGTTGTTCGCTCTTGACTCTTCCAAGAAACTGACCCACGGTGCTGCGCCGGCATATCCTTATAATATAGGCTCCGAAATCCCCGCTCCGCAGGATCTCGAAGTTTCCATCATTGTACATTCCATTTTGAAATTCTAATTACAATTTGCTTTGAGTATGCGAAACGCCGCCTCAAAAATGTTATTTCGAGTGCATCAATTGTTTTGAGTCGCACCGCCTCTAAATTAGAATTTAATTTATAATTTGTTTTCAACACGAATTTCTAGTTATTTCTGTACTCGGTCGAGATGCTTGTGAAGCCGCGTGATTATTCTATCGACGCGTTTCTACGTATAGACGTCACAATATGTTGAATCTCTTCATTTCAAACCTAAATGTTATGCTATAAGACATGGGCAAAACGTTTCAA
Source organism: Luffia ferchaultella (assembly GCA_949709985.1). Taxonomy (NCBI): domain Eukaryota; kingdom Metazoa; phylum Arthropoda; class Insecta; order Lepidoptera; family Psychidae; genus Luffia; species Luffia ferchaultella. The sequence continues at coordinate 16,731,477 of OX453256.1, forward strand.
AAAAATTGCGTCTATATAAACTTTCGCTGAATTGGACAGATAGACACTACAGTAAAGTTTGACCTAGCTTTCGTAACAATACAAAATTAAAATATCACAGATGAAAATATCGTCAAACAACATAAGCTCTAGCTCAGCGACGATGAGTACTCTGTCATGTATGCATGCTCTAAGTTTCACGAGCACTTATAAATTTTCCAGTCAGCCGTATCGCCAGGCAAGCTACATTAATGAACGAGCATTGGAGTTATTGCGCAATTACCGAACAAGATTTGCATAAAATACATCTGCTGGAGTTAGCTGGATAGCTGGATGGAACATTTACTACCTGTCTTGACGTTGGATCCGTATTTTAAAATCAGCCTTCCATCATTTGCTTCGTGAGTCGTGATAGCCGAGTGGTAGCGACTCTGCATGTTGTTTAGAAGATCGTGGTTCGAATCCCAAGGAGTGTATCTACCTACCAATAAGATCACTGACTTCGTGCTTCGGAGAGCACGTTTAAATAAGCCATCGAGCCCGATTGGCATCATCAGATGACAGTCGTTCAAAATCCATCAACCCGCACTGGAGCGGCGTAGTGGATTAAGGTTCAAGCACCCTCATCCCGAGGGGAGGTCTAAGACCGTGCACTGGGGCATAATGGGCTGATATGGATGGATGGAATATTAATTTTATATTTACGTCTAGTTCACATTTATTTCTTCACCACTGTAATTACGGTTAAATTAAATTAAATTTGAAAAAGGATTAATTTGGATTCGTATATATATATATATATATCGTATAGACTGGTCGCGCATACGCCATTGCTTAAATCATATCTTAAAAAAATATATTTTATCCGTAGGTATTGTTTATTTTTTTTAGAAGCGTTTATTGATTTTATAAATTTATACTCAATGGAATTAACAAAAAGTGTATTTGAAATCTAAAAAAGAGATCTATTAAAAGATAAGTCAGGTTCAACCTATAGAAAAATTTAAAAGTGCGATTTTAACTAAGTTTAAAAACCCTTTTCTAATTATTTCAATCTTTATGACAAATAACTTTAAGCTACATTTGATGATATTTTCTGAACAATGAAAAATTATCACATTGCCTCTAATTAAAGAACAACTCTGTTTAGACTTCAAAACAATTAAGTAAACAGCCGCACACGCAAACTCACGCGTATAATTTTATCAACGTAATAAGTAATTCAAACGAAAACTTCCCGGACGGAAGTGGGTTGGTATTTTCCTTACGTTAACAAAGGCTCGCGGAGTTGTAAAGCGAGAACGTAGCTAACTTTATATCGATAAACCCTTTCGGTTGGATTCCTGTTTCCTAATCCAGTCGAGTTTTCGACGTAAATTGTTCACATCCTTATCTTTAGTTAGCTATTGGCTGTACCTATGTCACAGTGTAATTTTAATACAGTACATTCACTTTGAAGAAACACATTCACATCTTTTAGGGATTGGCAGTGCTTGTGTTATTATGGCAATTAGCTATCTTACGATATCTTTGAAGAGTCATTGGCGTCGTGCACAATTAAATCCTTGTTCTGTAGACTTAGCATGCACACCGCGACAAAATTTCTTAACGCATTATCTCGTGCTGAAACAAGAAATCTCTATTAGGTCACATACACAGCTATCTCGTTTCAGTACGAGCTAGTGCGTCGAGATATTTTGTCGCGGTGTGCATGCTAGCCCTCCTGGTAACTGTGTATAAGTCGAATCATCGTTGCACGTACTTCTATGGTATCTTGGAAACTGAATAAGTCATCGTCCCACGTACTCCTAAGGTATCTATAAAGAGTATTAAATCCACTGTAGCTTACAGCAAATAATTAAGCGGCACCGGTTATGAGTGCTGAGTTTCATACACGCCAAGAAATATTTTAAGGTATGGAAGGAAGTGTGGGTGGTGGGTGGAGTAACTGTTGCGATCACGCAATAATAATATTAGTAATACCTGGGATATTTACAATTGGCCACCTAATCCCAAACCAGATAAAGCCTGTATTATGGGTACAAAAAACTGATATGCATACTTTGATATATTTTTGACAATACACATATTTTACATTTATTACATCTATTACTTTATCATAATAATAATAATAATAATAATAATAATAATAATAATAATAATAATAATAATAATAGTATTTATTTCCTCCACAAATGTTTACAAGACATGTTTCATCATAGTTTCATTTATTACTGCCAATTTACAAACCTTAACATGCACTCATAACCCGTACCGCATACTGTAACTATTATACTCGCTAACTGTACATTATAGTATATAAATACATTTTTAAAATTCATTTATATATTTATCTATAAATATTTCAAATAAACTTTTTACAAACACTTTATACGCTGTTTCTCATACCTGCGTACTTACCTAATCTATGGAGGTTCATTTTTTGCTCGTGTCTCGGGTGATATCACAATACAAAAATATAACTCTAATCCTAATTCAGCATATCTTTGTAATCAAGACCCAAGTAAATAATTTTGTAGGAGGTCGCAAACTTACTAATTTTAATACAAAGTTTAATTTCTCTACCTCCTTTTTGCCCAACTGTAAAGCGTTATGTTTTATAGCGAGTGGGTGTGTGTCTTTTTCTTTGGCACTGTCTGTGATTTCTACATATACAATGTCGTTAAATTCGTTTTAGTCGTGGGTGTGACATGGGGTTTAAAATATGTAAATTTTATGTCTGCGAATCAAAAAAGAGAGGGGTAATTTAAAAAATTGGTATTAGAGCAATATGGTTAGTAATTGAAAGCTAGTAAATGGGCAATTCCAAATTTATATAGGTATATTGACCTTAAAATACTTTTATGCTATTATTTTAGTCAGATCATTTGCTGGTTAGAGACCTCAATATTTGTGTGCATGAACATGTCTATTTTGCCCCGTGTCTGGGTGTAAAATACCTATCTTTAAACGTATATATTATAAGGAATATTTAAGTATGTATATCAGTTATCTGGTACCCATTATACAAGCTTTGCTTAGTTTGGAACTAGATGGCGCTGTGTGCGATGTCCCAGGTATAATTATTATTATGACACGTCAGTTGTCATACAAAATGGTCTTACTGGTCCTTTTAATGTGTCAATACCTACTGCTTCCTTTAGGTAAGTTATGAATTTTCAATAGCATCCGAAATGTTAATGAGGATAGATAAAATGCATGTGCCCCGAATTTGAATTTATATAGTAGTAAGTCAGTACGTGTTTCAGAATAACTATATAATGGGAGGAGCTTACCTTTGTACTCTAAACGGCCGTTAAACGGGACTGATAACTTAGGTGAATGTTCCACCTTAAGTACCGGTATATAAGTTATGTGTTTGGGACTTTGTTAATATATCAATATATTAACATCTGAACAGTGAGTGGGCATACGAAACGAGTATCTCCACCCATATCTGTTCTACTAGTTTTGAAATTACTGCACTCTAAAAAGTCTTTATACCGAGTGTGTTTTAAACCTCCTACCAGCTTGATGTGGTTAATAAGTATAAGCTTCAAAGCCCAAATTACATAATTTAAAAGTCTACGTTCCAAAAATAAAATAAATTTTATTTAATTTTTGTAACATAAACGCATTTTCACCGGTAAGTATTCCTTTTTACTGGACGCATGTCGCGGTCAGTAACCTCGTGTTGACGTGTAGGTATTGTGTAGCGACGATGTGACACCGTTGCATGTAATGAAATGAAAAATATGGACATAAAAAAATCAATAATATATAAGGTTTTTCGTTTTTTTATATGCATTAATATGGCAAAAATTAAAAACAACACTTTATATATTTAAAATTTCACATATTTATCTCAAAGTAGATTCAGTATAGCGCGTTAAGCTGTGCTTGTTTCATATAATAAATATATTATATATAAAATATATAATTTAGCAATGACATAAAAATAAACTAAAGAGTAAACTCAAAGAATGCACGGAATTCTGCAAACATAATTAAAGAAAAATTTTGTTTTAAATTTTGTTTGTTTTAATAATATGATTACTTACATATATTTCATAGAAAATAGGAAATAATGACTTCTATTAAGAGAATAAACAAAATTTTTAAATAGAAAATGAATATGCAGTTTAACTGACAAAACCCGGCGAAATGCGCGTCGGTATATCATCTACAAAAGGTTCCCTAGCACTTATCGATTACTAACCATATATGGCTTTAAATTAAAATTTATTTCAAGAACAATAAAATTAAGTTTCTGGGTAAAACAAAAATTACGTATTACTAAAAAAATTGGAAATATATTTCTTTTACAACAATTTATTTTAAAGACGTGATAAGTTAGTGACCCCTGTTTAAATGAAATTAGATTAATTAAAATTAAATTAGTTTTTTCTTATTAGTTCAGATTTTTAATCGTACGGTCTAAGTTAGAGAGAAAGGCTCGTATTTCGTGAAATATTCAGTTAAACAAAAAAAATTACTTATCAGCCATTATTGTATTTTCAAAGATCTGTTCAACGACACCCCACACGATAGTTAGACTAAAATCCTTTTCATCGCAATGGCGATAACACTTTTTCCTATAATATTCCATCAGCATCAAAATAAAAAGTGGCGAGGATAAGAGCCTGTCATATATGCGAAAAGACGGACAGATGGACGTACATGGCGAAATCATAAATAAATTATAAGGGTTTCGTATTTTACCATACCATACCAACCCGCATTGAAGCAGCGTGGTGGATTAAGCTCCAAGCGCCCTCATCCCGATGGGAGGCCTAAGCCCCTGCATTGGGCATTAATGGGCTGATAGTGTGATATTTTACCATATCGCTACGAAACTTTAAAAAACAGTACAATTAGTGTTATTAATAAAGCTTAAAACTTAATTGAGCTTTTCTTTACAAATTAATACCTAAAATAAAGACCATTCTTTCTGACTATATAACTTAACTATTAATTTTTATGCATAACTTGTCTAGAATTTGTCGTCGTATTAAATAAAATCAAAAGTTTTTTTTTTCTACAGTAATTTGATATTTGTATATTTTTATAGACCGTTTCGTATGCTTTACGACTCAGACAATAATCAAATTAAAGCTTCGAGGAATTTCGAGATATAGATTAGAGTTACAGATAACACTTTTATTTCTGTTGGTTCAATGTTTGTACGAAATGTAATATTTTTAATCGTTTCATATTAGCATTAAAAAATGGTTATTAATGTATGGACATTCATAACGATGTCACTGTAGAAATCTAATCGAAATTATTCTATGTTATATAAATCAAATGAATTCACGACTTAGAAATTTATCTGGCTTTACTTACTGTTATTTCATTACGAATTTCCGAATATATGAACGATTTTAGAAACAGAAACCAATTATGTAAAATCCGATGGCACGCGAAATATGTCAAAAAAAAACGGCCATATATAATCAAAGCAAATTTTGCATATTATGCTAATCATTGTAAAAACGAATTAGGGTAAAAGTAACGAAATTGACAGTAGCGTCTCTTACAATAGAGGCAGCATTTCTGTAGCATGCCAATTTTTAGGCGAAGCGGCTGACGACGACACACCCGCGTAACTTCTTCACACCCGCCACTCGGGTTTAGGTGCGATTCGTAGTTCAAACTGAGAATGCACACTCTACTAAACCATAGGCTGCTACCTATTTCGTTCTCTTATAAGTAAAACAGAGGCTAATGGAGCAAAATCCAAAGCAATCGTATCGCACTAACCAAAAAACCAGTAAAAATATCTTATTTCCTCTAATAGTAATAATGATACCGTAGTGCCATCTAGTCCCAAAGTAAGCAAGTATTATGTTTGTATTATGGGGCACTAAACAACAAGTGTCGTGATAGCCCAAAACGCAACGAACCTGTCTTAAATTTATAAGGCCGTAGGGCCATGGTTCGAATCCAGGCGTGTACTAGCATAACTATAACTGATTCCGTGCCTAGGAGAGCACGTTAAGGAGTCGGTCCCAGGCGCTGTCAATAGATGGCGGTCGTTGCAATACCCAAGCCGCAGTGGAGCAGCGTGGTGGATTTAAGCACCAAGCCCCCTCACCCTGGGAGAGGTCTAAGCCCCTGCAGTGGGGTAAAAATGGGCTGATAAAGAAACAACAAATATACATAGTTAAATAATATTTATAATATATACATATATAAGTACTTTTACACCCAGACACGGAACAAATAGACATGTTCATGCACACAAATATTTGTCCCGGGCGGGAATCGACCCGCGACCCTTGGCTCCGCAGTTAGATCTCTAAACATTTAGCCAATCTGTCAATATTTCAGTCAAACTCAAATCCTGTGAAATCACAAATCGTAATAAGCCACGAAAATCAGTAAAGGCCGTAAAGACGGTTAAATATAACAAAATTACAAGTTATCCCACTGGCAACGGAATCGGCATACGCCAAAACCTTAACAGCCATCGAAGTAATCTAACTTCCTTATACCTCTGAACTCCTAATCGTGACGTCTCGCAGACACGCTCGGTCCATCTCGGGAAAAATCGGGACAGGGGCCTTAATGGACTATGAAATTATTCACGCTGCGGCTTCCTCGTCGAGTTGCCTATTTTGGAAATATCGCTTCAGCTATTACCACATCGACAATAGGATTATTTTTACCTGTCTCTTGAAATAGTCAGTAATATTACACTATGTTAACATTGGCGTTCACTGGAATAGAAACTAGATTATATGAATAGTCTGATACAAAGGATATTTCCTACTTGCACAACAATTTACTTGTACGTGAAGCATTGCTAAAAATATTTCATTATCGTTCAAATATATCATTTATTTAAATTAGTATTTCTAAACAATATTCCTATGTCGTGATAGCCGAGTGATAGCGAGCCCGCTTTCTGTTTAGAAGGCTGTGGTTCGAATCCCAAGGCATGTATGTACCAACGAGTTTTTTTTAACTTATGTACATAACTATCACTGACTTGCTGCCTTGGAGAGCAGTTAAAGTCCACCAACCTGCACTGGAACAGCATGGTGGATTAAGCTCCAAGCCCCCTCATCCCGAGTCTAGTCAGTGAGGTATTAAAGGGCTGATGGTATGGTATGGTAATTCCGGATTGTAGTTTTCAAATAAACTTGGTATTGATTATCTTTCCAATGGCAATATCTAACAATCTCTGTATTAGTAACGTGTAGGTACTCCTCAATTACTATTTTCCAAATTTCTGTTTTAATTGCTCGCACCAGACTAATCATCATCATCATCATCATCAGCCCATTTTTACCCCACTGCAGGGGCTTAGGCCTCCCCCAGGGATGAGGAGAGGGGCTTGGAGCTTAAGTCCACCACGCTGCTCCACTGCGGGTTGGGAACTGTAACGACCGCCATCTATTGACAGCGTCCGGGACCGACTGCTTAACGTGCCCTCCGAAGCACGGTGTCAGTGATATTGTGTACTTAAGTCAGAAAAACTCATTGGTACACGCCCGGATTCGAACCATGGCCCTATGGGGCCTTATAAATTTAAGACAGGTTCGTTGCGCTCTGGGCTATCACGACCAGACTAATCTCTGAAAATAAAAATCTATCTTCTGCCGTTATTCCGACAACTTAAACCAACATGTTGGTATTAATATTAACTTTGTTAATAAATATCCAATTATTAAGTTCTCAATATACTACCATTTTGTGAGTGCGTAGGAAGATTTGGCAAGCCAGGAATAACAATTAAACCTTACACGCTCGACCTATCCAAAAGTCCCTATTCTAAGTTTCATTAACGGGGATCTATTACGTTCTAATTATGAACTGGAAGTTGCCTCTTCGGTGGCGCCATCTCCGCAAAGTTCCCGCGAACTCGCATACAAGAAAAAGTTTTTCTTTTCCTTTTTTTCTTTCAACGAACAAGGGACAAAGGTTTCGCTTCATTAACCGCTAATTGAATTAAACGTAATTAGTATGAAGCGTGAAAATTGAAAAAAAAAAAAATTTTTTTTATACTATTACGATGACAGTTTCACAATAAATGTAAAATGCAAAAGCAGTTTAGATTTTTTGTGTTAAAATTAATGAAAAATTTGTGAAGCGTAATTTGGTTCACTATATATATTTAAATGTTTTTATTAAAATCTGAAGTAGTGTGTTGCTATGATTTTTTTCTTTTACATATTAACTTTTGTATATATATATAGGTTTTTTAATAAATAATTTGTTGGTGTTCCATATTTTCTTGGTTGCAAATTTTCTTCTATATCCTACACAACTGATTGGAGGAATTAATAATCCTTCACTCCCCCGAAAATTATTCGTACGAACTCATATTTCAATCGATTTACTATTTTTACATTGATACTGAATCTACAATTAAATACAGAGTTAGACCAAACAACTGTCTACGTAATATCATATTTATAGTAAAGTTTTGAAGTAATACAAAATTGTTATTTAACTACTGTTTAATAGTCGCCACAGTTTATTAGAAGGCTAGAACTTTTAACAAAAATCTGGTACAAAAGATCTTAAATGTCTCACGCCCACGTAACAACATTGCATATCCGTACCTACTTGGAATTTTAAAAAGCTAATCATTTCACATCTCGTTTAGATATAGGCAAAGACCTAAACGTGCTTCGTACCACCGTTTAGTTCTGCATTTTATTCTAAGATATTCTTTTGTATTAAATCTGGTAGTTTACAATTTATATTTTTAACTAAAACACACTTTATGCGAACGTATTAAAGTTTAAAATCGTACAACAACAATGTTGTTTTAACGACAATGTCAACTCTCGAAATCAAGCCGGGATGGTGAGTCGTATGCTGTTTGAATATTAAGCGGTCATTTCAAAGAGTTCAGACAGAAACGAGTGGACCGACAAACAAAGACAATCCTTCCAAAAGGAATTAATTATTAGGGTCCCGATTCTCAGCGTCAAAAAAGCCTTAGAGATTCCGCAATCGACTATCGGCTAAATGAAAACTTTTGATAAGAAATACCATAAAAGTACTTGACTAGAAGCTCTCTTCTGCGTTTTACTATAGCTAGCTGGTGTAAGATGGCCAGTTTTAGTCCGAGTTTCAGTGCGCAAGGTCCCCTCGCGCTACTCTTCAGCCGCTCTTCACCCCCGAGAAATCCCGCGCCCCGGTTTCCACCCCCCGAAATTGGCGTAACGTCATCTCGATACTATGAACTGACATTTTTGACTCTATTAAAACCAAACGTTGCTGTCAAATTAATTTACTCTTTGGGAAATAACCATTCTCTTATTTATAGATTTGAATCACAAATTTTTTTTAAGGCTGAACACTTCAAAACATCTAATTTCGCTTTATTAATATAGTTATTGTAAATATTAAAAACTGTAAAAGATATTGTTGTTTTTATTGAAATCGAATAAAAAATTAGTCTTCACTGAATCCAAAATATTAATTAAATTTTTTTATCAGTTTCAATATAAGATATGATTTCATATAATTTCATATAGTATTCAAATACACGAAATTATGATTGACTAAGATTAATTATTATGAATAATTAATAAAAAATATGGGTAGAGGGCATCACGGGAGCAAAAAATGATTTATCGTAAAATATAAGAAATATTCATTTATATTACAAGTCTCGAACCGCAAACTTAACTGTTAATTAAATCATACAATGAACATCCAACACTAATTTTTATGGATATTTTGTCATAAAGTGAGGTTAACTAGCGAATCTGAGAATAGGACTTCAGCAGATTTTTTTGTGTTCGCTTTGGATGTATAAAAAAACAAGTCGAAACTTTTTAAGGAATACTTTTTGTTTTCTAAAAGATGTGAAAGGCAAACAAAACAGGCTGACTAATTATTTAAAGCGAAACGTAGTTCTTAAAATTTGTTGCTCAGATGTTTAATCATTCTTATATTAAATTCTTAACTAAATGTAATATCACAAATCACTGATTTTACTGTTAAATAAAAATTTCATACTCACTAGAAAAGTTCTCTGCTAGAAATTTAAATTTGTTTTGGTATCAACTATTATCAACTAATATCCTTGAAATAGGGGGACGATTCCATTTGCATCAGTTAGTCATTACACGGTTTCAGGAGAATTCACTTCAAACAGTTAGTTTATAATAAACATGTATGGACGCTGTCAATAGATGGCGGTCGTTACAATCCCCAACCCGCAGTGCAGTAGCGTGGTGGATTTAAGCTCCAAAACCCCCTCCTCACCCTGGGGGAGGCCTAAGCCCCTGCTAAAATGGGCTGATGATGAAACATGTATATGTATGTATTTCTCACCGCAGCTATTCGAACAAAAAACATCATTGAACTGCGAAGCGAGAGCAAAATGCGTTTTTGTGTCTTTCATTATTTTATAGTATAGTTATACTGTTACGGCAAATTTTTTGAATGAGAAAATAATATATTCCTTGGTCTCTTTTTACCAACATACCAACGGCGATCCGCCAATCTCAACAGTTTCCTAGTCAATTAAAATCAGTTAATCCTTCAATAAACTATTTATTAGATACATCAGCTTATCACAAATTAACTACTTTGATTTAAAATAAATTTCATGCTGGCTGATAAAAATGTAAGAAATTTTATTTGATGTGATAATCACCAGATCAAAAAATATACAGATTTCACATTGATAACTTTTTACTATTTTCATGTGTCGTTTTTAAGCATTTTTAAGTAAAATTTTGATATTTTCAACTGCGTTCTAAATTAAGTTCGTTACATAGTAAAATTACACACTCAATTTCATCCCAACACATTTACTTCATTTTAAATTTACAAGAAATAAAGCTTTCAAATCTAGAATGTAAAATTCGGGATAAATAGGAAGATACATTATTGAAAATATGAGGAATGCGTTTATAACAAACATCTCGTAAATACAAACAAAAAAAAAAACATAACAAGTTGCTAGTCGAACACGCAAATTAAAACTAAATCATTAGTTATATAAATCAACAAACGTATCATTAATTGCGATGATGACATTAAATAAATTAACAATGTATACTAGGACGACAAGGTGGTCGTAAGTCCAGCCACGATTGTGTCCTAGCAAACTTCGTGATAAAACTATCCGGGATCGGTCACGCTGCGAATTTATTGAGTTAATCCAATTTATAAATCAATACCTTAGTAATAGTAAATATTTTTAACAATATTTAATTAGATATTTGAAGCTGTAAAACTTATAAAATTAACTTAAACGTCTTACGAAATATTGGCCTAATAATAATAATAATAATAATTAACAAAAAACATCATTGAACTGCGAAGCGAGAGCAAAATATAGAACTATCCATTGCAATAGACCAGACATAACATTACAAGACAAAACAAATAAGACAACATACCTGATAGACATAGCAGTGCCAAACACCCACAATCTGCAGAAAACAATAACTGAAAAAATTAGCAAATACACGGAACTCAAAGAAGAAATAATAAGAATCTCGAACCAGGATAAGGTTTATATAGTACCAATAGTCCTCTCAACCACGGGAGTGATACCTAGTCATCTCCACCATAGCTTAAAATTATTGGACCTTCGAAAATCTCTATACATCACACTACAGAAAGCCGCCATCTTGAACACCTGTAGAACTGTGAGAAAGTTTTTGCAAATTAACGATACTAATGACACACACCCTACCGCTTAGCACGAAATTACACACACTGCTTTTACTTGGCTTGCGCCCGTAAATGTAGTTTTTGCCAGCTTTGTGCTGAGATAGGTTAATTTTGTTGATAATAATAATAATAATAAAGTATACAATACAATAATATATGTACATTTAATTTACTAGACAGTCATATGCTTTTGATTCCACCTAACACCTCGTTCAGTTTGTTCCGAGGCCGATCTTTTCTTAACTTATCTCCATGGAAATTTTAGAGTTTTTACTGAGTCCTTTTTTCCACTCCGTTTTTGTCTAATTACTTGTATCTACTTCTTGCGTTGTCGTTTTTGTTCTCTTTACCAGTTTTTTGTTCCGATTGGCACATATATTCTATGTTTTCGAAGGGCTTGTTCTGTTATGTATTGTAGTTGAATATTATTGCTTTTACATAAAATATGCTTGAAGATAGGCATTAGACAGGTATTGCAATCATTTTCTGTAGGTACTTAATAGCTTTTGAAATCGTAACACCTATTTCTGAAAAAAATAGTTTTGCAGTAGCTACATTGTACGATTGAAATGCGTCACATAAGGCATGACAGGTTGAAACTCACTTCATTCAAATACGCAAAACAGACCGTAAATTTTAATTTAAATATACATTTCCAATGTTACCAGTTTGTAAATCATTCACTTTGTACCACCTAAAATCTTTTTGTTTTTTTTTGTTTTACCCTTGCGGTGGGAAGGCGGATTAAACTCTACAGTTTCCGCGCGCGAGCGCGCGGTGTATGTGGGAGTTCCACCCACTAAACAACCGCCTGAATCAGAATAAGGATGCATGTCGTTAGCCCGAAAGCTCCAATGACTTCATCGAAGCGGCCAGGAGGCACACTAGGGTGTCACCGGCGCGAAGATGCCGAGAAACTCCTAGGAGTTAATAATAATAATAATAATAACGTATACATAACAACAACGTCTAGGCCCCAAACTAAGCATTAGCTTGTGTTTTGGGTACCAAGCGAAGACACCGCATACATATAACAACCATGACCCGGTACCAGTATCGATATTCATCATATAAATACTGACCCGACCTGGGACTCGAACCCGGGACCTCCAGCTTCGTTTTACAACAGTCATTCATGGCACAGTTATCAAATGATAGGTTCGCCACGAAAGCCAGTCTTCGAAAGTAAGCCGAAGTGGCGTTTTCCATACAAAATTACCAATTTAGATTTTTCTATGTTTCGGCTGTCCCTTTGGTTTTTTCTTATTTTTCTGTTTTTCTGAACCACCCCAGAATTAAAGCAAACAATACAAAAAAATTTAAATAAACAAAATCTGTCGAGCCATTTTTAAGCTTTTGTGAAACTAACGAACGGTAATTGATTATTATAATTATAGATTGACTAAAGGAAATAAACTTTAAGGTTTAACAATATGACTATAAATAGTTATTTCTGAGGACAATTACAGATTCTATTATTCCAACAATGTAGTCTTTTATTAAGTGTTTTAGGTTATAGTGTACCTATTTCTATAGAGATTTTTTACATCTGAGAACCTTTTATTGGCTGTCTGATATTTAATTCGATTGTTAATTTAAAATATTACAGCTGTTGGTTTTCCTAACATTAAAAAATTAACATTGCGGCACTGTATTCCGTAAACAATTTCTATTGCAGATGAATACATACCGGTTCCTAAAATCAATTTTGTGATATCGACGCATTGGAACTTTTTAACGTCACATCTGAATATTTTAGACTAAATAATAACGTGACTCGCGAACGCTGCAAGTCACCGATAACGGGGCCGTTCGGAATCCACTCGGAGAGTCGGCTTTGTCTAAACTCTCGTCGATGGCTCGCCACTTGTAACTTGTCTTTTGCGTGACCCATAACGACCTGAGAAATCGTCCGCAGAAAAATTCTTTTTTTTTTTCTCGATGATACTCACGAAACGAGTGAATTTTTTAAGCGATATCGGAATAATTTTCTGAGAAAATCACAAATGTTTAACGAAGCGCAAAAACTGGATTCGCCGCAAAAAATAATAACCATTTTCTTGATAGTGATTGTAAAACCAAATAGCGATAGCATAGAATAAATTTTTATTGCTCCACGGATGGTTGGTGAACGAGTGGCGCAACATCTAGCCTTTGATACGAAAGTCGTGGGTTCGTTCCTCAACCTAGGCATATTTTTCAAAGCAAAATAACAGCTCCATTGACATCATCACTTTTATGACGGTGAAGATCAACAACAGCCTTTGCACCTGCACTGGACCAGTGTGGTGAGCTTATGGTGCAAGCTTACAACCTAATGCTATGAAATAACTGTCTGTACCAGTAGGTACTCCTACACTGTATGGAAAAGCCTGATTTTATATTTATTTTCTTTTCATAATAATGATTCTAGAGAAGATTATGTAAGTTAATTTTCAAAGGGCTTCGGAACTATGTATATCTACAGTTTCTGTCATATTGGTAAACTTTGACTTGATTCGACCTAACGCTTAAAAGGTGGAAGGTTACTGTTCCTAAAGGATGTATGAACAAATAAGCAAAAATACACGAGTCAGATTAATAAAGTAGGCAGTACAGTATTTAGTATCCATCAGCATTGGAATCAGTGTGAACGATGTCATATCGTGTCAGGCAATGAAGAACCTTCTAATATTATTTATTGTCATTTCTTTGAGACACAGTACAAAACCAAAAGCAAGTAGTCGGATTCCGTATCGTCATAAAATTTAGATAATTAATCAAAAAGAACTTAGATCTAAATGAATCTACATCTAAAAGTAGCCATTCATATTCTTAAACCTTTTCATGGAAGTATAGATTTTCTATAGAATTTATATAATAAAACAATCTTGATTTTTAAAAACTTTTTGTCTTGATTCGCCACATAGGAATATTATGAAATTTTTAAAATATTTCCAAGCTGCATGTCAGATACCATTTATTCTTATGCGAAAATATTTCTATATCAACTCGTCATACTCTCAAATAAGTGGGCAGTATCCTTAAAAATGAAAAGTGGTTACTGCTAGTGGACAACAAGTTGATTTGGTATTACATTAAACCTGAATAAACATCGAGTATATATCTACTCCGCATATACAATAAATCTGATCAAAACTTTATAAATATGTACAATGCACTTTTTTTTTGGAAATTCTGTCAATGCTCGTTTGAATAGGATAGTGACTTCATTGAAGATATTTGTTTGTTTGTTGTTAAGAAATACTTACAACCGAAAGGTATCTTATAACATACACTTAACAATTTATTTTTCATACGTACTTAGGTACAGTTTTTTGCTGTCAAGAGCCCGTGGTGTGAAAAACTAAGCAAAATCCAAAATTAAAACATCAAACCTTCCCTTAATTCCAATTGATCCCGGATTCACCGAACAATATTTTCTAAATCAGCGAGCATAAATTAAAATTTTCCGTAAATATCACCTGGCAGAGAAATCGATTTCTTCACACGACAGCCAAAAAATAACTGTAACGACGGAGCAAGCGAAGAACAACTCCGCTCACATACACCGCCGTTTCTTAAACGAATAAACTTGATATATTGAACTAAATGACTAGTTAAAAATACGCGGATACGCGGCCGTCGACCGCAAGCGAAAACCGTTACAAAGCGCCCCCGGAACGAACGTGGCCACGTCTAAATCAAAGAGCCCCAAACTTTGCACGGAATACTAATAAGCTAATACAGAAAGTCGGGAGTTTGTTTCGACCACAATAAGGGTAGCGAATATCGTACGGACCCACCGAATTAGTTCGTCATTCAATTGGGTAGCGTTTGCAGAAACAGTTTCCTGAATCAATAAAGGGTTATTGTATTTATGAACATATTATTGGAATCGATGGTGCTCTGTATACATAAACATTGGTTATCTTCGGCATTTATATTTTACTAGCTTTCCCTTTGAAGCAGACGCGGATATAAATAACGTCACTATGTTTTCCCGTTATTATTTCCGCTGTATAATTTATTCTACTTTACTTCTTGAATTTCTACTCCGGATATTTGTCCATCTTACAACTCGAAACTTTAGGCCGTTAATTTAGAATCATGATAGTTGTGGACTACGATCAGAATAAACTTTTCATGGACACTGTCGATGTCACTTTCTGTCTTTCAACTGTCTAAATAAAAAAAATTAAAAATAAAACATTTAGTTTCAATACTCGGTGACGGCATGAAGAAGAGACGAATAAACAAACTTTCGTTTTTATACTTACAAAATAATACATAGTCAAATAATAATTAACTCATAAATATTGTATCAAGTTTATTATTTTGATAATTTTTCCGATAACTTATTTTGCCGACCCTACCGAGCACACGATCTCGTGACGGCATCGCGATTATGCCGATCGATATCGGTACGAATACAGTAATGTCTTCATTATTCGCAGGTAATTGATTCGTAATAACCCTTCGAAGATGATTCTGAACGCCTAGCGTCTGCCGGCTTGTTTTGTTATGACCCCGGGTATTTTTTACCTTATTGATTATTAATGTCCAATAAGTTGGGTAAATTGTTTTCTGATATGTCACTAGAATATCGGCTGCGGGTTTTCTTTGTATCTATGTTTCTTTTGCCTGTTTTCAGAGCACTTGTAGATACTTGTGTTTAGTTTATGGCAAAATTGATATTATTTATGACAACGATTTTAGAAATATTAACTTTTACACAATATATGATACAATACGATAGTTGACCGTTTTGTAATTATTTTATATGAAAGAGTTTTTGAAATATATAGTAATAGTGGAATAATAAAAAAAAATGATAACAAATGTTTGAAATGTCTTGTTAGACAGAGAGGGCAATACCGCAGATGTGACGTCAAGCCCTTTAAAATAATTTTATACTTTTTTTTATGAAAGAGACAGACAATTTTTAATAGCTTATAAGTTCCATACTCTTCAACCGAATATAATTTTGTTTGTTTTTTTTATCGCAAGTCTATTATATTTGTCTGTAAATGGAAATATGCGTTTATGGGAATATCTTTTTTTTACCCATGCGAAGGGAAGACGGATAAACGTGTACCTACAGTTCCCGTGCGCCCGGGCACGCGGGGCGTGTGGAGTCCCACCCACCAACAGCCGCTTGAAGCATAATAGGGACGCGTGTCGTTAGCCCGAGAGCTTCAACGACTTCATCGAAGCGGTCAGGAGGCACACTAGTGTGTCACCGGCGCGAGATGTCAAGAAACCCCTAAGGGTTACTCGATGCGAAGTAATTCCGTTGGTGAGGAATTCAGTCAATATATAACTGTATGGAATCCTCAAGCCGTGAGTCCAAGTTGCATTGGGACGTTTTTTTTCTCTCGAAATTTTCGCTGTATACAATTACCGTCTTAACGAGCGTTATGTATAAAAATGTAATATACCTTTCAGAAAGATAAATCCATTCTCATTTTTCCTATTCGCATTTACAACGAAGTATACATTTCCATAGTATATGTCTTCAACAAAAGTCCGATCCATCGATCCGTGTATACTTAATAAGTATACAATGAAAGTATGCCAAGTACGTCTTAACATATGACTCGCTATCTTATATCGCATTAGAAATTAGACGATTCATTAAATGTAATTTTATGCGATGACTTAACAGTTTGTCGGCCATCCGTCCGTCGCTAATGACACCTGCTAATGCCTAATTGTACTATTGTGTGAGAGTGAAAGAAAAAACGTGTGGGACAGTGTTCAAAGTCGCGATTGTTGGAATGGGCAAGTAAAAGGTTAAATGATTGCTCATTAAAGTCGTCAAAGAATATAAATTTCAGGTCGCGGGTATGGGTAAATAAAATGATTTTGTGAAATTCCCATGCACTTGTTCTTTGGGGGTCTATCTTTCTTGTTAAATAACACTCACACTCACACTCAATCACAACAACGTCTAGGTCCCAAACTAAGCATTAGCTTGTATTTTGGGTACCAAGCGAATTATCGAATCAAAATTTAATGATAAGAATATTAATTTTCGTTTCATAATATTGGAGCCTTTTTCGGTAAGGATTATTATTTTATTTAAAAGTGAAAGCTTCTTTCACTTCGTTGTGATTTGAAAGTCGATGAAACAAAAAAGCGACAGTAAAAAGAGACAGACACATAAATTCATAAGATTTAACGTGAAGAAAATGAGATAGGAAGCATCATACAGTGTTTCTTATGTTCATGGTTCTCTTTGTGCTCTGCTTCGTACCCCCTCCACTCGTTTTAAACAAAGCATAGTAGGAGTTTTTTTGGGCCTCAGCTTTGTACGTGTGTTAACACGTGTTTGTGCGCGCGTATGCGTAGTACAAAGCTTAAGAAAAGGCATCACAACAACCGTGGTGTTTTGTATACGTGTACGTATTATTTATAATAAAATTCTTCAAATATGCTGAAAACGAATGCAGAATATTGTCACGATTATCGAAAAAAAGAGGAAACAAGATTAAAAAGACGAGTCTGAATAAATCTATGTAATACATACGAATAAAATGTAAAATAATTATCTTACTTTGTATCACTATGATCATTACAATTATCCTCTTCCCGAAAATTTCCATTCGTCTCATTATCTTGAGACCAAAATTTTTGAAGGATCCACTTCGACCACGTGTGAATTTTTATTAAATTAATTATATTTATTTTTTAAAACTTGCTTTTTTGGCGTTTACAATTATAAAACTTGATTACAACTTTTTCAGGTTTTTCGACTTTACTGCCTGAAAAAACGAATTAAAAGTTTTGTACACTATTACGCCATTCAATTATAAAGTCAGTGGTTAGACATTTATGAGCTATTTTTACATTTGGATGACATTTTAAAAGATGTTTTTTTAACGTAACACTAACATTGTCCAATCAATTTCTGACACTTCCATTTACCATTGCTTCCGCCGAAAGATCACCAAAACAAAAAAGATAGGAAGTGAAGTAATTTTTTTAAGGTAATATTTACCTTAATACCTATAATTAATAATAATCTTCCATGAAGGGCCTGGCTTTCCTGTTGAAAAATTTCCCCCTTCGCCACTGGTATAGTTCGCCTCAAACTTTATGGCGGATCGGAATACAACGCTGTAAGCGTTCTTGCGCAGGAACACTCATATGCCCCTCGCTCGACTGCGTCCCGCTACACCTAAAACTGGTTACTGCGGCGCGACTTGTGCCTACGTTCGGATCGGCCATAAAGCTTTATTGGAACTATACTTACGCACATTTTAAATTGATACATGTCAAGTAATAATTAAAACAATGCTAATATTTACAATTATAACACTATGATATTATAACTAATACAGAACAAAAATAAAGTAAATGAGTTGGCACCGACGTTATAAAATATATATGCTGCCCGCATGGATATTTATAGAGATACCGCGTTTTAACAACAAAAACATAAGCAAAAAAACAATTACCATGGATTAAATATACATAATAAAAATAACACGAGCACGAAACCGAAGCGAAGACACCACATACATATACGGGACGGGTCGAACCCGGGATCTCCAGCTTCGTAGGCAGGGTCGCTACCCACTAGGCTAAGCGATCGTCGACGGCTAAGGTTGTATATAATTATTTAGACGAAATTCCGAAGTCGATTTTTTTTAATTTTCTATGTAAAAATACTGAGTTTTTAGTATCGGAAAGTGCAAATTTTACACACCCGATATTATGAACAAGCCTGTATTGAACAATTAATAAATGTTGATTATACGAAAGAATCATGTAAATAATGTATGTTTAATTGACTGATGACCGATTGGTCGAGTGGTTAGAGATCCTAACTGCAGAGCCAAAATTCGTGGGTTCGGTTCCCGCCCGGGACCAAATTTGTGTTCATGAACCTATCTACTTGTTCCGTGTCTGGGTGTAAAATAACATCTATAAAGTACATATTATAAAGGAATATTTAAGTATGTATACGGGTTCTCACTAGACAGGAGACTAGACTAAGAAGTACCTATTATACTTTATAGGTTACTTAGGTTTATAGGTTGTGTAATAGGTTAGTACCTATTACATAATACTTGTTTAGTTTGAAACTAGATGGTGCTGTATGGGATCCAAGTAATATTATTCGTATTATCATGTTTAGTTCAAGATATATTCGTTTGGGACCAATATAAAAGTTTCGGAATATCACCGTTTGGCAAGACCCGCAATTCTTATGTAACATTTTATTAAGCTACAATACTTTTACCCTGCGAGTCGATTTAGTGTAAAAACGAATTCCGCCCAACAATAACCCGACGCATCCCTTCGCATTCTTTGACAAAAAATCTTAGTAAGTTGTCCAAAAATATTTTTTTACAAAGATTAAGTACTTAAAGCGTGGCTACTTTATGACGCGTGGTTAATACTCAATTTTTTGTGAATTGAAAGGGTTCCGTGTGTCTGTTTTTTAAAATTATTTTAAGCCCCCTCTAATAATTTATTTTATTAATATATTCTATTCATTTACATTAGAAAATATTTATTTTTCATTCCTGAAATTAATAATAATAATATCTTATATGCATACTTAAATATCCTTTATAATATATACATATATAGATACTTTTACACCCAGACAGGAAACAAATATGCATGTTCGTGCACACAAATACTTTGTCCGGGCGGGAATCGAACCCGCTACCTTTGTTCTCTAACCACTCGGCTAGTCGGTCAGTCAAAATTATACAGATATTTTTTAAATATATTTGAAATCTCCTGATTAATTTCGCGAAACCCTAGAGCATCAGAAACTTTATCCCAAACTATAACGATTCTCATAAAATAAAAAAAAAAAAGACTTTAATCCCCGATCCTTTCGTCGGGTCGGATGCACGACTCAATTTCGTAACGTGATTCCATTGTATATCACGTCAATAGAAGGCGTATTTAAGCGTTATATCTGATTATTATGAATACTTGTTTTATTTTCTATGGGATAATAATATTTTTTTGCATTTTCGTTTTTTTTTTTCATATATATACAGGGGTTCAATAAGCCATGCGTACCTATAGTAAGTGAAAATGGAACCCCTTCGAGTATTTCAAATTTTAATATCGATTGAAGTAGACTGATAAATAAACTATATAATTTACACACTCGCAGATTGGAAAAGGTTGTTTAAATACACTTCTATATTTTACTAGCTTCCTGCCTGCGGCTTTGGTCCGCTTGGACCACACAGCGCTAAAGAAACGCGACACTCCAGGACATTGTGAGACTTTCTATAGAACATTTCATTAAAATTCGTTAAGCTATTTTAGCATGAAAAATAAGTATCACGAACCGTGTATTCTTCCGGAATGGAATTTTCCATTCCATTCCATCAGCCCTTTTTATACCCCACTGCAAGGGGTTAGGCCTCCCCTCAAGATGATGGGGGCTTGGAGTTTGAATCCAACACGCCATTTATTGACAGCAATCGCTTACAATTTTTACAACCGCCGTTTATACGCCCTGATTCGAATCACGGCCACGTGACCTTATAGATTTGAAACAGGTTCGCTGCGCTCGGGCTATCACGACAATGAATGGAATTCAACCAATGTTATTCCAAGTCTTAGATACATTTATACTAAACAACACAATCCGTTCAGCCGTTTTATCATGAAGAATGGTTATCCCACAGGAATTGTGCCTTTTTCCGAGATAAAAAGTAGTTTGCATGTTATAGGTACACTCGCCATCTTATAAACCATCCCTATGCAAAAAATGACGCTGACCCGTTGCTCGGTGCTACGTAATTGACTGTCAAAGATTCGAAAAACAGAAACTTTCACATTTACATTATAGTAGAATTTCACTCATTTACCTGACGATGTATTTTTCGTATATAGAAATGACGTCAATTTAAGCGCATTTTCCTGACGTTTCAATATGTCATGCATATTTCGATTTTCACAGCGCACATCCATTGATTGATTTTAGAATACAATCTCGACTTAAACCTCTATAACCTAAACACTTAGCTGCGCCTGCGGTGACAGAGAGACTAAAGGACCGTCTCCCGCCATAGACTAAGAAGTTTTTAACTTAAAAAAACTTAAGTCAAATAAATACCACAAAATCCACCGACATCATCACTCCTGCGACAGTCGAGGTTAAACTTTGGACCACGAGCGCACTTGGGCTTATTAACTTCTTTATTCAATGTTTATAAAATGTTCTATTTCAGCGTAGGCTTGAAAATCTCATAATGACGATTTGCTCTACTTGACCATGTTCATAATACGTCTTAAGAAAAACCTTTTTTTGCATTTTATTATTTGATTTAATTGAGAAACTTCGCTCCACATTGCTTTGCTTCTTATTTATATCATGTTAACAGAAGAGCGATGATGCACGTTCTGTATATTGAATCAGGATTTTATGTATTTAAACTTGGTACTTTTATTTCAATTGGCTATAAGTGGTTATTTGGTGGCAAGTGTTGAAATAAAAAATAATTATTAAACGTCACCGTTGATTTTCACAGAAAATGTATTTGACCAGAAGTAAAAAGCTACACTATCAAGCTCATTTTACCACCATAATAAGTTAACTATATCGTAAACTTGTCGTAAAATTTATAAAAAAGTTTTTTTCTTATATCAGACAGTTCTAATTCTGGTTTTTGATAAAACTCGCTCGCTCATAAAGTTCGCCTCAAACTTTATGGCGGATCAGAATACAACGCTTTAAGCGTGCTTGCGCAGGTGCAGTCATATACCCCTCGCTCCACTGCGTCCCGCTACACCTAAAACTGGTTACTGCGACGCGACTTGTGCCTATGTTCACATCCGCCATGAAGTTTGATTGGAACTGTACCTATAACTAAATGGAAAATTATGAGCTTTAAAAACCAAAATTAGAACTGTTTTTTGTTAAGAATAAGATATCTTTAATAAATTTTAAGACAAAGTTACGATCTATTTTACTTATGAAGATGAAAAAATTATTATAATATGTAACGTTGAATTTATTACTTGTGGTCAAATAAATTTTGTTACGAAAACCAGGGGATCGTTTGACCTTAAGAAACGCTAAAAGATGATGATGAGAGTAAATAAAACTATTCACTACACATTTTCTAACAAAAGTGTCTATTTACAGACATTCAGTTGCAGTTTTCCAAAAGTATATTAGCTACTGTAATTACTTACATGTTTAGATATACCACGCGATAAAATTACAACAGAAATAACTGGCCAACTTTTATATTTTTGTGTGTTTAACTAACCACTTTCTGACGACAAAACTATCTAGACGTATCTATAAGTAAGTAGATACAAAGATATCAAAATGCCATGAAAAGTGAAAGTTGTATTTGGTTTCACCAAAGTGTTAGCCGAATGATTAAAAAAGACAACCTGCCTGTCATTCAATTGTATCAAAAAGCTCTAAAATTGCGAATGAAGCTTTTACAGCCATATTTCATTATTGACGAACATAGAAACCCGCCAGCTTAGAGTTGTCAGATTATAGTTATACCGATATTTCTATATAATAATAAACGAATATGACCCTCGTACATTTCCCCCTTTCACGCAAACAGACAGACAGCCCGCCGTAACCCGAGAAGGATCATACTTGTTTACTATCGAAGCTCGGAAACTATCTTTTGTTCCATATTCGCGAACTCTCATAATGTTGTTGGGCACACAAAACTTAGGGTTGTCGCATTATAGCTTTTGATAATAATAAATATCTCCATTATTAGAATGTTTTAAGTGACTTGAAAAGTTTTTGTTCATAGATATCAGATTTTTATTGACGACCACGAAAGTATTTTATTTGGTATTTATTTTATATAATATTATTACTGCTTTTAAGAAACAGGAGATTTATAGGTCTTGCCGACATACCCTTACTGCGCGATTCAGAATCGTTTATTAGACTTGGTTCGGATAAAATATAGTTTGTTCTTATCTTTAATTGTGGCACTTAGGTGTCAAGAAAGACATGAAATATATTTTAACTGAACTTCGTGTAAATAAACATTTTTTAAACAGTTAGAGTCGTAACTTAACAAACTTACTGCTTGTCTTGTATTAAGTTATTTAGTAATAATTCGTGTGTGATTTTTATGAAACGTGTACATAACCACTGCACTTTTTTTTATATATATACCTACCTATACCTATAGACATCAGCGGTCGCCCGCGGCTTCAACCGCGTGGACTACTAGTTTCTATTATTTCAGATTTAACACGAATCATGATCCATTTTACTACATTCAGAGCTAATTTTTTGTCACAATTAATATTTATAATTTATAATAATAATAATAATAACGTATACATGACAACAACGTCTAAGCCCCAAACTAAGCAATAGCTTGTGTTTTGGGTACCAAGTGAAGACACCACATACATATAAAAACCAAGACCCGGTACCAGTATCAATATTCATCATATAAATACTGACCCGACCTGGGATTCGAACCCGGGACCTCCAGCCCTGTAGGCATGGTCGCTACCCACTAGGCTAAGCGGTCGTCAAACTTATAACCTTATTATAACTTATTATAACTTTTTTATTTAATTTACCCTTGTTATCTCTTTAAGAGTTATCCTGTACCCGTCATCAGAATGTAAACTATATCCGAACTTCAAGAAGGTACGTTAGGACATAACCGTCTGGATGAAAACCCCGGACGAAGTCAGTAGAAGCCGCAAGTTTCGTTGATATATTTTTTCCCATTAAAATATCCAATTTTGGTACAAGCAATTCTCATCGATACTCAATCGATTGTCTCATATTACGGGATCCTTATTCGCTTTTATTCTGACCCTACTAACCAGCCTAAACACGACACCCGCCGAAGTGGATTGCCAACAAAGGGCCGTTTCGATTTTGTTTTGACTTAAATCGGAAAGTGCTCCGGATATTTTTGGTCTCGTGACTGTTTATTTCAGGGACATCCGATATCCCAATACCTCTAATTGTCACTTGGAGAAATAGAACCAGTTTTTGTTTTTTCTTTTATTTTGACATTTTCCCCGATACAAATAAAACGTTCAAACGTTCGTAAAAGATTCGTTTTGATCTTAGAGTTTTGATAACCATTTTAAGTGACATTATTAATCTAAAAATAGTCTACAAAGGTTTAATATTTACATAGAAATTAGGATGTGTTGGAGATGAAATTGTAGGCGCGGTCCGCATTCCTTCATATGCTATTAGATTGCACCATGTCATACCGATAACTTAGTTCATAGCGCTACAACCACTGACTTGTATCTACTTAGGTACTAGACGCGAAGATCTCTTCGTATTGTACAGCGCACGTAACATAAACGAGAATGGCCGAACACGTCCGAATATAGTCGATTGCAATTTTGTGGGGGTGATTCTCGTACCGCTTGACTTTTAGTTCGTTCGGATGGTTCGAATCCGGGCGTCTACCAATGAGTTTTTCTGACTTAAGTACACAATATCACTGACACCGTGCTTCGGAGGGCACGTTAAGCAGTCGGTCCCGGGCGCTGTCAATAGATGGCGGTCGTTACAGTTCCCAACCCGCAGTGGCGCAGCGTTATGGACTTAAGCTTCAAGCCCCCCTCCTCACCTTGGGGGAGGCCTAAGCCCCTGCAGTGGGGTAAAATGGGCTGATGATGATGAATTTTAGTCTCATGAGACAATTTCAATGAAACATATTTTGTTTCTTGTCAAAACTTAATTTTATGTCATGAAAGTTGGTAGGTCTCATATGATTCTCGAAAATTGTAATGTTGTAAATGGTTTTTGAGAATACAGAATTACGTTTTCGCTAGAAAAATATTGAATTTCATCGACAATGTCTCATTTGACATAAAGTCAAGTGGTCCGAGAATTTCCCCCTTACTGTCTTTGATCTTTCAAAATTTGTGTCTGAACCGCTGCGCTAAACGAAATAGCGAAAAGGATAAGGTGTACAGCAATGTAATAGGTTGAAAAAAAAATGAAATTAGTATTATCGTTATGCTTACCAACTAATCCAATTTATGTGCAACGGTTAAAT
Organism: Luffia ferchaultella; assembly: GCA_949709985.1. Lineage (NCBI taxonomy): Eukaryota > Metazoa > Arthropoda > Insecta > Lepidoptera > Psychidae > Luffia > Luffia ferchaultella. The sequence goes on from OX453256.1 coordinate 16,757,114, forward strand.
TTGTAATTGTCCAAAATTAAATTAGTAAAAAGTAAATTAATAAAATATTATGAAGTTACGTGTGATAAGTAATCCCGTCCGCCTTTTTGAGGTTTCGGGTGTTCTTCATACACTTTTTAAAGGTACAGCGAGGCATTTTTCTCAGATATTTTTCCAAAATACACAATAATGTCAATCGATTACACTGACAGGCGGTCCACAAACGGCTATTTCAAAGTCGTTCAGAGCACCGCGATCTGAACAATTTTCGTGCGGAGTTTTATACTATGATACGTACAGTCTAGCTACAATATATTTATCATAGACAATAGTTATTCATATAGTGTGAAACGGTCGTTTGGGAGAGGTCATGGGTCCATGAAAAGAATAGCATCACTTACTAAATTTCGTGAAAATTGTGACTTGTTGTTACTTGTGTTCATTCTCGGATAGCTATTTCTTAAAGGGTAGATTTAGAATTGACATCTTGTGTATGACTTAGTTACTTTTTACAATTTGATGTTGATTTGTGATTTGTAGTTTGTTTTAATTTTGTCTGTTATATTATGTTGCTGACATTTAGGTTGTGATGTAAGTGTTTTACTAACAAATGAGTCTTTGTTATTTGATATGAAATAATAAATAAATAAATAATGTATAAAGGGAACCGGCGAACATTGTCTGTATACTATTGTGCCAAAATGACATTTCGAACCTATTTCTTTGATTATATAATATCTGGACAAATAGTCGGCGTCAAAGTAAGGTGATATTTTGACATCGACTCTCAATCCAGATATTATATAATAATCAAAGTGATAAGTATAGGTAAGATGTGGCAATCGTACGTATGGATAAAGCACAGAGGATTCAACCTCGACCAGTCCCATTGTCATCGAAGGTGAAACTAATATATATAGCGCAATCCGCACTTCAGATCCGAAAATATTTAGTCAATTGCCGCGAACTCAACCAATCTATAACATATTAGTTATGACTCACTACAGGGGCTTAGACCACCCCTAGGGATAAGGGAGCTAGGAGCTTAATCCACCACACAGCTCCAGTGCGGGTCGGTGAATTTTAGCGACTGCCATCTGGTGACAACAATCGGTACCGACGGCTTAATGTGCTCGCCGCTCACCACTCGGCTATCACGACACACTCTTAGTCGATCAATGCTAAACCTGTTCGTAGGAACAACACAAGAACATGCGATGAAACATGAATGCTTCTCGGACTTTTATTTAGATCCCGTTGCACCATCGATTGCACGATTTTCAGTTTTATAGATACAATTCTAAAGGTGTTTCCAGTCTTTACTAGGAAAAAAAAACTAGGCCATATAAAACCTCAATATTAAAGTGTTAACTGCATCAATATCGAAATAGATGAAGTCATAGGAATGATACATTCTGCAGGTATTACCTCCTGAGATTTTAGACTCGTTCGGTTGCTGATAGGTCAGATCTTGTAAGGTTGAAGACCAATAAACAAATATCATCCCCACCAAAATATTAAAACATATTGTCGCGACGCGAATCACTGTCCTGATTTAATTTCTTTAATGAGCGGCTCTGCTTCAACAAAATTGTGTATCAAACAAACCCTATTTCATACGGAAAGTATAACAAACTTGTAAACATACCTATTATTATCGGAGATACCGGAGATATAACAAATTAAAGTAAAGTATTTTCGACCCGCTTGTGACGTCACTCGGTGCGCTCTACATAGAAATGATCCACGTTCGCCCATAGTAATGTCGGTTAAATTACTATGGTCATTGCACGATTTAATTTAAAAATTTGTATCTTCGGCATTATGGTAGATATCAATAAAATTCTTTCAACATTATGCCTTTCATTATGCCATTCCATTCAATTCCATCAGCCTTTTTTATACCCCATTGCAGGGGCTTAGGTCTCCTCTCAAGATGAGGGAGCTTGGAGCTTAAATCCACCACGCTGCTCCAATGCGAGTCGGCGGATTGTAACGACCGCTATCTATTGACAGCAACTGGGACTGACTGCTTAACGTGCTCTCCGAGTTACGGACTCAGTGATAGTTGTGATCAGTCAGTCATATACTTAAGTCAGAAAAAACTCATTGGTACACGCCCGGATTCGAACCACGGCCACATGATCTTATAGGTTTGAAACAGGTTCGCTGCGTTCGGGCCATCAAAACACCTTCACTTTCACTTATTAGTTTTTCTTAATAAATATAACATATTTCTATAATAAACAAAAATCACACAATACGCGCTCATTCCAAACCTATCTCTAATTCAACCTTATCTTTGCCTTAACATTGAGAATAGCAGTCAGTTCAGTCATTCTTACGCCACGCTGGCGAGCAGACACAGTTTTATTATTACCGAGATTTCAAGCTCAGGCGTAAACCGAAGCGTTAAGGCTAGGTCCCTCTGCAAATTAGCACTCGCTCACACCCGGGACGAATCGAGATAAGGGTGAGTGGGACGTCGATGTTGGTTAGAAAATTCGTAATTATGATTTTATTCCAATATTTTGGAATTATTTGATTTATTCAACGATCTATTTAGAAACAGATATTTTTCGTTACCTACATAATAATGATTACGGTTGTAAAACCAATTGATAAAGTTATTTAAGTAATATTTTCTATAAATAAAAGATTTAATCAAAGAACGGAATAGTACCTAATCTATATTTTTTTTCAGTACGTTCGTATAGAATTTAATTGCTAAAAAACTGATTCAAAAATCTAGCTTTAAATCTCCTAGGCTAAAGTTTTTAAGCGCTGAACGATCGCATTCGCCAATTCTGGTTAATTATTTTCTTCGTGTTTTTACATGGAAAATATCATCCAGCTAGGTTAGGTCGAGTCAAAAGTCAAGCATAATGAAGTATGAGCCGGGAACCGTTAAAAATTTGGTCAAACCAGTAATTACAAAATAAATATACTTTGTCAATCTCATATTATTTTGAATACACCGTGTCGTCCTCGTCTCAAGCTATTGCTATCACGAATTTTAAAATCATTTGTGGTTCCGAACTACCCCATATAAAAATTCCCTCGCTTCTTCCGTTCATAATTCTACAGGATCCATAGATCCACCGGCATAACATAAATGACAACAAATAACGATTATCTAGATACAACAGTTTTATTATTGTACACACAATAGCGTTTTATGAAAGACTTCGCTGGCACCTTTGGTTATCATACCGTGTTAGAGGTCCATTCGTTTTTGTTCGGTCAATACGTACGTTTCCTGTGGCAATATGTTTTTTTTTTTCGTCACACACCCGTCTGTGTCATCTATAGAAATCATTTACAAAGAATTCGGTTTATTCGTCTTCGATTTCAACGCTTGTCTGAGTTTTATCTTTTGGTGTGTTACGTCAAATTTTTACGGTTTTCTTGATTTTAAAAAATGTAATTATTTCTTGTGTAGAATCAAAAAGTATCGAGTTTTCTTTTATATAATAAAAAGAGCAGTATAACAATAATAAAATTGCCTTATACATCCCACATAGCGCCATTTTTATTTTCATCATCATCATCATCATCATCAGCCCGTGTCTCTCCACTGCAGGATATAGGCCTCTCCCAAGGCTCGCCACCACACACGGTCCTCCGCCTTCCGCATCCAATTACCCCCGGTATGGTGCTTCAGGTCATCAGTCCACCTTGCCGGAGGGCGTCCAACGCTTCGCTTCCCAATACGTGGCCTCCATTCGAGAACCCGTCTACCCCATCGGTTGTCGGTTCTACGGCAAATGTGACCGGCCCATTGCCACTTCAGCTTGCTAATCACTTCGGCTATGTCGACAACTTTAGTTCTTTGACGGATTTCAGTATTCCTGATTTTGTCCATCAAGGAAATGCCGAGCATAGCCCGCTCCATAGCGCGCTGAGCGACTTCAAATTTGTGGACCAGTCCTGCCGTGAGAGTCCATGTTTCGGCACCGTATGTCATTGTGGGCAGGACGAATTTTTATTTTATTCATACTTAAATATTCTTTATAATATATAGATACTTACCAGACATTAGATATTAGATACCCAGACACAGAAGAAATAAATATGTTCATTCACATAAATATTTGTCGCGGGCGGGATTCGAACCCGCGATCATTGGCTTCGCAATTAGGGTCTCTAACCACTTGGCCAACCTGTCAGTCAATATCAATGTGATTATTGATATCGTATAATCTCTAGACAAACAATCGAAAAGCAAATCCACGAATATTAAAGAAAAGGGGATCGATTAAGTAGTTAATTTTCCATTGCCCGAATAGACGACTATTGAATGTAATAATAACTATCTATCTATGAGTAATAGGTATTCGTAGGTAGAACCTGGCGATTTCTACTTAAAAAGTGGATAGCGAAGTAAGTCGAAATTAAATACTTAGATTAAAACAAGCAACGGAGTGAGTAATTAAAAAAATATAAAAAGTGAAGAAATTGTTAATTCAGTCAAATAGCTCTAAGCCAAATTACAATAAAATATTAATAAAATTCAACGTGTTTATTAAATACACAGAGGGCCGAGAGGGAAAAATATAGAGAGTGCGAGTTTTTTTTACTATTAACTGTATCATATGCGTTTTCCGTAATTTGTATGGAAACTCGTAGTTACCTAAAACGACCGCTAGATGTACTGTACCAGTTTCTATACAAATTATGAAAAACGCATACGACACAGTTAATAGTAAAAAACTCGCACTTGGCCCTCAGACCTCACCGTGAAGCACGTACTTAATTTGTGAAAAAAAAAAGACCATTTGGTCGTTTTCAGTTAAATACTTGGAGATTCATTATCTTCAAAGAAAGGCATAAATTCCTGCTTTAAAGAACGCCGTGCTTAAAGATTTCTCTAGCATTCTCATGTCACTTTCTCTTGAATTTCCACCCAAAAAATTACGCGAGAATTTCCACATGATAAGACGTCTTAATAATCTCTGGTATTTTATATTTCTTAGAAAGTATTTCTATCTTTATGTCTTATTTCTTCACGTTACATAAAGAATCTCGAATGTTTCCTAGCGTATATAAATACTTGAGAGTTGCGCACGTCTATTTAAATATGATTTATGAGTTCACTTGTTTCAAGTGCTATGGTTTTTTTTAAAAACCTTTTAGTCGCAGATTACCTAAGTATCTATTCTGAGGAGTGTAGGCCAATTGGATGTTTTAAACATAGAGTAATTAAATTTGACAGCTGCGTTTGGTTTTGAGTCATGTCACTTCACAGTATCGAAAATGGCGAACACAATTTCGCGGGGGTGAAGACCGGTGCACAGAAATTTCGCGGAGGTAAGACTGGCGCGCGGGGACCTTGCGGAATGAAACTCGTCATCTTGCACCAGATATCTAGAGTATGAGTGGTTAGATTGTAAACGCAGAATAAGTCTTCTAGTCAAATCGTACTTTTGTGGTTTTACTAACATACTATATATATTATGACTCAAGGTCATAACATAGGGTCACATCGGTTATGAACACGTAGGTTCGATTCAACACTATATACATGGCCGGGCATTTAGAAACAAACGAAGTGTGTGGAAGGAAATATGACCGCTACTGGGCGATTTTAGCTGCTCCAGTGGCGGCAGACAAACCGGATGACTACACATTACACGATCCGGTAGGGCCGCGCGCAGCAAGACTTACCGGCTAAAATTATTATTGTTTAAATGTTCACATAACACAATTTGCTGAATTCAGATCTAACACGATCCCGCGATCTATTGTCACCCGGCATAAATTACATGAAAAATAAGTGTAACAGACAATATGAAGTTAGCAATTTTTCTATGAATGATTAAGAACTATAAGTCTGAAAGAAATATTAAAATATTTCTATCACTATTGCTTCGGGTGAATAACTTCATTTAATTCATAGGAAGAACTTAAGTAGGTAACGTTTTCTCACCTAGGCTAGGCACCACTTACCCATCGTATGGTAAGGAGGCAGTTTATAGAGATAAGCCAGCTATCGTCTTACAAATATATGTTTTGTTGTTGCCTGGCTGTCGAGCAATGATTAGAGAAATAAATAAAGTATCAACAACAGTTAATACATATTATACATTACATATATATTATGTTAATACATAAGACGTATGTATATTATTGACAAATACTCCCATAAACGAACTTCTGTAGCTTTTGAACGATATCAGCATATTTCTATTGATAACATTCAACAAATCAATGTTTGTGATTTTAAGGGATGTCTTTCGTACCACACCATACCTTCAATCCATTAATGTCCCACCGCAGGGGCTTAGGCCTCTCCTCGGGATGAGAGGACTTAAAGTCTAATCCACCACGTTGCTTTAGTGCGGATTGGTGGATTTTAACGACTGCCATCTGTTGGTGTTAACCGGGACCGACGTTTCAACGTGCTCTCCTAGGCACAGAGTCAGTTAGTTACTGACCGGGACCGACGTCTCAACGTGCTCTCCTAGGCACAGAGTCAGTTAGTTACTGACCGGGACCGACGTCTCAACGTGCTCTCCTAGGCACAGAATCAGTAAGTTACTGACCGGGACCGACGTCTCAACGTGCTCTCCTAGGCACAGAGTTAGTAAGTTACCTACCCGGGACCTACGTCTCAACGTGCTCTCCTAAACACAGAGTCAGTAAGTTACTGACTCTGTGCCTAGGAGAGCACGTTGAGACGTCGGTCCCGGTTAACACCAAGAGATGGTAGTCGTTAAAATCCACCAATCCGCACTAAAGCAACGTGGTGGATTTGGCCACGATAATAGATTAATTCCTTATGTACATACATAAGTTAAAAAACTCATTGGTACATGTCCTGGGATTTGAACCACGGCCTTTCTTAACAAGAAGCGGGGTCGCTAACACTCGGCTATCACGACATTGTCTTTCAAGTCTCTTTACAAGAAAACGTAATAAAAATTCTCCGGTAAAGAGTAAATATCATATTATAGATCGACGATCCTCGAAAAAATACATTTATTACAATATTTCCAACTGATAAAATTTTATTAGTTATCATTTAAACAGTTCTCTTATCTGAATGATATTTTTGTGGCGCTGTTTTTCCTGTACGCCATTCGGTCCATAAGTCAAAGGACTACCGTAGCAAATTGTCTGGGCGACCGTATATGTCACAATTTTTTCCACTCTATTCAATCCCTACTCACCGTGTTGACACATTGATGCATGATCTCTTACGAGTTATGAACAAAATGCGTGCAGGTAGATTTACTTTGGTTCCGCAGTACCTTTTGCAGAGACCTAAGGAATTGGATCAATAAATTCTCTCCTGTATTTGTGAGTACATTTCACATCAATGTAATATTCGTTATATACTTCAATAGGGTACAAATAAAGCGACATAATTGGTATTTGTCAATGTGTATTTCTTAACTGATTATTTTGGGTACTAATTATTTTTTTATAATTTACTTACTACAATCCTTGACCCTTTTCCTGGGCTAAAAAGTAGCTTTTGTCACTCTTAAGCTTATAAACTATATCTGTGCGAAAAACTATAGCGGTCCCAATACACTTGTGTAGCCCACGCGAGCGGAGCCGCGGGCGTTAAGCTAGTTTTAAAATAAAATATAGCTCATGTTACTTTCTGATAATGTAGCTTTCTATAAAAGTAAAATTTTTGTAAATTAGTTTAGTATTTTTTTACTTTATTGGTAAACAAACATAAAATCAAATCTTTTCTCTTTATAATATTAATATAGATTTAATTCTTAAAATTATTTTACAGTTATTATATATTAAGAAAAATAATAATAATAATAATACATGGGACTTCCCACACAGCGTCATCTAGTCCCAAAGTAAGCAAGTATTATGCTTGTGTTATGGGTTACTAGACAACTGATATTCATACTTAAATATTCTTTATAATATATACACATATAAATATTTTTGCGACGACACCACACACATATAACAACCAAGACCCGGTACCAGTATCAATATTCGTCATATAAATACTGACCCGACCTGGGATTCGAACCAGGGACCTCCACCTTCGTAGGCAGGGTCGCTACCCACTAGGCTAAGCGGTCGTCTTTCTTCTTTCTTTAGTATATTTTTTTTAAATAGTCAACTACCATGTTCTTCGGAATTTAAAATATATTAAGATTAATTAGAAATTCACTAATTTGTAATATGAATTTAACACCAGAAAATTCAGCGATTCCACAGTTAAAAACTAAGTTTTTCTTTCTCTTTCTTCTTTCTAATAACTCTACCTGATAATAGATAAAATTAGCATTTGTTTGTTAACAGTATCGCTGTCAATAAAAAATCATTATAGTTGTACATATATACCTATAAATTCCTCGGTGGCACGAATCGAACCATCGATGTATTGCCTATATAACCTAAAGAGTTGCTTGCAGGACCCTATTTTTAGACATTCCGATCGAAGATAATCGGAACATTTGTTCAACGGAAATACAAAGGTGAAGCTGGCCGATTTTAGTCAAATAATGTAGAGTTCAATATTTGTTCTTCGTACTAGAAGCTGTTCAAATAAAATTCTTGCCTTACTGCCGGCGCGACCGAAACTCTACGACTGTGCCCCATTCGGTTGCTTGTATTTACGATTTGTTCCATGTCGTTTAAAAACACGTTTTCTATTAAACTGTTTTTATACTTTTTAATACAAAGAGCCTGATATTAAAAAATAAAAATAAGAGCTGTTGCTACGAGTAAATATTCTCATTCTAATTTGTGTCTACTTATTTGAATTTTGCTTGTTAAATATTAAAAAAAAATATAAACACAACGTTGTCTGTATTTAAAATTAATTTATTTTCCCACATACAATATTGAAAATACGTCAAATTGCTTTAGTTGTCATCTAACATGCGTTACCTTATGGAAAACGAGAACAACCATATCATCTGAAACGGATTATAGATTAATTGAATCTAATTTACTAATTGGTTTGAATCAAATCACAGCAGCACAGCACTGAAAATATTATACGTTATGAATAGAAATTAAAAAATGTACTAGGGAAAATGATTCCGGTCACATCGTTAAACTTATATCTATTATATTGGTTATCGATCCTATGATCGAATACTATAACCTATGACGACCGAATGGCCGAGTGGTTAGGGACCCTAACTGCGGAGCCAACGGTCGCGGGTTCGATTCCCGCCCGGGACAAATATTTGTGTGCATGATCATGTTTATTTCGTTCCGGGTCTGGGTGTATATTTATCTATGTATGTATTATTAAAAAAAAAAAGTATTTAAGTATATATATCAGTTGTCTAGTAACCCATAACACAAGCATAATACTTGCTTACTTTGGGACTAGATGGCGCTGTGTGGGTTGTCTCATGTATAATTATTATTATTACTACTATAACCTAACTACTATAACGTATAACCTACCTATATAGGTATAGATGGATATATTGTTGTAACTCAATATTTTGGCGGACAGTCGTTTCCAGTGTTATCCTATTTAGAAAAGATCAGTAAAACGAACAAAAAATATTGTAACAAATGGCTAAACTTTATTGCTTCTTTAAAACATAATTTAGAAAAGGTTCGTCAAATCCGTGGTTACCTTACGTATATAAATACGTATATAAATGAACCTTAGTTATGGTACACGCTGCGCACACATGAATGCAGCACGCACACACGAAGTTATTGAGTTTTCTACATAGGTATATTATTATATGTGGAAAACTCATCCGGGTGTGTGCTAGCGTTTACCATAATTAAGGTCTATGAGTTCGAATAGTTTTGGGAAATTCAGAAAGAAAATTATTTGATTTTTCACCTGTTTATAATTATACATTTAAAATTTATAAATACACTATCAAACAATACGATTGGAAAATGGCTTAGCACTACAATATGATTTAAATAAAAAAATAAACATCTTCGGATGCCTGAGGAGAGAGCCTGTTTATATAATATATAGAAATATATGTGAAACCATCATTTTGCAATAGCCATATGTAGAAATAAAGAAAAAACGTTGAAGTATTTTCTGTATATACTATTGACTGACCAAGTGGTTAGAGACCCCAACGGCAAAGTCAAGGGTTGCAGGTTCAATTCCCGCCCAGAACAAATATTTATATACATGTCTATTTGTTCCGTGTCTGGGTGTAAAATATTTATATATGCATATATTGGAAAAAATAAGTATGTATATCAGTTGTCTGATAACCCATTACGAGCATAATACTTGCTTATTTTGGGACTAGGTGGCGCTTTGTGGGATGTCCCATGTACTATTATTCATTTCCGTAAAATCGTGTTTCAGGTTTTCAAAGATAAGACAAAGGTGTAGATGTCGCTGCGTAACAAAGCCTATTTCCTTTCAGATGTGTTGGTTATAAGAAGCAGTCACGAACATTCTGTTTAAATTTAATTAACAAAAGTCTTTAGTCTCTCGGTAAAAGGAAGGCTTGTTTAACAATAGAATGCTATAAATACATATTCGATGTGCCGCGATATATTAAAAGGTGTACAAAATCGATAAACCATCTATATGTGTATATATTATAAAGAATATTTAAGTAAGTATGTATTTCAGTTGTCTGATACCCTTAATACAAGCTTTGCTTACTTAGAGACTAGATGGCGCTGTGTGGAATGTCCCAGTAAATTTGAAATTTCTAAAGCCACTCAGAATTATACCCGAAAAAATTTATGGTAATACAAAAAAAAAAATACAAACAGATTACATCTCAGGCAGACAATAAATTATAAGTTTTAAGAATACTGTCACTTTAGTCTATAAAAGAAAATTATCGATTGCAAAATCGATTTGTATTTACTAACAATAGTTAAATATATTCGAATGCTTTCGTCTCTAATTACGTCGGAGAGAACGAATACTTCAAGATTAGTTCTAGTCAAGAAGATAAAATAAGGCGGCTTAATTGCTTGTGACTAAATAATGTATGCTTCGACACTTTCTAAGAAACTCAGCTCGAGGTAATTACTTACTGTACGTCTTTGTTGGATATATTATATGAATGTTAAAGATTCCATTTAATTCCTTTTAAACTTTGGTTAATTATATCGCAATATCACAGTATAAATCCCTTGGTCTAGTACGTGAAAATTCCTTCATAGAGTCGTTAAATTATATAATAAAAATAGAGTCCATAAACATGTGCCAAAAAAGGTTTTTCAAAATTCAGCTCTTTAGAGCGGGTAATAAGCGTCGAGAGGTACGAGTTTTCTTATTTTATCTAAAGCCATACTAACCTAGATAATAATATTACCTGGAATATCCCAAACAGCGCCATCTAGTCCCAAAGTGAGCAAGACAAATGAGATATACATACTTAAATAAACTTTACAGTATATACATATATAGATACTTTTACATACATATAAAATAGATACGTACCTATTTACTATTTTTCAGCGCAGTCATCACTATACATGCGATTTCACCAATGCACTTAATTCATATATAAGCAACATGACCTCTAAACTAAACTCGGGCTTACGGACTGCAGGTTGTATACATATAATAACAGGCTGTGCCTGTTTGTAAGGTCTGTTCTTTTACGTCTGTTTTTTTTTTAATAGATCTTGAGCCAGACGCCGTCGGCAGACCCGCCTGTGAGACCCGCACAGTCTCTATTCAAATTTGGGTGCTAGGGTTGTTTCCATTTTATTTTTTGACGAAGAAGAAAGTATTTTAGAATGCAAAATTCTATCGAATTTCAGTGTTTCTATTTTTACCACATTTTTCAATGTTTTATATTTTAGTTAATACTCATATAAATTTATATTACTAAAATGTTTTATTTATTGATATACTGAATCTACGTATATTCTGTCCCACAAACCACCATTCCACACCATCAGCACATTAATGCCCCACTGCAGGCCTCCCTTTGAATGAGGCGGCTTAGAGCTTAATCCACCACGCTGCTTCAGTACAGGTTGGTGAATTTTAACGACTGTTAACTATTCATGGCGATCGGACCGACGGGTTAACGTGCTCTCCGAGGCGCAGAGCCAGTCATAGTTATGTAAATAAATGTTAGAAATAACTCATTGGCACATGCCTGAGATAGGAACCGCGGCCTTCTAAACAAGAATCGAGCTCACTACCACTCGGCTATTACGACATATCAAAAAATCACACTTGGCGGCTATAAGGTTCCTTCAACTCGAAAATGTTATAGTCTCCCTTCTTATTTTCCAGACCAGTGATCCAAATATTTTTTTCAAAACACAAAAGGCCGGCAATAAAGTAAATATCGTAGAAAGTCATAATTTACAATAAAGTACACGTGTCCTTGTCCGTATTTTTAAGGTTTTATAGACAAACATCTTTGCTTATGAAGTAAATATATGTATATCACAAAATGATATAATTTTATAAGCAATTGATGCTTAAACAGATTGTATCTTTCGACGAAATTAAATATTTTTTTTTACTGTTTAACAGACATTCAAAGTGCACATCTTTTTAGAATACTCATTGTCAATAGATGGCATTCGTTAAAATTCGCCAACCCGCACTGAAACAGTGTGGTGGTCAAGCTCCAAACCTGCTCACCCCAAAAGGAGGCCTGAGCCCCTGCGATCAGGCATTAATGGGCTGATGGTATGGTATGATAAAAGAGTGTTTCCTTAAAAAATGCCCATCCGTCTTAATAAAGGACACACAAATGCGCGATTCTTGAGTCCTAAAGCTGTTTCTGTCTGTCCCAACTATTTCTCTTTTTTGGGACAGCTGTAGGTATCCTTTACTTCTTTTCTCTGAGGTATCTGAGTTAAAAAGGTACCTGAGAATCTGTGCTGAGAACAAACCTCAAACATGTCCGTAAAGTTGAATTCAGCGAAGAAGCTCGCTCGTCACGCCCAGTTCCCTAGGCGAAACGTGAACTGGAGCCTCTACCTACCCCTTACGAAAAGCAAGCGTGAACTCGTAAATACATACATCTATCTAAGACCACAAACACACGTCGTCGCCTATCGTGTTGGTGACAGGCCGTCGCGTCGGTAGTCGGTTACCTGCTTTATCATTTTGTAAATAGAGTTAGACAGGATTTTGTTGGGAGCGCGTCTAAAATGGATCACAAGACACGTGGGCAGGCTTTATCTTCTAATGGATGCCTTACACGACGTTTGATAAACGGCTGATTTATTTATTACAAAAGAAGTGGTGTTGTCGCTCTCGAAAAATTATTGAAAAAATATATTCGGATACCGGGCAACGGATATAGCATAATAATAAACATTGCTATGGAGGTTCGAAGGACAATCCAAGTTAGGGAGACACCACAAGGGTTAGTGTTTTTGAAGTTTCAGAGTACGGACCTTTAAAAATTAACACCAAACAGCTCGGTTCGTACCTTAGGTTATCAGCTCGGCGATCTCAGAGCGTTATTAACATAAATTCACCTCGCACTCGCCGACAGGCCGGCAACGCCTTTCGAATTGTTGTTTTTAATACCGACCCGACGAAATACGGATTATGATTTGAATAATGCCATCAGACAAGAAGTTTCGGCACTGTGAACACTTTTTCGTGTTTTTTTTTTTAAATATTAAATAGAGAGTATATTTCTTTAAAGTTTATTTAAATTAATCTACATAAATAGCAGTGAAAATAAAAGGCAAACATGTAAAAATGCTAAGTTTTTTAAGTATTCAATGAAACTCTTTAACGTTAACTTAAATTAATACCTTCATACTGAGGTGGTCAACCCAAATCTTACAAATAATCCTACATGAGTAATGTCATGTCACTTAAAATACACATAGTCACAGAAGTACACGTAGAATCGACCAGAAAATTGGAACTATATACTTTTTTTTTTGGAATTATTTACTGAATCCGTTTTAATAGTTTTTAAAATGCCCTATATTTTTGCATAATTTAAATCAATTAAAATTGTGTTTGGTTAGCAATTTTTTATTAAGTAATGGTATAGAAACTTTTAAGCTCTCCAGTTAATTCTAGACATCGCAAGTGCTATAGATATGTGAATTTCTTCGCATCACACACTAACAATTCTGTAATGAAATTACTGAAGAGATGATTAAGCCTTAATTATGCCTAATTTGCGATCTAAAATAATTTTATCCTTTTCACACCAAAAAAGCTGTGAACGAGCTTTTGTGTACGCCTTATGAATGCGCCCACCATCTGAGAATTTACAATACACCAGAGTAACAATTTAAATTTAACTTTGCTTATTATTACCATTTTGCTTAAATAAGATACTATAAAATTAATATGTCACCAACAGAAGTTCCACAATACAATTACCACAAATAAATCTAATAAATTGTTTTACTTTTATGTATCATATTGTGCAGATATTTCACTTGTTTGGCCCTCTATACCGTACCTTCAGCCCATTGATGCCCCACTGTAGGGGCTTAGGCGTCCCCTCGGGACGAGGGGACTTAATCCACCACGTTGCTCCAGTGCAGTTTGGTCAATTTTAACCGAGACCGATGGTTTAACGTGCACTCCGAGGCACAGTCAGTCGTAGTTATGTACATAAGTTAGAAAAAACTCATTGGTGCATGCCCTGGGATTCGAACTAGAAAGAAGAAGAAAGAAACACATTTAATCACGGCCACGTATACATAATACACAGCGAACAAATACAAATGACAAAACTACGGCCTTCTAAACAAGAAGCGGGATCGCCTATCAAGACTTTTTTCCTCCCTGCTTTAAGCTCTCAAAGCCTAGTTGTTCTAGCATGACCGCAACTAAAGCGATGTCTCGCATGTAGTTTACATTGAAATAATTTATTTGACTTTATGGTGTGAAAAAAAAGAAAAATATATTCTGTCGGTAAATTAAATGTTATTTTATGAAATTCCAAAAGGAACCGAATTGATTTTCATCGCCTACTAACTTAAGCACTGAGCCGTAGATACCTAAACCGATAGGTAATAAAAGTTTTCCTGAACTTTCGCATCTGGAGCGTGAAGTTTTATTAAAATCACGCCTTACTATTATAAAGTTAATAAAACTTGGAATTCCAAAAGCTTCGACTCATGTGACTCGGCGAAGTTTGGAATATTAAAATGTTTAAAAGTAATTTAATGCCAGGTGGAAAAACTACTCTTTTTTTGTAAACTCAACATTGGGAAGTAGATAAATTTTGGGTGTTTGATAAGTTGGATATTGAATTGTGTCTTATACGATATTCTTAATTAAGAGGTTGTTCTGTTGCCGAGACAACTTTATTCTGTAAAATCAATAAATCGATTACAAAATAAATAAAATAATATACGACCTGTTCCAAAAGTCTACAATACCCCATGGAGGGATGACAGGCCAACTTATTACTAGTTTCAATAACTAAATATAATTTTGGTAAAAGAGTCTTGGTATTCAAGATATTAGCACTTTTAAAAATTTCGAGTAAACTTGTTTTAGTTTTTTTGGTGCCACAGCTGAAAAAATTTATATTATAAGATCCTGATTTTTAACCGCATTAATAGAATGACTCTGCTATTAATGACAGTCAGAAATGTAAT
Organism: Luffia ferchaultella; assembly: GCA_949709985.1. Taxonomy (NCBI): domain Eukaryota; kingdom Metazoa; phylum Arthropoda; class Insecta; order Lepidoptera; family Psychidae; genus Luffia; species Luffia ferchaultella. Next base: position 16,772,603 of record OX453256.1, read on the forward strand.
AGTTCTCATAACTTTGGAGATAATTTTTTTTTCCGATTCATGAGGTACCTACTATTATTTTACTGGCTAATTTTATCTTAGAATATAAATTTTTGTATCTGTGGCATCCAAAAATTAAAGTGGGTTCTCACCTCTTTCAGACCTTGTCGTCTTGAACTTCTACCAAATTTTTTTTACCGCCAATGTCCGCCTTGAAGACACTGTCTGCCTTCCTCGTGGCTTGAGAAGAAATTACACCGCAATACACTGCCGCGACTTATTACTGATCCGCTGATATTATAAGATTTTCTCGAGAACTCACAACCGTTTGGTGCTATTTCTTTTAACACCAAAGTTCGTTCCGTCCTGCATTCACTTTTCTCTTCTTAACAGCGACCGATTGCCATTCCCCGGCCGTGACTCGGCCGCGATTCCCCACTCCCTCTGATGGAGTGTTAAGGCATGCCAAAGATAAAAGTGGGAACACGTGAACAAAGACACTTTTGCTAAGATTATATTTAGTTAATTTCTGGCTAGTTATGAGCTGGTCTATCGACCCTCCATGGGATATCGTTGACTGTTGGGAAATGTTGTATACCATACCATCAACCCATTAATGCCCCACTACAGGAGCTTAAACCTCCTCTCGGGATGAGGGGGCTTGGAGCTTAATCCTTGGAACTTAACCTGGCTTAACGTTTTCTCTGAAGCCAGAGTCGGTGGTACATATGTTAGAAAAAACTCATTAGTACATGCATGTTGTCATACTTAAGCGAAAGTTTACATTTGTATGGAAATTGACGTATAATGACCCATGTTATGGTTTAGTTTCAGAACTGGGTTCGTCTGACTTTTATGTGTGAGGTTGAAATCACTCACGATCGGTGTACAAGTGTAGCGTGTCCCATAAAAGTAATAATCCGTTTCACCCGGAGCACGTCGTGAGCGACTCGGTCTGAGCTCTAAGCTTTTCGACAAAGCGATAACGCGATTACGAATTTCGAGATATCGATTCGAAACAAGAGTTGTTAGTATTGTCATTATAGAAACATTAAAACCTTAATCGATGGCGAATTGTTTTTTTTTAAATATAAAATAAGTACATTTAGTTTTACAATTGCCATCTCAATTTATAAAGAATAATATATGTAAAAAGTATTACATTATTTAGAAAAAAAATTGTGGTCGGCGTAATGTAAATACAAGAAACAAAGATAAACTGTCATGTCTATCAAAACTAACCAAGTTATCCGCTTCAATAAAATCACAAAATCTTTTAAAGGGAAATGCAATAGCAATGGCAATAAAATCCCAGTTGAGATTTAAGATTTCTCCTTAACAACCTCAAAACTACAATAAAACGTAAGCTTTATGCAAAAGCTTATTATAAAGTATCAGAGTACTTAGTTGACTAAAATCCATGGGTATAGACTGCTCGTATATCAGTTTTTTTTTTTCAATAATATTAAAGCACTCATTGTTAAGACAATTGTTTGCATATTTTTCTTACGTACAGTTCTTACGTATGCTTCTGAGAGAAACCAGCATTTCATTAAATACGCCTCTGTAGGGACGTTTTCCCACCAACTAGTAAATTCATTTTTGTGACGTATTTCAAAATTATGTAATGTACATATGAAATAAAGATATTTTATATGAAGTAAATTTGATTTGACTTCTTCCTGTGGGCCGCGGGAATTAATTCGCTGTCAGATATATAATAAAACACAAAAAGCCTGTGCGTGTGTGTTTTTTTTTACAATTTCTTTAATATTATTTAAAAAAAAAAACTAGCTAAATACGAGTCAGACCCGCCGCGCTCTAAGTTTATCGCTATTCACCATCAGATGGCACGGAAATTAATACGTCAATTTTAAAATTATTTTAAAATTCGATTTTATGTGATATAACTACATTTTTTTTTTTTACTTTACTTGTGCTTTGAGACCTTGCTTCTTGTCGAATATTGTGATGAAGTCAACGAGTAGTACCTTTAAGTTATGATTTACTTGCTAGTGTCAAAATATTCGGTATAAATAGCCATAGTTTTTTAGTGCATCGATTTAGAAGTTTTTTTTTTACAGTTCAAGGGACCGCAGACGTGTTTGTTATAAATTTGAGCTTGATACCTCCACAGTTTCTAAGAAAAAAGGTCTTGATAGACAGACAGACGGACAACGACAACTTATAGGGTTCATTTTTCCCTTTGAAGTAAGAAACCCTGAAAATATATTTGACACTAAAAAGAACACACAAAATAGATTTGATCTTAATTAGAATACGTGCGTAAACTGAGATTATGATAACAGATTTTAAAACAATACATTTTAATAACCATACGAAGCCTATGGTGGCTGCGAAGATTATATATACGCCACATACTAAATATACACTACTTGGTGCTTTGACATAGCTCTGTTAAGTATTATTTTGTGGGACGCACATGTAAAATTGGTTTTAGAAATAAAAATGTAGGTATAGATTCTGTTATTACATTTCATGTGTATCTATTCTATCAACAAATAAATAATGATAATGACATATATATGTGTATTTAATTTCTGAATCTATTCATTTTGCTTGTGATTTCGATCGTTTCGAAACATGAGACACTCCATCTTGGTGGTTCTGCTATCTAATTTTATAACGTATAAATAAAAATAAAAATCCTATACCTTCACAAATAAATTACAAAAGTTAGCACCCACATTAAAATGAGATACTAGTTCCGAAATTACAATTTCTAGCATAAATCATCGAAGTTCATAAAATTATAATACAATGTGTATTCCGAATGGCCGCGCTAAGGCCGACCGACCGCACGTAGGAAAAAAAAACCGGTTCCCGTACAAGCGGGCGATTAAGTTATCTCGCCGCTATTTTACCGATTTCGAGTTAATTTCTTCATTTTGTTGCGCCGGCGTCTTTTCCAGTCGAGGATTCTCGTTTTTAGGGTCCCTCAGGCATGTAGACATATGTTGCTGATGTTATGGTGTTACTGCTTAACGTTTTTTAAATAAAAATCTTCCACGCTAACAATTATTCTGCTTGCTTTGGACGAGAAAACATTAAAATCGGTACAGTATAATCCGATATGATGGAAATTAATTTATTTTATTTTAATTTTAAAAGCTAGCGTGATCTATTGGGAAAAGTAGTTGTAATTTGACACAAATGTGGAGTTATAACGCGCATATATATTCATTCATTATATCATTTCCATAGATATAGTCATTCCTTTTTAATTTTGTCACTTTTCTAACTTGTCATTTTCCGAAGTCGCCCATTTCTATAATGCATTGTTTCTAACCATAGAGTAAATTAATTTGACATTAGCGTTTGGTTTTAAGTTTTAATAGAGTAATAAATGTCAATTCACACTATCGAAGTGACATTACACAATTTTGCGGGGTTGAAGACTGGCGCGCGGGGATTTCACGAGTATGCAGACCGACGCGCGGGGACCTTGCGTATTGAAACTCGGACTAGGACTCGTCATCTTGCACCAGCTAGAGAGTATAAGTGGTTAAACGGTAAACGCAGAAGAGGGCTTTTAAGTCTTCTGCCTAAAGCCGTCACCTTCTTAGATAGACCTAAAATACATAGTCCTGTAAGTTCTGGACCGCGAGAACCCAGTTACGTATCAAAACTTTTGTGAGTGCAACGTCCAAAATCAACTTATAATTTTCCCAATATTTTGGTTATAATATCTACTGTGAATCGTTAACTTAGTTAAAATATTGCCTAAAAAAATTTCATCTAATCTAGGACCCAGACGTACAATGGCATTTCGAGAGAAAGCGACCTAGAAATATAACCGCAGCTTTAAGATGATGACAAAATTATGTAGATAGAGGGTTCAAAAAGCGCGATAAATTAAGTTATGGTGCATATATAGGTATTTTCATTTATTTTTGTTATGAAATGGTAATTACGGAACTTGAACAACAGATTTCGACTCGCACTTAACCAGTTTTTTTGCCATGTGATTATTAGTTAGCGCTTGAAAGACCTTTTTTTGTCAAATTTAACGAGATTGCCGGAGAGGCAAAGTGGACGCCTGATGGAGTCGCAATTTCGTTGATCAGCGGTTAAGTGTATGGTATGGTTTAGTGACCTTGCTGTCGTTATAAGCTTTTCAATTTGCGTTATTTATAAAACAATGCAACAAAGAATTCCTAATTTAATCCCAACTAATATAATAAATGTGCAACGCGCCAACCCGTATTGGAGCAGCGGTGTGGATTCGGGTTCCAAGCTAGGCTAAGCTAGAGAGGCCTAGGCCTCTCCTGTGGGGTATAAGAAGGGCTGATGGAATAGAAAAATATTTAAATCCAAAAGAGTAGCGATTTATTTGTTATTTCTTCACCTCGAAACGAAACAATGTAATTTTTATCATTCAGGGGTTAGTTAAATAGACTGAGAATAAATGGCTACTTATCATAGTCAATGTGTTCCTATAGGATACATAATAATAATACCTAGGACATTCTACGAAGCGCCATCTAGTCCCAAACTAAGCAAGCATTTTGCTTGTAATAGGGGGTATTAGACAACTGATATGCATACTTAAATTTTTTTTATAATATATACATATATAAATACTTTTACACCCAGACACGGAAAAAATAGATATGTCTATGCACACAAATATTTGCCCCGGGCGGAAATTGAATCCGCGACCCTTGGCTCCGCAGTTAGGATCTCTATTAACTCGGCTAATTGGGTCATAACTAATCAAAATGGGAAATGAATGACCAACAATGGTTTAAATTTTGTGAGATGGAATATAATGGAATTTATGCTGGAGTAAAACTCAAAAAGTTGTGTGTTGTAGAAAAAGTTGCTGCGAAAACAGCAAAGAAGAACATAATTAGAGGGACATTGTATACGAGTTTGTCCACGGAAGCGGAGACGGACAGAAACTAAAGTAAATAATCTAAATTTGACATTCAAGTTCTGTTAATTTTAGTAAAGTCTTGTTCTATCCTAAATAAATACTGTCAACTGTTTAAATATGATAAAATGGTTTTGGTCAATTTTTTTTTCAAATACATCAATCAAGGATTCATTTTATAGAAGAGTGAGCAAGGGTCATATTCGATATAATGTGGTTGTCTCGGCATCATTTTCTAATGATCTAGAATGATCTATTTATCGGCTCAATCTATGTGACCTCGTCTAGACCGCCTCATTTCTCGTCATAGTTCGTGAGTCGGATGTCATTTCTGCCTTTGAAAGTTTTATCTTTCCCGGCTGTCTGTATACGGTTATAACATTCTTTTATTTTTGAAATATCTGTTCGAATACCAATAAAATGATCTATGACCCCCCCTTGAAATTGCCGACCGAAAAACAGTATTACAATTAATTCATCGCTTAGTTAAACATACTTGGATAACTTTATTGGGCATGATTTCTCTGGTATATTTTACTAAAAAAAATGCCTATCCGCACACTCACAAAGATTCCCAATGTCATACACACAACATTTATATTTTTTTCCATAGAAATTACACATTTAACATTTAGCGGAATGGGTCGCCCTAGACGAACTTACTGGAACTAGATTAGGGACCTACTAGAAAAGGGTCAAGTTCAGAGTACCCGGAGTATTCGAAGTGTACGGAGAGCGTGTATGAGAAGAGTGATGAGTGTCGATGAAGCAAAAGAAGTATGCCAGGATCGCACTAAGTGGAAATCTGTAGTCTGTGCCTACCCCGATGGGATGCAGGCGTGAGTATATGTATGTATGTACATTTAACATCGTTTTTGTCTTCTTTAGGACTGAACACTTAAAATCTGTTCACACGGGTAATTTGTGCGTGGTTTCAACTAGATTTTTTAAATGTATAATTTTGAAAAACCTTTTCCAAATACACATTTAACTTTAAGCGATTTAGGTGGTCCGTTGATATGTCATAGTCGGTTACTTCTTTAATAAGATGGATATATTCGAGTATCTCTGCGTTAGGTATAACAAACTGTTGAATATTTTGCGACGTTTCTTATAATCTGACGACCGCTTAGCCTAGTGGGCAGCGACCCTGCCTGCGAAGCTGGAGGTCCCGGGTTCGAATCACAGGTCGGGTCAGTATTTATATGATGAATATTAATACTGGCACCGGGTCTTGGTTGTTAAATGTATGTGGTGTCTTCGCTTGGTACCCAAAATACAAGCTAATGCTTAGTTTGGGACCTAGACGTTGTTGTGATTGTGTGTGTTATTATTATTGTTATTATTATTATTATTATTATTATTATTATAATATCAGGGACAACCCACTCAGCGCCATCTAGTCCCAAAGTGAACAAATATTATGCTTGTATTATGAGTAGCAGACAACACTATTATAATATATACATATATAGATATGTTCACCCATGCACGGAACAAATAGACATGTTCAAGCACGCAAACATTTGTCCCGTGCAGGAATTAAACCTGTGACATATGGCTTTGCAGTTAGAGTCTCTAAGCACTCGGCCAATCGGTCAGTCAAATCGGTTACTTCTTCACGAAGGATTGGTAATATTCTAGGTATATCTTGGTAGCAATTAAATGCCTTATTAGAACAACCTAATGCAAATGAATATAATTTTGTTATAGACACATGAGACAACTCGAAAGGTTTTCACAGTTAATTTTTTGCTCTTTCATAAACGTGTTTTTAGAACTTCGCGTGTTTTGCAAAAAAAAAAAACATACACATCCTGTCTGCGTCGGTCGCTTTACGCGAGTTTCACAGACTACGTGTATCACAAAGTAAATAGGTACACGTGTCTCGGTTTATACGAGACGTGTTCATACGTTCTGAAGAATGAATCGGTCGACTGAGGTCAAAGTGTTAACGAATACCTCATACGACTTTCAAAGTAGACACCCGTGAAATTAACGCCGGTTCATACAAATTGGTGTCTATGTAATTTATATATATTGTGAAAGATAATTACAATTTTCTCATCGATATTTCGTTAGAGTACCGCATACATTAAAATGTGAGAATCGTGCGTTTGTCCGTTTGTCTGAAGCGACTAAATCATAAAGAATATTAAGTACGTATTCACGTCAAGTTTGCGATATAATAATAATAATAACACTTGGGAAATCCCACACAGCGCCATCTAGTCCAAAATTAAACAAAGCTTGTATTATGGGTACCAAACAACTGGTATACATACTTAAATAGTCTTTATAATATATCGTCATCAACAGCTCGTGTCTCTCTACTGCAGGATATATACATATATACATAAAAGCACGAATTTACTACAAGCCCTCTTCTGCGTTTACCGTCTAACCACTCATATTCTAGCTAGTTGGTGTAAGATTGCGAGTTTTAGTCCGAGTTTCAGTGCGCAAGGTCCCCGCGCGCCGCTCTTCACCACCCTAGAAATCCCCGCGTGCCGGTTTTCAATCCCGAAAAATTGCGTAATGTCACTTAGTGAACTGACATTTATGACTCTATTAAAACCAAACGTTGCTGTCAAATTAATTTACTCTATGCTTATATTGATATTTCACATCCAGATACGGAATAAATAGACATGTTCATGCACACAAATATTTGTCCCGGGCGGCAATCGAACCCGCGACCCGGGACTCCGCAATTAGGAACTCTAACCATTCGGCTAATCGGCCAATCAGTATATAGTATATACGTAGTACATTCTCATACAATAAAACTTCCTTGTCACAGTTTTCAACTCATTGATAGACAAAAGTTTAGTAAAAAATTCTCTGAATTTTACTTTTTTCTTTTTAATTGTTTTTTTATTTTAATGGCGCTTGCTACTCGTAGTTAGCATAGAAGTATATTAAATTCTAATATTAATTAATATTACGAACTCACTATAGGAAGTCATCATGATTGTTTAGATTCAACTAGTACACAGGTTATAGCTGATCAAGTTAATAAGTATTAAGTGATAGTGAGCCGCTTATAAGCGAGGACTAAAGTAAAAAGCAATAGCCAACATATTTTCTTGTCTAGCCTTTTATCTATATTAACTATGGCCTTCCGAATTTCGGCAACATTGTCTCGGCGATTTATTTTGTTAATGTCGTATTTGGGACTTACGCTTCGGGCCGCGAACGAGGTGGGAGCTCGTAAACTCCCTTTTATCGCTGATACTTTATTGCCTACTAGGGTTTGTTACTGATTGATTCCACTTGCTTCGTATATCTTTCAAAACATACTTTGTTTACGTTCTTGTATTTTATTTACGCAAGTATTTTCCTCATTTTCGTGAATTTATTATGGTTTATAAGTTTATAATAACGTAGTATACATCACAACAACGTCTAGGCCCCGAACTAAGCATTAGCTTGTATTTTGGGTACCAAACGAAGACACCACATACATATAACAACCAAGACCCGGTACCAGTATCATCATATAAATACTGACCCGACCTGGGATTCGAACCCGGGACCTCCAGCTTCGTAGGCAGGGTCGCTACCCACTAGGCTAAGCGGTCGCTGCATGGTCTGTACCATAACCACTGTTATGGTACAGACGATCTGTCATAACAATTTGATTTTTGGACTCTATTACCTACACGCTTGCCGGTTATCTCTACGTCATTGCTCGTACGTCGTCGTGACAACTGCACGCTCTGTTTCATTTTATATGCATTATAATTATATTATTATACATGCGCTACACTGTAAGATACAGCTCGCGCCAAACTTCTAGTTCGCTCTGCTGACGCAGTTGCGTTTTGTAGGTGCGAGGTCCGCTCTCGACTATTATGATCCGTTCTGCCTATGCAAAGCACTGTAAAGTACAGCTCGCGCCAAATTTCTAGTTCGTTTTGTTGGCGCGATTGGGTTTTGAGCAGCGCGGGGCCCGGTCTTGATATTTTGATACCTACCGATTTTTCCTACTGCATTCGCTGTAGGAAAAAGCTGTACCTACTTTTCACGCATAGCTCTTGGTGAAGATTTAAATTTATTATGTACAAATATTTAAATAGTATAAGTTGAATGATTTCAACATAGAAAAACGATGTAAACATCTTAATTCAGACACATGCAGTCGTTAAATTGACAAAAGACAAAAAAATACTCGAAACTATTCGCATTGGTGAAAACACTACGGACTTTTTGTTTTGTACAAAAGTCTTCCTCAACCAAGAAAAATATTTCCAAATTCTGAATGACTAACATTTATCGTGTTAAAATATTAAACCCGGTATTTTGAACAGTTTCCTTTTACCTGCAAAAAGGAAATTAAGCTTCGATAAATCATCGATAATTGGATTTAGCTGGTCTGTTCCACATCATAAAACATTCAAAAAAATATTCATTGGACTTTTTGATGCTGAGAATTAATGTGTGTTACAACAACGACAATATAATCTACATTTTAGTCTCAGTTTTATATAAGTAACTGCTCGTTCTTTCGCAGTTAATCTGCTATAATGCTATAATTGTAAATTAGCCTGTTTGAAACTATTTATTAACGTAGATGTAGCGAAAGAGGCTTGCAAGGGCCGTAGCAAGTGAAAATCTGTAGTCTTCATCTACACCTCTTCGAGACAGACGCGCGTAAGTTTACGTACATATGTAGAGTCATATACATTGAGCTGTATTAGCATTACTTTTAGATGTTTATTTGCTATGCATCCGACTACTACCAAAACTAGTAGGTTCCCGAAGATAGTATGATAAAATGTAAATTCTGACTGCGCATATACTTATGTGTAACAACCACTGTTATAAAATCAATGTTATAAAATCATAAATGTATGGAGATATACCTCAATGGAGACATGCTCAAATGCCCCAAGACATAATTGCATAACTATAAGCTTTCTTCTTCTTCATCAGCCCATTTTTACCCCACTGCAGGGGCTTATGCGGGTAGGGGGGGAGGGGTTGGAGCTTAAATCCAGCGTGCTGCTCCACTGCTGGTTGGGGATTGTAACGACCGCCATCTATTGACAGCGCCCGGGACCGACTGCTTATCGTGCTCTCCGAGGCACGGAGTCAGTGATAGTTATGTACTTAAGTCAGAAAAACTCATTTGTACACGCCCAGATTCGAACCATGGCCTTATGGGGTCTTATAAATTTGAGACAGCTTCGTAAAGCTACTTCAAATTTAAATATTTTATTCTGTAAAATAAATAGATGAGTATGCCATTGAAAAGATCGTCTTTCTCTAATATTGCAAGTAAAATATGATATTATCAAGAAAATAGCGTTTTTGAGATATAACGCCATTTTTGTATGTTATACAGTTGCATTCGAATGTTCTTTTTTCAAGCAATTTTCCGAAATAATATATGTCACTTGTTTGAAAGCTTATAAGTAATTTTTGTTAAAAATTAAATAAATATGGTTTATTCAAGACAGTTCTAGTTATAGCGTAATCTGTTATTAAGGGCAATAACTAATTACATAGCGATACTTGTGATAAAGTATGGCAACTAATTCAATTTTAGTTTATTTCGCTACGTATATTGAATGGTTGATCTATCTAATCTATCGCAATTCCACAACTTTTTTTCAGGCTTTATCGAAGCCAGCTACACAAATAAGCTCAAAATTGAAATTAGAAGTATTTTCGTGCAACTTAATTTTTGATATAGATTTTCTTTTATTTTTAAACAAATAGTGTGGGTCAATACTGAATTTTGTCCTTTATGTAAGTTACCTTAAGAACGCGCAAAGTAAAATAGAAACTATGATTAGTCTGATCAGTGTGAAAATAAAATATAGCAACTCACAACGAAGATTAAACAACCATAGTATGAACGGGGCCAAAAACGCAAAAAAAGTCCAAACAAACCGAGACGAAATGCTAGTAGAAAAAGAAAATTGATATTGCTATATATATTACATGTTCAAACGAATCTGCATCCATTAGAGACGTACTATCGTAAAGTCTATTAAAACAACATCAAATAATCCGAGATTAGGCAATATGGTTTGCTGACAAAATACATGTTTGAAATCTCTTACCACGAACCCACGTGTGGCTTTTTAATGAATTGTATTGCCATAGAAATTTAAACATTATTCCTTTGCTCTAAAATGTATTTTGCTATACCAGAATATGTGATAAATATTGCTTTTTCTGTTCAAAATGGAAGCAAATAGGTTTCGTAGTACAAACCCACCTCTCGCTTTGTTAATTAAGACATGGATTATCAAGCCATTTGGTGCGGTAAATAAAAATGTAATCTATGAGGCAAAGTGAGGTGTCCAGTTAGGTCTTTTTATCTATACAGCTTCTTTGATACCACACCCACACTCGTATTAATGTTTTGTACTTTTATATATAGTGATACAGCTAGGATTTTTTTTTTAATTTTTTTTAAAATATTTTTTAATTTATGAAAAAAATCATGAACTATTGTTTATTTTTTTCAGGTAAGTGCGAGCGAGTTACCGGAAAACATTCACTTAAAACACTGGTTTTAGTAAGTAAAATTATGATATAATTTTTTTTATGTTTTGCATTTATATCGGTACCTATTCCATTAAAAAAAATCGAGATAAAATAATAACTACATGAGAATTAGACCTCTTTCGTAGACAGCCTTTATCGTAGTTCGACACGCACCTTAAGATAAACTAGTAAATATGAAAGCACCTACGGGAACATACAGGTTCAGGGAGAGTCGTTAAGTTCCATTAACGTTTTTCTGGTAATGGATATGTCTTTATAAATGTGTAAATTGATAACAATAATTACGTAAGAGTTTCGATTCCGTTTGGAGTGCCTGTATTGATATTATTACATATTAAATTACATTCCCGACTGTGCCTATACTGTCTTTGGGATTTAAGGGGTATTTTAATTTTTATTGCTATTGTAGGTCACCTTTGTCGCTTTATTTTCTTATAGCTAAACTAATTATTATTATCATATTTATTTACTTAACAAAAAGAAATACATCGATGACTTATGACATTTTTACTACCCGACTGCGGGGGGTAATAATGTATATGTGTTCTAGATATTTCTTTGGTACGTTTAGATTTTAACATATGAGATGTCGTGAGATTCGTCTTAATTGTTGGAGTATATCATATTTTGATATGGCGTATACGAATTAAAAAAGAGAGGAGAAAACATTTTTTTGGGTATCGAGTGGAAGTTGGTAAATAGCATATTCCAAATATATATATATATATTATACTTTTATGCTCCTATTTTGATATCAACTACAAAAGTATGTTTAACACAAAGACACTATGTTATAAAGTTGGGCTGTAACCAAAACTAAAGTAAATGTCAATTGATTCAACTAAAAAGTTCGAAATACACTGACTGCGAAACCCGACTGCAAAATCACTTAAATGGAAAGAAAAAGACACGCTTTAATTGTATAGTATTGAGTTTTGGTTTTTTTCAAAGAATTTAATATAATGACAGTGTATTGTCAGTATATTTAGAAAAATATATTGTATACGCACTATTATGCTCCGTAAAATAATTCATTCAAAGGTAGTTGTGTAAGATTTTATAATAAACTTCCAATCAATATTTATAGACTTGTCAATAAATAAATTCAAGAATTACGTAAAACGACAACTTATGTCTAATGCATTTTACTTTAAGGAATATATATATATATATATAAATGACAAAAATGCTAGAGATCAAATTGCCCTAATTCATTTAGTTTATAAGACAATCAAAAAAAAATAAGCCACTTTAAGTTTTTCTTGCAGTGTTCTTCATAAAGATATCGCGCATGAACCTGTATAAATTCAGCTTTTTGACTTTCCAAACTGACAGCAGACTCGTATTTGAAAAAAATTGACTTTTATTTATTTAACCATTTGTTTATACAACGTAGATGCACCATGTAACCTTTTCTTGTCACATACCTACTTAATAAGATATCAAAATATACTATCATATAAATGTGAATAGCAATGACTTGAATAGCAATAATTTTTAATTTCGAACGAACGAAACGCAAAAGAACAATTCCATCTTCGTTTTCCGTTCCGGGATCTCGCACGAAACAAACGTCTGCGTCGCAACAATTCATAGTTAAATCTTTAATGAAGTAATATCAAAAACAACATCCGAGTTTAATTTCCAAGTTTTCTTACAAATTGAGTTGGGAAATTGGACGCACAGACAGACATCTCAGTAAATAAACATTAAAGCATTAAATCAACTCGTTGCCGTACTCCCTTCACTCCTCTCGCTACATTTTACCTCTTTACCCCTCTTTCCCCGACCGCCTAAAAGTTACTTTGCAAAAACTTAACTGCGACTCGAGTTTAACAAGTTTAAATTGCGTTCAGTCGCTTCCGACGTGCGTTCGTTGTAACTTCTTAGTAAATTTGTATCGTTTGATTATGCTTTATTTGAATGAGGCTACGGTCTGTTGAATCGAAATATTGTAGAGATATGCAATCTAATGATGTATGAACCCTGGTATAATATTGATTTTCTCTTCACCAGAAACGAAACCTGGTCATGAGAGAACTGTATTAAATATCTATAGCATATATCATTAAGGGGATAATTTTCCGATCCGCGGCTTTAAATTGACATCGCTATCTTCATTTCAATCCCTTTTTCCCGACCTATTCCTTAGTGAGAGAGATGACAAGACCAAATTCCCAAAAATACCTTTAAAATACCCGTCGAAAAAGCTTCTGGGCCGTGACTGTTCCCACCCCAAAAATGTGTATGAATTGGTACCAAAATTTGCAGTGTTATTAAGAAAGGATGAGAAATTCGCATTAAATCGAATTTATGGCTTATTATTTTCAAAAAACAAAGAATCGACCGAAATCATATTTTTCAGGAATTTATTCTAAAACAAATAAACAAGGTATCATTAAAACAAAAACATACCGCTCTGTGATAGTATTTCTCTTATTACATATATTTTTTGTAAATATTGATACAGAAATACAGCGAGGATTAAACACGGGCCGAACCCTCTTTTTTGTATGAAAAGACTACCTCCTTAAGCCGTAACCTTTTTATTGCGTCTTAGAATAAAATAATTACAGTCAACCAAACAGGAAAATTGTTTCTGCTACAGTTTCTGGTAGACAAAAAATAATGGTGCCAGTACTTAAGATTTGCTAACGAAATCCAAAAAACAGTTTATAAGAATTAGAAATGTGAAAACTTATATTGTAACTGTCGACCTGAACTCAGATTGACGAACTGAGGTCCTATTCTAAACGTAATACGGCTTGGGTGATCACGGGTTCGGTAAAATCCAAAGTGAAGCCTTTGCACGTTTAATTAGCCAACAACAACAAAAAATATACAACAAAATACTCCACTATTAATAATTTTAATAAAATTATTCGTCATTTTAACAACCGGCGACAACTTTATTTTCATTTCTGTCCACTTGGTCTTTGTTGTTTTCAGTTTACTGTTTCTTTTAATCTGTCTTACTTCACGTATCGAACTCTTTTGCTTCACTCTTATATTAGCAGGTTGGCCTTTCTAGTGCTTTTCAGAGACCTCCCATTAAAACAATACAGTCGTATTCATTTTTCAGATATTTTTGATGTTCATAATTGTTGTCCAGAACGATCTCACGCTGAGACCATGGATGTTTATAAAAATACCGTTAGTGGCAACAAAAATGTGGTCAAACAATATGCCACATAGACCATATATACACCAGTTAATATTTTGAAATATTCGCCGAAATTGAATTTTGTATGTGAATTATTATGTTATCTAAGGTTGAGACATACACTTTATTTATTGAAAAAAAAAAACATTGATAAGTGCATAAAAAACATGCTACACTATTGTGCCGTGATGTGTTTATCAGAATATTATTATTTTGTATTGTTGGTTGGAATTTCACTCACTGACCTAAATAACTGAATTCAGCAGCTTTAGCTCTGATAAAGATCCATACACTTACTACTTGTTTTTAGTGTTAATTACTTTAAATAATTATTATGGTTTTGATTAATTATCTTTTAATTCGTGATAACCGAGTGGAAGCGAGCCGGCTACTTGTTTAGGAGGCTGTAATTCGAATCCCAGGACATGTACTAATGAGTTTTTTCTAACTTATAATTATCACTGACTCAGTGCCTTGGAACACACATTAGGCCGTCGATCCCGGTTGCCACTAATAGATGGCAGTTGCCAAAAAATCCACCAACCCGCACTGTAGCAGTGTGGTGGATTAAGCTTCAAGCCCCCTCATACCGAAGGGAGGTCTAAGCCCCATGCAGTGAGGCATTAAAAGCTGATGGTATGGTATGGTAATTCCGTAGTGTAGTTTTCAAATAATTTTGCTATTGATTATCTTTCCAATGGCCATATCCAACAATCTTTGTATTAGCAACAACTTTTGTTTTAATTCTAAATCTAGAAGGGAGTTCTAAGGCCCTACAGTGGGGTATTAAAGGGCCGATGGTATGGATGACGGATGGATGGATGATGGATAGATGGTATCTTTTAATAAAGTCAGTATTTATATTTTTATTGATATACCTGCTCCAGGTATGAGTACTCGATTTTTTCAAATTGAAAAAATATAGCAATATTTATTTGTTCGTGTAAATGTCCGTCTTCTTGTATTGTTGTTATTAATATTAAATATTTACATCATCGTAGACATAAGCGTTCAGGAAAAAAAAAATGACATTCCTTATCTTTACATTTGTTCCCAATTAGACCGTTGAAATACACTGAGAAACTGCGGCTGTCTGTAACTTTAAAATTAATAGCCCAAGTTCACATCAACACGTGTGGCACTATACATCTTCGTTGATTTATCGAATAATTATACTTATATTTCCAAGTTTAATTACTTGCTAAGTGGTCCAAACCATTATACATCTATTTGTATGTATGTATGTAGGTATGTATATAGTATATAAACAAAAAATAATAATAATAATGAACTACTTTCAGAATGTGAGCTTTTGCTTTTCCAAAAAACAAAGGAGATGTCAAAAATTTTTTTTTATTACAATAGCATCTAATTGTCAAACGCTTGTGATACAAAAACGGTGCAATGCACTCTTTTGACGTGCACGTTTTGGTCAAAATATTGTAAGATAAGTTAGAATACACAAACTTTGGTTAAGTTGAGTCAAATGTGTTTAGATTTTTTTTTTTATATTTATATGGAAATGTAGAAACAAATTTTGCTGGTTTATTTGGGGTAAGTATATTTCCATACGTTTGCGAATAGTTTTGCATGTAACTATCGCACAATTTGTTTTTTTCACTTTTGTTTTGTATTTATTTAAAAATTTACAACTCAAACTTGAAAAGAAATAATGGTCGATTTTTTTTTGTTTTATTTCATAATATTGTTTGATATAAAAATTGATGCCATTGATATTGCGCACGTCCATTGTAATACTACCCTCATCCTAGACAATTCGCTTCCAGCCTTTGAGCTGGACAGACAACTTCGCCTTTCGCCGTTGAACTGATAAGACACGTGTTGGGCGCGTTGCGCGCGGTATCTAATCTAAAAGCCTAAAAGCCTCCGTTTTTGTCTCGGCTTATATTATTGCAAGATTATTGTGTGCCAATTGATTTGATTCGTTGCAAAAATTGACTACGCCAAAAGTAAAGTTTTGTGTGTCGGGCGTGTAAAGGGAACAGACATTTCTCGCGTACCATTGTTGGTGTGATCTTGGTGATCTGGGTGAACGGGAACCGGTATACCAGGATCCTGGCTGAGCCGTGAGCTGGCCTGCGGGCACGCGAGAAGTCTGCGTGAAATTCGAAATCAATGTAAGCCCGACGGATGCACGTGTGATTCGACAACAATAGACTCGAAATTAAATAATAAGCTTCCACTGTGCCAACTTCGTTCTGTCGTCGACATTTTATGGTAGCAGAGCATTGGTTCTGTCGATGACGATATCCGGAACGTGGTTTAGAATCACATTTGTATTGTACGTTAGTAAATATCTTATTCAATGGAGTCAATGTAAAAAGATTTAAAATTCCTATTTTCCATGTAGGTATAATTAAATAAAAATAAAGTACAAATTTGTTTTTGCTGTGAATTGTTTATTGGAGTTTCTGACTAAAGTTACTATTTCTATTGAACATTTTAATATAAACTGTTTTAAAATTGTAGAAATCAACAGTATTTTATAAGATTACCAAAACTGTCTACATAACCATAATAACGACAAAACCGCGTGCAATAACTATTTATTTACATCAATTTTTAATCAAAAAAAAAAATAATAATCATAACATTTCGTCATAATGTGTTCGACATTCAATACAAAAGATTAATCTCGCACATGTATTAAAGCCTGTAAACTATAATCTTTGTAGGCAAACATCCAATGGAAAGATGGTATCTCGACTCAGCGCTGTATCTCAATAAGAGATCTGATTAACATTACAATACAATTAATTGCTATAAATTGTGAATCCATACAGTATACACGCTATGAAACGGTGCCATGTCTATATTAACTATGGTTGGATCAACCGCAGTTAATCTATGAACGCTATTTAAAAAATACAGGCGTTTAGAGTTATCAAAATAAGATCTATTAACGGGTAACTTAGAATAATTACAGTATACCTAGAAAAATCGGTATAGGCGGAAAACTGTGTCGCACCGAAAATGAGCTAATTGGCCTATTTCGGGCTTTTAATGAACCTTAATATACCAAATTGACCGTCGAATGCGTTCGTAGCTATTGCTTGCTTATTATAAGGAATTTTCTTATTGCTATTCCCTTTTAATATCTGTATCAGGAGGAGTGGGGCGTGCCCTGGGTTAGCCCTATGTCTGGCGGTGGACATTTGTGGGCTGATGAATTAATGGATAGATGGATGGATGGATCTGTATCATACTAATTAGTAATTTATGTGCTTAGAGTACATTCGTGTGTTGACAATGCATATGTGGATCACACGGAATAACCTTATCAGTCGCTTTATACTGGGATAACTTGTCTAAATTAGAATAGTCTAAACTGTTCATATTATAATCTTTTAAATTCGATGCATTCGTCTTTTACCAGGCACTACTTATTTGTAGTGAGCATCTTAGCTCTGCTTCATCTGCTAAAAATTAGTGATTTTGTTTTAAGTTCTTTTAAGTACTATATCTATTTATTTATTAAAGCACAACCACATCACATATATTTAATACAATAACCAAATGAGTATTATGGTAATATGCATGACACTTATGGCACACATAACATTTACTATAAGGTAGCGTTAGGTAGTAACTGATTATAGATCCAACGGAATGTGCTATATATAGGACCTTTGTTTCATTCCAAGTTTAGCTGAGTTTAAATGCCTTTTTTGTTTAATAACTGAAATATATACATCATAACACCACTTGCATAGAGCACTTAATAACTGCTTGTTACCTATCGATCCGATCGTTTTTAATTTTAGTTAGGTACTTCAGTTAACAGTTAGTCTAAAACGATACTACATATATTTTATCCTAAAATAAAATTTTATTTCATACGACATCTTTGTTCTCCCCGAGCATAGTTCTAGACTTTCGCAAAGTATCTACGGGAAACCTACGGGAAAAGTAAACATATTATTTTGTCTAATCATCACTCAAACAAGCAACACTTTGCAATGAAAGACAAGTAAAATGTACTCTTTGGGCGTATTCAAAGTACTAAATAGCTTATCACCCTTTTCTCTAATTAAATTGATCTTTTCATCTTGTAACGTGAAATAATTTCTGAATGTAAATTTAATTTGATATTATCGACTGGTATAGGTACATACGGCTGAATTATTTGGAACAGTTATTACATTTACATATAATAATAATAATAATACCTGGGGCATCCCACACAGCGCCATCTAGTATCAAAGTAAGGATGTAATATGCTTGTATTATGGGTACTAGACAACTGATATTGATTTTTAAATATTGTTTATAATATAGGTACACATGTATAGATATTTTACACCTAGACACGGAACATATATACTCATCATCATCATCATCATCAGCCCATTTTTACCCCACTGCAGGGGCTTAGGCCTCCCCCAGGGTGAGGAGGGGGGCTTGGAGCTTAAGTCCACCACGCTGCTCCACTGCGGGTTGGGAACTGTAACGACCGCCATCTATTGACAGCGTCCGGGACCGACTGCTTAACGTGCCCTCCGAAGCACGGTGTCAGTGATATTGTGTACTTAAGTCAGAAAAACTCATTGGTACACGCCCGGATTTGAACCATAGCCCGATGGGGCCAAATTTAAGACAGGCTCGTTGCGCTCTGGGCTATCACGACACTACTCATACACATAAATATTTATCCTGGGCGGGTATCGAATCCGCGACCTTACAGTCTCTAACCGCTCGGCCAATCGGTCAGTCACATTCTAAGAATATTTATCACCCCCTATAACAATTATATATCATCAGTGTTTTTAGTACATACATAAACGAATTTAATAATAAGTAATTTTTTAGCATTAACTTAAAATAAATCTGTACATGAGTTCCGTGTTTTCTAATACTAACTTATGTTAAATGCATTTAGTTATTTGATTATTTGTATTTTAGTCATACGTAAATAAATTAAGTTACATAATATTTTTTTATTTTCTGTATATAATATATTGTTAAAAATGATCGATTTAATGCTGTTACGCTAAATATATTAGGCTAGGTGACTATTTTTATTTCAATCATTTTATTTGAAAGAATTTTCTAAATATATCATAACAGTAAAAAAAATTTAAAAAAAATATTAATTAATAACAAAGTTATAAAAATGTTTTAAATGTCCTGTTAGACAGAGAGGGTAACACCGCACGGGCACGGCGTACCTATGTATGACGTCAGGCCATTTAAAATAATGTTTAATATAGCTTTGCATGAAAGAGATGGATAAAAATTTTCTAGCTAATAATTTCCATATTCTCCAACCGACTATAATTTTGTTTTAAATCTATTTTTATATATATTTTTTCTTGATATTTATAATGCATTTAATAGTACGGCATATAATGTAGTCAAACTATATGTGATGACTATCTTTTTAGAATTAAAAATAAATTAGTAAAAGATAAAAACTGATTTTTATATTTCACGTAGACAAATAACGTAAAATATATAACTTATGTACGAGTATACCGTAGTTTTAAAACAATAATAGTAATTAGATGTACTTTATAATTTACTTCATTGTACCTACCTCATGAGCCCATGTCCGATACGAAATATTATAAAATGACGCTTTAAGGCGATTCCACTCAGAATTTTGACTTTAATATTATAATCGGATTCTTGTTGAGCTACACCACGGGGGTTTTTCTCCTTGTTAAACAAGCGTATCAGATTACTGAATTTAACTGTATGTAATTAATTTATTTTTATTTTTAAAAATGTCAATAAATATAAAGGAAACGTCGAGTATTTTTTTATAGAAAATAATTCGAATACGAAATCACTAATTAACAACGATATTTTATGTATAAGAAGTAATGTTGCACCGGTGCGTAGGAAGTGAGGAGCTAAAATTCCTACAATTGTAGTAATTTGATGAACTATTTGATTTTATTAAAAGTTACTGTCCCTTTGTATATTCATATGTGAAACACAAAGGGAAACTGGTTTGTAACAAAAACAATCAAGATAATGGTCGACGTTTCATAAGTTTTTGTTAAGAGGCGACGCGCGTCGAATAACTTTGTGGGAATGTAGATATTTGCAATGCTAATGGAAATTGTTTATTAACTGAATTATAATATGTGTGAAGCTATTTTTTTTTTTTTTTTCTTTAATTCGCTTCGAACGAGCGCACTGTACATTTAATTATCTTTTTCATCTCCACATACATCCCTACACACATCACCAACATACACATCCCCCACATACAAACACATTCACAAGCGTTTATTCCGTCTCAGTACAACTGGCCGAGAGGTTAAAGACCCTAACTGCGGAGCCAAGGATAGCGAATTCGATTCTCGCCCGGGAAAAATATTTGTGTGCATGAACAAGTCTATTTGTTTCGTCTGGGTGTAAAAGTATCTATATATGTAAATAAAGAATATTTAAGTGCGTGTATCAGTTACCTAGTACTCCATAATACAAGCATGTCTAATAATAATAATTCTGCGGGCAGGATCCTGGTGACTCGGTAATGCCGATTTTTAATCTACATCTGACACCAGATCCTTATAGCATGTAATTTTTGTTTGATGGTTGAATGTAACTGTAAGCTATTTGTGAGAGAGGAATAAACAGTGTTATTATAATCATTAATTGGAAACCACATGAATGTGTAATCCAGTGTCGAACGAAATATACTTTTATCTTTGGCGCGAAGACAATACCACGCGACGCCACTACCAACCCAGATTTTTACAATGTTTTTTTTTGTGATTTTTTAACATTTTCATGTTTATATAATTCATGTCTATGTAATAAAATTTTAGTTAGGTTTAATTATTTCTTACATAGGCATAGTTTAAAAAAAAATGTTATTAAAAAAAGATTACACAGTCCCTTACTTGGCTCTGTAAATTCTTTATATTTTGGTACAAATGTTACTGCAGTTTGAATATTTTACAATAAATTGCCATTTTGGGATTTAACTGAGACAGATATAAATCGATGATAAAATCAAGTTTTAATTGTTTTAAATTGATTATTTAAATTATATTAAGAAAATACCGAATCTGTTCTATTTAGATTTATTTGTAGTGAACACGAATGGAAGTCTCAGGCGATCAAACTATGCTGCCCTTTGAACCTGTGCTCTCGAAATGTCAGAACTTTAATTATGCTCTATGCAGCATCATAATCCGTCGTGTTCTAGTCTCTTGTACTGTTAAAGCGATATTCACCTTTAAACTAAATTAATTCCCGATTTTATAACAAATTTCAATTATTGCGTGTTTTCTATTAATTTGATATGTTATGTCAAATTCTTTTTTTTTACTTCCCGTCGAGAATCAAAAATCGGGAACTTTTTTTTCAGTCTTATTTTTAAAAATCGATTTTTCATCAAATTTTTATTTCTGACCATTTTCAGCGTGAAGTCTTTATGACTCTATGTATGTATGTATGTGTTCGTATGTTATGTATGTAAGCCTCTATAACTTTTAACCCGATAGACCGATTTGCGTTTTTGTTGGAAGGCATTGAAAAGATTTTTTCTCAGTTTAGATATTCCACAAATTTTACTTGGTTCGATTGAATATATGTATTATAATTAATTATAAATTATAATTAATAGACGACCGCTTAGCCTAGTGGGTAGCGACCCTGCCTACGAAGCTAGAGGTCCCGGGTTCGAATCCCAGGTCGGGTCAGTATTAATATGATGAATGATACTAGTACCGGGTCTTGGTTGTTATGTATAAAAAAAAAAATTATATATGTATATATTATAAAGAATATTTACGTATGTATATCAGTTGTCTAGTAACCCATAACACAAGCATAATACTTGCTTACTTTGGAACTAGATGGCGCTGTGTGGGAAGTCCCATGTATTATTATTATATATTATATTATTATAATATATTTTGTGTTATTTCAAAAATAAAATTAAAAAGCCAATTTTTCAAACAACTTTCAATCTAACAAATCAATCGACTCCAAAATCTAATTAGGGTCAATCCCTAACGAGCTAAGTCATATGCCGCATAGAATATACAAGTATAGCTACTAATTTCATTGGAGAAATGCTGTTGGAGAATTTTTTTTTAAATCATTAATAAACGGATCAGCCAATTAAAATTAAATTTGCGGCGTCCAACAAAAAACTCTTTTTAGATTTTTTGGAAATTTCAGTTAATCGGTGAAGCAGATTTTAAGTAATTGAAAAAAAAAATTGACAAAATATTATCCTTGATTCATTTCTATTCTAATTGATCGATCAGTTTCAAAATCTAATTCCAGTATAACCGCACCGAATACCGTACACCATATAAAAGTCGAAAATTTTTATCTAAAGTTATGTTGTTCACAAAAATTTTCAGAAAGCGTTTTCTTAAATAGCTTTTTTACGCATCGACCTATTAAGACCGAATGGAACGTTTTAAACGCGTCAAGCGTTTATATTATTACATTGTACTTATAACTACATACGTTCCATCATTAGAAGTGTCTAGTTTTAAATGTATACACGAAACGTTATTCGCAACAATACAATCCATCCGTAGCCCCTAACGTTCATCAAATAGTTTTATGTCTGACATCACTTTAACGTCCAAGTTAACAACTTCATTGGGGGAACCCCCGCTGCTCATCCGTCTCTTGAGCACCTCGCCGTTTCATTACAATCCCTTACACCATTTATCATACTTTACATTGCCATAATTTATTCATAAGTACTTAGATTTCGTGGTCACGTTATATGTATGTTGTTTAAAATATCAGATTTCTATACTCTCAACGCTTGCATTGAATGATTGTTGCCGTTTGTGGAAATTGATATTGGTATAAATCTTTTACCATCTTAAAATTATTATGGTCGTAAATGTTGTGACGATTCATTTAAGTCTCACTTTTCTTGTTTTTCACTAGCGGTTGTCAGCGACTTCGCTTGCTTTGGTTTTAATTTTCCCGATAATATATTCTTACCTACATCTTTTATGATACGTAAATTTCTCAATTTTGTGAGGTTTTGTTTAGAACCTCATTGTTAAAATTATAATCAAAGAGTGCTAATAATACTTCCTCATTTATCATAAAATCTGTGTTGCTAATTTTTTGAGGGCAGCGATAAATCAGCACTAAGAACTAGAGAGCTTATCGCGAACGTAACTTGTTAAATTACAATTCCCAATTACACTCAAAGACTTTCTATATAGTACATTAATAAATGTACGCAGATAGATTCTTTATTACCCTATTGAGCTAAATAATATATCAATAATCATTTTGAGTTAACAGTTTTTTTTACAGTTTATATTTTTTTAAGTAATTATATCATTTGTAGTTTATGCTATATTTTGTTTAATTCCTCTAACGATACAAGCTTATTTATTTTATAATATAATGTAAAAATTACTACAATTTAAAAATATTTATTAGTTCCAAATAATCTTGCACCCAAATAGATCTCTGTTACATTATATGCGCCTGTTCTCCGTACGTAATAAATCGTCATTAATGCGTTGGGCTCATAAGCGTCACGTGACCATTAATGTCTTGTTGCATTAGCTTCGATAACGTCAGCTTGAATATTTAACGCGTTAAGTTCTTTTACACTACCGACACGGACATCTTTCTGCTAAATTTTGTTTTTGTTATAAAAGAACGACATTAACAGCCTCGTCTATTACAGCAAAGCTACCATTTAAGGTCGTTACTTAAACATGAATATTCAGGTGTATATTGGCGGTTTGTAAGCGATACCGCTGACAACCATCATTGGCTGCCGTAAGATTCTTATATTTTGCTCTAAAGCGCGGTCCTTTGATAGTAAAAATAAAGAAATACAAATTCCTTATTGCACATAAAAAAAAAACGAGAGAAAAAATAATATAAAATACGATGTATATATGCATACAATAGGCGTCCTTATCACTAAATTGTGATCTTTTCGAGACAACCTTTGAGTGAAAACAAAAGAAATTAACGTTAAGAGATCAGTGTACTAAGTAATATTAAGTAATGATAGTAGACTACGTAAAACCTGGTTTCCAGAAATCTTTTTCTAGTCTAGATGTATTCTTTGGAGAGTAATACAATAAAATGGTTAAATAAGGTAAAAATAAGCAGCGCAGTACCTGTTTTAAATAATGTATACTTGTTTTATATCATACCAACACAAGAAATTGTATAAAATTAAACAAAAACTATTTACAAACGTGTGATAGAGACCCCCCAATAGTCTTAGTTTTACTATAGGAATTTAATTTTTGATGTTATTTGCTTACATTAAGATTAACATAGCATAACCTGTAAGATCCACAAGGACAAAACAGGTCATACTGTTACTATTACTGCGTATGTAACTATATTAATATATTTAAGAAATGAGAGACAATAAAGAAATTTCTGATTCTGATTCTGAGTATGATAGAGACCATAATACTGTAGACCCTACTGCTGTAGATTACACTTGTAGGGCAATAACAAATAAAACATTTACTATAATAACACAAAAGATTTTACTAACAAGATGGATTACTAACATAGTTTAAGTTTATTGTTACTAACAATATGTTTATTGTGTGTCAAAATAAACTAATATTAATGATAATGTTTACGACAAAAACCATGACAAAAAGACACCTGATTAACGTGGCAAGTGCAGGGTAAAACTTCAAAATATATTCCTAAAAGATTTTGTTACCTATACTAATATTATACTACTCAGTTTTTTTATTTCTGTAGTGTACAGTACTCTAATACAAGTCAGTGGCTCTCCGTATCAGAACGATTTTGTTTTGAGGCGGTAATTCTAATAACTTTATAATGTATGCGCATTCTCTTATTCATACTTAGCGTTATCGATTCGGGAAATTTGCTTTTTTTTATGTTTGAAGTGCTAATCGTTCTAACATGCAAATTTAGTTGCCTGTAATAATATGTCTTTAATAGTAGACTACAAATCCTATTATAAAAACATAGTGTAAGTAACAAGAAACATGTCTATAGTCTTCGATAAAATATCTACGGGATACAGCTCGGGAATATTCGACAATTCACGAAGTCAACCGATATATTTTTAAATGTCTATTTTAGGGGGCTATCTTAAAATGTACAATCTAGTCTACTATGAATTGATCTTGTACGAGATTGAATCATCTTCGTTGCCACTTCAGAATTCGAACTTTTTCCAGTTGTTTACTAAAATCGTACTTCCATTTCGTTACAGTCGTTGAAAGCCAAACGTAAATGTAAATTGATTATTTTATTTAAACGATTTACATACAACCGATTTAGCGAACATTTAATTAAGTTGTAATTTTGACGTTTCAATTCTGTAATGTTTGATAGTATCAGGAGAACAGAAAAAGAAACTAAGAGAAATAGATCATCAGTTTGGAAGTAAGCAAAATATTATGATGTCCTAAAAGAAATATCTCTGAATTTTACGGTTTTACTCTTTAACATTTTCTTTAATTTGTACTGTCGTGACATGTAATGTCATAATTTAATGCAAATAATATCGATTTATTTCTAGTCAGTTCAATTAATTTTTAGCAATGAGAGCAAATCTACCTAAACGTTTGCATAGAAATCCTTTAATGAGCCAACGTAAAGTAAATTTATTCAGCTGTTTCCAATATTGAAATAGATAAGTAGCGGAATGTCAGATTGTCTGCTACTTTGTGAACGCAGTTTAGTTCTGACTTACGCAAGAAATAAATATTAGAAGTTTAGTTGAAACTTAGAGCTTTTCTCTTTAAATAGAGAAGCTCGAATTTCTGACACATCTAAAGAACAGTAGATTTTAGTATTTGATATAGGTACATTTCAATTTTATACCTCTATATACCCGTTCTTGAGAAAAAGGATATTACCGAGGGGCATACGGACGGACAACGTGATC
Source organism: Luffia ferchaultella (assembly GCA_949709985.1). NCBI lineage: Eukaryota > Metazoa > Arthropoda > Insecta > Lepidoptera > Psychidae > Luffia > Luffia ferchaultella. The sequence goes on from OX453256.1 coordinate 16,799,048, forward strand.
TTGTGAAAGTTCCGTCTTTTTTTCCTTTTTAAGGTAGGAACCCTGAAAACATTAGAATTAATGGACGATTATTTATTATTATTATTATTTTTATGACCTATAAACAATAAAATATTGGCACAGTGATTGCTAAAATAATTTGGCCTACGTATAAACTAAAAGGTTTAAATATAGGCAGAAAATTAGAATTCTGTTATGAAGAAAATATAATTAATATATACAAATACCACATGATCCTGGACCAATGCAATTTGCATTGATAGAAGAATTCTTTTTCTTCTGTGTACACATAAAAAAAAACAATTCTTATATCAATACAAATCGCATTGGACCAAGAATATGCGGTATTTGTATATATTGAAAGCTATATTTTCTTGATGACAGAATTTTTTTTTTTTTGAATACGCAGTAAGTTACATGCCTCTAAGCATTTAATAAAGCTAAAAGCGCGTAAGTGTTAATAAGTTACTATGATATTTTGCAACAAAACATTTTTAATACGTCAAGTCTTTAAAGTTCAAACTCAGTGACTCATAAATAACTTTCAATCTATTTAATTACATGAATTTATAAATAATCTGCTGATTAGTTGGAAGTATAGTGGGTACTAAAAAATACGTACTATATATTTCTAAATCTTTTGATTTGACTCCTAGCTCCGCGCTCATTTCAGCTAGGTAAGATTTTCGTCTATGTCATACCTTATTAACTAGACCACTTGGTCAGTCAAATCTGTCATTCTCGCGTTTCGATGTAAAATCACGAAGCAAAATAAACGAAGAATCAACATGTTGTGCGTTTCACCGACCGCCCACATAGAAGTGGGTACAGTAACAATATTTTTTTTTTTAATTTTTCCTCTATGTTTAAAAATTTACTTTAATATAAAATTACTTTTTTAATTATTTAAAAAATCTCTCATTATAATTTTACTAACGACAATCAAAAATATGTTTCAAAGCTTCTTTGAAAAGTTAGAAAATACAAAAAAAAACGTGTTTCTTGTTGTGATACGCATAGTAATTTTAGACACGCGAATACATTATATCTCAATTAACTCTAGCGAAGTAATAACCGTTAAAAAAAATCACTCCTCATTTACCACTTTCAACCATCAAAATGGCGCCGTTCAATTAACAAAACTCATTCGACTGTCACCGTTTACGTCAATTTATTGTACACCAATCAGAGCATGGCCAAAGTATAAATAAACTGTGAGTATGATTATAAAGGCTATGAGTTAGGCAAAATAACCTTTGAAATGAATTGTTTTAGTATTAGAAATGATATTGATTTTCGATAAGTTTATACCTCATGTGACGCTAAATGTAATCCAAACTTATAAAGCGTGTAGAGCTTACCGAATTAAACAAAAAATTTTAAGTAAGCAGATGGCGCAAACTAACTTTAAAGTTTCACTTTTATTATTTCTTTTAATTTTTAATTTAAATAAAAATATTAAAAGAAATAATAAAAGTGAGACTTTAAACATGTTTTTTCTCAGTAACCGTTAGTTTGCGCCATCTGCTTACTTGAAATTTTTTGTTTAATTCGGTAAGTTCTACACGCTCTATAAGTTTGGACTACGTTCAGCCGAACTCGCGGTATATTTGAAAGGGGGTGTTCCATTGAACGTGGTTCAACTTTAAACGTGTTTTTCTCTGTAACTGTTAGTTTGCGCCATAAGGCGATATAGATAATTCGAAAAGTATGACTTAATTTAACAATGAAAGTAATCTGCTATTTTAGTTATGGTTCTAATGAATATTTGGCACTATTTAGTAAAATAACCTTCTTCGTAACTTCGTAATCAAATCCGAAAATCTGACTATATAAACGTTATTCACGCGAATATCTACATAATTTTATTTAGAATGTGTATAAAAGGTAAAGATGTAATTTAATTTCTTTTTTTTACTTATGTACCCTATCAAATATATCATTGGATGGTTTTTCCCAAATTATATTTCGTAGACAATTTTTAATTTTACATCGTTGTTCGTGAAATATTAGACATCAAAACGTTTCGCAAAGTCCCTCCTCTCAGCCTGCGTGTATAATTTATAAACTATTGTAAGTTTACTTGTCCCCGCACTGTGGCGAACCTATGGATTTTCACTGGACGCGTTAATACAGGTGTAAAATTGCCTTTGCTTTCTTGTATCGAGTCTTTATTTATTGGTTACATCAATTAACCCTTGTCGGTACCCGTCAATTTACATATTAATGCATTTTAAAACCATAAATTAATATCGTTCTGGCATCCCCTTGTCCCCCTCTTATAATATGAAGTGTTTAAGAAATCCAATGATTCAATTTAATACCGACACGGTATATTAGGATGGTACTGACAAACGAGTTCCATTTCGATCGCGTTTTGATGAAATATGAATGTTAATAAATAAAGACATTTTTGAATTATACACCTATTTATTTCGAGATGAATTTATTTTGGCGTCCATAGGGGAGACTTGATTTAATGAGATAATTTATATTACGCTTGGTAGCTTTTGTTATATATTTACCAAATTACATTAAGTGTCTGTGAAGAACCTGCTTGTCTAGGATTAAGAACTGATATGTAAGTTGAGGTTTAGTTGCTCATTTACAACAGCATCTGTTAATATTCTTCTATAATTTTCACTTACAACGCTATACACAACAGTTGAAAATAACCGGAGTCACTATCGTATCCTGTTGTGTATTTAAAATATTTATCGATGTCTTTCGTACCAATAAAGTCGTGCGATGAATTAAAAAAAAATTATAATGAAAGCTTTTTAAAAACAAGCTTTTATTTAAAAACAATTAATTGAAAAAAAAGCTATCAAGTGTATGGCAGTTTCGCCCCCAGAGGGTTCCATAGATGCTGTTATATAAAGTATAGTTACATCATCATAACATCGTCAAGACCCCAAACTAAACATTAGCTTGTGTTCTGGGTGCCAAGCGAAGACACCACATACATGACAACAAAGATTCGGTACCAGTATCAATATTCGACCTGGGATTCGAAACCGGGATCCCCAGTTTCGTAGGCAGGGTCGCACCCACTAGGCCAAGCGGTCATCAAAGTTACACATCGTCAGAAGACACGAATACGCACGTTAATTTAAATATAATAAAAACTAGCGGCCCGTCCCGGCTTCGCACGGGTAGTATTCGTTTCTCATAAGAATCACTTTTTTTATCTCAGTCTTGTCTCATTCCCGTTCTTCCTTTCATTTTTTCGTTCCCATCGCAAAAATACTTTATTATTTCTGTTCTTGGCCCTAGTGTAGCTTCGTTTTCGTTTCCATTCTCATCAAAAATAACTTTTTTATCTCCGTCTTAACACATTCCCGTTCTTCCCTTTCCCGTTTTTGTTCCCATCGCATAAATATTTTATCGTTTCCGTTCCTGGCCCTGGTCTCATTTTCTTTTTGTTTCCATTCTCATCAAGTACAACTTTTTTATTTCAGTCTTAACTCTTTCCCGTTCTTCCCTTTCCCGTTTTCGTTCCCGTAACACAAATATTTATCGTTTCAACAATTTCTGTCAGTCTTAATTAAATAAATTACACTTTTGCGAAATAATATTTAGTTATGCAATTATTAAATTACTAAAATGGCTATTAAAAAATAAGGGTTGATCGTAGAAGGGTGAAAATTGAGGATTGTATGTATTTTTGTATGTTGTATCATAAAAAAATAGAAATTAAAAATTTTGTCTAAAAAAAAAAAAAAAATTTAGGGGTGGACTACCCCTAACATTTAGGCGGATGAAAAATAGATGTTGGCCGATTCTCATAGATACCGGATAAGCACAAAAAATTTCATCGAAATCGGTCAAGCCGTTTCGGAGGAGTATGGCAACGAAAACTGTGATTACTAAAATGGCTATTAAAAAATAAGGGTTGATCGTAGAAGGGTGAAAATTGAGGATTGTATGTATTTTTGTATGTTGTATCATAAAAAAATAGAAATTAAAAATTTTGTCTAAAAAAAAAATAATTTAGGGGTGGACTACCCCTAACATTTAGGGGGATGAAAAATAGATGTTGGCCGATTCTTATAGATACCGGATAAGCACAAAAAATTTCATCGAAATCGGTCAAGCCGTTTCGGAGGAGTATGGCAACGAAAAATGTGATTACTAAAATGGCTATTAAAAAATAAGGGTTGATCGTAGAAGGGTGAAAATTGAGGATTGTATGTATTTTTGTATGTTGTATCATAAAAAAATAGAAATTAAAAATTTTGTCTAAAAAAAAAATAAAAATTTAGGGGTGGACTACCCCTAACATTTAGGGGGATGAAAAATAGATGTTGGCTGATTCTTATAGATACCGGATAAGCACAAAAAATTTCATCGAAATCGGTCAAGCCGTTTCGGAGAAGTATGGCAACGAAAACTGTGACACGAGAATTTTATATATTAGATATATTTTTATGTAATACAACTGCAGATTAACGATTCACGGATTTTTCTCTTGACTTGTGCTGTGAGACCTCATTTCTTGCCGGATTTCATGATTTTAGGTCAATTGGAAGTAGCTTAGATTTTGATTTATTTGCGGGTGTCTTTTTTGATTGCGTTGATTTAAAAGCTTAATTTCCTTACAGCCCCGAGAGATCGTAGACGTATTTTATATATATTTCAACTTGATAGCTCCTAGCATTCTTAGGAAAAGGGTCTTATTACGAATAAATTAAGCTAAATAAAAGCTTGTAAAAATAGAATTGCCAACGTGATCATTGTTTAACCTTCCTAGATTATATACATAAATTGTCTGGAATTTTATCTAATCATCACGTATAAATAAAGAAATTAATTTGTGTAGATTTCATTCGCAATGTAAATGCTTGCTTTAAATACAAACATGCATGTATATTCGATTCTGAGCATTAACTTCTGGTTTGGTTATTTGTCTTATAATCGTACCCATTTCTATATATAATACACTTTGAAGTTTTCCTTGGGGACATGACATAAATTCTGGAAACGCGACAGTCTATATGTTAATCAAAATTACGTAAAATTACACCATAAATTGCACGCCTGCAATAATTTCACACTTCAGATGACGGTTATCATTTTTAAGTCTTAATAACAGGCGTAAGAATCATCAATTTTAAGCAAAATAAAAAATATATTTAATATTTTTAAAATCAAGCTTTAGCTAAAGCTTTAGGTACGAAATAGCACAAAATATGAATACAAAGAGTTCAAAGCGTTTTATAGCAAAATAATATATTTATATATAATACTTATATAACATGGGATTTTAGTAATGAATGTAGCCGACTAATAGAAGGCGTACGCTTGCTAAAATCGACGACGACTCAAAGTCTAAAAATTTTGTCAACTTCATCTATTTTAAATATTTCTTATCAGTACTTACCTGCAATTCATACAATGGTATGTAACTAGTTGTGATAAGGTACTACACAAAGACCTACACACAACACAAATATCTAGGTAACCATTCACTTGGGCTTTGGGCGGCCCGCCCATCTCCATTCTTCATCCTTAACTCAAATATGACAAGTTTAAGTCTCGAACTAAACGGTCAGCATTACTCCACTAATGAACTAACTCAAAGAGATTTTAGCCATTATTTCTATTTACTTCACTGCATCTAGAATTAATGCCCTATCTGAAGTTACAACCTGTACAATCACATATCTTACGATTTTATATCACGTCGTACTATCTTCTTAATTTAAAAAATTTTAAATGCGGCCAATGCTACTTTCGTCTCATCACAAAATTCGCCTCGACTCTACCGAGAATTTAACAAAGCTCGCCGACGGCGACGGCCCGATACCGAGAATAGGACCCCGACACACACAATTTGTCGGCGTAGCCCCTTGATATCTAAATTAGTATGGAGACAGACAGTCTTACTTTTTTTTTTATACATATACTCCGGATTGACGTCTCAATTAACTCGAGTGATACAGAAGATATAAATCGCTAACAAGTTATACGGTTATAAACTTTATAATTATACGTGTATGCGTATCTTTAAACAAAAGGTGTTATTATCGTATGTGTGGGTTATTCTGCGCCCACGTTTGATTAAACTTTATTGGCGACCTATCATTCTCTTAAAATAGTTTGTCCTGTCTCGTTTATCGCATCTCATTTAAGTTTATAATATAATCAAGTGTTACCCACCACCACAGACAATTCCTACCACAAATTGTTAATTATTTCCGAAGTATTTTATTACTTTAGTGTTAATTTAGTTAGACTTTAAGAAACTATAGGAAAAATTCTCGTATAGCCTAGAAAATAGTATAGACTATAGTATAGAAAATGGTGACACGTGTCGTGTCGTGATAACCCAAAGCGCAACGAACCTGTCTCAAATTTATAAGGCCATAGGGCCATGGTTTGAATCCGGGCGTGTACCAATGAGTTTTTCTGATTTAAGCACATAACTATCACTGATTCCGTGCATCGGAGAGCACGTCAAGCAGTCGGTCCCGGGCGCTGTCAATAGATGGCGGTCGTTACAATCCCCCAACCCGCAGCGTGGTGGACTTAAGCTCCAAGCACCCCTCACCCTGGAGGAGGCATAAACCCCTTCAGCGGGGTGAAAATGGGCTGATGAAGTGAAGTGAAGATTGAAAATGGAATTAATTTCAAATGAGAGGTTCAGAATAAAACGTCTTGGTCTGTTACACAGAAACGTGCAAAAAAAGATAGATAATTCTTCATGTTGAATCAACCTAGGAATACCCGGCGAACCAACTACCGATGCATCCCTAGTTAGTCAGCTGGCTATGTAAGGACGCGTCAACTTATATATATTCACACACACACTCATACTAGTAAGTCTACTGACCGATAGTACACTGCGATGTTCCACTCACACATAGTTACTCGGCCGCCATTGCTGTGCTTCATTGGTTGTTCAGTGACAGGGAGTTCAGAGTTTTTATTATATCAGTGGCGATTAATGTATGAATTATGTCCATAGATGTACATCCCAGGATACCGCGATGTGATCGTAAAAATCTCAGCAAAAAAGGGACGCCACAGATAAAAAGTACTTATTAAATTTTATATGCGATTTAACAAAATGTTTATATTTTTTATTTATTTTATATTATTATTATTTATACAAAACAGCCTATTGGCTGAGTTTTCGGAGTTTACATTTTCATTGTATTACACTTTTTTTTTCTACACCTTCATACTTATTATACGAGTATAATTATTTATTTATATTTCCTCCCCTTTCTTTTCCCTTTCTTAATTTCTCTATCGCATGTATCCATTCTACGGCTTCTCTCTCCCCATTTCCCTCTAGTAATTCTCCTGTTTCCCTTTTTCTCTTCCACCATACATGCTCTATCATATTTTATCATATCACCCCACCCCCGCATATTTTACATTTTCTATCCTCATCTGCCATCCAATATTTGTTTTCCTCTTCCAGATTCCCACATCTTAATCCTGGCATCATCTTTTGTCTTCCTCGTTCCCCCGTTTTTTTCAACTACATTGGCAAGAGGCCAATGTAGTTAACACTTAGTTTCTTATATCTTTTATTTTATCTTGTCTCCATTATCCTATTATATTCCCATTGACCTTGCTTCTCTACTTCTCGCTTCTCTATCAATTTTTCCATCTTTCCTCCATCTTGTCTTCTTCTTCTCATTGTTTATATAAAGAAAAATGTTTATATAAAAGCAAACAATTAATATAAAGACAATTAGTCATTTTACATAGATTTTTGATCGTTGAAGTATAGAGACATGATAATTCTGATATCTAAAGTATTATCAGCTTATGTTGTGATTATTATTGCTTTTTCTGTGTATTATTTATTGTAAAGGCACGCATTGGGAATTCACTTTTCTATAATTAAAATCGATCCAATGTTTCTACTATTTTTATCTTAAAGTAACAAAAAACAGCGTACGTTATAGTAGAGAATGCAATATAAGTTTGAACTATGGAACAAACGTAAATCAACATGGCGAGTGTGAATGCGGCACGCAGGTGTTGGCGGAAGGCCTAGCCTCATAGAGTCGTCAAAGAAACGGACTAATGTTCGATGATAAGTAAATTAGTCCATCGCAATATTTTTCCGCAGCAATATGATATTTTCGACTGGCCGAATAGTTGCGTGATTAGAGACCCTAAGTGCAGAACCGAAGACCGTAAGTTCGATTCCCGCCCCGTACAAATATTCTTGTGCATGAACATCTCTATTTTTTATAAATATAATACAGGCTCCGCCTAGATTGGGACTGGACGGCCGTGTGAAAAATGGTCCAAGGTGTATACATATTATTATTTTTCTAAATTTAAAAACCAAATCAATCTTCTTTTACAGCATCCAATTTTCTTTTTCTATTATTATTCTAAAAGCTACGGAACCAAGCGCCACGAAACGACAAGTAGAAAGAAACGCACCGGCAAAAATGAATGCAAAATAATACAATTTCGTTAAGAGGAAGGCGGACGACGTCGTAGTAAAAACTGTAGCCGACCCACAGCGTTTTATTTATTTTAGTACCTAATTTAAATAGAACAGGATTTAAGCACTCTGTGACTTTGTTGTGGTCCGCGAACAAATTGGTCTGTCCCGAAGACTAGTTTATATTGGCTACAAAGTGGGTGCTAGAAGAATGCTTATTTTTTAGATACTTCAATTCTGTGGTCTTGGTTTAGACTTCAGTTATTTTATGCCTCGTGATTTGGATAGTAATTGTTTGATATTTAATAAATAGTTATTTATTTATTTTATTTTTATTATCTTAGGAAAACCAACAGTTATTAACTACATATTAAATATCAAATAATATATATCAAATAATATAAAATATAGGATATATATCCTGTTCATAACAATTAATATATTATAAATACAAAAAAAAAAATTTTTTGGTAGAGTGGATTCTATGTAGCAGTAATCTGTTTGTGTATTGGTTGAGATTGCCTTCTTTGCTCAAGTAAAACATTTTTGGTGGCGATATTCTAAATAACCCCCAACCCGCAGTGGAGCAGCGTGGTGGACTTAAGCTCCAAGTCCCCCTCCTCACCCTGGGGGAGGCCTAAGCCCCTGCAGTGGGGTAAAAATGGGCTGATGATGATGATGATGATGATGATTCTAAATAAGTATTGATAACTTTTTCAGTTCTAGTCGCTTACTTAACATCACTAAAAAAAATACGTTCATTTTCAATTAGGACCCTCTGTAAAGTAAATTTTATGCAGGTTCGTATGCGACCGCGCTTAGTGACGGCACTACAAACCATTGTCTTAAAAACTAAGTGGATTAGAGCAGTTTAATTAATCCCAAGCGTTAATACCATTCATATATTCTTTTAACTTGTAATATCCTTTAAACAGAAGTGTAGTTTTGCATTTCTCGAATTTATTTATTGACAAGTCTTATATTGTGTGGAAGATAGTTATAAAATTTTAAACAATTACCTACCTTAGAATGAATTAAATATTTTATGGAACCCGTATGTAGTAGGTGAAATGTAACTGTATATTTAGTACTTCTTCACAGCTTCACCTATCGCTAAACTTAGCGAACTTACTAAACTTCATCATCATCATCATCATCAGCCCATTTTTACCCCACTGCAGAGGCTTAGGCCTCCCCCAGGGTGAGGAGGGGGGCTTGGAGCTTAAGTCCACCACGCTGCTCCACTGCGGGTTGGGAACTGTAACGACCGCCATCTATTGACAGCGTCCGGGACCGACTGCTTAACGTGCCCTCCGAAGCACGGTGTCAGTGATATTGTGTACTTAAGTCAGAAAAACTCATTGGTACTCGCCCGGATTCGAACCATGGCCTTATAAATTTGAGACAGGTTCGTTGCGCTCTGGGCTATCACGACTTACTAAACACTTACTAAACTTACTAAACCGTATTAGCCCGAACGCAGCGAACCTATTTCTAATCTATAAGGCCGTGGTTTAAATCCAGGCGCGTACCAATGAGTTTTTCCTGACTTAAGTACAATAACTATCACTAACTCCGTGCCTCGGAAAGCATGTTAAGCAGTCGGTCCCGGTTGCTGTCATTAGATTGCGGTCGTTACAATCCGCCAACCCGCATTGGAGCAGCGTGGTGTATTTAAGCTCCAAGCCCTTTTATCTAGAGGGGAGGCCTTAGTACAAAAAGACCCGATAGAATGGAAAAACTTATCTTGAAATTTATCAGGAAAATATTTTTGTATTTTTTTAATGTAACAGCCCTCTGAGACGATTGTCTTGACATTGTTGGTGTTACTTTATTACCCAGGAAGTCGAACTTCTATAGGATTTTTATTCTGGACTATTTGTAGTAGTTACCTATAGAAAAAAAATCTAAATTTTTTATTACGTCGCTTTACGAATAAAACTATTCGTACACATTGTCGAGTGGCTTAGCACTGACATAACCTTATTTTTTTTATAACTGTGGAATTAAAATAAAAACCATTTATCAGTTAATCGAGTTTAATTTATTTTTCGCCGTCGGATCATAATTACAAAAGTATCGCCTTTGTCATGCGACCATAGGTATATATCACTACATATATATCTATTTTCACCATAACTAGGTATGGGCGAAATTCATTGAAACGAAAATATAGAAATGAATATGAAAGAGACTATTTAAACTATGGAGTTATGTGACGTATTGTCATATAACTCCAACTGTGGCATCACCATTATCATCATCACGCAGCGATAGGAAGGCCACTGCTTAACGAACATTACCATAGTGTCATTTAATAATAATCAAGCCGTCATTATAATAGCCGTCTCCGTGCATTTTAAAATAAAAGATATTCACTTCACTTCATCAGCCCATTTTTACCCCACTGCAGGGGCTTAGGCCTCCCCCAGGGTGAGGGGGGCTTGGAACTTAAATCCACCACGCTACTCCACTGCGGGTTGGGGATTGTAACGACCGCCATCTATTGACAGTACCCGGGACCGACTGCTTAACGTACTCTCCTAGGCACGGAGTCAGTGATCGTTATGTACTTAAGTCAGAAAAAGTCATTGGTCCACGCCCGGATTCGAACCATGGCCCTATGGCCTTATAGATTTGAAACAGATTTGTTGCGCATTGGGCTATTACCACACTCATAACACACGGCACCGACGACGGCATTTTAAAATAAAAGATATTGCTGATTTTAAACAAACGAAAATGCATTCATTCACTGCAATACATTAAACAAACTATCATAGAATAACTTTCTTCTATTATTATTTATATTTATATATATATATATATATATTATTCTTATATTCTATAACTTATTATTATTTATAGATTATAGAATAATCTGTGATGCGCCATTGATGTGATATACCAACAACATTCCTGGTATGTCATACGTCTCTGGTATGGTATACCAATACATAAAAATCTCTTTTTTTTCTAGTATATGTTTGAATCGGATGCGGTTTCTCAAATTTTATATATTTTCTGTAATAAAAAGGCAACGTTCTGCCTTCGAAAACCCCATAGTACACCAACGGTAACAGAAATAAAATTCGAAGTATCCAGTTTGGTTCCGGTAACAGATCACGGTCGTACGACATGGAGATCGATGTTATAAACGTCGAACATGTGAGAAATTAATTCTCGGATAACTACCCAAAATGTCATTATTCAAGTTATTTTCTATTTTTCAACATCACCGTCTTTGTATGTATGTAGAAAGTCTTTAGAAATTTATTTTGCCACACTAAATTTAAAAATCTATACAGTTCTAGAATTCTAAAGTAGTTTGAAATTAGTAGATACCTCGAGAAAATGTAATATCTTCGACTACGAAACTCTAATGTGTGTTATAAAGTAGACCAATTAACAAAAAACCCACGGTACAGAAAAGAAGCAAAAAAAAAGCGAAAAATTTCTAACGTTAATACGTAAAAAAGAAGTAACAAGTTATGAGAAAAATACCAACAAAAAACGTAACAATTCATCATGATGGTGCCAAGTAATTACTGTTAGAAGCGCTAATGACTGACGTCCATTATTAATATAGAAGAAAACGTGTTTTGAAACTCACAAGACGCACGGCGATTCCGATAATAATCTTGTTTTAATAATCGACCTCTTATTTTCCCACAATCTGATATTAACTGTTGTTTGCCTTCCATTTTTCTTCCTTGTCAAGGTGGTAAATTTCCTTGTTATGTCTATAATAATGGATGTCACATTTCTATATACCGAATACTGTTTATATATCAACTTTTATATACAGTTTAATAAATGATAGACGTTTTTTAATTATTTTATTTACGAATTCATGTTTGATTGCCAATCACGGTGAATTATTCAATAAAAACATATTACAAACAAGTTGAAATATTTCTTTGTGATCGTGCTTATTGTATTGTGTTATTTAATTAAATTTGAATATTTATAAGCACTTAACTTGATTTTAAATAGATTAAGCACTACGAAATTTTTGTAAATAAATTATTATTATTAATTTACATTTAGAAAAAGCTTAACAAAATTCTACCGATAATAAACAGGATGATATATTATGTTGGTTACATATTATAATAAAATTAGATGCAAAATGTTTTGTATTTTGTTGTGTATTTTTTAAAGAAACGTGACTAAATCGTAACTTATCAAATAACAAGAATATTTCGATCATATTTCAAATTATATAAAGTATCATCCATATATTACACCACCCTTCAAATAGGGAATGATTTACATTACATAATGTCAACAGCACAATAATTTTGCAATTATTAATAGTATGTTTTACTGGCATTTTATTTACCATTATTTCGTTTTTTTTTTTTAAGTAAAAGCCCAAGATACACAAATTACTAAACATAAATTTACTAAAATCCATTTGAAAATATTGTCTTAGATAATATGACATTACTTGAGATGATATCGTTCAAATTATTTGTAACGAGGAAAATGTGTAACAATCAGAGACACAGGCGAAAAATTATATAGAGTAAAATTATAACAGAAAAGTAGCGTTATGTTGACATTTCACATAGAAAACCGAATTCCATTCGAGCAAAGCCGCCATCAACTTTCGTAGAATATACAACTATCAATAAAAAATATACCTCTGACATATTACGAGGCACGTAAAATCCCGATCATTTAAATAAAGTAATAAAACGTTTTCTGATCACCCCTTTTACCTTTCTAGTCTCAAAGTTATTCAAGGTAACGTATTCAAAATGGTTAATAAATATGAATCGCTCGTTAACTCGTAGTTAAATGCTTCCGGCTACTGTGGCCAGAAAGAAATACGACCGACTTTGGAATTAGCATATAACAACGAACGCAGGAGCGCCGTTGTGTTTGATTATATTAAACGTTATGAGCGAATCTTATAGTTTGTTTAAGGGTGATTTTCAATGAACAAGATCGTAAAATAACAAAAATAAGGCAAAGGAAAACAATTTTATAGAGCCGCAAATATAAATAGTAATAACATTATAATATATGGAACATTCCACACAGCGCCATTTAGCCTCAAAGTAAATATTGTGCTTGTATTACGGGGTACTAGACAACTGGTATTCATACTTAAATATTCTTTTATAATATATTGGTACATACTTTTTACAACCAGACACGGAACAAATGAACATGTTCATACACAAATATTTGTCCCGGGTGGGAATAGAACCAGCGATTTTTGGCTCCGCAGTTAGGGTGTCTAATCGCTGGACCGATCGGTTAGTTAATAGTTCATCAGTTAATCTGCGTATTAGTTTACACATCAGATGGTAAGTTTTCTTACTGTAATCGGAATAGGTCAGTAATCCCATGTATGCGTGGCACGCGTACCCACAAATGCGATCAATTGTAACTAGTATCTGTGCCATTCTGTCAGCCCGCTTAAGTTCACTATAGCAATGTCTATTATTGAGGAACAGTTAAATGACCGACAAAACCGACAAATAATTTGCGAACCTTTGCAAAGCCTATTATAAATTGTGTAGTAAATTCATTAAGTCTTTTTGTAATTTAGAACGTATTATCAATTTTTTCTATTTAAATGTTAGTACTACTCACCGGGGATTTTTTTCATCACCTTTGAAATTTCATCACCTTAGTACTAAAATAATAAAATGAAAAAGTGGTCATATTACCACGCGCGATGCGCAGGCGACTGACGATTAAGTCGGTCAGCGGCTGGCGGCAGAATACCCCTCACCACTACTCCCTGCGTAGCATTTATGTTTGACTCAGTAACTGGGGATAAGGGCGCTTGAAGATTAATCCACCACGCTGCTCTAGTGTGCGTATATTTTAACAACAACAACAACAACAACGGTTATAGTGCTTTCCGAGGCACGGAGTCAGTGATAGTTAAATCAGGAAAAAAAACTCATTGGTTCTGTTTTTCTTTGATTCAAATCACGACCTTCAAAACAAGAGGCGATAATAATAAAGAAACGTTAAATAAAACAAAACCGTTTCGACACTACTGCAAATAAACGTAACATCTTCTTAATATGGTCACACCGTTTCTCGGATAATTTATACGGACGCCATTTTGTTTGGGGGCTCGTTACATGTCGACGCACGCGACTGGTCGAAGTAATTATTATGTCGGAATTGCTCTACGCGTGTGTGTTTATAAAAACCCATGTAAAACCAGCGATGTAGTTAGTGGAAAACACGCACTATTCGTCGAGTATTAAATAGAAAATAGAGGGGTTACAATAAATAATTTGTAATGTAAAAACACAGTGTAATTAGAAACATTTAATTTGAAGATAATACCTATAGTGTAAAAAATAAAGCCAACATGATATACCTACTATGCAGAATAATCTACAATATTTGTAAAGTATTATGCTTTGTAGAAAAGCACCTTTGAAGCTACAAAATATTATATGAAATGTATAAAAATTTATTGTATTTCAATTCGTAAAAATAGACCAAGTATGTTTCGGACCACGCGCTATGCTTTGATTCTATAATATCTGGATTGACTTTCGCAATAAAATATCAACAAAAACGACCGGCCAACTTTCACATACTTGTGTGTGTGACTCGACAAACCACATACTCAGTACGCCATACTAACCATGTATGAAGCTCTGTGTGCGTGAATTATATAACCGAATTGTTAGGTGATATTTTGATTTACTTTTTGACGTCGACTGTTTTTTAGGTTCTAGTGTTTCTTTATCGATTATTTTTTTACGAGTGTCCTGAAATAACTAGAAACAAATTTGATTGAATATCCTAAGCAGTATCTACCTATTAGATTTTTTCAAATTTGATATGTTTTAGTTAAGAAATTTGACGGGGACATACGATAAAAAGCTACTTTGCAGTTCAATTTAAAGTGGTCTATAAAACCTCAGAATTAAAAAAGCTTTCTAATAACACCATGTATAATGGGATGAGCAATAAAATCCCTCTCATCACTTTGTTATGAGGAAGGTACCTATGAAGAAAAAAGAAAAAATTTGGCGACTAATAAATTTTCAATTGTCCATTCTCCTTTTCTCTATATATACACTTTCATTCACCTATGCATATGAATATCGAAACTGCGAAGATCTGACAGACAGGATAGACAGACACAGACGGACAGATGGACTTCAAAAATCATATTGCAATAAAATATTTTCATGCACATACCGCCAATGCTATAAAGTTAACTCGTACGTTCATCTAAACCCATTAGTATACCTATACTATTCGTAGTTTTTGCATATTTCACTGCTATCTTTTCTAATTTAAAGTCCACCTCGTAGGCACTATTATAATATTAAACGTCCCAATTAGGATGTCTTTCTATAAATCAATTATCCACTTGAAGCCGTGTTTAATTCAATTAACAAATATTTTCATAGATGGGTAGTTCATGAAAACTTAATTTTTGGCAGAGATCATTTCTGTTTATTTTTCTTTATATTGTTTTCCCATTTCTCATATGGATAGTGGATCTTTGCCCTTATAACTTGTGTATTCCAATCCAACAGTCATTGTCTTTATTCATACGCATGACCGCTTTTTAGAGTCGTGTAGTTAATTGTTATATGGCTTACGGCCGAACGGCGTTCTCCCGCCCCTTAAATGGCTGATTTTTTGTGTCCTTACCTCTCTGAAGTCTCAATCGGTACGTACCGTGGTTGGTGAGCAGAACGTTTGATCGTAGAATGGGCGTATGATCAAGATGGTATCATTTTGATTATAACCACGTTCAAATCCAGCTACAATTAGGCTTCTCAGCCCACGCGTGTCGCTGTTTAAACTTTGTTGATATCGTATTGTACAGTTTGTGAATGTGTATTGTAATTTGAATACAGATGTTAATGTGTCGTTAAAAAAAACACAGTTAAGAAAATTTAATTTATAGACGGATATTTTTACAATAAGTGATAAAATTTATATGGTTTTGCTTAAAGGACTTGTATCCAGGCTATGAATATTAATAAATGATAACGTGTTATAAAAACATTTTCGAATTCCGACTGGTTATTGTAAACGAAGCATGCTCATAAATTTATTATGAACTTGCTTTAGCTGTTCGGAAGCATGATACTGCATTCATGAACATTTATTATACCTACTTATATTAGACATACAAATAATAAAAAAATCCCCAATTGCTCCATTTCCTCCAATCGGCTTCAAAATGATACATTCAAAACTAGAAATCAAAGGGAACCTGCGCAAAGTACCTACTTGGAGCGCGTGGCCCCGAGTAAGTAAGTCATCTTCGGTACTAATGCTGGTTTACGAATATTTGGCGCGACACACACTTGTAGTGATATCGACATAGTGTAGCTCCGAACAAATATCTTTTCTACTCGTAGTTTCGCATATTTATCACATCTATTAGACACATGTAAATTTCTGTGAAATTTTAATACCTTTTTTTCAAATTAACTAGCTATTTTTGTCTGCTCACCCGGCACTCGTGGTAGTGATCGCCGGGAAGCGTCCTCTGCCCCACCGCACCGCTTCCCTACTTGTGTCGCCTATTTATCGCTAATATGTTCTACTTATAGAATCTTAACCTACTTTCTCTGTGGGCTAAGTTCATTTAGAAAACAACAAACGGACGGACGATCGAACGAACGGTCAAACTACCATTCCAATATTATAAAGTACCTAGACATATTTAATAAACTAAAGTATTTTGAGGCATATACTTAAAGACAGTAACTTTATGAAGTGGAATAGTAATATTTTTCTCTTTAATACTTGTACCGTTTAAGGATATATTGAATACCAATTTCGATGAAATTCAGCATAGGCGTAAGACATGGAGTAGGATATATATCCCAAATGAAACAACAGTTCCCTAGCGACGCGAGAGCTGGCGGCCATAGCATACACCTATTTAAGCATCAAGAGATCTGAATTGCGGTCGCGGGTCTGCTAGTGACAGATAAAATTCTACATGATACATTGTGAGGATATTCGTAGATTAGATATGCGATGTTAAAAGTATATAATTTACTACAGACATAAATTAACATCAAAAGTTATACAACAACTTGCTAGTTAAATTAGCCACGGCGTTTTTGAACGAGTCTGAGACACTCTTGTCTATTGTCTATGTAGAGAATGAGGCGTCGAGTGGCTACCTATACAAACTCGACCATTCAGTAAGGTACTTGAAAAACCATAAACTCGAAACGGTACTGCGCCAGGTAGGAATTCTAAGAAAACATTTTTCACAAAGAATCCTAGTGAGTTTTTGTAAGCGTTTGAAGAAGTTCGAGAGGCTTTTTTTTAAATAGTACATTTTTGTATATTTAGCTTTTAAATCAAGGACTAAATCGACATAAATATATTTTATAGTTACGATAATATAAGAAGCCTTGTTTTTTGAAAGAACGGAAACCTTAAACAGCTTTTTGATTTCCATCTGTCCGTCCATCGAGACCCCTTAATACTAAAGTCCTGTAAAAAAAATAAAGTTTCTTATTTTAATTTAGTTAAAATATCTATACGGACTATGAAAGCTTTTAGTAGGTACTTGCATTTTATACTGACTTGGTGTTATATATTTTTTATGACTGGCCATCAAAATCTTCCTTTTAACCTAGAATGTTAAAGACCTGGAAAATGCTTACAGGAAAAATGTGCAATTTCTCCAGTTTTTAATCATCCTGAAGGAGTAAACGTCGTGATGGTCAATTATTTCGAATATGTTTGTATCCAAACATTTATCTTCGTTTAACGAATAGTCGTTATATTGTCGTTTTGTCCCTCTGTCCCTATGTTGGTTTTTGTATGGAATGTTGAAGTCTCTATTAGACACGGGGCGGGCGCGCGGCAGCCGTGACCGCACGATTTGTCACGATCGAACTGTGATGACTTCATACCACAATTCCACATAGTCTGAAATGTCCACTTGAAACTTTTGAGTAGCTGTACTTATTACTTTTTACTTTTCTATATAGGAACATGATTATAGCCGGAATGTTATATCAACTGGATTTCTAAAAATAGGCTTTTTCCTTTGAATAATTCTGGATAGTCAGCGTCAAAAAACGTAGATAGAAATATGCACCTAACCATTCGGTTATTCACGCTAACAGAAACTGTTTTTACATATGCCTATCTAGTAACGAGAGTAGGTACCTACTTTGTGATTTGTTAAGTCGCACACACAATTATACAAAAGT
Organism: Luffia ferchaultella; assembly: GCA_949709985.1. Classification (NCBI taxonomy): domain Eukaryota; kingdom Metazoa; phylum Arthropoda; class Insecta; order Lepidoptera; family Psychidae; genus Luffia; species Luffia ferchaultella. The sequence continues at coordinate 16,817,666 of OX453256.1, forward strand.
TGACCTGTCATTTTTGTTGACATTATTTTGCGAGGGTCTAGCCAGACATTATGTAATCAAAGCTTTTGTTTTGTGGTTTCATCATCGGCTTACATCTACGTTTATATTTAAGGAAAATATTTATATCAAAATTATGGTTTCAAAAGTGGTGACATTTAATATTTGTCGTCATAAATTTGGTTCTTATGTGTAATACGGAATTTGACTTATATTCAGTAGATTATATTTATCAAGAAAATAGACTTACACTATAACAAAATTAGTAAAAAAAGTTTTTATCCGTGGAATAAAATGAAAATTATAAGCTATTCAAATTTTATTTCTGTCTCTTTCTTGCAAAACGATATTTAGCATTATTTTAAATGGACTGACGTCACACATATGTACGCCGTGCAGTATTGCTCTCTCTGTCTAACAGGACATTTTAAACATTCATTACTTTGTTAATAATGATTTTTTTAAATTCTTTCACTGTTATGATATATTAAAAAAAAAAACTCTTTTACTTATATATATATATATTTTAATCTTGTCAACTAGTCTATTGTGTATGTCACCAACCTACATAAAATTTAAAATTTGCTAAATCTTATTTGCTACTGTAGTGAAATACATATGAATTTAATATTTTCGAAAATTCTACTACAATTTGGAAAATCGGAAAAATATTTGTTTGCGAAAGTGCCTCTGAGAAATATTTACCTATTTTTTAACTTTTAGTACTTTTTGGCAACCAGCGAAACATAAACCCACACGTTTAGTATGTACAACGTAAAAATGAAACGAAAGGTTCAATCTTTTTAGACGTTCGTGCGTTTCGCGAAACCTTAGGTATCGTAGAATAGGCTTAAGTGTCACCACGCATAGATCAGTTCCCACCATTATTGCTAGGGTTGAGCAAAATTTGATTTAAACAAAAAGAAAGAACGGCTCTAAAAATACAACTAAAACAATGGAGTTATTGACGAACAAAAGTTTCGGACTATGTACAACCCTTATCCATGTAATTATACATCAATGACGTCAACTCCGTCAGTTACCGACTTCTCGGTATTTTAGTTTGAAGTTTATATCACGACTTTAAAACGGAATATTTTTGTAAATTGTCGTTCAACCACCTATACACCAGTTAAATGGTTGCCTTGCCGATTAGAGACGAAACAACTGATGAAGACCGTTCGCCGACACCCGCGCAACTCCTGTCACATCCGAAACTTGAGTTTATGTCAAATCACCGTCTATTGGTTAATCATATAGGTACTTATTTGATTTCACATCTTCCCCATTACCCGAAGTGATAAAACTCCATGAAGTTTTTAAACAAGTATACGGAATGAGAATTACCTTGAATCGTTTCAACTTAAAGGGATAGTCTTTCAGTTCGCGGCTTCGATTTGGCTTTGCTATCTCCGTGTCTCCGTTTCAATCCCTCTTCCTCGACCTGTTTCTGTGTAACAGAGATGAAAATAGCAATTTCCCAAAAATACCTATAAAATACCCATCGAAACAGCTTGCGGGCCATTTCCACCCCTGAAATGTATATGAATTGGAACCAAAATTTGCAGGGTCGTTAAGAAAGGACGTCCCTAGGACGGTACGTTTTATTTTTTGTTTTTTGTAATCCGCAATAATATCGAATTTAGGGCTCATTATTTTCACAAGCGAAGAACCGACCGAAATCGTGTTTTTCAGGAATTTATTGTAAAATAACTAAACAAGATATCCAAAAAAACAAGAACATACCGCCCTGTGACAGCATTTTTCCTGCTACATATATTTTAATTGTAATTATTGATACAGAAATACAGCGGGGATTACACATGAGGGGCCGAACCCTCTTTTTTTGTATGAAAAACCTACCACCTTAAATTGTTAAAGTATAGGTATCTATCAAAAGTTTCACTGTGTTTCTAGCCAAAAGATTCGAAATGCTTAAACTATAGTAACTAAAGAGATTTAGGCGTTGTAGGTACAACACAAAACCGCAGCGTACCTATCAGAAACTGAAATCCGAACACTATATATGATAAAGAGTTAGACGTCCCTAACAGTTTCCTTGAGAGGGATTTCGAGATTACATCTGGAACATTCTACAGCCATAAATTACAACTGAGGCTGTGTAAGGAATATCAGACTGGTAACAGGATGTGCGTGTGTGTATCTAATAGCGTTCGCACTAATATATCTATCAAGGTAACCGTTTTTATTTAAATTATTTAATATAATATAAACAAATTTAAAGTCGCTTGGCGTGCTATGGAGCGGGCTATGCTCGGTGTTTCTTTGATGGATAAAATCAGAAACACTGAAATCCGTCAAACAACTAAAGTTGTCGACATAGCCGATGCAATCAGCAAACTGAAGTGGCAATGGGCCGGTGATATTTGCCGTAGAACTGATAACCGATGGGGTAGACGAGTTCTCGAATGGAGGCCACGTACCAGAAAGCGAAGCGTTGGACGCCCCCCGGCCAGGTGGACAGATGACCTGAAACACCATACCGGGGGTAGTTGCGAAAGGCGGAGGACCGTGTGTGGTGGCGAGCCTTGGGAGAGGCCGACACTGTGGCGAGCCGCGGGCTGATGATGATGATGATGATAAACCGTTTTTATTAACATATAAATAATCGAATTTGGAACATTGTTATTAATGTTGATGTAATATGGGTTTTTTTCTCAAAGACGGCCACGAAAGGATTGGAAAGAGGACGTGAAGGATGTCGATAGACCGAACTGGACGCAAAGAGCGCAACACAGAAGAATGGAGAAAGTTGAAGGAGGTCTACACGAAAATGGCAGAAAAAGTCTAAAGAAGAAGAAGAAGAGATGGGTTTTGCAGATTGATTTTAGCAATCTGCTAGACTGCATCGCACCATCGATATTTGCTTACCTATAAAAATAAGAAATATCAATGCATATTTCTTATATACTAATAAACCGTTTTTTTTAGATACCTATTTTGTGAAATTTTCATTACTTTTCTTTTTTTTCACCTATTCCTAATAAAACTAACGCGATGATACGTCACTTTCATGCGGAACCAGTATGGTTAAATCTATTTTAATATACATACAACTTTTATCAAAATCCATTGAGTACTTCCTAAATAAAATGGAAATTTTGAAAATGAGAAGTTAATCACTTACAATTTTCTTTTGAAACCCCGATGAAACCTATACCTAAAGCCTACATTTTATTTTATTTTGTTTTATTTTATTTTGTAATATTTTCGTGAAACGTCAGCGGATTCCATTGCAACAAAAAGGACAGAATTTAAATGATCAAGTTTTCTGGGTAAAACCGAAAAACTGCGAAAACATTTTCATAACTCAAATTATTTGACATAATAATTTAGTATCTGAGTTAGACAGTATACGCTCCAAAACAGCAAGAGAATCGAAATTAGAAAGTTGAGTGGCAGCGGCAGCGGCAGCGGAAATTATTATGGCGCTGAAATGCAGTTGAATCTTATCGATTAGTTATGACTTGAAAATTAAATGAAATTCTGTTATGTATTTCCACGCGTGCGGAACGGGCGAAAGCTAGTTAAGAGTTAAAGTATAATTTTATAATCCTAATCCTGCTTGTAATATAAAATTATGTACAATTTATTTGTTTACTTTACACTACAACAACAGCAACAACAACAACAGACATCTAACACAGCGCCTTCTAGTCCCAAAATAAGCAAGTATTTTGCTTGTGTTATGGGTTACTATAAATATTTTTGATAACACGGAACAAATAGACATTTTCATGCACACAAATATTTGTCCCGGGCTTTAATCTAACCTATGACCTTTAATTCTGTAGTTGGGTCTCTAACCACTAGGCCAATCGGCCAATGGGTTCAGTATATAGTTTGCCTACAAATATCAGATAAAAATCAAAATTATATAAACCAATGAGGCACCGACATGTAGTCGGTGCTTCAACAGTAAACGAAGCATCACTTGTATAAAATAATGGATGTGTAAATTCTCGACACAGCACACTGATAAATAATTACAAGTAGGTACGTACCGAGAGAGGAATCTCAAATTAATAATTTACTAGTATCTACGAGTAATGTTCGTTACATATAACATGAATTTGCATTTGAAACGGTGCCCTCGCCATACTCATTAGTATCTAAACGTACTGAAATTCAGATACGTTTCGTGCATTTAGCGCAGTAATTAAGCGATTATCATATATTTGCCGTTGTTAGTGAACGGAATACACTGTTATTTTGTATTAGATTCGTACACTACAGATTCCCTGGAAGGTTTTCCGTCGAATTTTAAATCGATTTCTCTTTAACCTGAGGTTTGTATCTCAAAGAAGTGATAACGAAACCTAATTTATCTAAATCGTCTGTGATATGAGTTTGAATAAATATGCTTCATTTTTTAAAATATTAAAAAAAAAAAATTATTTGTAAGTATTTTGAAACACCATTGAAATGATATTATTAAGATACGGTAAAAATCTTTTTAATTTTTAAATAAATTATATAACAATGTTTTTTTTCTTGTTTCCGAAACAATAAAAACAAATCATATTAATTATCTTGGTAACTGACTAGGCAAGTCGATTTTTTAATTACGTTAAAACGATTATACCCCAATGCAGGGGCTTAGGTCTCCCATCAAGATAAAGCTTGGAGCTTAAATCCACTACGCTGCTCCAGTGCGTGTTGGCGGATTGTAACGACAGCCATCTATTGACAGCAACCGGAACCGACTGCTTAACGAGCTTTCCGAGGCACGGGAGTCAGTGGCAGTTAATGTAATGTACAATGTAATAAATGTACATGCCCGGACTCGAACCACAGTCACATGGCCTTATAGATTTGAAACAGGTTCGCTGCGCTCGAGCTATCACGACACTATTATTCACCTTCCAATCTATTCCTATGCTACCATCACAGCCTACCATTTATTGCTATGGTCTATTCAAATGTTCAGGGTTCGCTAGTATATAAAGATTAGAATAGAATGGACAATCGCAACAGGATAACTATCGACTGGATTATCGTCAGCTTAAATTTTATAGAATTTTATAGATCTTTAGTCGATTACTTTTTCTTCGTCAGTCTAAATCAGCAATGGCCTTACGCGGCCCGCCAGCAAATTTCTTGTGGCCCGTCCCGGAAACATAGCGCACGTAGGTGGCGGGAGTTGCGTCGCACAAAAAGATTATATGGTCATAGCGTAGCTTAGGGAAAGTACGCGACACTGTGGAATTGTTTTTTTTTTTGTGGCAACGCTAAATCTCTAGTTTTAAGTACTAACGAAAACCCCATTACTAAGGCTCCGCTGTGCGTCCGTTCCTACGTCTGTCACAGACACAGACCAGTCAACCTATAGACCACGCTTTAATAAACGTCAGTACGAAAACGAAATCGCCAAAAAGTGGCGGGTTGCGGAGAGAGGTCGGCTCGGTTTCATTGGCTCGTTCAAAATTGACAATTTAATGGCTTCCGACGTGCTTCCAACTAACGGCTCACTAGTGACGTAGTTATGTAGTGTCGCTACATAGCCTTGGCGAATGCTACTCCCTGTCAAAGCGTAGTCTATAAGGTTGACTTGTCTGTGGTCACAGAGCTGTATCGTCTGAACCGTAATATGTAAACATTTAAAAGTAATACACAGAGTAACACTATAGCCGCTATAATAAATAACTTAATAAAATAAATATAATAATTAGAGAGGGATCATGTAGGAAAACGTGTTTTTTATATTGTGCGGTGGTACGGAACTCTTCGTGTGCAAGGCTGACTCGCACTTGGCCGGTTTTTTTTTATACATGTAAAAAACAAATGTAATTGAATTGCAATCAAATCCTACATAGTTATTTGTTATTAAGACTTCTTTACCATTTTATTCACAACAGCTAGTATGAACAATTTATTATTTTTGTTCCTTTATTAATTACAGTATGATAGTGCTGTCCTAATAATTTTAATTATAATACATTTTGGGCTTTACAAAGTAATAGAATAATATCTAACGTCTTGTTTGGAAAGATAGTCTACCTACTATATATCTTTATAATCTCAATGTTGCACTATTACAATATAAATTAAATAGATTTAATTACAATATTAAGTGTCGTGATAGCCCAGAGCGCAACGAACCTGTCTCAAATTTATATAAGGCCATAGAGCCATGATTCGAATCCGGGCGTGTACCAATGAATTTTTCTGACTTAAGTACATAACTATCGCTGACTCCGTGCCTCGGAGAACAGGTTAAGCAGTCCCGCAGTAGAGTAGCGTGGTGGATTAAAGCTCAACCCCCCCCCCCCCCCCCCTCCCCCAATACCCTGGAGGAGGCCTAAGCCCCTGCAGTGGGGTAAAATGGGCTGGTGATGATGAATTACTATATTGGATATTATTATGTAATACCCATATGCAGCTGTATGGTATATAAACAGGAGCAAAATATATTTTTTTTTGTAACTACACCTTTTTTGGTTTTATTGGGTATAACTTAATATGTATGATTTTTTTGTACTCAGTATTTACCAATTATAAAATTAAAATCATTATTTAGATAGATATAATATACCTATTCTCACGTCTCATTAATGTCCCATTTACTTCTCTTGCGTGTCATTACTTATCATTGTAGTTAATTTAGTGAGATATCTGCAGTAACTCGACAGGCTAACACGTTTGTCATCATAATTCATCAAGCAAGATAAGCAGAACTGATGGATTGGGGTGAGTTGTATTAAATTAGATGGGAAGCTTAATTGTCTTCAACGTTTCCACGTTGATATTAGGTACTTGAATGCATAGACATACGTCGACCGCTTAGCCTAGTGGGCAGCAACCCTGCCTGCGAAGCTGGAGGTCCCGGGTTCGAATCCCAGGTCGGGTCAGTATTTATATGATGAATATTAATACTGGCACCGGGTCTTGGTTGTTATATGTATGTGTTGTCTTCGCTTGGTACCCAAAATACAAGCTAATGCTTAGTTTGGGACCTAGGCGTTGTTGTGATTGTGTGTGTTATTATTATTATTATTATTATTATAACGTATAGATCGGTTGTCACTATAGCTAGATATGGGTCAAATGTCAAAGCCAAATGCCAAATAACAAAGAAAGACTATTGAACGACTGAACTGTGTTCTTATCTGGTGACGAACCGTTCCAAGAATTCAAGAACCATGTGCAAATATGGTGACACTGTATCGATGTAACAACGTACTCGTATATATATCATCATCATCATCATCATCATCATCAGCCCATTTTTACCCCACTGCAGGGGCTTAGGCCTCCCCCAGGGTGAGGAGGGGGGGCTTGGAGCTTAAGTCCACCACGCTGCTCCACTGCGGGTTGGGAACTGTAACGACCGCCATCTATTGACAGCGTCCGGGACCGACTGCTTAACGTGCCTTCCGAAGCACGGTGTCAGTGATATTGTGTACTTAAGTCAGAAAAACGTCGTATAAAACGTATATATATTACTGATATATTATTACATGCACGTCGTCCGCAAATGTTTGAGACAAATCGTCACATAAGTGCATATTGGATTTTGTTTATATGAAAGGCTTACTTACTATGACGACAACCATAGAGCATTAGAGTAGGTTAGAGTTGGCGTGTAGGCGGATACGCTGTCCCCTTCAAGTATGCAGTATGTTGCATACTCAAGACAGATCTCATAACCTAAACTCTAAAATGCGACGTCAAATCATACCAAAGATGTAAGTGAAAGGGATGTCGTGATAGTCCAGAGCGCAACGAACCTGTCTCAAATTTATAAGGCCCCATAGGGCCATGGTTCGAATCCGGGCGTGTACCAATGAGTTTTTCTGATTTAAGTACACAATATTATTGACACCGTGCTTCGGAAGGCACGTTAAGCAGTCGGTCCCGGACGCTGTCAATAGATGGCAGTCGTTACAGTTCTGTTACTGGGGGAGGCCTAAGCCCCTGCAGTGGGGTAAAAATGGGCTGATGATGATGAAGTGAAAGGGATGGACGGATTTAACTGCTTTCTAAAATAATGTAAATCTATGATAAAATATTTACATACGCGTAATATTTTTACTTATATTCGTTATGTGAGTAGTTGGAGCTCAAATCCAGCTTTGATCACCAACCCGCAGTAGAGCAGCGTGATGGATTTAATCTCCAAGCCCCATCCTAACCCTGGGGGAGGCCTAAGCCCCTGCAGTGGGGTGAAAATGGGCTGATGAAGTGAAGTGAAGTGAGTAATTCTCTACCTCTAACCTCTAATCTACTCGATTCTCTGTGGTGACAACTTATCTATACGTAGTAATGTATATCAATAATCAAACACTATTTTCGAACATCCCGTATATAAATGTACCCTAAGCAAAACGTCTGATTCCTATATGGTCTCAATTTATTCTACATATATGCAAGAAAACGTTGTAAGCAGATATTTCCTTTCATTCCAGGTCTCGTTCCACACATCAACAATATCACATAATATATCAGTTGTTGATAAAGAACCGAGCGTGTATTAAATTAGTACGACATTACATACGAGTTTTCCCTCCCTTTCCCCACTCCATGCTCGACATTACGCCACCATTCTCATTCTCCAGTTCTCTCGCCCTCGACTCAGTTCGCCTTTTGCTTTATTTGGACGCATTATCGTAAATTAGGTCGCATTCGCTAGATGTAAGTGTCAAGGAGTCGTGTGTTTGCGTAAATGTTACGTACTCTACTTTCGTTTCATTTCGTCTCGGGAGGAGAGAGAAAAAAAAACGAATTTCGTCATAATTTCGTTTTTACGGATATTCGGACGTAATTATTTAAGGTTTTAACGTTTAGAAGATATATCTTTATCACGATAAATCAATAAAGACAAAGAAAACTGTAGTTCTTTGTAATTTTTCTTAAAATAATATTAATATGATTATCTTTATTTTTAGATTTTTTTATATTTAAAATATTTATGTTACCAATTACTTAAATTCTCAAAAGGAAAAATAAACATAATTTAAAGTAAATAAGGGTTCCTTTTTTGCCATTTTTTGCCATTTTTGGAACCCTGAAAATTAGCAGCTAAATACTACACAAATCAGGCGAAACAATTATTATCTTAAGTGGGCAACCATGCAGCAATTTATACTAATAATCAGGAAATATTTCCAAGAAAAAAGATACTTGAGCCAAAAGGAACGAAAAATATCATAGCAATATTATAGTTATTGTAGCCATAAGCACTCATAGCTGCGAAGGATCTAAGACACCCATTAAGTGCATTACACGCGCGTTAATGTTCCGGAATGGTCTGCATTGTCATCTAATTCCTATGAAACTGGCCTTATTTATGAGTGCGAACTCTATTCTTTTCACGAGGGTTCTGAACGACCTGCCAACAAAACTAACGGTGTGTAGGTATATATATGTTGTTGTGCAATAATTAATAAAATTAAATTTTGTTAGTAATACCTACGTACAATGACTTTCTAACTGGTGTGCTGGTAATCAGGCTTTAATTACATCCAAGTTACACCAGGGATAAATTAGAAGGTTGTGGTGGTCGCTCAGCATTTTACTAAAACATTGTCAGTAAAAAAATACTGTTTTTTTTTCAATAATTGTAGTACCCAACTTTCGCGTAATCTAACACTCACTTTAACAGTTATTATTAATATTTGTAAGATAACTATTTTAAAATCTAATTAGGCCTATAAGTTTTCTTTTTATCCTAAAAAGCTCTGTCTGAGTTATTATTAGTTTCTAATATCGTACTTGGTACTAAATAGTACATATACAATCGTAAAAGTACGAATTGACTAGAAGCACTTTCTGCACTTACCGTCTAACCACTCATACTCTAGCTAGCTGGTATGAGATGGTGAGTTTCAGTCCGCGAGGTCTCCGCGCGTCGGCCTTCACCCCCGCGAAATCGCGTTTGACATTTTCGATACTGTGAAGTGACATTTCTGACTCTAATAAAATCAAACGCTGCTGTCAAATTTATTTACCCTATGTATGCTATATACTGACTGTACCTATACAGTCAACACCTCATTACCAGAATGATACTCGTCACTCTAATTACAAATGTATTCGTGCATAAATCTACCCGATTATGAAGATAGAGATCCCTTTGTTATTCGGAAAGCTTACAAAGCCCAAAATCCTCATAAGCTGCTTTGAAGTCTATTTGCATTGATATAAAATTAGTGATGCACCAAATAAACAGACGAATATTTGTATTCGTCAATGTTGCTAACGTGAATACTTATGTGGCGATAGCAGTACACTATCTTACATTATAACGTATTATATAACAACAATGTATATATCTAAGTAGTACCTAAGTTATATAATACGTTATAATGTAAGATAGTGTACTGCTATCGCCACACTTATTAAAATCATTCACTGGTTTTGGAGGATTTTGTTGCCCAGTTCTATATGTTTTTGTGTACCTGAGAATAAAGTCGCACAAATAAATAAAAAACTAATATGTCAGCCAGTCAAAACAAAGTATTTGTTGTTAATAATACCTTAAAAGAAAGGTGACAGCCTCAGAGAATCCTCCGTGGTGACAGCCGGGTGGTAGCGAGCCCGCTTCTTGTTTAGAAGGCCGCGGTTCGAATCCTAGGGTATGTAGCAATGAGTTATTCTAACTTACATACACAACTGACTCTGTGCCTCGGAGAGCACGTTAAGCCGTCGATCCCGGTTGCCGTCAATAGATAGCAGTCGTTACAATCCACCAACCCGCATTGGAGTCGCGTGGTGAATTAAGCTCAAAGCCCTCTCATCCCGAGGAGGGGCTCAAGCCACTACAGTAGGGCATTAATAAGCTGATGGTATGGTAAAACCTTAAAAAGAAAAAGCCACGTTGTTTGGTGGTTCGATATTAAGTGACTTTTGCGTTACTTGTGCTTTGTTTCTGCATTCTACCCACAAACATTCGTAACGTCAAGGTGAAATACCAGTCAAATAATTTTCAAAATGGTTTTGGAATTAAAATAAATATTTTTATTTTACATACCGAATTGGAATAACGTTTTATTTTGAATAGTATGTATGTAGGTCTAAAGTTACATTTACCCCAATTGCGAGGTAAGTGTTACTTTCGACCAGTTCTACCTGTACAAATTTTTTGTGTAAAATATAATAGAGATTTTAACCCCTTTTCTTACGGCTATTTTATTAAACTGGTCTTAAAGTAAATTTTGATACAATTAACTATTGAACTTCAAGCATTAGCAATGGGTTTGTGTAGTACATTTATTCCAATTAACCAAACTAAAATAGCAAAAGCCACTCAAGTACTAATACTTGTATTTCGTAATTAAGTATGATAATCAGTATTCCATACTATCACTTCATTTTAAATAATTCAAGTATAAAATAAAATAACATTTTATTAGGTATATTAAATAAATTTATTAAGTAGGTTTTTTCTACTAGTAAGAAAAATAAGAATTAATTATTGAATTAATTGTTTATAAAGAAAATTATTTGAAAAAATGGCAAGTGCCTCATGACAATGTGCAATACTAATTTTTCTTAGATTATCATGACCAATATTTTTTGAGCTAAGCACACCTATTTTAAAGTGATATGTTTGTAACAATCACTTTAAAACGAAAAAAAAAAACATTTTTTGCGCCACCCAAGACTAACTTCCCAAAATTAAAATTATGTACAATCTTGGCTTCCTAGTTTAAGTACCTTTTAAGAAAAATTAACTTTGTCATGAACAGACACCTATGTGATTTTTAAATTTTCGTACGAAATCGAACTAATAAAAAAATGTTATATTTTCTGATGTCTGAAAAATGTGGAATTTAATACATATTATAAACTTTGCCCAACTAAGCGAAGCTACGCGTAAGCTACATTTCTTAAAAAGCTATTAGCAAGTAACTAAATTAATTAAATAACTTTTATTATTTTTATTTATTTAAAGTTTACTTAATTTAGGCAAGCGTAGTTGTCACCTCACTAGCACGTATGAAGTGTTTTATTTGATCATATATTTATAGTGATTTATAATTCACTAAAGCTTTTTGATGAGGGCTTGGTCGGATTCGGTTTTGAGGTTCTATTGGCTTGAACGTATTTAATAGAGATAATTCTGTACTAATTTTGAAGACGTCTAAGTTATCCTTGGATCTGTGTAGCTAATGATGTTGATGTGTTAACAAATGTAATGTAGAAATATAATTTAGTAATCTACAATCAAGATAATAATATTAATATCTGGGAGATCCCACACAGCGCCATCTATTCCCAAAGTAAGCAAGTATTATGCTTTTATTATGGGGTCTTAGACAAGTGATATACATACTTAAATATTCTTTTTTTTATAATATATCCATATATTATAAAAATATATATATTAACAATAATAATAATACATGGGACTTCCCACACAACACCATCTAATCCCAAAGTAAGCAAGTATTATGCTTGTGTTATGGGTTACTAGACAACTGATATACATACTTAAATATCCTTTTTTTATAATATATACATATATAAATATTTTTGCGAAGACACCACATACATATAATAACAATATATATACTTTTACACCCAGACACGAGACAAATAGACATGTTCATGCACGCAAATATTTGTCCTGGGCGAGAATCGGACCCGCGACCCTTAGCTCCGCAGTTAGGGTCTCTAACGACTTCAGTCAAATAAGATCAAAGTAATGTATTCAAACGCTTTTGTTTGTGTCCTTAGACAAGCTAATAGAAAATAAAGAATTACTAAACGTCAATAAACTGGTTTTAGTGTTTACACTAAGGTGTTTAACTGAACGTCGTCCAAACTTATAGAGCATGTAGAGCTTACCGAACTAAACAAAAAGTTTCAAGTGAGCAGATGGCGCAAACTAACGGTTAAAAAGAAAAAAAATCCTTTATTTTTTTAACCTTTATGTTTAATTCAGCAAGCTCTATACGCTTTATAAGTTTGAACTACGTTCAGCTGAAAACCAATAGAACATTAAAAATATATTTAACATCTAAGTAATTTAAAAAAAATACTAAATAGAAATAAAAATTGTGTTAAATTCTGTTTCACTGCAGCATACTACAAAGAAAATGGCATCAGCCAATCACAGCACAGACCATTAAGTCCATATGTTATCTACTACCTCAAGTTAGTACCTATTCGCGATCGGATAATATGGTAAGACCGACGCATTAAAATTGGTTAAATTGTCAGCACACATCTGTTTATTTATTTTTATTTTAACTTATTATTTACAATTTTTGGTTGTTTATGAATGAACAGATAAGTACTCAGCAATGGCCAAAGTTCGCGCCAATTAATTTCGCGCCAATTTAGTTCGCTCTAAAGTCAAAACGAATAGCTTCGCAGTAAGAAAAAAGGGTATCAGAGGCTCGAGATCGGCCTGCGCAAAACACAGCCGCGTCAACTTCGGATTGAACTAGAAGTTTGACGCGAGCAGTGTATTAACTTAGCTTCCATTGAGAGGTATCGACTCCAGGTGACTATCGCTGAGGTATACTCGCCATGCGTACATTCGTGTATTTTTATAAAGTCAAAATCGCTGCTACAACTACGCCCGTGAAGTCTATCCCTAAAATAACTGAAATTGCAACGTGTGTATCATAAATGACCGTCAATATACATATCAAAAGATAGCAAATGTAAATTTTATACCTATAATCTGCGCGTATCAGGTAATTTATAAAAACCGATTCCCAACCGTTCCGTTTCTATAGAATACAATACCATTGTTAAATCACAAAAACGCATTGATGATCCAAACAAACACGAACTCAATCCACCGTTTCACACCGGACGGTACGGTGTGTGGGGTTCATTAAAAAAAATTATTAAAGCCTATTAACAATTATAAACCGGAAGCTTTGGTTGGTTGAAGCGATATCGATCTATATATATATTTTTTTCCGTTTAGGCCCCGCCCGTTCGTATAATTTATGAGTAAATGTCCAATCACGTTAAAGCTACGATGACGTGACGTGTCGCTCGCACTCACGAATATTAATCACGTGTTAGGATTTCAAATCGGAACCCGTCCGTATACAAAATAAGTTATGAAGATTACATTTTTTTGTCTATGACGTTAATTGGACATAGATTCACTAATATTATTTTAAATTAGCATCTGCTTGCGACTTTGTCAGCTTGAGTAGGCTTAGCTTACCCTAATATACGTCACCCCACGCGGTCTTCTGTCACCTGCGTTCAGTGGATTTCCGCCACCTTTATCAGGCCGCCAAACTGGCTAGCGCTCAACACTCTGTTTTCCAATACGTTGTCCATTCAAAAACCTTTCTAGTTGGGCAGCTAGTCTAAGGCACTTGCCGCACCACCACCAATCAATCGCCACTTCATTTTCTAGATCTTGCAAGCTATGTCAGCTTCGTATTTGCGTATTATCTAGTTTCACATTCTGTTGTTCAAACATACTCCCTATATAGCCATCTCTATTGATCGCTTATCAACCTTCAAGTCTACCTTTTAGCAGTACACCATTTATGTATCATATATCAGCCCATTATACCACAGCGAAGGGGCTTAGGCCGCCCCTCGGGATGAGAGCTCTTGGAGCTTAAATCAACCACACTGCTCCAGTGCGGGTTGGTGGATTTTAACGACTGCTATCTGATGATGGCTACTGAGATGGATGACTTAACGTGCTCTTGGCATCGAGTCACTAATAGTTGTATACTTAAGTCACAAAAAAACTAATTGGTCCCTGGAATTGGAAGCAGGAGCTTCTAAAGAAAAAACTAACTCGCCACCGCACCGTTATCACACCAGGGCTAGTATACGCATTGGGAAAAACTGTTTTAATACATTGTGGTCACCACCCCTTCTACGTTGAATGAGTTCATTTTATCGTTCTTGTAAAGATTTGGATAAACTTTACGTACCCTCTGAAAACGAGACAAATACGATATAGGGGCGGTGTAACACACCCGCTGAAATCCTCCGACACCTAAAATTTGCTACATAACGCTATGTTCGGATCGGTCATAAAGTTTTGCTAGATCTGTTTGTATAGTTATTTAATAAGATGCCTTGCATTCTATTCCTACGGCTTAAAGAGTTTAAAAGAAAAGGGCTATTGTTTTTTCATCGTTAACAGTAATCGATTGTTAAACAAAAAGTAATGGACACGCAAAATACATGGTCCAGTTAAAAAATATTGATTGTCAGTCATTAACTTCGTTGAAACAAGTTTTCCGATGTTCGTGTGCTTGCGAAAGTGTATTTTTGCTCGTGCGTACTAAAAGCGATATACGGACCAAATATTCTTGAAGTCAGACGATTTTGTAATTCCACAATTCCAAATACAAGCTTTACTAGGTATTCGTACAAAACTGTAACGTATCTAGTCATGTTTGCATATGGAAGATAATACACGACTGACCGATTGGCTGAGTGGTTAGAGACCCTAGCTACGGAGTTAAGGGTCGCGGGTTCGATATTCCCGCCCGAGACAAATAATAAGAAGAGTGTAAATAAGAAGAGAAGTTATGAAGATCGCAATTTTACGAGAAAGATCAGGTGTGCAAGAAATGTAATAAATATAAACGAATGTACGAATGGAACATACAGCTTCAAGTGGCTTTATTAAAACTCCCACGTTCTCTGCATTAACAATATCGTTAGTCCAGTAGTTCACTATCGAAGCGAACTCGTCCAAAGTACATATAGTGTAATTTACAACTGCTCAGCCCGGATGCCTTCACACAAATTATGGTTCAAAATAACACATTTCACTCGCCGACACCGCGGCCCGTAATGCCGACGAAATTAACTATAATTGCTTAATTCGGAACTCATGCGTTCGCCAAAGTATAACCAAAACGTAAGTACTGTTAACTTCAACTCCATTTAAACGAATATTGATACCATCTACAACTGTTGTTTACAATACAACAATCAATCTCGCAACTGAGATTACCCGAGATCGCATGCAAACGATGCGTTAGTTTGTTAAAATTCATGTTACTGTTTTCTTTTACGTATTTCGTATGCGCTTGTTCTTCCATAAAAAAAGAAGATGGATATACCGATAACTGTAAGACAAAAAGAGATGGTAGATCAAACTTAACAGGTAATAGGAAGGACGTGTGAAAGGTATAAGCGAGGAATCATTAGGAAAATGCGTTTTTGGCTTTATTCCTTTTTCTGTAATGACGGACGGTTCTTTTTCACTATAACGAGCTGAGGTTACGAACTGTCTTTATGTTTGTTTAGTTAAAGAGAAAATAGCTAGAACCAAAATCTATATTGATAAAAAAAATTTAATAAAGTCTTATTTTTTTGTTCCAGGTGAAAAGTTCGACACTCAGCGATTAAAAAGGTAAATACTTGAGGCAAATATATTTTGTAAATAATATTACAATTTTGTTGTGATTTAACGGCCTCGGCTTAAAATATAATTTAAAAAAAAAATAAAAACCGACTTCAAAAACATAAACTAAAAAGTTAAAAATCAAATTTTCACTTTATAGAAAGGAGCATTAACAGGCGGCATATAGTTAATGAAGTCGGTGCCAACTCAGACACTTTAAATTTTGTTCTATATTCGTTATAGTTATAAATATATCATTGTTGTAATTGTTATTACCTAATAAGTACCCTTTCAAAGTGTCTGAGTTGGCACCGACTTCATTAACTATATGCCGCCTGTTAATGCTCCTTTCTATAAAGTGAAAATTTTATTTTTAACTTTTTAGTTTATGTTTTTGAAGTCGGTTTTTATTTTTATTTTAAATTATTTTATTTTTCAATTTTTAGTTGAACGCATCTGTTTATTTGTATTTAGTATAAATGGGGCTACTAAACGCGCTACTCTAATGAGACAACACCGCGATTACGCAACGTAAATTCAGTGTCAAATTGACGCATCAGCATGCCTAGTAGGCAGTGGTATTCCTATGTAAAACTTCAATCTTAATTATTATTTTTGTGCGAACTGAACATTTTGGCACATTCAACCGTATGAAGGAAGCCCAACAAAAAGTAACTGCTGTAAATCGTTGAGGAATTCCCTCGACTGTTTATGGTCTTCATCATCAGACCTGTAATGGCACTTATAACCCATATGAGTGCAAAGTTCTCTTCAATAGAAATGAACTAAGTCCAAACACCAGGTTATTGCTATAAATCGTTAAGGAGTTCCCTCGATTGTGTATGGTCTCCATCATCAGATCTGT
The DNA here is from genome assembly GCA_949709985.1 of Luffia ferchaultella. NCBI lineage: Eukaryota > Metazoa > Arthropoda > Insecta > Lepidoptera > Psychidae > Luffia > Luffia ferchaultella. The sequence continues at coordinate 16,834,849 of OX453256.1, forward strand.
AATGGTACTTATGACCCATATGGGTGCAAAGTTCTCATTAATAGAAATGAATTACGTCCAAACACCAGGTAATTGCTGTAAGTCGTTGAGGAGTTCCCTCGACTGTCTTTCAGCTCCATCATCAGATCGACTCCCGACTTTCATTAAATAGTACTAGTAGTAGTACTGTATCAAAATATTTAAAATACGATACTTTAAAATACGATTTTCGAAGGTTGCCCTCGATTTCTCTGGGATGCCATCATCAGATCCTGGTTTCCTTATCATGGTACCATTTCGGAGATATCTCCCTTTCACAAAAAAAAAATCATCCAATTCGATTCATAAACAACGAAGTTGTCCCTGAACACACATAAAAAAAAAGAAAAAACATATATACGGTCGAATTGAGTAACCTCCTTCTTTTTTGAAGTCGCTTAAAAATTAAGGGTTATTCTTTTAACAAAGAACTTTAACGTTGTAGAGTATTTATTATAATAACAAAATAACAGGTATTTAAAGAATATATATTACATTTTATTTTGTATTAAAACCTTCAAATAATTTCAGTTCAATATTGTATTTATATCGTATGTGTGAATCGACATTGAATGCGTAATATATTTAAAAAAAAAAATTGACGGAAAAAAATTTCGCACGATTATTAAGATGTCTTTTCACAGCGACGAATCATCCGTTTGTGCACAAACATTAAACTACTTACTCCATTCGATCTCTTTCACCTCTATATCCTGCGTGATTCGCAATAATTTCGAAGGAGCTTCGAGAAAAAAAAAATAAGGGCCATGACACAATAATCGCTAACGACTGTTGTAAACAAGACGGGGCGATGTACAATCAAAGTTTCACTCGAAATTTCTCGTCGAAATTCCGGTAGCTTGGTTCTTCGCTTCAGGCTATTATATCCTTGTATTTTATAGCTTATTTAAGCGGGATTTTTATTGTTGGTGTACCTTTTTACGAAATTGCAACATACATTGTTGTAGCGGTTCTCCTAATCAAGAAAATTATTTTTAAGAGCTTCTGAATTTTTATGTTTTTTTTTTTTTGTATTTTAATCTCAATGGAATGAAATAGGTACTTACAATAAGAGATTGTTATCCTTTACACTAAACTTCTTCCATTTAATTCTGAAATGATTCAAAATTGTTCCATAGAAACATTTCTATTTTGGTAACGTTAATATATTTAATAAATTGTTTCGTTAAGTTTTAAAATTAAAAAAAGTTCAAACTCATTTGTCCATCTGTCTGTACATGAGTTTAACTTCAAGTTCTGAGAAGGTTTTCTTTAAGCGCCCTGTCAGAAACCAATCCCTCATACTTGATTGCTGCAAAAACTCACCGAAAGTCAGTTTAACTTCGTTCAAGATGCCACAGTTATAATATGAAAAATATTCTTCTAGTTGTCGTATTGTATTTTTTTATTATACGTTTATAAAATTTTATTATTTCGTAATATAATACACGGAATGTGTGAGATTTAGAAATTAAATAAAATGATCTGAATTGCAATTGCTTAGTAATACTTCAAAACTTAAAAACACATTTAATATTTATTATTTTAATAATACCTACCAAACTTTATCGACAAACATATTTGTGATCCCTAGCTTCTAACATAGGATACTTGCATTTCAAAAATAATTTGTGTCTTGGCCGCACTATCCCGTAAAGGAATGCAGAAATTAAGAAGCCACTCAAAAGAAGTCATGTAAGTCTAAATGAATATTTAACTCCATTTCAGCAAAATTTTTAAATCGTCCAGGTGCGTGTCGGTCGGGCGGCTCGGGCCACGCGCAGTACGGGGTGTTCGGCTAAACGTAGTTCAAACTTATAGAGTATGTAAAGTTTACCGAACTGTCCAAAAAACTTAAACATGTTTTTCTCTATAACCGTTAGTTTGCGTCATCTGTTTAATTGGAACTTTTTCTTTAATTTGGTAAGCTCTACTAGAGCTCTAATAGAGCTTACCGACCTAAATAAAAAATTCCAAAAAATGGAACTTTAACCTATCAATTGGTTCAAGCAATCAGTTGTCTCTGGCAAGCAAATGACTTGTGACCTTGGTTAATGCGTAGTATCTACTTTAAACTTGTTTTTCTCAGTAATCATTAGTTTGCGCCATCTGCTCACTTGAAACTTTTTGTTTAGTATCTCTACATGCTCTACAAGTATAGACTACGTTCACCGAATACGATGTAGGTATAGGTAGGTACTTCTGTAGGCAGTACGGGTATATGTTTTTACCTCAATGTGTTAATGAATATATAATAAACGTTTGATTGAATATTTTAATTGATTTCTACGTAAAATTTCATTCATCAAACTCCTTCAACCATGGGTTTAGTTTTTTGCTTTTGACTCGGAAACCCCAATAAAATCATATAAATTGCCTAACTCGATTTAATTTGCATAATTTAATATTTTTCTGATTTTATTTCGGCCACCTTATGAGTTTTTAATACAGTTTCTATAATTAAATGCGTGGATGAAACGCTTTTATTAACTGCCATGCCGGCATTTTAAAACAGATGTTGTGCGTTCGCACTTGACGGATGGGTCAGCACAGGTCGGCCATCTTGGGAGCGGCTGCCAATCGCAGATTAGGGTCCCGTGGGACACACCAGCCTGTTCATGGGGATGAAAGCCGTAAACTGCGGGAACGATGATGGGTAACCATGAGCTGGGCGGTATTTTAAAAACGCATTTTATATTATTCGAGCTACATAATTAAAAATGATACTTTTACTGATTTGATTATTGATGGATTTCATGTAAAATTGGTTAGTCAAATTTTAACAGATTGCGTAATATTCACGGTGTCGTCTAATAATTTCAAAAAGTTTGCCTTGTTTGGAAACTCTTTCTTTGGTAACTTTCGGAGTTAACTTTACGAATCCGTTTTTACGGTTCAAAAAGCTTCATTAAAGTCGGACCTTTTTCAATATCTGAACGAAAAGCTTATTTTGTGATGTATATTCACGATCAATTTTTTCTGTGATTTACGTCGAGGCAGATTAAACTAGCGGCTTTTCTCCGTAGTACCTACATCAGCTGTTAGCATTACGGGATCTGTTTTGTAAATACATACAGCAGCGTCGAGGCAATATCGAGTTCTGTTGATTGAAACACTACACCTAACTTAAGCGAGAAGCGCACTATTTAATTTACTGATGTGACCTTTAAAAAGGGTGGATATTTCAACTACATTACAAAATAAAAAAAATAAAACTATATATAGGTATATGCAGTAACACATGTGCAAGCAAATGTGTTTGCGTACATTTTCATCTATTCTAATATTATAATGGATAAATATGTGATTTTGCGGATGATAGAAAATGATCTATTTAACTAATAATAAAACTAATTGACTGATTTTAAAACCTTTTTCGCCTATAAAAAGCCATATTATCAGTAAATAACATATTTTATTAAATAGCTATATTTTATTTTCAAACTAGCTTAAATTTTTTGCAATAGATAGAGTTTATAAGTTGAAGACTGACATAGGCTACTTTTTATTACGGAAAAAGGGGTCCCGATACAACTGTGTAGTGTGTAGGTAGTCCACACGTGCGGAGCCGCGGGCGAAAAGCTAGGAAAATGATGAATGATGTAAAATACACGTTTTTTGGCAAATGAATTGCGTGCGTACAATAATTTTGGAAAAAAAAAATTCTTCAGTAGTTTTTAACTTAAATCTTCAGATGATTTAATATTTGATACATTTTATTTTTTCACATTTACAACACTACGATCTAGACACAAACAAACACATCTATAGGTAACTAATCGCGTGGGCCTAACGCGCGTCCCGCCCTTCTCTCTTCCTCAGTCTGTGGCTCAAAAGACATAGCTTCGGTTCTCGAACAAAACAGCCAGCATTACTCCTCCATTGAACTTATTGAAAGCTCAATGGTTGCTACCGTCAAAAGCAAAGTAGTTAGATTGTTAGAAGAAAAATAAGACGTAATCAAAACTTTAAAAAAAATTGTTAACGAAAACTATGTAGGCCAAGTGCAAAGCTAATCAAATATATCAAAACTCGATATATTTTGCATCCCTATCTTACATAATTATGATCTTATATGGTGATTATAGGATTTAACTTTATTAAGAGCATTCACTCACAAACGTCTCATTAAGTTGTATACTGCTATTATACTATAACAGTTGGCACAGCATCCAATCGAGGCGAATGCGAACACACCTGTCATTTGATTTTAATAAAGTATGTAGTATGCAATAAGTAACCAAGATTTGGTTTTTAATGTACCTGTTACGGTTGTGAAAATAAACTTAAATTTAGCTAGCTATTCTTAACTTTATTTTCAAGGAGAGGCTAATGTCAATTTCTTACATCTTTAGCCGGCTAAGGTTAAGTGCCACCACAAAAAAGGAAAGAAGAATAATTCTTTTTATCTATTAAAACTTTTTATTATCCCCCAATCCGTATTTTTAGTAGTTACTCTTCCCCAGCCCCCCGCGTATCGATCAAATCTTATTGTCCTTTGAATTCAGGTTGATGTGCAGTTTAGCCGGAAAAAAATGGAATCATTTATCGCATTATCTAGAACATTGGCCTATTCTTGAAAATTACCTTAAATTTATCCGGTTAATCTTAATTTTATTTTCACACTCTCTTTAGCCGTAACATATCTATAGGTATGTTTCTAAACGTAGTGCAATTAAATGATCTATAATTACTTGTAATTGAAACATGTGGCTATGTTATTTATGAATAATTATTTTTATTATAAATTAATCTACATCTATAATATTTTTTTTTGCATCTTGTATATGCCATAGACGAAAAACGCGAAACGTCATTCAGAAGGAGACAGAATTATTATAATTTGGAAATGAGAATCTGGAACAGAAGGAATCAGTTTCGGAAACACGTAGGTTTCTATAATTTTACAACCAATAGACTTTCTATAAATTAACGTTTGTTTCCTAAAATCTTTAAGTATTTGACAGCTATATGTCAAACTATAGGATCACTCAACAGAACTGGCACCTGAAGGGATCAAATGTCAATTTTGATCCCAACCGATTCTAAATTTATTTTCTATTTCATGGTAATCTTACTATGATAAATATTACTTAGCTTATCTTACTCTCCACAAATTTAACTGTCTCCTTGTAAAAAGTAACGACATAAATGAAACACAAGCAGAGAAACAGAATTTTGCATTTAACATCAGTCACCATTTCGTTTCAATTTTTTCTATGATTACTTAGAGAATTTCCAGGTTATTTTTTATTTGTGTAATAATAGGTATCTACTATCAAAAATAAATCAAGACATGACGAATGGTTCCTTATAGAATGACCATTTACCTTTTTTAATGAAGATATTTCGTTGGACGCGTGCAGGTGCCCTGTGAGTCGTCGGACCCAAAATTGATCATACAACGCTACGGCCTTTATTACATTTGTACCGCTCCGCTATGTGCCCTTTATTTTTAGGGTCTCGCATTTAAAACTAAGTATCATTGTCAACTTAGTCCTTTGTCTGTTATTACACTATCATTGGGTAGGTAACTGTTAAAAGTACTCCCCTTGGAATTTATGGAAAAAGATTAGGTACCGTGATGTATGTAATAGGCTAGTTGACTATTTTTTTAAATATTATTTTATATTAAAGAGTTTTCTAAATATATCTTAACAGTGAAATACTTTTGAAAATAAATTCATTTTAAGCAACTTATGAAAATTTAAAATGTCCTGTTAGACAAAGAGAGCAATACCGCTCGGTGTACTAGCCTGTAACGTCAGGCCATTTAAAATAATGTTAAATTTAGTGTCGCAAGAAAGAGACAGAGACATAATTTTAATATCTCATAAGTTCTATAAGTTCATATTCTTCGTCATCTTGTTCGTCAATTTTGCTATCATATAAAGTATATTTTATTTGGTAAAAATAAAATATTTATTATTAGTCAAATATCCTATTCCATCACAGAGTCATTTTCAATTTGATATTTATATTTCGCTAGTTCTGTTACTTAATGTGCTTTAACGTAATCTAATATTTAAGGGGGTACGATTTTCATTCAAAAAAAGAGAGTTCGGCCCGTATCTAATCCTTGCTGTATTTTTATATCAATATTTACAGAATAAATATACGCAATATGAGAGATACTGTCATAGGGCGATATGTTTTTGTTTTTTTGATATCTTGTTTATTTGTTTTAGAATAAATTCCCGAAAAACTTGATTTCCGCCGGTTCTTCGTTTTTGAAAATAATGAGCCGTAAATTCGATATCAATTCGAATTAAAAAAAATAAAACGTACCGCGCTAGGGACATCCTTTTTTAATCACCCAGCAAATTTTGGTTCGCACACATTTCAGGGGTGGAAAGAGTCAGATCTCGCAAGCTGTTTTGACGGGTATTTTATGGATATTTTTGGGAATTCGCTTTTGTCATCTCTGTCACTCGGGTAAAGGTCGGAGAAGAGGGATTGAAACGGCGATAGAGATGCTAGTTCGAAGCCGCGGAGAGAAAGAGTACCTATCCCCTTAAGGGCAAAATTGATTATATACTTATCTACACAAATGGGTACAATTATTGAAATAAAACTTGAAAGTAAACCATGAACTAATAAAGTAAGAGTTATGAAAAAAAATATAGAATAGATATATGGCAAAAGTAATTCATTCATTCATATCTGATTCATTGAATTCATTTATATCTGGCAGAATCTTGATGTCAAGTTTGAAACTGAAATTGTTAGAAATATCATCAAAGGACGATATCACATAAAATACAAATGCTATGTAGACCTATACAAATTTTGTCTCTCATTGTGATCTAAGCTATACAGCCTCCATTGAAACAAACAATTGGATTCTGCGTTCACCGGATGACTGAGCATGTAACAGTGCTAATGAACGTTCCGTTTTAGGAAGGACTCCATTGAATATAGAACGAGCTCTATACAAAGCAAATACAATAAATCAGTCATTATTTACGTTCATCAATAATTTTGTAAATTAACTATTTTAGATCCTGGCAACCCCGAATCGACACACGGAACCGTCGTATCTTGTCCATAAATTGTTCCTTTTGTCCCGCGAAATCATTTTATTGTCTCAACTCCGATTTATTGCCACACAAAAGGTGCATAATAAATCGTGTCAGTCTGTCCATTGTAACATATGTTAGTAATTAACTTGTTAAATTCTTAAACGTTTTTACGTATTCACAAAAAGTTTTATAGACAATGATTATTTTACCTTTGTCTTCGTTGTAAAATCGACACTTGCATGTCGGTTTTTTGTCTCTGTCGGTTTGTTAACAGCAGCTTGTATGGTGGTGTATCAAAGTTCCGAATAAAATCGTAAATAAGGTATAAAGTTAACAAAGGCATAATAAAGTTTCTTCGATAGCTTTTTAAATGTCTTGTTGAATTTTAACATTTAATAGGTATATGTGAAAGTTTACTAAAGGTTAGAATAGAATGCGATTTAAATTTTCTTAGCAGTTTGTTTTTATACTGTTTAATTTAGCAGAAAATATATTCAAAAAAAACCTTGTAAATTTAGATCATGTTTTTAACGTGGCAATCCTATCTATACTAATATTATAAAGCTGAAGAGTTTGTTTGTTTGTTTGTTTGTTTGAACGCGCAAATCTCAGGAACTACTGGTTCAAATTGAAAAATTATGGTTGTGTTGGATAGTCCAGTTATCGAGGAAGGCTATAGGCTATACTACATCACGCTACGACCAATAGGAGTGGAGCATCAATGAATAATGTTGCAAAAAACGGGAAAAATTATTCCTTTTGAGGGCTTCCGTCGCGCGCGCTGCGTAAACGGTTGATGTTAACCAAAAATCATGTATTACGGAATTGTTCCCCTTTAAAAGTTCTAACCAAAAGTCCGCAACACCATATGTGTATCTTTTAAGGTTAACTTACTATAACCTTTTTTATGACAATCAAATTTGTTCTAACATTATGTACTATTTGCGAAGATGTTTTTTAAACGTAATATTAATCCTTATCAAATTAAATACGTTAGTTGTCTTAAGCATTTCATGCATATTATAATTGCCCTTTACATCACATAATTTAAATTAATATCTTAGCAGTTTTTATCGAAATATGAAAACTATAGCGGGAGAAAATAAATTCGCTGTCTGCCTCTGTTAGTTAACTTTTTACTCCCAAACCATGCAATAGACTTTGATACGGTTTTCAGTATTATCTTATTTTCTTATTATCTTATAATCTATTAATCTATATAATAGAAATACTTATTATAAAGCTGAAGAGTTTGTTTGTTTGTTTGAATGCGCTAATCTCTGAAACTACCAGTCGGATTTGAAATTTTTTTTTTTGCTTTTGATAGCCTGAATCTAGCGGAGGGTTATAGGCTATATATATATTCGAAAACGAACTGTCTGTCTATTCGAGCAAATAGTTTTCGGCCAAAACAGCTTAACCGATTTTGATGAAACTTTACACATATGGAAAGGATGTAGTCAAAAGTGACATACAGAACTTTTTGTATGTCTGTCTGTACGTCCATCTGTCTAAACCAATTTTAATGAAACATCACAAGTATGAAAAGAAGGTCGTCAAAACTAACAAATGTTACTTTTTGTCCGTCTGTCTGTCTGTACGTGTAAGGTCGTCAAAACTAACAAATGTTACTTTTTGTCCGTCTGTCTGTCTGTACGTGTATCTGTCTATTTGAGCTAATCTCCAAAACGGCTAAACAGATTTTAAGGAAACTTTGCAGACGGGAAAGAAGGTTGTCAAGAGATTTGACATTAACTACTTTTTGTCCATCTGTTTGTCTGTGCGTCTGTGTCTATTCAATTCAATTTTATCTATTCGAGCTAATTTCCACTACGGCTGAACAGATTTTAATGAAACTTTGCAGACGTGAAAGAAGATTGTCAAGAGTGTCATAAGCAACTTTTTGTGTTTGTTTGTCTGTCTATCTGTCTGTCGTTTGTCCACACTGATCTATCAACTACTACAGCCAAAACTACTAAGTCTAGGAAGCTTAAATTTATAACATAGGTTTATTTTATAACGTGAGCATTAAGTTAAGAAAGGCTTTTTTAGAAATTTCAAACTTAAGGATGGGAATGGAGGGACTCAAATAATGACGTGTTTCAGGGTTTTTAGATTTCCACATTTTAATGGTGGGAAACGGGAGATGAAAAATTGTATCGGTTTTTTTAAAGGGTGGAAGGGGAATGAAGATTGAAAGTTTGAATGGGTGTAACCAAAATTGGTTCCAGCAAAAAGTACGTATAAGCCATCTCGAACGAACGAACGTTAATAGTACGTATAACAGGAATTAGTAGTCTACGCAAGCGAAGCTGCGGGCGGTCGCTAGTAATTTATATTCCAAGTGAATGCGAACCACTGCATCACACTTGTTATACTATAGAGAAAATATTTTTAATAATTAAGTGAAAAGGCAAATTAAAACAATTAGATTTTTGATGAAAATATCGATATCTTAAAATTCTTAAATAATCATACTTAAAAAGATGTCTAATTAGTCGATATGAACAATTAAATCATTTTCCATATAACATTTAAATACAATTCATTTTAAAATAAGAAAAACAGTGCAAGTACTTAAAAATACAGCTTTTAACAACATGAAGTTACCTAATGTAACTATATCACCAATAAAAAGAACGCGACCGTACTCATTCCGTACTTGTAATGACTTTGCTTTTTATTTTCTACTGACAACACTGACAACTCGGGAAACATCGTTTTGCGTTTCGAATTTCGAACTCACATTGACGTTTTCGAATGTCTTATTTTAAAGAAGAACGGAATTACTCTCCTAAACGTAAATGGAAAAATATGCTTTATTGCGATATATTTAGGATTTAAAATTGAATGTTAAAGAATTCGTATTAGTTCCATTTTAATGTGTCGCTTTTGGTTGCTTAAAATAATACCAAAAGAAACACATTTTAAGTGCCTCAGTAACTATTAGACGATAATCAATTTTATGTTGTTGTCATAAAGTTTGAATTAAAATAGCAATATAGCATCTGATCACTTCACCATATATAAGAATAAAAGTTATTGAATGATCTTTGGATTAGATGATTATCTCAGTGGACCGTGCTCAACCACGTCTCTCGTCCGAACTTTTTATATGGTAATTGAAATGTAATATGACCATAAGTTCTACAGAGCGAGTGCGCTATCAGCGCATTGCGGAGATCATTATCAAAAACATCATTTTCGTGGGCGCGATGATGTTTTAAATATAGAGTTACATTTTATAAGCATCATTACGATTACGACGGCGCGGCGACGAGACTATCTAAGAAACAGGGGAATAATATCACATATTATAATAAATTTTAGTAATTCGTAGATAAAAGATAAAACATAACAACTATACATATATTTTAGGAGATCGTTTCGGAAAATTCCATTCTCCAAATTGGTCATACGCACCTGACGCACACGCTAAAACTACTCACACGTTCATTCACCGATCCTAGCAACACGAACCAAAGACGAGTCAATTGACTCGTAATCCGTGGCCTTGTTTTCTGGCCTGTATGTACGTATCTACTTCCTTTACAGTGAATCATAAACCATTTTAAATGATTATTAAATTATTTTGTGACAGAAGTCATTTGAATTTTATCTCAATCGATTAACACTGTTGTAACGTTCTTAGAATTCTCGATAATTCTGGTAGCGGCAATCAAATCTATTCTCCTATTGAATAACACCTAACAATTATACAACAATACTTACAAATATTTTCGGATAAGATAAAAAATGCTATACACAAGCTTACGAAGATAAGCGGCAGTAAGCAAAACACAAAGAGAAATGCTAACAAACAAGATGTTCGGACACAAAAAAAGGTCGGTGGGCCGCAGATGCGTTCTTGGACTGCACAATTAATATTTCATATAAAAATAACGTCTCTATCTGAAAGTAGTAGAGACGCTATGGATAAGGATATTGAGGGGGAATATTTAGCTAATATGAAACATTAATTTACTAACAAATCTTTCGAACTCAAAAAAAAAATTACGCATTGAATTCGACCGCTTCGACCGAAATCGACGACCGCTTAGCCTAGTGGGTAGCGACCCTGCCTGCGAAACTGGAGGTCCCGTATTCGAGTCCCAGGTCGGGTCAGTATTTATATGATGAATATCGATACTGGTACCGGGTCATGGTTGTTATATGTATGTGGTGTCTTCGCTTGGTACCAAAAACACAAGCGAATGCTTAGTTTGGGGCCTAGACGTTGTTGTCATGTATACGTCATAATAATAATAATAATTATTATTATTATATTTTTTTAAACTTTCGTATATGCTTATGAATGTAATGTTTTTCAGGTATTTCTTTGGTCAATATTTTATGTATGCCAATATTCGTCGTATAGACAAATATTCGTCATTCGCAGTCATACATACATTGTAGGGCGAATACAAATATGTATCTAATACATGTCGTATAATTATTATCCGTTGCATTACCAGAAGGAAGCAATTCATTACTCGGAAATAGCTGACGTGTTATAAATTTTTGTGTGAATAGTTTTTGTTCGAAGGCCATATGCCGTGGTAATGTTTTATTCAGCCCAACGGCGCCGTGAAGGGCGATGGACAAAAAGTTCTGAGGTTTACTAGACGGGGCTAGTCCACTGGCCATTTACAGGGAATTGTGTAAGATGTAAGGAACTTAATAACTAGGCAGTTAGGGTTTGTTTTTGATTGGTATAGTTTGCAAAGACATCAGCCCTTGGACATACTTATACCAAACTAGGATCATGTGCTATTATATATTCTCATTACAGAATTATATATTATTCATACATTTTGTACAGATTCTAAACTAACATGTTTTGTACTATTATATTGAAATAAAAGCATACCTCAAAAGCACACCATTTCCAGACGATTTTGCATTAAAACAAGTATTTTATTATGACGAAAGCTTAAAGTTTACTTTTATATAACGAACCCCTACAGTCCTACATTTGCTGACATTCAAAATAACAATAGCTGCCGCTGACCACCATAACCATCTTTTGTAATTTTTTCATACAGATTTCTGTATAACGTCCCCATTTTGGTAGAATTTTGCGACATGTGTTGCCCCTGTTACGCACCGTATTAATCATTTGGAAGTCGGCATGGATAACTGTGTACAAAAAATATTACTGCTATTTAAAAACTAAAAAAACGAACTTATAGCGATGACATATACTCATCGCTTGATACATCGTCTATGTGTTCAAATGGACTTCTATTTGTACCTTGTTCTACTTGAACTATAGATAGAACTTCTACTCTGGAGAATATTCTATTGTACTCTTAATGGTTTGTTGGTATAGAATATGATTCCAAAACTACTCACTCACAGACATAATAGAAGTAGGAATAGAAGTACAAATAAATTACACATTCTTGTACAAATCACGTGCAAATTTTTTTCCACAATTTACATATGCAGAAAATCTTGAACCTGCTTAGGATATTCTCAAATTTTTTTTTTTTTAATAATAATAATACACAATCACAACAACAATTAAATCTAACCTTAATCATGCACTGCCACCGCATAGACGGACAAATGTTTTGATCCATGTTTTGATGTAATTATGCCTTAATTTATTAGCTCATGCATATTTATGAAACTTTTAATTTCATTAACCTTTTTTTTTAAATTACATTGTATCAGTAACTGCACCCAAATTGTACCTACGTATAGACTAGTTTATGTCTTATTAACTCTGAATAAACTACACTTTTGTTTATAAACACTGGCAACCCTGTAAAACCTGAGAAAGGCCAGGCCATCTGAAATTATAGATAAAAATGTTTTGAATTGACCTATGATTTCTCCATTACTATGTGAGTTCATCGATGAAACATTTAAACTAATTTAGGAAAATATTTAATACATTAGTGTTGATACAATAATGGTTGACTCAAAAGGTCTGAAAGCCAGATGCGAATACGATTAACAAAAAAAAATGGGATAGGCAATATATAGTTATTATATACGTAACGAATTTTAGGAATTTACAGTCTAAAAATATATGGGAATAATAGTTAATGCGCACTTGGAGACGTGTTGTTATAAAAAAATATTTTATGATAATATATTATTTTACTAAAGATTATAAGCCCTGAATCTATTAATCTGTACCACTTCCCTAAATCGTTTTGACGTATAGTAACAGATACACAATTCTCAGAATGCGTAGGCGCCATTTTTTACGATGGCATTTAAAAAAACAATGCGTACTATAGGTGTTGTTTTTACAAAGAACCCCTCGAGATCTCAAAGCTCTTGTTTGGTTATTCGGCCACTTGTCCCGGATGACAGTTTAAAATATTTCGCTACTGATGTCTATTGTTCTTCATGTGCTAATGTGACGGAGATTTTTATGATGATTTTGTTATTTTGACGTTTTATGGTTTTGGGTGCTCCATTAGAGTCATTCACTGTCGTGTCTTAAAACTTCTCAATATATTCAAAAGCAATTTTAGAAATGATCTGGAACAACTAATGGTAACCAAACTAGAAAAAAAAAACCATATAGAAAACTATAATTTATCTTCGTCCACAAAAATAAAATTTACATACAAAAATTTAAAATCTATAGCTGTCGATATTAATGAATCTTGTTTGAAGCTAAGCCATACTATTACAATAATAACATCCATATGATTAACACCTCAATATCGAAACACCTTTAATCGAGAAATCCATTAATCATTGCCCGAATAAGAGCAAATTTGTGCCACACCGGCATCGAACCCAAAACTACCTGGGGAACCCAAAAAAACTTCAAAAAAAAAGTGAGAATAACGCCGACATGCCAATAAACTAGTAAGACATCTCAATTTATGGACTAAGCATAATCGACTAAAACGAAACGGATTCTACGAAATAAGTATTTTAAAAGACGCCGTCGGCGTTGTAGATGTGAACGCAATATTTTTATTCAGTGACGACACAATCAGATTAAAGTTTTTATTATAGAGAGGATCAAGTCTCTAATACTTAAGACGTGTTTAAAAAATAAAATACTCCCTGAGAGTAAAAATATTTTTTAAAGTAGAAATATTTTTTCAATAATTTCGTTTCTTTGTTAAGAAAAAATATGAGAAGTTCGTTTTGAAGGAAACTTAATCAAAGCCAAACTAAAAGGAATAACGAATAGCTGTCATCGAAGGAAATAATCGCTGCCAGCCATATACATCCGACAACAAATAGATACGCTTACCCCTAATACTAAAACAACAAATAAAGTTTGAAACATCACATCCTTTATAGTGATTACCAATTTCAAACCTCATTACTCGATGTATAGCGGTATGGTCACAACGGTCAGTGCCCGTTTAAAATTAAAAAAAAAAAAACAGGACGTGACAGCTGCGTAGGAAAGGACGGAGGCTAATAATAAAGTCGAAATTATATTGGACATTATACATTATCTTAATTTTGATATGCTTTACAAAACAGCGTTAACTCGGAAACATATGGCAGGGGATATTCGAGCGGGAGCTTAGGATTAAAGCGATATTATGCTTATCGAGTCTTTGTGTATTGATAAATATTTAGTTTTGTATTTAGATAGTTTGGAACGTTAAATAAAAAAAAATATATAAAAGAAGTTAATGGCGTAACTTCAATACGGGAAAATTTAATAAATATAATGTTACTACAAAGAAAAAATACTATAACATCTAGTCTACAAATCTAGGGCATTTTTTTCTTCACATGTTAGAAAATTAATAATAATGATTAAAATATTGTAAGTGCTGTCGTGATAGCCCAAAGCGCAACGAACCTGTCTCAAATTTATAAGGCCCCATAGGGCCATGGTTTGAATCCGGGCGTGTACCAATGAGTTTTTCTGACTTAAGTACACAACTATCACTGACACCATGCCTCGGAGAGCACGTTAAGCAGTTGGTCCCGGACGCTGTCAATAGATGGCGGTCGTTCCCCAACCCGCAGTGGAGCAGCGTGGTGGATTTAAGCTCCAAGCTCCCCTCCTCACACTGAGGGAGGCCTAAGCCCCTGCAGTGGGGTAAAAATGGGCTGATGATTTGATTTGATTTGAAGTGCTAATGAAGTTTCAACGTTTCAGTCACTGTCTGTCACCTACGCAATTTTCTGGAATATATGCTCAACTTCGATTATTGCTTCACGGAAAAATTTCAGACGGAAAAGTTGTAACTTAAAGGTAAGTACTTGGACGTAATAATGGGGTAGTAAGTGTAATAGTAGAGGGTAAACAAAAACAAATAAACGTCAATAACGGTCCATAAAGAAAAATGTCAAAGACAAAAACCGCGCTGACTGTTCTGAGCTGTTGACAGTCGACACTCGCCCATCGATAATTCAGCTATCTCGCTCGCTCATCTGACAGCGTGTGGGTGCGTTCCGATATAAAAAAAAAAGAGATCCTTACACAAAAACTGACCAGAAAAAATAACAGGTAACCACCGAGACTTCGTTAGCGGCGCTTTCGAACAAAGCGAGGCAACAGATAAACATCGCAAGCTTCGAAGAAGTCACTTTTGGAAAGAATTTTCGAGCTTTTGTTACAGTATTGAATTTATTGTAGTGAAACCTTTCGCACTTTCGATTGTGGATTTTAATAATGTAATGTAATATTCTCAGATAGTAGAATTATCAAAATAAAGCGCCTCATACTACCTACATGAGTACATTTCGCTCAGATATATATCAGACCTTATGTCATTATCGTTGTATGGTTTAAACATTTTATTAAATTACACATAAAATGTAATTTCAAAATATTTACTTACTCTTTCAGTACTAATTTCACATTAAAATTTGCGACGCCTTAAATTCTGCTTTACAAACCAATGTAGCGTGGTGGATTTAAGCTCCAAGTCCCCTCAAATTGAGGGGAGGCCTAAGCCCTAAGGCAGTGGGTTATAAAAAGAGCTGATGGAATAGAATGGAATCACAAAACAATGACGTTACATATAGTTTGAGATAGACTGGTTACTTCAATACAGAAGAAACCTAGAACGTGGCTCTTGCATTTCTTATGATTGCATTTACAGGTATATTGGATTTACTGTGTAGAAATAAAATAAATTTGTTTAAAAGACGTTGTCGTTTTTAGTATAGTTCCAATCAACCTTTATGGCGGATGTGAACATAGGCACAAGTCGCGTCGCAGTAACCAGTTTTAGGTGTAACGTGACGCAGTGGAGCGAGGGGCATACGACTGAACCTGCGCAAGCATGCCTGTAGCGTTGTATTCCGATCCGCCATAAAGTTTGATTAAAACTATAGTAGTATTATTTCAACACTTACGCATTATACAAGAAGGCATTTTGAAAACTGAGGCAGGAAAATACAGAAGTTACGTGACAGATTAACTGCGTAGAACTGAGCATAGAGCGAGAGCAAGTAAGGCTTCCTTACTTTGAGTTTCCTACACCGAGAGGGCGGCGTAGAACTTGTCTAACTAAGAACTATATCTATCTACCTAAAGTCATTGTTTACAACACTATTTCCAAACAACCAAGTAGTGTATTTTTTTCGTGGTTACGGTACGGTATTTCCATAAAAGTACGAATTAACTAGAAGCCCTCTTCTGCGTTTACTGTCTAACCACTCATACTCTGACTAGCTAATGCAAGATGGCGAGTTTTAGTCTTAGTCTTAGTGCGCAAGGTCTCCGCGCGCCGGTCTGCACCCCCGTGAAATCCCCGCACACTAGTATTCGACCCCGCAAAATTGCGAAATGTCACTTCGACACTGTGAATTGACATTAATGATTCAATTAAAACCAAACGCTGATATGAAATTAATTTACTTTATGGGTATTTCATTTACATTTATGAAAAAAAACTTTACAAAAAAAAAAAATCGACTTCAAAAACATAAACTAAAAAGTTAAAAATAAAATTTTCACTTTAAAGAAAGGAGCATTAATAGGCGGCATATAGTTAACGAAGTCGGTCCCAACTCAGACACTTTATTGTGATCTATATTTATTATAGTTCTAAATATGTATATCATTGTTGTAATTGTTATTACCTGGTTTCATTCATTGAATCATTTAAAGTGTCTGAGTTGGCACCGACTTCATTAACTATATGCCGCCGATTAATGCTCTTTTCTTTAAAGTGAAAATTTTATTTTTAACTTTTTAGTTTATGTTTTTGAAGTCGATTTTTACTTTTTTTGTAAAGTTTATTTTATTTTTAAATTTTTAGTTGTATACATCTGTAACTTATTTCTGTTTAGTGTAAATGGGGCTTCTAAACGCGCTACACAAATGAGACAGCGCCGCGATTCCACAACTTCAATTCAATGTCAAATTGACGCATCAGCATGCTTAGTAGGTAGTGGTATTCCTATGTAAAACTTCAATCTCAATTAGGTATTATTTTTGTGCGAACTGAACATTTTGGCATATTGAACCGCATAAAGTAAACCCAACAAAACAAAACAAAAGGTAACTGCTGTTAATCGTCGAAGAATTCCCTCGAATGTCTATGGTCTCCATCATCAGACCTGTAATGGCACTTATAACTCATATAACTGCAAAGTCCTCATGAATAGAAATGAATTAAGTCCAAACACCAGGTAATTGCTGTAAATCGTTAAGGAGTTCCTTCGACTGTGTATGGTCTCCATCATCAGACCTGTAATGTTACTTATAACCCATATGAGTGCAAAGTCCTCATCAATAGAATTGACTTAAGTCCAAACACTAGGCAATTGTTGTAAATCGTTGAGGAGTTTCCTCGATTGTCTTTCGGTTCCATTATCAGATCGATGCCCGACCTTCATTAAATAGTACTAGTGGTAGTACTTCATAAGAATATTTAAAATACGATACTTTAAAGTACTATTTTCGAAGGTTCCCCTCGATTTCTCTAAGATGTCATCATCAGATCCTGGTTTCCTTATCATGGTACCACTCTGGGGATACCTCCTTTCCAACAAAAAAAAATTATCCAATTCGGTTCATAAACTACGAAGTTATCCCTGAACACACATAAAAAAAACATATATACGGTCGAATTGAGAAACCTCCTTCTTTTTTGAAGTCGTTTAAAAACCTCCTTCTTTTTTGAAGTTGTTTAAAAATATGAAGATGTTGATTTATTCAGATTCTAATTTTAAATTATTCTCTTTTTAGGAGAAAAACGCATTTTACTCCTGTTCTGCAAATCACTTTTAATAACGAAACTTTTCCAACTAGACTGAGTATAAAAAATATAAAATGGCAAATATGCCCACCTGTTGTAATCTCCACGCCAAAAGACTGTATTGCTTTTTTTTTGTATACTAAAAGCTTGAGGGGTTTAGTGAGATGTATGCATATGACTAAGTTGTATCTTTATTTTTGATATATGTAGGTACTATTTAAAAAATAAGTTGTTAAAAGCTTCATAATGTTTCTGTAGATGAAAGTTTTTAGTAGTTTCTTAGTTTTTTTTTTGTGTCTGTTCATATTTTGATTTGAATATTTATTACCGAAATACTACAAACTGGATTGTGGACGGAAACCATACGAACGAAGTCAGAAGCGATAGCTTGTTTTTAATAATTTGTTGTATTGCAACCCCACAATACAATCGTTGATCTTCTAAAAAAATACAATGTGACATTGAGAATGAGACATCACTGTCGCTACACTTGAAAGGTCGGCCTTTATGATGTTATCTGGCGTCACTCTTTGAGTTACTGCTGGCTGCTTATAAAGGAATGCACGGACGGACGGGCGATCAGTATTCAGTAGAGCGTGGCCACATAGACATGTTAAATATTTATTTCGTTAGAAAGGTCATAAATTTAAAAAAAAAAAATCACTTATATTCCTTGGAATCGTTCCTATTGATTACGTACAATGCGTGGTACAATCCTCCTTCTCTAAGTAAATAAGTCAAATAATATTTTTTGTCAGTTATAACGCAATGATATTTAGAACTAATGTTCGTCCGCGACTTTGTATGCATGGTTTCCACACATTATTTAATTTTTAATCTATACAGATTAAAAACTAAATATTTTTTTACTTCTTAATATAAATAGGTTTTTGTACATTAAGTCAATTTTGTGAAATCTCAGTCTGCATTACTACTTACTGCTGCGCTTTTTAAATGTGGGGTGTTAATACATGCTTATCATGTAGGTATCACCTTATCGTCTTTTTAAATAATAAATAATAACATATACATCACAACAACGTCTCGGTCCCAAACTAAGCTTTAGCTTGTGTTTTGGGTACCAAGCGAAGACGCTACATACATATAACAACCAAGACCCGGTACCAGTATCAATATTCATCGTATAAATACTGACCCGACCTGGGATTCGAACATCTCCAAATCCAAAAACATCTTCGGTATTCAGATCACCTATAGACCATCGGCCGAGATCGTTTTTCTCATTTATCATATCGCGCTAATGACAAAATACGGCAGATTCCTAAAGCTCTTCTTTCATCAATATTAAATGTGCCCGTCTTTCTCTTCGTTAAGGAAAGTTTAAAAGGTTTAGGAAGTAACGCTACATAAAAAACGCCAGTATGTACTTAGTCTAAAATAAAAACGACTATTGCGTAGCCCTCTGACTGGTATACGAATTAACCCGAAATGAAAAACGAATCAAATCATTTTTCCCTTCAAAAATTTAGTTTCCGTTTAAGTTGTATGTACTGCTCCTAACTTTCCTCCTAAGCGTCTTGTACATAAATATTATGTTTACTGGTCTAATTAGCGACTACCGACAATAGCAAGTGGACACCTAACGAGAATCATTGATTTTTTACTTCAGACGGCATTTTTGACATGGACACAAGTTGTGGCATAATCTTCTTATTCTTCCTAAGCCGACGGAAAAGGAACACAATTGATAAGAGCAATACTTTTCAAAACTACCGCATTGTGTTACTGGGTGCGATACGATACATAAAAAAACAGCCTCGGCTGACGGTCTACGATAATTTTGACCGTTATTTACGAAATTTTATGACATGTACCCATTTCGTTTTTCTTTCCATAACTGACAACACGATACAGGTCCGTCCCCCATGTTACACAAGGGGGTCGCCGTTTGTACACTGTATTTAATTTCATCAATTGAGTTATCAAACATTTGCGTCCAAGTCGTTAGTTGTGTCAACACGATCGTATAAGCTTTGGACACGCGATAGTGAAACTACTATCGAGTTTCAACCGTTTTTTACATATTTATATTCTAGACGAAATTAAAGTGGTGTTAAAGCGTTCGAGATTGTACTATATGGTCTAGTTGAGAACTTGTTTTACCCTAACTGCCAAACCAAAAGTCTCGGGTTTTATCCCCGACAAATGTTTGCGTACCTGAACCTGGATGTAAAATATCTGTATTTGTTTGGCAGACCATTTGCCGTGTGGTTAGAGACCCTAACTGTGGAGCCAAGGGTTGCGGGTTCGATTCCCGCCCGGAACAAATATTTGTGTGCATGGAGTTTATATATCAGTTGCCTAGTACCCATAATACAAACATAATGCTTGCTTACTTTGGGACTAGATGACGTCGCGTGGAATGTCCTAGATATTATTATTATATGTTAAAAAGAATATTGAAGTATGTATATCTGTTGTCTAGTACCCATTATACAAGCACAATACTTGCTTACTATATGATTAGATTGTGCTGTGTGGGATGTCCTAGTTATTATTATTATTATATGAATTACTACCCTATAATACGTTCTAGTGATATCGTATTATACCTGACGACAATGGGCCAATAATGAATTCCTAAAGAGAGGAAATAATATTGTGGTGCTTTTTTCATCAGCAGGTAGTCACTTACCGTAGTACTGGTGAATTTTCTTGTAGGTACCGAGAATCCTGACGTTTTTCATGTATATATAAGTGGAAACCTATAATAGGCTAAATTTGATTTTATTTTCAATTAATATTATATATTAACAGCTGTTGGTTTTCCCACAATAAATAAAGAAATTTGAATTTTCATTCCTTCTACACTAAAAAGAAAACAATTAGTATGACACGGCATATTTGTACATTGATGACGGACGATTTAGTCCGCAGCATAGTCATTCGCATGGTCACTCAATGCCTTAATTAATAAAAAAAAAAAAAATTTTTTTTGTCCAAATACCAAATTATGATTAATTTTTCTGCTAGCCGAATAATGGATACACAGAGCTAAACAGACAATTTGCCTATACTTGTTTTAATGATTACGGAATATTTATTAACCTCCGTGTTATTATTACTGTCGGAAAAATATTTTGATGTAATTCTTATTTCATAAACATTAACGATAAAAAAAAAAAACGAAAGTATTATTTTTACAGCTGCGTCCACAAATCAAGTTTATTTTCCCGCTGACCCGAATATTTGAAGTAAATACGTTTTTATTGAAAAAAAAAATCCTTTTATATCTCGGCGTTTTATTTGCTAACCGAATGAATTTCATCGGTAAAGACAAATCTTGGGTAACGATCCGGATTAGGTTATTTAAATTATTGACAAATATTTAAGATGGATTACCGAACCCATTTTATACCAACGTTTTCAATTATATTTTCTATTTATACAGCAAATATTTTATGATCCGTTCGATTTAATAAATGAATTAATGAAAAACAAATATTTTATGAAAAATAGTGTCTTTCAAAAGTGTTAATAAAAGTATATTTTAGAAAATAATTCCTATTATAACGTTTCTGTATTATGATAGCCCGAACGCAGTGAACCTGTTTGAATTGTATAAGGCCATGTAGCCGTGGTTCGGATCCGGGCGTATACCAATGAAATTTTTCTGACTTAAGTACATTAACTATCACTGACTCCGTGCCCCGGTGAGCACAGTAAACGGTCGGTCTCGGTTGCTGTTAATAGATGGTGTTCGTTACAATCCGTCAACCCGCATCGGAGCAGCGTGGTGGATTAAGAGCTCCGAGCTCCCTCATATTGAGGGAAGGCCTAAGCACCTGCAGGGGGGTATAAAAAGGGCTGATGAAATGGAATGGATCGGAATAACTTTCCCTAACCTTTCACTGTCAGACACTCGATGACCTATTTAAAAATAGCGAAACCCAGTTTCAACTGTTAATTAGTATTTGGTCTTCAGGCAATCACCTACCGTACCGTACATAAAAAATATTGTACACTTTTTTCTTGACGTTTAAAACGCTACCAATTTCCTTTGTCATAGAGAACCATAGAAAATTTGTGATTTTTTTACCCGACTGCGGAGGGCAATGTTTTTCGAGGATATGTATGTGTGTATCCTTGATATATCTTTGGCATGCACTGGAGCCTAAACGGTTTGATGAATATGAACATATGCGGTGCCTTTTGATTCTTCTTAATTATTGGAGTGGCATAGGGCATGATTTCAATAATCAAAAAAGAGAGGGAGAATATATTTTTTCTATTAAGTACAGCAATTTTTTTAATATCGTTTTTCTTGTCAAAATTGTTTGTTTCATTAAAAATATCTTCTGGTTCGTATGACAGTTTCTTTTTTTTTAAGCTTGAGAGTTCGGAATAAACAAGTTTTTTAATTAAAAAAAAAAAATTTTTATATTAAATTAATTAATCTGAACCAATAAATAAATAAAAAAACCAAATAAATAAATAATTATGAAATGTTCCAGCTTGTCACATGTGACTATCATAAACGAAGAGTTAGACGTATTAATAGGTGCATTTACTCAAAATCAATTAAACACTTCCGTGACCTAAAAGCTTTGAAAAAAAGGCGAACAATTTGTTTGTCTCAAGGTTTGTGGAAAGCGATAGAACTTGCGAACCTTTGATTATATAAGATAGCGCACTTAACAACCTAACCATATTCGTAGCAGTCGACTGCTGACGCTACATGAAGTAGAAGAAAAATAAACGGATTGTAAACGTCTGTAAACGATTTTAAAGTGACGTGTGATGTAAATTTTACACCAAAATTCGTGTGTTTATTTCGCAGTAAACTACTGTAAAGTGAAATAAACGTAATAATACCTGACAGTGAGTTATACTAAGCCTCCTACAGAACCCGGGATCACAGTAAAATCATTTGTAGTTTAGATAGCTCTCGCATATGCATTGAAGTGATCGTATAAGTAAAGACGATAGCTTCAACCATTTTGTGAGCAATAAACATTTTTATTGTAGTAGCTTTTTGTGTCCCATGCATTTTTACTGTCCGTTTTATTTCGCATGTTAGTCGTGTCGATTCGTTTATATTTATTTGGAAGCTTTTCGTAAATCGAGATAATATAACTTTTAATAGAAACACGTGTAGTCCCGAAATATAGGATTTTATTCACCTAATTTTAAAATCATGCAAGTTGAAAAATTACGTACTATATAAAAAATAAAAAACCGTAATAATAATAGTTTTTTGCAATAACCGGTCCAGTTGGTACCCCGGAAAATGAAGTTTAATAGAAACAATATTGAACACTCGTTCAATCACTAGTAATCTTAAATTTTGTTTCTAACTTTTACGTTTGGTTTACTCCTATATGATAGAAAGCTACAATTGACAATTTGACGACCGCTTAGCCTAGTGGGTAGCGACCCTGCCTACGAAGCTGGAGGTCCCGGGTTCATATCCCAGGTCGGGTCAGTATTTATATGATGAATATTAATATCAGTACCGGGTCTTGGTTATTATATGTATGTGGTGTCTATGCTTGGTACCAAAAACACAAGCTAATGCTTAGTTTGGAGCCTAGACGTTGTTGTGTTGTATACGTTATTATTATTATTAATTTACATGCCTGATAGAACGCTAAAGAGTTTCAGTATTTTAATTTGTAGATATTTTTAAAGTTATTTTACTGTGTCCGTTATAAAACAGGTTTTAGTCATACTAAGTCTAGGAAACACTCAGATGCCTTAAGCTTGTCTCGAATGTTCTGCTATCTTTTTTGTCACCAACTCCAAACGAAGTGTACCCACTTACCTACATATCAGGACATATTATTAAAATTTACGATTCACCCACAAAATATTCTCATTCACTGTTCTTTAAGTGCTTTCTTATGCTATTACAAGCTTTTTATCTTAACTATCAGAGATCTGGATTTCACTTTGAAAATCTTGTACACAATCATATAAATCGTCCAAACGTACCGCTCGTCTCACAATAAATATCAAACCTAACGCGGCGCGTTCTCGGCCCACGCGAATAATTCAAACTAAAATTATTGCCATGAATTAAATAAACATTTCTAGTGAATTTACCGCTCTCGCCCTGCAAAGTTATTTACGCGATACGTGTCTGGTATATTCCCTTAAATTAGAGCGCAATTAGATTAGTATGAAAATTTTGTGTACATATTTTGTGTATACTTTATAGATTTTTTTTCTATCAACCCGCACTGGAGCAGCGTGGTGGATTAAGCTCCAAGCCCCCTCACCCTAGGGACATAAATTGGCTGGTGGAATGGAATATAGATTTTTCATGCTGCTTCTATAGTCGGATTTTTTAATTTATTTTAGATTATCGAAGATATTTACAATGTAAATAGTAATGTATATCTTTCAATAAATTATTTATGTTTCTCAAAAAGTCATTGGATTCAAGAAAACGCTAGATTTATGAAGGTCCGGAATTTCACTGTCGTATGAAATCGCAAAACAATAGTTACTTATAACGGAAACAGGCAATACCAGTGTCGATCAACCGATACAAAATTATTGTCGAAAAAAACTAATCCTAGTGACCGAAAGTAACCGAAGTGTGAGCCTAGTTCGTGAGCCCAGGGTCTAGCCACGGTTATTTATTAGATCTTTACGAGCGTTATCTGTATTTGACACGTCGAAGCTTTAAGAAAGGGCTGTGCGCATGAACATCCTAGTTATTGAAATTTCGTAATAAGTAGTTATATAAATATACGAAATCTCTGTAGGATGTTTATAGGAATTTCGAAGTTTTGTCTGTGTAAAAACCTAGTTCTAACTCAAATGTGATTATAATTCAAAATAAACCACCATTAAAATAGGCCGTAAAATAGGTGTATTAAGGCCGTAATCGTTTAAGACCGTTTGTATGGGTGTTCACGCGTACAGCCCTCTCTTAATATATACAAGTCTAATATGACTAACGGTTGCGGAACCATCGGCGTGTGAATGAAGTTCGCACTTGACCGGTTTTTTCTCGTGCTCTGTCAATATAGACACGCAGGAAGACAAAGTTTTTATATCATTCAGTTCAGGTCGAAACAACATCGAGTGTTTTGAGAACGAAGTAATTACATTTATAACGGGGCGGCCCACCCATGTGGTACACTTTTTCGATGGCTTCTTTGTATGAAATCACAGCATTTTATTGCTCGCCAGCTTTTTCAAAGCTTTGGAACGAGCCCTTTACACCTACTCGACCGCTAAACGTGTTATTTTTAAACGCCATAAAACATCCAAACATTGAAGATTCCGTAGACAACGCATGATAAGGATTAATTTCTTAGATCGTAAATGTATTTAATACACAACAAGAAACAACTGAACTCGTCTGAACGTTATATATACTATAATTTCTATTAAAGTTATATTAAATATTACGGTTCTCACAGCTGTACTGCAACATATCTAACTTTAAAACTCATTCGAGCGCAAAGGGCGTCGCATTAAAAACTAAAATCTGCGACTATCCGAAATCTAATCACAGCTTCCGTGCAAAAAGGGGAAGCGCGGACCAGCAAGCAAAGCGAGCGTCATACATTTTGATGTCCGTTTTTGCCCCACGACAGCAAAAAGCCTTGTTCGCCCCGTTTTTGCTGGCACACCGCCCTGACAAGTTACTCGCTGAGTTAATTCATTGTGAATAATTACCTCATTATTTGTCTACACTGTGTGCTTACGATGTTTTTGCGTGGCATCGATTTGTGGCGAACCCTCTCAAGGATCGTCCCGTTTCGTTTGTGACACATACAAATAATATCGAGTGGTTATATCGTATGTATACTAGCTTTTGTCCACAGCATGTGAACATATACGGGGTGTTCGAATGTACGTAGTGCAAACTCATAGAACGTGCAAAGCTTACCGAACTGAACAAAAAGTTCAATACAAAGATGTGATAAAAAAAAACTTTAAACATGTTTTCTCAGTAACCGATAGTTTACGCCATCTGCTCACTTGAAACTTTTTTTTAAGCCCGGTAAGCTCAACACGCTTTATTAGTTTAAATTACGTTCAAATGGAAACGCGGTGTAATTTATACGGCGGCGTGTTTGCATGAACGTAGTCTAAACTTATAGTGTGTAGAGCTTACCGAACTAAAAATGGTTAAAAAAATTAATACAAGTGATAAAAAAAAGTTTAATTTTAAGTATGTTTCTTCTTGGTACCCTTTAGTTTGTGCCATCCGCTCAGTTTAAACCAGTTTTAGCTTGGTAAGCTCCACACGCTCTATAAATTTAGACCACTTGGACTAACCGTCCGTATAGACGCCACTTTATTTACGTTTTCTTATTCCGATTACCGCAGACCTGACATTTCTTCTTCTTTTACATTTCTTGAGTTATAGATCTTTGCCATTTTATATCTTAGGGAAAGAACAGTTGATTTAAGACGTGATTTTCTTTCCCTAAAATATAAAAATGAAATGCAAAAACTAAAAAAAACCGTAAGACATAACGCTGTAAAAATAAATAAAAAAAGATTTAATAACCGAATCGCTCCAGCGTACGCTCAGGTATACTGTATTCTATTTACATCAACATATTGCGTTCTATACTTCATCAAAAGTTCTACAAGTCAAGTATGATGCAAATACATCAAAAGTTGCACCTCTAAGGCAGTAATGAATGAGGTTTTTTACTACCTATTTTTTTTATGTACAACACAGTTGATGTTTAATGTACTAGCTGAAAATGTCTTCTATGTACTTGTAGACATGATTCCGCTGCAATTTTATGACATTTTTTTATCATTCCATCAGCCCTTTTTATACCCCACAACAGGGGCTTAGGCCTCCCCTAAACACGAGGGTGCTTGGAGCTTAATTCACCACGCTGCTCCAATGCGGGCTGGCGAATTGTAACGCCCGCCATCTATTGACAGCAACCGGGACCGACTGCTTAATTCTCCGAGGCGCGGAGTCAATGATAGTTAATGTACTTAAGTCAGAAAAAACTCATTGGTACACGCCCGGATTCGAAGACATTATAGAATGAGTACTTCCTATATGTATATGTACGCAGTTACAATTACTATGTAAATCCATCTTAAAATCTAACAAGTTGGACATAAGAACCTTTTAAAATAGGAATCCGTGGTTATGTGGATTAATAGAATAATATATAGGTACGATTCCCCGTTCACGTGTAAACATAACATTTTTTAAAATCTATCTTCTAATTAAAGTCGTAATAGTCGAGTGGTAGCGAGCCCGCTTCTTATTAAGAAGGCCTTGGTTCGACTGCCAAGGCATCCACCAATGACTTTTTTCTAACTTATGTACATGACTGTTACTGACTCCGTGCCTCGGAGAGCACGTTAAGCCGTCTTCGGTCCCGGTTGCCAACAATAGATGGCCGTCGTTAAAATCCACCAACCCGCATTGGAGCAGCGTAGTGAATTAAGCTCCTAGCACCCTCATTCCGAGAGGAGGCCAAAGCCCCTGCAATGGGGTTTTAGTGGGCTAATGGTAACTCAAGTTATATCGCAGTACCTACATTTTAAATGTTAAGAAACATAAATTAAAAGTGAAAGATTGCATTAGCAATACGAAATCGTTGACATTCTATATACGTATTTAGCTACTCGTGTGTAGGCCTTGAGTCGTGTTAGTTTGTTTATTTTTATTTATTAATGTATCCATTTTCATTTTTATTATCATTATTATTATTATTTTTTTCATTTCGTATATTTTCAATTACTTTTTGATATGTAAATGGCAAGGTGTTCATCGTATATGTTTTGATTGTTTATGTTTAGTATTTTGTCTATGGGTTATTGTTACCTGAAATAAATTATTATTATTATTATTATCCACAAAAACGTTTCAACATTACATTTCAAGTCTATTCCGAATTCATTGGTTTTAACTACGCGTTTAGTAAGCAGCTAGTTTTTTTACAAGCATCTCTTTATCTGCTCCTAGTTAACACTGCATCTGTCTCCGCCTTAATCTTTCACACGCCACAATCTGTTCACAGAGTGACGTGCCAGTAATTTCAACCGATACCGGATTCCCGAAGGAACAAAAGGAACTAAAAACTCAACGGCAAAATTCAGGATACGATTGATGGTCGTGAAGTGAGCGCTAAAGACAGATGAAAAACGAATGTCCTCAGCCAATATATAGGGTAATTTAAAACAGAGACGGTCTGTGTATAATTGTAGAATTTTAATTTGTGTTGCAATCGTAGTGGAATAAAAAAAAGTGAAAAGAGGTTAAGTAAAGCTGTATTTTGTCTCACCAAATCATAGCATGAATTGTTAAAATTTATGGTCAATGGAAGTTGGTTTTAACTTTTTTAAAGATACACATTCTGTCCGTTTAAATAGCGACGCAAAAGCAGCTAAAATTATGTAATTTCTTTTGTGAATCCGAAAAAAAGATACACTGCGTTTAAAACAATCCATCTATATTCACTAAGACATGAAATGTTGCTACATTATATTGCTGTGAAATGTACAATATATAATTAATAAAAAATTACGAACGGGATTAAAGGAAATAATATATTAAATTTATTTCAAAATTTTATTAATTAAACTATACTTCTAACAAAATTTTTCTGGAGTTTTTTTTAAATTTTATTAAATAATTTACATCCAAAATTAAATTAAAATTAGTACTACATGCCAGATATTTCTAGACCCACAATTTTCAAAACAATGGAGATTTAGTTGCACAAGTACAAGAGTTTTGCACTGCAAGCATTGAAATATTCTTATTATTTTTATTTTCTTTCATTATAGTCCTAGTTGAAATGGAGACAAATCGATATCGAATAGCTTAGTTTCAGAACTGTGTCAGTAATCACGTATTAATAGCGACTCAACCAAGCCATATATACGAAAATTGAGCTAACAGTCCAACTTTGTGTGCCAGTTTGTCACATAATCGCAAAGCGGTATTTTTAAATAAGATAAGTGAAAACAGTGTGTAAAGTTGTCAACAATGCATTCATGTACTATAAAAACATGTAAAAGTAACGCGTTTGTTACGAATAGGAATTGCTTTTCGCATGAAACTCTAAGTTAAATGTTTCGTTTGTAAAAATGGGTTTATATAATTAGTTATGTATTCGGTTAACTTAATATGTTCTATTAACTAGAACTGATGCTTGTACGAACCAAAGAAAAAGCTGTTTGTTCTACTAGCCTATATATGACAATTTATGACATGATACCTACTAATGTCGTGATAGCCCAAGCGCAGCGTACCTGTTTCAAATTTATGAAGCCGTGTGGCTGTGGTTCGAATCTGGACATGTACCAAGGAGTTTCTTTGACTTAAGTACATAACTATCACTGACTCCGTGCCTCGAAGAACACGTTGAGCAGTCGCTCCCGGTTGCTGTCAATAGATAGCGATCGTTACAATCCGGCAACCCACGCTGGAACAGCATGATGGGGGAGGCCTAAGCCTCTGCAGTGGGGTATAATAGGCTGATGGAATGGAATGGATACCTACTAATAAACTTAAATATGATAAATTATATTTACACCAGATTTAGATTCAAATTGTACTCATAAGCTCACGAGCGTTTCGCGTCTTATTTAAATCTGATATATTATGTAATTTTTAGAATGTATTTTAATATGTATATGATAATTTGGAAATATTATTATTATAATTTTTCCTACACTTTTGTTGCAACATAATGTGCGACAGTTTAATGTATAGTATCTACATACACATGATAAATACGTAAACACAAACACATTTCCCAAAAGGATAGGTGGCGATTATAGATCGCTTGCAACGGTCCTTAACATGCCAGTTCGGCTTCATGCAATCAATGATTCCTCAAATCGCGACTCACAAGAATACAGATTGTTACCTGTGTTGTATCAGTAAACTGTGTCAGGTAAAGTGCAAGAGAGCTTCTTATTTTAAGCTCGACGTAGGTCGCGCGACCCCGAAGAAAAACTCAAGATTTACGACCGGCAATCGCTTAAAGCGGAAAAAGCGCGATTTTGTGCAACAGAAAAAAAAAGTAGCGCCGCCGCCGCCGCTTGATTTGGAACGAAAAATTTACGATTCGCCCCCAACGTCTCGGCTCCAGATTTTCCAGAAAGGGAGCTTACCGAGGCGTCAAAGGGCCAACGAAACAAAGCTAATAAATTAAAATACGATTCCATGGATTAAATGCGGAGAAAAAAACGCTTTTTACCGAGAATAAAAGAAGAAACGATCCAAATCCTGACGAAAAGTATTCAAGCATAAGTTTTTATATATCTAAATATATGGGCGATACCTGCTGTTTTATAGGTCAATACTTTTACACCTGGTGTTAAATATTAATGTATAGATTATTCACAATTACTCTTTGTGTAGAAGGAAGGTATCCTGGCTGAAGAACCTGAGAGAATGGTTTGGTGAAAGTACGTCACTCAAATCAAAATTGATGACCGTCAATCTCCTGTCAAGGAGAAATACCTGAAAAGGAAGTCTTTTTGGTACCTATTTGATGATGAAGAAGAAATTCCTAATTTCAAATACTACAATTTTACTTCCTATTTTGGCACCTAGTTAGTTTAGATTTGTCAGGTTTTTTTGATTCCTGCACACAATATGAAATCTAAAGTTACCGAACTAGGGTGATTTTAAAACATGGTTTTTTTTTTTTACTTTTAGTGTGCTTTTAGTTAAACATGGTGACATTTAGATCAGTGACGAGTTACTTCTAAACAAACCTAGCGTATCGAAACGGAAGTCATGCTGTCGCGCCAATAAAATATTCTGTCTCTTTCGCACTTTACGTTTACTAGGGAGATTCGTCTCATTCGTGTCCAAATAATACAGCAATGGCCAGTCACAAAGTAAACTGCTTTTTGCCCTGTCCAAAATCGTGATCGGAACGGACGCACGTGCGTTAAAATTCCATTAGTTCTTGTTGCCACCGCCGCCGGCGCTGATGTCGTAATTCTAAATTGAACGTTTCTGAGAGTTTCTCGACTTTTAAGTTATGTTTTTTTATAGTTTTATACAAAAGCTCCCGCTTTCACTTTAAAACTTTATCTTTTGTTTTGCCCTCTATATCTTAATTTAAAAATTCTTTGTTTTTATTATATATAAACGTTTAACAATTGAATATTAGGCAATGTATATATAGACGAGTGCATGTTCCACAATTATTGTTTCCACAAAGAACGATTTGTTCAAAAGATATCGTCAAGGATTGTCAATGTAAAAATAAAAGAATCGGCTGAGAATACCACGCAATATATTTTTATTATATTTTCATTATGTACACAATATATTTGTTTGTGTATTTACCAAACAAATTTTACCAAGCAAGTTTTCTTTCATTCAGTTCGGGATTCTTAGCGCGAGTCCTACTCACACTGGACCTTTATTATTTGATATTTTACTTTATACCTTGCACTTTAATAACACCAACTTTAATATTCGTTATGTATTACAGTTTTTACGATAGAGCGTAAACAAGTGAAATTTAAAAAAAAAATATGTTTCCCGCTACATACCTACTTGGATTAGCTTAGCATGGCAACAGCAGATGAATGGTCTCATACGTTCGTGATAGCTGAGTGGTGGCAAGCCCGATTCTTATTTAGAAGGTCGTGGTTCGAATCCTAGACAAAGGCATGTACTTACCAGTGAGTTTTTTCCTACTTTTTTTTAAACACATATTTATTTAAATTCAAAATAAACAATAAGAATAAGGATTGGGGCTCTCCTTTTAAGTTTAAACCTGTATTAGGAGAGACTCGCTCTTCCTGCTGATCATAATTTACAGTAAATTTAACAAACTTAAATTAAACTATTAATAATTATAACAAATCAAAATACACGGAAAAAAGATAAATATAATAATGTACGAATGTAAATGGATGAGAATATAAGTGGTGGTTTAGTCTAGTATAGTCTAGTAACCCATAACACAAGCATAATACTTGCTTACTCTGGGACTAGATGGTCCTGTGTGGGTATTCCATATATTATTATTATTAACTATCACTGACTTTCTGCCTGTGAGAGCACGTTAAGTCGTCGGTCCCGAAGCCATCATCACATGGGAGTCGTTAAAATCCACCAATTCACACTGGAGCAGCGTGGTGGATTAAGCTCCAAGCACCCTTATTTGAGGTGACGTCTAAGCCCTTTCAATGGGACGTGTTGCGTTGATATAGGTCTCATGTTTTGAAACTATCGAAAGCGTTAACAAAATGTCAGTCTCGGTGATTAAACAAACCATACGTCATTATTTATATTTTTTTTTTAATAAAACATTTTATTAAATTACACATATAATGTAATTTCAGTATCTTTATTTTCCTTTTTAGTACGAACATTACATGTGAGTCACACAAAATCCTAATTCACAGCGAATATTTCGAAACATCAACTAGTGTAACATTTGGTATACGGCGTATATTTTTGCTCATATTTATGCTGTCACAACACGCGGTATCTCTGCGATCGTCCATAGCTTCCTGTTACCGTTAAAAAAATACAGCTAATCGAAGACAAGTGCACGACGCCGGACGACACACGAACGGACAGACGGCTTAGGCTTGCCAATAATACAGATAGGTAACCTCTGACCTGATAGCTTATGATTCTCCTTTTAGAAAATGAAAATAATAGAGTAAGTTCTTAATTTTCGCTTTCTGAGCTGCATAACTAATCTGCAGAATCAAAGCGAAAGTAACCAACCAAGTCTCTGAACTTATCTTGGGTTCTCCAGGTAATACACAAGTAAATTTCTTATAAAAGTCAAATAAGATTATTAAAATTCTAAATATTATTTACAGTAAGTGCTAATGGTTACCATACTCTCCCCCCTCCCTCCCACCCTCGGGATGAGGGTGCTTGCAGCTTAATCCACCACGCTGCTTCAGTGCCGATTAATATATTTTCACGAATTCAGACGTTGATGAATCTGATGATGACAACCGGGACCGATGGCTTGACGTGCGTTTAGAGGCACCGAGTCTGTGATAGTTATGCACTTAAGTCAGAAAAAACTCATTGGTTACATGCTGGTTTCGTGAATTCGAACAACGACCTTCTAAACAAGAAGTAGGGTCGCTACCACTCAGCTATCACGACTACCTACACCTACACCTACTAATGGTTAATGGTGGCTATTTCGTTATTCTTATTCGACTTTTATTCGACTTTTATTCGACTTACATAGAGTATGAAATAACGTTTTAACAGCAATTACTTCACAGTCCATTCATAAAAACTTCTCTCACTTAACATAAAGCGTTATTATCCAAAAACCATATTAGAAACGTTCCCATGTTTCTTGTTTTAATTACACATTGCGGTAAAAATAAAAATTGTAAATTGTAATTTCAGTAATTAAAGACTGAATACGTTTTTGTAGGCGCGGCGCGGGCGCGCTCTGAGACAGTTACAGCGCGAGAAATGTTAATTAGAGTACGTTTTGCTATAATGTAACTTCGTTCATAAAATGTACATTGTACGGTTAGCAAATATGTTGAGTTTTGGATTTTCGTATATTTAGTGACTAATATTCATAACCTATTATTAATGAAAAGGCATGCTTACACACGTACCTAAACTCGTTTCATTAAAGTGAGCTGTTTTACAAACGTCAGACATTTTAAGGGTTTTCTTACGTCCGAGTAAGTACTAGCAATGTTAGGTCTGAGTTAAGGTTCGATATAGCCGTAATAGCTGAGTGATAGCGAGTCCGCTTCTTGTTCGTGGTTCGAATCTCAGAAATGAATATGTAGCAATGAGCTTTTCTGACTTAAGTACAAAATTATGACAGACTCGGTGCCTCAGAGAGTACGTTAAGCCATCGATCCCGTTTGCCGTCACCAAATGGCACTCGTTAAAATCAGCCAACACGCACTACGGCAGCGTGGTGGATAAAGCTCCAATCACCCGCATCCATAATTGTATAGGCATGATTGGCTGATATGGTTAGGTTCGATTCCCTATTGTATTATTTCCCTATCATTGGTTTTGTCCCGGAAAGTCTGTTCAAAAATAAACAACTTTCGAATTAAATTTGATAAGGTTTTCTTCTAATCACAAGAAAGTTCAAATCATCGATATATATTAGATATTTAGTAAGCAAAGTGTTTAAATCAATGTCATAGAAAGTGGTGCCAACGAATAAAAGTCAAATTTAGAAAAAATAAACTAGTTGTCAGTATAAAAGTCACGTGTTGGTTTCTAGTCACAAGAAGTCACAAGAGTGGACATCGAAGTTATTATATCAATCAATGCTCTATATATAATGCATATGATATGATAATACTATGCTGATACTAAATACCCTAACTAAATCGAAATTGAAACAAATTGAAACAATAGTTTAATTCATAAATTGTTCTTATGAATTTGAAGTAATATCTAAAAAACCATACAAGTAGGTAGCTTTTATAGGTTATTAAACGCATTCTCAATTAGATATAGACTTGGACTCTCAATTAGAAATTTTCCTCTAAAACTGAACTTTCAAAACTGTTCACAGTATTAATTTTACTATGATTTATAAAAATAGAGAGTTGATAGATCTTAGATATTTGAATGTGCAGAAGCCTTTTAAAAAAACACTTAAAACCGAACTGATTAACTTTATAGAATGTAACTATCATAAGACGACCGCTTAGCCTAGTGGGTAGCGACCCTGCCTGCGAAGCTGGAGATCCCGGGTTCGAATCCCAGGTCAGGTCAGTATTAATATGATGAATATCGATACTGGTACCGGATCATGGTTGTTATATGTATGTGGTGTCTTCGCTTGGTACCCAAGACACAATCTAATGCTTAGTTTGGGGCCTAGACGTTGTTGTCATGTAAACGTTATTATTATTATTATAATCTCTCAGTTTTCGAAAGAAATAGGGTGGGGTTTCCGGTTTAGTATCTCAATTATCTTGTACATTTCTTATTGCTCCATGTACTTAATTTTTTTTTTTGGTTACCCTACCGGCAAACGTTATTTTCATAGAAAGCTCGTTTCGCACGCGTCGTGTGTTATAAAATTTATTAGGACAAGTTCCCTTGAAGGCAGCCGCTTTAATTGAGACATAGCGCACTTCTTTTATACAAGTCGTGCGGGCTCATTTGCGAGGGATGCGGGCGCCACATATAAACGAAGAATCGCACCGCATAAAACCTTACGTTATAAGCAACCAATACAAAATCATATGCATGAAATAGTGATCATATTTATATTAAAGGTAGTTTCGCGATTTTTTCATAGTTGGCGCAGTTTCAACGGATTTTTAAATTATAATTGTTACTAAAGTCAAAACATTTGAATCAAAATAAAATTTTAATTCTTGTTCGTAAAAGTGTATTAAGGATAACTTGGATTTTCAACACCAATCTTTACTTCCTGATAAGTATGCGTTTTAGGAATTTTGTGTTTTGGGATTTACTAAATTTAATTTTCACCTATGAAGAATGGGTAAAAATGTTAAATAAAAAATACTGTTCTTGGAAGTGTATTAATCAGATTACACAATGTTCATACAAAATTACAATAAAAAAATATGCTAAAAATTGCAAATCTGCCGAAATCAGAGCATTGAAATATATTTTGTTTCTGTTATTTTAGACGGAATATCATCAAGTTAAATTGTTGGTTGTAAAGTTCAGTAGTTACTTAGTCCAGTTTATTTTTATCTGATTTTAATTGTTTAAATATTTGCTGAAATATGTTGTAAATGACGCAAAGAAACACCGCGACCGACAGACCGCACGCTGCCGTATGGAGTAGTCGTCAGAGTCACGAGTACGGACCAAAACTAATGTAGTAAAAATTACGTTGTCGTCTATCAGAATCAAACTTTTACATGTAAACAAAGGTTTACTATAGATGTAAAAAATACGATGTTTACTGACTGTTAGAAAGTTATCGATTTTGGACTAACCTTTAAGTTTAGTACGATCTCGGACCAATTAGAACAAACACTACCAGACCTGCCTTCACGTGCAAAAGTTACATTCTACTAGGTCATGGATGCATTGATAATTCTAAGTTTTGTCCGAACTCGGAACCGCTTAGGCGGATATCGATCGATATATTTGTGATTACTAAAACTTGTCGGGAGGTTTTATTAGTAACTAATGACATAGAGTTTTATGCAGTGAGTTCCCTCTCTAAATCTAGATGAACAAACGGAGATGCTGCGTACAAACACAAATAAAACGTGTATAATTTATCGTAATCTAGGAATTTCCCGAGACTTGGGCACGGGGTAATTAAATTTTCTTCTCCGTGGATTCCCTGAAATTGTGGAAGAGGATTTCCCACCACGAGCTTTTATTCTCTACATTTTAGAACAAGGGCTCAGG